>JANBXA010000007.1:138622500-139222500 GCA_030556225.1 Cricetiscus sungorus | reverse complement strand
TATACTAGGGATAAATACTTATCCACTACCAGAGGCCCCATAGACTGCCCAGTCCTCCCAACTAATACCCACGATCAGGGGTTCTGGGTTGGTCCTATGCTGGTTTCTGAGCTGTCAGACTGGGGTCCATGAGCTCCCCCTTGTTCAGGTCAGCTGTTTCTATGCGTTTCTCCAGTCTGGTCTTGACCCCTTTGCTCATCACTCCTCCATCTCTGCACCTGGATTTCAAAAGTTTGGATCAGTGTTCATCTGTGGGTGTCTGCTTCTGTTTCCATTAGCTACAGGATGAAGGCTCTAGGATGGCATATAAGGTAGTCATCAATCTCATTATCGTGGAAGGGCATTTAAGGTAGCCTCTCCACTATTGCTTATGTTGTTAGTTGTGGTCATCCTTGTGAATCTCTGGACATTTCCCTAGTGCCAGATTTCTAGACTGGCTCCTGCTATTATGGTATCTCTTTTCTTGCTCTCCTCTATTCTTCCCCTGACTCAATCTTCCTGCCATATTATTGATCAAAGCTAATAGATACAGAAAAAGTAATTGGCAAAATTCTATATCCTATAATGATAAAAGTCTCTCAATAAAATCAACTGTATAAAGAATATACTTCAACAAAATAACCATATTTGGCATACTCATAACTAACAATTACAATAAATGAAGCATGTTATTCTAGAACAACATACTCACACCTGCCACTTCTATTCAATAGAGTGGTTATGGCTTGCATATGAGAAATCCTCATAAGCTTATGCGTTTGAACATGGAATCCCTTACTGGTAGTGTCTTTATGTACTATTAGTATATTAAATACAATGGGGACATTTCGTATTGGAACAAATTTATTTTGTATTATAAGACAATAATCAGCCTATGGGACTAGGGCACAATGATGTGGTTTAAATATAAAATGCCCACCATAGGTTCAGGCTTTTGAACACTTGACAGCAAGACACTGATGCTTGTTTGAAAAGTTGTGGAATCTTCAGGAAACAGAGACTTATTGGAGAACACTTGGGGCAGGCCTTGAGATTTACAATCTAGTCCTAATTCCTGTTCACTCCCTTGCTGACTGTGGACATCATGTGACCAGCTGGTCTTCTGCTCCTGGCACTGTGCCTTTCCTGCAGGGCTGGAACCTATACTCTGAGACTTCAGACAGGCATGGATGCTTCTTCCTTAAATTACTCTTGGTCTGATATTTTGTTTTAGTAATGAGAAAAGAAACTAATACAAATATAGTGGAAACCTTATCCAGAGAAATGAGACATGGAAGAAAGAATACAAGGAAGAACATAAACCATCCTTTTTTTTTTTGGTATGGCCTGATCTTATATACAGAAAAGTATAGCAACCTAATTGAAAAGCCATTTGAACTAATAAAAAAATTAGTTGAATATGTCAAAACAGTAACAAAAGTGATTTCAGTTTAGGTTACATAGCATCCCAGGACATCTTGGACTACACCATGAGACTTTGTCAAATCTGAAACAGAAATCAGAAAGACATTATCATTACATTCAAACAATAGTTTCTAAAGAAATATTTAGAAGTAAAATCAAACAATGAAGTTGACAAAAGAAATTGAAAAAGACAGAAATAGTGGAAAGATATCACATGCTTGTGTTTGGCAGAATTAATATTCTTTAAATGTTCATAATGTCCATTTTACTCCAAATTATACACAGATTTCATATACTTTCTATCACAACTCCAATAATGTTTTTCACAAAAACAGAAAAAGAAATCCCCAGATTTATGTAGAACTACAACAGAATCTAAGTAGCCAAAAGGATCATGAGTTATAAGAAGCTGCAAGCATAGCACTGCTTGATTTAAAATACTATAAAACCATAGTAATCAAAACGTCATGATGCTAGAATCAAAACGGGCATGTAAAACAATGAGAAAGAACATAGATGCTGGACTCATCATATATTATGAATTTGTTTTTGCTAGAATTATTCAGAACATGGGAAAATAAAGATATATCCTGTACACACACACACACACACACACACACACACACACACACACACACACACAGTCAAAATGGACTAAAAGATTGAAAATGAGAAAAATGGAATACATGAATAAACATTTATTTTGAAAGAAGATGCCCAGCAGCCCTATGATCTCATAGATGTATGTGCGAAATCTCGAAATTTGAACTCATGAAATTTTTGAGTAAAATAGTAGTTACCAGAGCTGATAGTGTTGTGAACCAGCAGGATAAACTACACAGAATTCTTGTTAGGAGATTTAAGTAAAGAGATCTAATTTATACCTATTACTGTAGTTAATGACAGATTTTAAAATGTGACACAATTAAATATCACCCCATACATGTTAAAAGGCATTATTTTTTAAAAGATGTTCAGAGAAAGGAACTCTTTTGCCCCACTTTTTTAAAATTTAGAAACAATCATTTTGTTTTCAATCCTCCCTTCCCTCTCCCTCCCATCCTCCCATGTTCTCTACCAACTCCCTCCAACCCACCCCACCTCTTGCTTCCCAAGGACAGTAAGTCCTTCCATGGGGGATCATCAAAGTCTGTCACATCATTTGGGGGAGGGTCTGGGCTGAGAGAGTATCCCTTCATAGGGAATGGGCTCCCGAAGTTCTTTTGTACACTAGGGATAAATACTGGTTCTACTGTTAGAGGTCCCATAGACTGCCCAGGCCTCCTAACTGGCACCCACATTCAGAGGGTTTGTTTCAGTCCAATGCTAGTTTCCCAGCTGTCAGTCTGGGGTCCATGAGCTCCCCCTTGTTCAGGTCAGCAGTTTCTGAGGGTTTTTCCTGCAAGGTCTTGATGCCTTTGCTCATCATTCCTCTCTGTCTACAACTGGATTCCAGGAGTATGGCTCAATGTTTAGCTGTGGGTGTCTGCTTCAGCTTCTATCAGCTACTAAATGAAGGCTCTAGGATAGCAATTAAGGGAGTCATCAATCTCATTATAGGGGATGGGCTCCAAAGGTGGCCTTTCTGCTTCTGCCTAGATTCTTAGTTGGGTTCATCTTTGTGGATCTCTGTACATTTCCCTAGTGCCAGATTTCTCTTTAAACATATACTGGATCCCTCTGTTAAGGCATCTCTTAGAGGCAATTTTACACACTTTGCAAGTCCTCCCTAGAAGGAAGAGATCTCCTCCTCCTCCTCATTATTATTATTATTATTATTATTACTCCTCTTATTCTTCCTTCTCTCATTCCTTTCCTTCCTCCAGGGACATTTCTGGGATTCCTAGCTTCACAAGATACTAATATACTGGTGAGCATGTAAATCAATGTAGTATACCCATTGTGGAAAATAAGATGGTGTCTTCCCCCTCAAACAAACAAACAAACAAACAAAAAACCACAACCAAGTAAATAAACAAACAAAACTAAGAGCAACAATGTGATTCAGCAGATCCAATGCTGAACATAATTGAAAGAAAATGGAATCTGTGGGTCAGAGAGCTTTTCATTCATGTGGTTATTGGAGACTTCTAAACATTCATGATGAACAGATAAAAAAAATTATGATGTAGGAAGCTGAAGCAGACACAATAAAATTCTATTCAGACTTAGAAAAATCATTTGTACCCCCAGAATGTTAAATGAACTTATTCAGAATAAAGGCCAACCTACTAACAAATAAGATAAAACATACAAAAAGAAAACCAAGCAAATACAAACAAAAATACACATGATTTCATGTGTAGACTCTGGAAAAATTGAATTCATGGAAGTACATAGTAGGATGATGGTTAGCAGAGGCTAAGGGTATTCAGAAAGTAAAGGTTAGAGTATACA
Organism: Cricetiscus sungorus; assembly: GCA_030556225.1. Lineage (NCBI taxonomy): Eukaryota > Metazoa > Chordata > Mammalia > Rodentia > Cricetidae > Cricetiscus > Cricetiscus sungorus. The sequence goes on along the minus strand of JANBXA010000007.1, from coordinate 139,218,699 downwards.
GAATTTCAATCAGGAGAAATAAGTTAAAGAGATCTCATTTATACCTGGTTTCTATTGTTAATAATAATGTTCTTTATTTTGAAAATGTCTAAGGAAATAGATATTAACATATCTTACCACATATTAATTTGTTCAACTAAGACATTCTACAATGTGTATTTCAACATAGGTTATAATAAATATTTACAAATTTTACTTTTCACTTGAGCAAAATTTCAATCTAAAAAAATTCTCTGAAGTCTATAAATATTCTTAATTTCTTAATTTTTACAAGTGCTTTTTTGGAGTGTGTCTAGCATGATATATATTACTGAATGTCATGCCTCTTCTTGATAGTTTATCAATCTCTTGTTTTTAGGAATTTTGACAGTTTTGAGTATCAGACAGTTTTTTTTTTAGAACATCTCTCTATACTGGTCTTATTTTGACATTTATCTCATGTTTAAACTAGAGTTATACATTTTTGGAGGGTAAAGGTCATTGCTGTGAAATCCTATGAAGACTCTGTACTGTCACTGTGAGGTATCATTGTTGATATTTATCTCTGTCACCTTAGATATGGTATTCTTTGCTGAATTTCTTCAGTTGAAAACTTCTTTCTCCCATTCTGTGGTGACTTGAAAAGGAATAGCCCCAATAGACTCATGTGTTTGAATGCTTGACCTATAGAGAGTGGCACTATTAGGAGGTGTGGCCTTGTTGAAATAGGTGTGACACTGTTGGAAGAAATGTGTCACTGTGGAGGTGTTGTATGCTCAAGCCACATCCAGTGAGACAGTTCACTTCCTGTTGCCTGGGATCAAGATGTAGAACTCTTAGCTCCTTTTTAAGCACCATGTCTGCCTATGTGCCATGCTCCATGATGATAATAGACTCAGCTTCTGAACTGTAAGATAGCTCCAATTATGTTTTTTCTTTATAAGAGTTGCCATGGTTATGGTATCTCTTCATAGTAGTAGAATCCCTAACTAAGACACCTTCTTATTCTGTGCTTTTTAGAAGGAAGTGCTATGTACGCCACACTTAGGAAGTAGAGAGTTAATACACACTTCCTTGAGGATGAATTCATTACAAAAATTATTTGTATTATTATAAATGAAAGGTTTATCTCCTTCACATTTATGATTCTCTATTGATATCATTATGGACTATGATATTTATTTTATATTTTAGTATAATTAATGTTACTTCATGTACTATATGTTCAGATATTATCAGCTTTGATGAGGCAGAGCTCTTTGGGTTCCCATGTCCCTTTAATACACTTCATCATTTGTGTGGTTTTATTGTTGAATAATTGCTTTTGCCATCTTTGTTTATAAACAATGTTTACTGGAATATAGCCATGTTCATTCTGTTGAATATTCTTTATGGCAGTTTCTGCATTACAGTAGCAGACTTTAATTACTCTGGGATTGTTTACAAAATGTTTGACTCTTGATCTAGGCTGTTCTATAGCCTTTCCCACAAGGTACTGTAGCTGTAACTTGAAGAAATGCAACTTTCAGAATTTTCAAATTTAAATTTATGTCCTGTTTTTTTAAATTTATAACTTGATATTGTTCCTAAAATATATTCATAATTGGTACCCTCAGCAAGACTATTTAAAACACTTATGATTTGGGGTGGCTTTTTTTCTTTGGACTATGACTGACAGTTTCCTTGCCTGGATACTGATTAGTTAGTTCCAAAGTACATTTCCTTTCAGTGGTTTTTTTTTTTTTTTTTTCTAGTTGAAAGGGGAAAAAAACAAAATCAGGTCTACTATATCTTTATTTCTTTTACTGACTCAGATTTAAAATGTCTATATAATCATCACCCAAACTGTTTAAATGGCTGTACACTTGAGAAATTACTTGTTGATAGCCGTAGGTCTGCGCAATGGAAGCAGTTATGCTCAGAATTTAATATGAAGTGAAAAATGTTGACTAGAGTTTTGTGTAAGTCCATCAAACTTACTTCATTGGTAAATTTAGTCAAATTAAAGTCAATGGTTCCAGCAGTGAAATGTGAGCACATGAACCTATTCCTAACTATTCTCCAAGCCATATGCTATGTCCTGCATGAGAGAATATAAATCATCACACCCCATAGTGGTTTAACGTGTTTAAACATCTGGATTTAGACATAACGCTGATTTCAACATGTTTTTCACACTCCAACATCATAATCTCACCAAATTAGTAAAATTGTCAGTAGAGAGTGATTAGAAAAATGAGGTGATTTATTTCAAGTAATAAATGTATTAAAATCCCAATGAAGCAACATTAGTTTTATTAGTTCAAATTGCAGTTCAGTCCTGTAATAACACGAATAAGAGTGGTGTGAACAAGGCTAGTGTTCATATGCTTTCTCTGGTGTGTTGAGACCAATATTCTATACAATGCACAGAAATAAGAGACAGGATTTGACCCATGGTCTAGCCTCAATCAGATTATAACATAATGGTGCTGTATAAGAGAATTTTGCTATAAAGATACAAATTACAACAATGAACTGTGAAAGTTACATTCTCTCAGGCACATGATGTCAAGTCTTAGTTCTTTTATCTTGTACTACAATCTTTTAAATGAGGAACATGATACATACTCTCAATTCGCTTTCTCTTTAGCTATCAGAAATATTCATTCCTTCTAATACTTAAATGAACCTGAACTCGTGAAGGTCACTATGACTTCCTAGTTGTCAAATTCGTTGTCTTTTCAAGCTGAGGTCTTGATCTAAATTTATACAACATTAGATACTGATTCTTAGCCTTAGTGTCTCATCACTTCATGTCGTTTTCTTTGTTTGCAATTCTATATAGATGATAATTAAATATAAATTTCAGCCTGATATTACTCCAGGGTAATTTTCTCCAGTATGTCTTCATGGGCTCTCTTGAGTTGTCTCCATTCCAATGTTCCTTAATCTTATATTTTTCTTTCCTAAATTTTATTCCTGTTTCTTAAATTCTTTATATTACTGATTATACTGTTACTAAGGTTGTTTGGAATCTAACATTGGAATAATATTTGATAGTCTTTTTTCCCCTGTTTTCCGAAGCTAGTAAGTTAAGTTTTCAAGATCCTTTTCTTTCACTGCCTTCTTTTCCTGTCCCTGACTTTTTATAAATATTTATTGAGTAATGGTCACAATGCTGGGTAATTTTAAAAAATACTTGCTTACGCATTCTCCCCTTGTTTACTATTCTGTGTTGCATTGCTGTATCAACCTATATAAATTTGTTCTTACTCTACTAATCAACCCATCATATCTCTTTCCAGATATCTTCCTTAAAATGAGTTGGTTAATGTCATACAAAAAGCTGTAGATGCCCCCACCCTGTTAAGAGAATAAGACAGTAAAACTAATCTGGGTTCACTATTTAAGAGACTGAAGCAGGAGCATCATGAACTAACCTGATCTAAATGAGAGCTAAGGAGAGAGAAAGGGAGGGAGAGAGGGAAAGAGGGAGGGAGGGAGAGAGGGAGGGAAGGAGGGAGAGAGGGAGGGAGGGAGGAAGAGAGGGAAGTAGGCAGGGAGGGAGGGAAAGGGAACAAGGGAGAGGAGAAAGAATTCCTAAGGTTAATGGTAGGATATTTCTATGGTTTAATTAAGCCAGTTCTCATAGTGTTATTCTTTTTTTTTCCCCTATGGGATTCTTTACTATTTACTGAAATAATCTTTTGTTTGTTGCTTTCCTGCTTGAAAATAGTCTAGCCCAATTGCCTAAAATATTTCCCCCCTTTCATTCTAGAAAATATCTTTCAAGTTTTAGCTTACATGTAATTCCAACACAATTACATCAGAAAAGACTGGGAACATGAAAGGCAGCGTGGTCTACAGAAGTAGATCTCAATCTGTGGGTTAAACACCCCAACAGGGTCACATATAAGATATCCCGCATATCAAATATTTACATTATGGTTCATAACTGTACCGAACTACAGTTATGAGATAACAATGAAACAGTTTTATGCTAAGGAGTCACCACAACATGAGGAACTAACTGTATTAAAGGGTCACAGCATTAGAAGATTGAGAACCACTAATTTACAGAAAGAAAAATAAAAGCTTTGAATTCAAAGGACTTCTACTGGTTATCACATAAATCATTTTCCTGGCTAATCTTTGTTTCCTCATATATATATACATATATATATATATATATACGTATATATGTATATATATATATATATGTATATATATATGTGTGTGTATTTATCTTTATATATATATTTATCTTGTAAAGATATATATATATCTTTACAAGAATGATGTTGGACAAGTCAAATAAATATTTAAAATTTCAATGTATAGTGTCTGGTACCTCTTAATTTCCATAATTATTTGTTGAATTTGAGCTTCCAAAGCCAAAATTGCTTGAACAACTTATTTTTTCCTTTTACATATTTAATGTCTACTATGATAGATGGCCTCTTTGTGATTGTCTCCTCTCTTCCCTTAAAACCCATGTCATATAGAAGAATACTGTAGATGTAGCATGTAGCCAGTGATTGGTATATTTTCCACCTGCTGATATGGACATTAAATGTAAGTACTCAACATTTTTCTCACCCTCAATTGTGCTCAAACACTCTTCGCCCACATGTGTTTGGATCCAAATATAGATAATTATAATTCCTGGCTTCATTAGAATTCTAACCCTGATGTGATTTGTCTTTTGGGCAGAACTGAAGGGAGCTATAAACTTCTTCGATAATGATAAGTTTGCAAGGTTGGTGTTGCTTTAGTGTCTGTTGGTATCCAGTAACTTCCACAGCAGCTTCAATAAATGGTAGACTGCATCTTTTGAATAGGTGTGCACCTTACTATAGTATGGAACTGTAACTACTGGGTTGTCTGAACCTGGACTTAAATAGGACAAGACTATCAACAGAGAAGCATTGAAATGCAAGGCACACATTCTTATATAATCACAAGATTGTTGGGGGGAATTACTTTCAGAAGGCTGAGCTCTCATTCAGTGCTTTGTTTGAAAAAAGTGATTTGAGGTTTAGCATCCACAGCAGTTTAGAGCTAAATGAAGGATTATCTATGCTTCCAAGGAGCAGAAGCCACAGTGTGATGATTGTTTACAGGCACATTCATACCCTTTCTAGAAAAAGCTTTCATAGGCAAACAGAACTGGCCAAAATAGTGTAAAGAATCTATGGTCTTCTCTTATCTCTTTTCTATTTAGAATTTTATTCTAGGTTAAATGCAAACCAGATGAAGTTTCTTCATCAGGTAATTGCTTTAAGACAATGGCAGAAAAACTTTAATTTAAAACTTTAATTAATTTGGCAAAACAAAGGTTTTCAAAAAATATCTAAATGAAAATGTTTGGATTCTAGTGTGTTTATAGTGCTTTGACTCACTTCATAACTTTCTCTGTTCTATTTGGCTGTGATAACATATACTCAACTAAATGCTGGCTTGACCTTTACTACCAGGATAAAGATGCCACCAAATTTCAGAGAGTTGAGCTTGTATGCATTGCAATGCCTGGATAGAACTGTTGGGAGCATGTTTCCTGTTGTAGTGTAAATAAACTACTGCCCCCATGGAAGGAAAGGTCACTTGCTGTGCAACATGCCTTCTGTGAGATGAGGCTCTGACCACTAATGACGCTTGTGCTTTTCATTACGACAGATGTGTTAACCACATCGTGTTGGCTGGGCTCCAACCCCAGCCATCGCTGCCTTCTGCTTCTGCAGCCTTCCTCATCTTCGTCTCAGTTGGCTGCAGAATTCTTCACTTCCTGTCCTAAACTTTTGTGAGGTGTCATGACTGTTAAACAGCTGCCATGTTGCAGGCCAGATGTGACTGTGCTTTAGTGTGCATGAAATGTTCCCACTATAAAATATTAGATAGTTTAAAAATCTGTTTTGAAGGTTTGTAAAACACTTAGGATTCCTTAAGATAAGAGGGCTATTTGTATATTCCTCAATTGTGTGTGAAAAATGTGCCAACGTATAAAACACAAATAGGGTAATGCTGTACTTGCTTTGTTCTCCTGTTTATAAATATAGGTTTGCAGCTACTTTGAGGGGAACAAGTGGATATAATCTTATTGGACTTTCAAAAATCTGTAACAAGGTTCTAATCAAAGGCTTTTAAAATATTGCAGTAAGTTCAGGGTAAGAAGGATATGTTTGAAGTATGAACGTTATTTAGAGCAGCAAACAAAAGGGAGGAATAAGCACACAATGCACTTAAGTTGTTAAAAACTGTTTTGAAGCTACAATTTATATACAGTGAAATATGAGGGTCTCGAGTGTGGAATTGATCTGTTGTCACAAATGGTTAACCTTGTAGTATTCCAACAGTACCTTAGCATCAGCCTTCCCAGCACCTTACCATTCCAGTACCTTCCCCTCCCAGCCCCTTACCCTCCCAGTACGTTAACGTCAGCCATCATCTTTTATTTCTTCTCAGTTAGTGCCCACCTCCAAACCACCAATGCTGGAGTTTTATCACTGTTGGTTTAATTTGACTACTCTAGAACTCCATGTAAACGTAGTCATGTAGTAGTACTATGTTTGTCTGGCTTATTTCAGCCAGAATAATGATTTCAGGTTTATCTGTGTTGTTATTAATACAAAGAATTCTTTCCATTTTATTATTGAGCATGATTCTGATACATGAACAAAACAGTTTTTAAAATAATCCAGTCTTGCTGATGAACATATGAATCAGGGTCTTTGCTGTGATGAGTCAAGTTCCTGTGACCGTTCCCCAAGGGTTTTTTGTTTGTTTTGTTTTAAAACAGAAGTTTCTAATCACGTTTAACCGATTTGAGTGAAATGATGTTCTGTTGGCCTGAAATGCCTGACACCTGCAGCATGTAGCATGTACTCGGAGAGTCAGCTACTCTTGCAAGGGTGCACACATTCCTGTTCCCTTGGGCGAGCAGTGTCCCTACCAAGGTTCAGTTATATTTTTTTCTCAAGTGTTTTGTGTCAGTATGTTGATGATTGTACTTACATAGTTCAATTAAATGGCATATAAACCAATAATAACATTTAGTTGCTGAGTAAAAGAGCAGGAAGGGGTGTTCTCTTTAATGTTTAAGAAACCATGAAACTATTTTTCCAAAGTAGCTCTCTCCATTTACATTCTTACTAACATCTGAGAGTTTTGATTGTTCCACACCTCCTTCAACATTAATTCTTTCCATATTACAAGCCTAGTGTTTATGTAAAGGTATCTCATTATGTTTTTATTTTAATGTAGTTTTGTATTTAGTTAAGTTTCTATCACATAGCTTCCCCTAATGTTAACATCTGATCAAAACCTATAAATTAACATTATCACAATTCTATTAACTAATGTACATTTCACATTAATGTTCTGATTTATTTATTTATTTGTTTGTTTATTATTTATTTGTTTGTTTGTTTGTTGTTTGTTTGTTTGTTTATTTATTTATTTATTTATTTATTTATTTATTTATTTATTTATTGGGTTTTCATGACAGGGTTTCTCTGTATTGCGTAGGAGCCTGACCTGGTGTTGTTTTTTATTTAATACAACACAGCACTCTACACTGCATTTGTATTCATTATGGCTGAACTTTCCTGTTTACTAGTGATGATCATCTTTTCACAGATTCCATTTGTAAGATGTACATCAATCCTTGTCTGGTTTTGTTTTGGTAGTTGGATGGTAGTGGTATTACTTCTGTCCTTGATAATTTTTAAGTGTTCATTACTTGTTCTGGGTAGCAGTCCATTGTCATATACACGTGCAGTGAATAATTTTAGTCTGTGACTTGCATATTTTCTTGCTTGTATCTTTTTATAAACAGAAGTAGTCTTAGCTTCATAGGTAGGTATAATAATTAGCATTCTCATGAATAAGAAAGAGGACTCAGATTTAGTATTGAAAATTAGTTTGAAGTGATGTCTTCAAATATCTAAGATAACGAAAGTTATCTTGACATTGAAATATAAAACTGGAGGATGATATATCAGAAATGGACCCACATAAATGTAGTAATAATGATAATAGCTGTAGTTGTTCCCAGTGCTGTGTAGCAGACTCGTTGTTTTTCAGTCATTATATTACTTATTTGCATCGTGTACAATTTTACTTAAATAAAAAATAATATTCCAGTTGGGATTTACACTCAGAATTTTCAAGCTAATATAAATAATGTGACTTTTCAGTTCAAAACTTAGCAGTGAATTCTCATGTCTCCCAGATTAAAACCACAGTTTTAAAACTGGACTGCAATGGTTGACAATTTGCTTCCTACTTCATCCTCCACTGACTGCCCCACCCCATTCTGACCTGTCTCTGACTGTCCTTATGTTATTCTCACTGGCCTCCTTGTAGTGCTTTGAAAAGACAGAATTTGAGTTTATATAGAGAGTTTTTCATTAGTTCCTTCTTGTTTTTGACATTTCTTCATTGAGATTCCTGTGTGGCTAGTTTCTAAATCCTCCTTCATCCAAATGTTAAAAAAGATTGTCTTGGTCATGTGTGTAAAATACCAGTCCTCACCCTGACATCAGCATTTTCTACTCCTATGTTTTTTATCTCCAAATTTTCATTTATCTGCTTGTTCATTAATTCTATATTACTGCCCATTTGAATATAAGGGAATTAGTTTGTTATTATATTCTTGGAGCTTTTGCGTTATAGACAGTTACAAAATGACTGAATAATTCAGATAACTGGAATATGGATAGTCATTTGAAATGAGAGGATAGGGGACTTATTCCCTGTTAAATATGCAGGTTAGTTTTTTTGACAACTTGACACATGCTAGTATTCTTGGGGAAAGGGAACATCAGTTGAGAAAATGCAACCATCAGATTGGCTTGTAGGCAAATCTGTGGTGGCATTTCTTTGATTAATGATACATATGAGCGTTCCCTGCTTACTGTTACCCTTGAACAGATAGTTCTGGGGTACGTAATAAAAGAAACTGAGCAAGACAGGAACAAAAGTCAATAAGCATAACCTTTTCACGGCTGTATGCTTCAGTTCATGATTCCAGATTCCTGACTTGAGTTCCTGCCTTAGCTTCCATCAATCAAGGAGTGTTAGATGTAAGCCAAATAAACCCTTTCTTCCCCAACGTAGTTTTGATCAGTATTTTATCACATCAATAGAAAGCAAACTAGGACATCAGAGAAATAGTATGATAAGAAGTGGGGGTAAGAACAAACATAATCAATTATAGAGGAAGTGATTGGAGTGTGGGGTTTGAGATGGAGTGTAAACAGACATGAATTAGAAAATGGTTTATTGTAGAATGTTCTGAGTAATGAACCAGGTATTTTGAATATGTAGTAAATGTGAAATTATTGTGGAAGAGTAAAGCCTTGTTTTTTGAAATATGGCTTAATAGATTTTAGTTAATCTTTTTGAGTTGAGAGAAATAATTGACATTGTAATGTTGAAGTTGTTAACATGATGTATAGCAAGTGCTTTTATGACAGAATAAAAACATGTCTCAAAACTTTTTGAATGACTTACCTTAAGCTCAGCTATTAAAATGTTTTTCAAGATTTAGTCTTTCAGTAAAAGTGTTCTTCACAGTTTCTTGGAATTTGAAAAAGTTCTAATTATAATATCCCTTTCTTTCGTAATTAGTTGGATTTCTTATGTTTTGGAAACTTTTGACATTTCTGTTGTTGTTGGTTAATTCTCCTTTAGAAAATAGGAAGAATGATTGAAAGACAGCATCAGCAAGAAAGGACTTCTTTTTCCCACTGGTTTAGATTTATTTTCTCATGAACTGTTATAGTGTGGTGGGTGTAATCTATGCAGTTGTGAACACCACAACATAACTCTTGGCAGAGAAAAAGAGTTACATTTTTTTGTGAACTTCAGGTCACTTTCTATCAGTGGGTTAATACTGAATCTTCTTTCTATGTGTTTTTACTCAATCATAGATTATTTAATAAACAATAATGCAACAAATTTAATTAAATAACCAACCATATACCTTTCTTTATAATAAATAGTTTGTGAGAGTAGTGTATTTTCCAAACTCTCAGAGTTATGTATACTGTGACTATAAATGATTTTTACTTTCAGTATTAGCACAGTGCTTTTGATACACTTTTATAAAACTGGTGATCATCTCTTGAATACATAAATACACCAGCTTTTCCAAACATTTCATAGCTTCATCAGGTATTATGGAAGTTATTCTAGCACATTCAAGTATAATTCAGAAAGATTCTTCCTTTTTTCCTGAATGTGTTATTAATTCCTTACCATTGCATTCACTGCCAACTTCACTCTAGCTGATGTTAGAAGGAATTTATCTAACAGGTTTATCTTCTACATAAGGCTCGTCATAGCCCCCTGGAACTTAAGAACACCAGACAATAAGTACACACTATGTTTATAATCCATTTTAAATAGCAAAATCACCAATTAAACAGAAAAATGTAGAAGACGTGAAAATAAATAGATCAGTACAAAACAATTGTTTACATTTTGACAATATAGAAGACCATCCCTTAGTTTAGCCTCAGTTGGGAACCTGTATGTCTGGTGAGTTCATGTTTTTAACTATTCTGCAAGTATCATAAAGCTACTAAGAATATACTATAATAAAAGACAATTTTATTGAACTTGGCATTAAAAATAAACTTTAGCGAGGAATCAAATTTGCAAAGATAGATTTTGAAAGAAGGATCAACAATAATAGGATTATTACAAATCACAGCTTTTTATACCTTGCAATTTTTAAACCTTTTATGATGCTTTAAATGAATTGGGAAGAATCTTAAAGTTGCTATGTGCTTTGTTACTATATGTTTCTCAAAGTAGCCCTGTAAAGGAGACTTTTGAATTAATTGAACAAAAGCTGAAGCTACTAAAGTGGTTATTTTCAGTAATAGAACAAGGTACTGGTTAGTAAAAATGTAATCGTGTCGAAATAGCACTGAATACCAAGTACCTTTTTCACTTATGTTGGTACTAGTCTATGCCCACTTTTTTCTTATCTTACATATCGATTTTAGTTCCCTCTCCTTCCCTCCCCCCTCCCTCCCTCCTTCCCCCCTCTCTCCCTCCCTCCCTCCCTCCCTCCCTCCTCCTCCCTCCCTCCCTCTTTCCCTCCTATCTCCACCAACTTTTTAAGGTCTGCTGCTGAAGGGGGATTCTTTTGAGACTAGAATGTGGGAAGAAACTCTATTGGTTCAGTACCTGAACACACAAACCTGCGTTCAGATTCCCAGCACCCATGTATAAAGCTGGATATGGCAGTGTATGTCTTCAATACTAGTGCTGGGGGTTTGAACACAAGCAGATCCTGATAGCTCATTGACTGACCAGCCTACTCAAATTAATGAACTTCAGAATCATTGAGAGACCCTGTCTCAAAAACTAAGGTGGGCAGAGAACAATAACTTCAATGTTTGGTTTTCATGCACATATGTGAACATACACATTTATATATACATGTATGCATAGCAGCATAAACACATACATGGCTACACACACACCACAAAACGAAACCAAACCAAACCAAATCAAATTTCAACTTGATTTAGAACTGCCTCTTTTGTGCTGTATGGTTTTAGACCCAATATTTGTACCCTGAAGTCTAATTATCCATTTATAAAACTGATGAAGTAGGATATTATATAATATAAATATATAAATATACATATAACCACATATAAAATATACAAAATATGCAAATTCTATATTTAATTCTTTTAATAAAATTTTAGGTTGTAGAAGCTAGTTTGCAAAAAATGCATATATTACAATGGCAGTAAACATAAGCATCTTATAAAAAGTATGTATATATTATGATGATAAAAACTTTAAAAATGAGACTATAATAATCTCTTGTAGTCTTTATTTTTATTTACTTGTTTTATGATGAAATCAAAGAAAAAATATTTGACTTGTTCCCAGATTCTACTACTATTAAGTATGAGTCATTTGTTCCTCTTGGATATAATGAAGCCTGTTTTGCTACTCTTACAGTATTAAATTACATGATAATGTAGTGTGACTTGTGGGCAGGGATCATGTGTTTTGTTCTTAGTAATATAACTGAACAGATTGGGTTCTCCTCTTGGTAAGTACAGATAGAAGATGGAAAACAGAGAGGTGAGTTTACCTCCATTGGCTAAGAAGGACATTCTGAGCCCTTTGAATAAGGCAATATAGATGTTTTAGTTAGGAAGCATACATGTATTCATATAAGAAGGCATTTGGGTGGCAGATGCATTGCTGAACAGTAGGGCAATTGATAAAAGAGCATAGCATAAACTAGGAAAGTACTCCACCACTATACTTTCACCTCTTGGTTTTGTGAGGAACAATCTCACCGTGGATCCCAGGCTGTTCTTAAACACACTATGTAGCCCAGGCTGACTTTGAACTTGCAATTACTCCTCCACAGCCTTGTAGTACTTGGATTATAGGCATGTGCCACAATCAAGATTCCATGTTGTAAAATAGCTTTATCAATTCTGAATACTATTCTATTTAATTCATATACTCCTAGGTATTACTCAAGGTTGACAGAGGGAAGGGAACAAAGCACATAACACAAAATTCTTCTTCAAGGAGCTCCTAGTTTATTTCAGATAGACAGATAATATGTTTATTTTCATTGTATGCTATAATAAATTACCACAAACATGATTTTATAAAGCAATAGAAAGGTATTATTTCACAGTTCTAGAGGCTAGAAGTCTGAAATTAAGTTATCAACAGGGCTATGCTTCATTACAAGGCTGTAGAGAAAATCCAGTTTCTTCCTTGTCGAAGCTTCTGGTGACACCTGGTATATCTTACCTTGTTTGCTACATTATTGTTACTCCAATCTTTACTTCTGTGGTCACATTGCTTCTTCCTATTCTAATTTTCTCTTTTGTGTCTATTATAAATTCTTTTGTTATTGGATTAAGGGTACATTCTTATACTTCTGGATGATCTCATTGCAAATCCTTTATGCAATTAACTCTAAAAGAACTACACCCCCTTAAAAAAAATAAAGTTAACATCCACAGGTCTGATGGGTTTAATGCGGGTAGTCTGCGTGTCATTTTTTCAGCATAGCACAGGTAGGAACAACTCTCAAGTCCACATACATATATATTCTTTATTCAGGCATGAGGAATGATTTTGCTGCCAAGAGTAAACAGGAAGATAGAAATATGTACAAAATACAGTTAAGAATACACACAACAATTGTCTTTTTAGGGTATATCAGATTCCAAACTTTTTCCAAGCTAACCATGCTAAATCTGTATTAGAACACTTACTATGCTGTTCCCATCCATACCTCTGGAAGATAATGGAATGCAGTTCTGAAGCCCCTGGAGAGATAGTGAAACTTAGGCTTTGTTGTCACTATTAACTAGGCATGGCATGTCACCTTAGGTAAGACTTCCCTATAAAATAGGAATCATAGTAGTGTTTATTGGGTTTTTAATGTATTAAACGAACTAATACATATAAAGCAATTAAAACAGGGTCTAGCACATAGTGAACACTTAATAAGGATTAACAAATGTCCTAGTTTGGTTTAACTGTCATCTTGACACAGCCTAGAGCCATCTAAGAGGAATTGCATAGATTAATGGGCTGTGAGTATGTCTGTATTTTTTTTTAATTGAAAATAGGTTCTTCTCTCATACTGCATATCCCAACCACAGTTTGTCCTCCTTCGATTCCTTCCAGCCTCTCCTGTCATCTCCCAGATCCACCACCCCCATTTCCTTTCAGAAGAGAGCAGGCCTCCAAGAGACAGCAACCATATATGATAGGCAGGATGCAGCAAGACAAGACAAATGCCCTCGTATTGAGGCTGGACCAGGCAATCCAATGGAGGAAAAGAGTCCAAAGAGCAGACAAAATAGTCAGAGTAGCCCCTTCTCTCACTGTCAGGAGTCCTCCAAAACAGCAAGCCATCAACCATAATTGTCTTGATTATTAACTGATAAAGGAAGGCCCATCCCACCGTGGCCTCCTAGGTTGAAAACTAGCTGGAGACAGCTGAGTTCCACTATCCCTTCAGGGATTTCATATACTGTATTCCATTGTCCTTTCAGAGGTATTGATGAGAGCTGCATATAAAATGTTTTTAAACAGAAACTTAGCATGGGAGACTTGTAAAAGATAAGTGGATTTGAAAGCATATATATTACCAGTCAAAAGGAAAAATGAAATAATAAATGATTTATAATGAATATACTGTACCACTATCACCACAATATTTTTACAATAAATACATTGAATCCTAAAGTTGAATTCCTGTGTCTAACATGTGAGTTTAAAAATTCAGTCTTTTTTTATGTGATTGTCAGTTCTTTATTTTTTCTCAGAAAGAAGTATCTAAACTGTAAAATATTATATTAAAAGTAATTAACAACAAAACTATTTGGTATTATAAATTTTTCTTTTTGTTCATTCAATATTTTTTGCACCCCTTTTATGTTACTGTATAGAGTAGGATATGAAATTTATATAGTGTTTAGAATGGTTTGATTTTTCCATTTCACCCATTGTAGGCATTTTGGAAGAAAACTACTAACAGAAAAGAAAATGAATAAAAATCATCCAAATACTAGCCAGTCACGGTGATGCATGTCTTTAATCTCAGCACTTGGGAGGCAAAGGCAGGTGGATATGAGGTTGAGACCATTCTGGTCTACAGAGTGAATTCCAGTACAACCAGGGTTGTACAGAAGACGCTCTACCGCCAATAAACCTAACTCAAAAACCCAAACTAAACTGAAAGTCACCCAAATGTAGTGCTGGAAATTTTCAATGAAAATCTTTGGCCCCTTATTTTTTCCTTTAACTAAATGTTGAATTCTTTTTAGAAAATCTTTGGCCCCTTATTTTTTCCTTTAACAAAATGTTGAATTCTTTTTCATAGAAATTGTTCATATTTAGCAGAGCGAAATTAAAATGTACCCTTTGTTGTAACTAAGATGTGATGATGATGGAGACTGCTTCTTACAGATGTGCTGTCTACATGCCCAGTGCATTTTCATTTCATAGATCTGGGTGTTTACTTTGGACGCAGTGCCCTCACTGCTCATGGGATTCACCTTCAGAGACAAATGTGTGTGTGTGTGTGGGGGGAGCCTGGGGTCTTCTCCAGTGCTGAGAGAGTAGACTGGAGGGGTACTCTGAGGCTAAGAGGTCAGCTTGGAGCTGTTACCTGAACAATACCTATCTTATAAAAGATGTTTTTGTTGTTGTGGTGGTGGTGGTGGGGCCTGACAGTTCATCTAGATAGATTTTTAAAATTCAAATGATACAAGCTTAAATACAGAAAATAACAAGCACTACATTTTGTGTAACTACTGAGTTGGGTCTTTCATGGTAAGGGATGCTATAGAATCTGATAGGTGGCACAGTAAGTCTTACATTTCTAGTTCACTAACTTTTTATTATTCCTCCTTGAGCTATAGAAATTATGGGGCACATGTATTGTGTAGTAGAATTATTGCTGTGTAAAAATTCACAGTTTTTGTTGTTGCTTAGCACAATCTAGAAGAATATTTGAAGTTCATCATAGTGGTACTATTACAAATCTCAAGAATCATTATATGAAATTACTTAATGTAAAGAAACTCAGATCATTTATATCAAAAGTATTTTTTAAAATGTCTAACCTAGGTACATGCCCACATAGAATGCTTCCCACAAAAACAAACATACATACAAACAAAACAAAACATGCCTGCTTTGTAGGTTAGAACAACAGCACCTAGATGAGACTATATTTATTTGAACTCAAATGAGTTCTGCACACTAATCTGAGGTGAAACTTGAAAAAAGGAAAAGAATTAGCATAGCTGTCTTCTGTTTGTAGTCTATAGGCTTCTATTTTAAGATGGAGAATTGAATAAGTGAAGAGAGGGAGAAGGAACATTAGCAGGGTTGTTTTATTTATTGTAAAAATAACCCAATAATACAATGTTAAAGAAGTAACCCAATAAATAACAAATAATAAGAGATACAGAAGAAAGATTCGGGTATATGTATTCATGTGTAATAAAATAGTGCCACAAATCAATAGACTATGTATGAAATTAAAGTTTTTGACATATATATTTGGGTGAATAAAGATCTCAAAGAAAACTTCCCAACAAAAATTTAAAAGCAAATTCCATAAAGGAAATGCTGACAACTACATTGAAAGATTTTTATTCTATTGACTGTCCAATCACAACTAAAAGCTTGTTGATGGGAGCAGAAAAATATACCTACAAGTAAACCAAAAACCTAAGATTTACATGCCCCAAATTCTTAGTATTTTTAAAAATACAAATTATAAAAATATTGTGGTACTAGTTTCTATTTATTAGACTAACAAAGTTAGGAAATTTGCTCAATTGTGATGTCAAAATTATAAAATGTGGGTCAAGGAATGGGGAGCAAGGGGATAAAAAGAAGTGACCTGAGGAGCCATGCACACTTTCTGAGCTTACACACTGAGGATGCAAAGAAAGAATGTTCTTATTTATTGACTCTAAATTCTACTTGTGCTTAGACCTTCATGGAAATTCTCTTGCAGGTCTATAAATGGTCACACACAAGGATATTTCTACAGTACTATTGATGTTGGGGGAAGATGGTGAAGCAACTTGGGTATCCATTACCAGGAGGAAGCACAGATAAAATGTAGTGGTTGAACAGCAAGGGTCAATGTATGGCCCTTAAAACGTGACTGGCTTGGTGGTACATATAGCAAGATATACTGATTATAAAAGTACTGTCAACAAAACAGTACATGTACACATGTATGCACACCTGTAATCCCAACATTTGGGAAGCGAATGAAAGAGAAACATGAGTTCTAGGCCAGCCTGAACCACTCAATAAGGTGGCCTTGTCTCAAAAAACAAACAAAACAAAACAAAAAGCAAAAAACAAAAACAAAGAAACAAATGAAATCAACAAAATAAGATTCACCAAAGCAAACAGACAAATATATTATGCTCACATAATAGTGCATATACACAAAAGCACACAAAGCGAAAATAACAAACATGTAAATAATTGTCTGTTTTAAAGGTGGGATTGTAGCATGTATGTTTTCCGCCAGCCCGCCCGCCACAAGTCTGGGCTCACAGCCACGCCTGCCACAAATAACACGCAGAGACTCTGTATTTGATACAATCCTGTTGGCCAGTTACCATTATTGTTTATGGGCTAGCTCTGTCTTAATTGTTAACCCATTTCTACTTATCTAAGAATTTCCACGTGGTCATCTTATTGGGGAGCGGTGGGCCCGGCATCTTGCTTCCTCTTGCTCTACATGCTGACTCCTCCTTACTACTTCCTCTTTCCTCCTTGTCTCCTAGCCCCGCCTATCTTGCTTTCTCATTGGCCCAACAGTGCTTTATTAATTAACCAGTATGAGAAACATATTTACAGAATAACATCTCCCATCATGGGATAAGTGAATGCATGGTTTGCAAATAAAGGAAAACCAAAAATCAATTCAAGAAGGGTCTTTCTAAGACAAGTGTTAATATTATGAATTGAACACAACTGGTTTAATCTCCACATTTGAGAACATAAGCAAAACAGAGCAGCAAAAGGGCACTATGAAGAATAGCATTTTAATACACAATTTCTCTATAAATTTTAGGTTGTTTGAAATAGTTCATTTGTTCTTCTTTCTAGTCTTTGTAACTCTTTCATTTGTTACATAGTACTAAGTGTTAAACAAAACTTGTTGCAAAGAATGGATGAAAACAATTTGAGGGGCAGGGTATTGTATTCCTCACAGTTGTTGTTACTTTATAAACTGCTGGGGATTTCTGGTCACTGTATCACAGATCATCTCAATGAGACAGAGGCTTCCTTCTGAAGTACCCATCTGGTTGTTTCTATGACTAAACAATTGGTTCAATTTGTATTTTAGAAGAAAGTGTGTCTTTCCTCAAAATTAATACACAGTTTGGCACCTGACTACATCTTTCTTTACCTTGTTTCTTTATCAAGCACTCTGAGTTCTATGCTCTGGCAAACTTTTTCCATTTCACAAGTATGGCATGCTGTTTGATGACATGTGCCTCTCTCCTTCCATCTTGTCATAATGCAGACTTACAGAACATTGGAGACAGTAAATAGAACCCACTTTTCACTGTTGTCTGTGATCAACTCTGTCCTCGTCTCAAGGTGTGTAGTGCTAAGACAAAAGCCCTGCACCATCTGAGTCAGTGTGCTGTTAGCATTAGCTCACTCTGAGCAGGACTCACAAGAATTATTTTGCTTCTTATCCAACCCAGTCTTTGCTTCCATTTGAGCCAGAAGAGCTTCCATAATTATACAACATCGGAGTTCAAGGGACCTTTGAATTTACTTTAGTGCAAACTCTTAAGACAATGATTAGTGATTAATAGAGTATATGACTGGTTTGATATCACAGTGATTTGTCTCCTTAAGGGTGCTTTGAAGGAAGCATACTATGTGGCCTCCCAGTTACCCTGAAGCAAAGACTCAGTGTGAACTATTAATATCTAGGAAGAGAAAATCAGAAATAAGACGAATAAAGGGTTAAAGTACAAATTCTATTTCCTATGTGGTAAATCCTTTTCTTTCTTACTTATTAGAAGCTTGGGCAAAAACGGTTAGCACTGGGCTTTGGACAAAAGCAGCTATTTGTTTACCTGATTATCGGACCTTACCTTCCTGATATAAAGAGCAGGTAGGTGGAGAAAAAGAAAGGTTATTATAGAAAATCCATGGGTTGATATGACTCATGTGTAAACTTAGATTTGCAAAGTTCTTCAGCAGCCTAGATAAATATTCCTTTGTGAATAAAGTGTGTATATTACCCTCCAGTGGATATGTTTATTGCATGATGAATAAGATCAGACATAGATTTCTTTGGGCTATCTTATCTCCCATATTTTAAATTACAGATATGCATTTAATTTTCTCGTAATATAGAGAGGCCTTTTATTTATGTGATAGACTCCCTAGTTAGTGCTTCTGTAATAGTGACTTTTAGAAGTTATAGAAATCAATGGTCAGAAACCCAGAGAATGCTGCTGTGGAGATCCATATACTGCTAATCACTGAAAAAAAAAACAAAAAAAAACAAAAAAACAAACAAACAAAAAAAAAACAAGCTAAGCTTTGGATATCATAAAAAATTGAGTAACCAGATTTTTAAGAAAGAAGTTAATTTTTTTATATTTTGGTTGTGAGCCTAGCCTTTAATGGCTGAGACCTCTCTCCAGCCCAGATGTTAATTTTTTTTAAAGTATTAAAGTGGCATGGGAAAATCAGAAATGTCTTAGGTTTCCTTATGCTAATTATTTTTGTACTTGCAAGGTAGTATTGTTTTACCTAATTAGGGGATAGGTCACGATGGTGGAGAGCAAAAGTCTACATTTTTTTATTCCTATAAAAGCCTAAGTGTCATTAATCTGAACAGTTTATAATTTAAACCAGGAATGAACTGTGCATCTATCAGACTTTCCCCAAGCATTTCCCAAGGCCTCAGATTTCAATCTTGACTGGGTCAGAACTCCTTCTTTCTAGCCTCTGGTCAATTTGGAAAGACACCCACCATAATTGGGCTGCTTCTAAACTCTCCCAACTTAAACTCTTTCGAGGCATCTGTCCATAACAAGTGGCAGTTGGGGGTCACTAATTGTTACTCAGCTGAATCGTCATCCAAGTATTTCACTTTATTTGCTTTGCCAGTTCATTATTTAAGTTATATTTTTCTAAGCTCAGCTTAGACTGTGTTTAAGGCTTGACCACATGTGAAGTCTGACATTTTAAAGGTCAGCTGGTTTGAATTATTTGGATGTAAGAGTCAACAGATTTATTTTTTATTTTTAAATAGGGAACCATCTATTGTTTTTTCCACTTGAAAACTTAAATGAAACATAAATATCTCATAAGCTTGCCTCAGACTTTCTCAGAAAGTGCTTACATTTGCACTGAGATAAATCACAGGGAAGTTGCAATCTCACATGGCTTGGAGACAGTTCACATTTCAATAGCTGAAGGGTTAGATAAAAGTAACCCTAAGGGAAGGGTCTTCCACTGGGTTAAGGGCCAAGAAGAAAGCAGCCTCTTGGTTTCTGTGGCATGAACACTCTGCAATACCTTACTCTCCAGCACACAACCACATCTGGGGTAAAGTTTAGGTGGGGCTGATATCATAGCGTGTGGTATGCTACTTCTGGAATTTTCTGTTGGCTCTGAGCTTATGCCTAGTATCAATATCACCTTAGCTTTCTGAACTTAAGCCCTTGTGGAAAGTG
Source organism: Cricetiscus sungorus (assembly GCA_030556225.1). NCBI lineage: Eukaryota > Metazoa > Chordata > Mammalia > Rodentia > Cricetidae > Cricetiscus > Cricetiscus sungorus. The sequence continues at coordinate 139,198,471 of JANBXA010000007.1, read as the reverse complement.
GCAGCTACATGCTCAAAAAAAAATTAGTTGGAGTCTATCACTTTCTCTAGTCTGTTGAATCCTCTCCATCTTAGAGTACAAAGCAGACAGTAAGCCTTCTTGCATGAAGCCTTAATCAACTGATTAATTGGTTGATTTCTGTGCCTCTGTGTGCATGTTTGCACATGTGCATACAGAGGAACTGAATGTAGGTCCTCTGGAAGATCAGTAAATGTTCTTTCTCACTGCTGAGCCATCTCTCCAGCCCCAAAACTTTAAATTTTTAACTCAGGACTAGAAAAAACATGCCATGATCTGAGACCAAGTCTAGAAGGATTTTAATATCAATTGAGTTGAGAGGGACGGCCAAAGAGGGAGTGGAACATCTGGCCAGTGTTTAGTAGAAAAACAATAGAACAATAGTCAAAATAAAACACCAATGTTTAGTTTCTCTTTTTGTTATCCTGGCAACATATCTGACGTCATTTCACTATAGAACTAGTGGTTCTCATTCAATATTATTACTGGTACCTTTGAAAAGAAGTATGGCTTTGCTCAGGAAAACCAACTGCTTTCCTTTTATAACACCCAAGCCTTTTTCCCCAGCTCTTTAATTTACCAAGTTCTTTGGGGCATTAGAATTTTTGTGCAACCTGCTGCTTTTGCCTGAAACTTCTCTTCCCCCTCTTTAGCTTACCAATCTCTATTCACCTTTTGGGTTGGGTCATCTAATGCAATGATTTACCTCCATTAAGAGAGAAGGAAATCAGAGAGTGCCACTGATTTGGGGGAGGAGGGGTAGAAAAATTGATTTATTTTAATGATAGCAAGACATTAATTAAAGAGATTCTTTGGGTCTAGTAAGATACAATTGGAGCTCAGTGAGAATGCAGAGCTTCGTGAAATGACTCTTACTCCTAGCTCCACTGATACTGACAGAGCACATTCTGTGTAACATAAGGAGTTCTTCAAAATATGATGAGTCTTACAAAACCCTACAGGGTTTGCTTAGGGTTTGGGGAACAGGAGAAATATGCTTGGCCAATCATAATTCAGAAAAATTTAATTCATGATTTATAGAGTTACACAGGCAGCTATGGGACAATAGAGGAAGCAAAGAATAGTTCTGGTGTTGTTATAGAGTGTCCTAGTTAGGGTTTCTATTGCTATGAAGAGACACCATGACCACGGCAACTCTTCATTATAAAGAAACATTTCATTGTTATGGCTCTCTTACAGTTTTACAGGTTTAGTCCAGGGGTGGTCATGGCAGCATGCAGGTAGGCATGGTGCAGCAACAGCTGAGAGTCCTACATCTTGTAGGCAATAGGAAGTCGCCTGTCACTCTGAGGGATGCTTAAGCAAAAGAGACCTCAAAGTCTTCCCCCACACTTTCTCCAACAAGGCTACACCTCCTAATGGTGTTATTCCCTTTGGGGGCCATTTTCTTTCAAATCACCACAACAGCAATTAAAAAATGCTTTGTTTTTGGAGCATATAATTATCACCATTTCCAACATTTAACATCCCACTTTCATATTTCCCCTTTTGTACAGAACATTTTGTATTTGATCTATATTTTTAACCTTAGTAGTTTAAATGGATTTAGAAAGCAAACCGTATTTTACTTCTATAAATGGAATAACAGTTCACTTACCATGAATAGATGGTAACTAAAAATAAAGACAGTATAAATAAAATGGTGCTATTAAATTCTGTCTTAGTAGTGTTGCCTGTTCCTTGGCTGAGACTAAATCCTTATAACAAGAAAGTTTAGTGAGTGTTGGAGATGTGCTAATGATGTATTAGCATGGCATCAAGACATGCTTCCTAACAAATAGAATTCAGAAAGAAGAACTGGAAGTTAAATTACTTTCTCTCCGTGTGAGTCACTGCTATTCAGTGTCTTTCACTACACTGTGGTACCAGTCTCTATTTTTGCAAGGACTTTGGTGAATCAGCTGTCTAAATTTTAAAATCAGTAAAGACAACGCAACGGAAAAGTGCCTGAGCTCATGGAAGAAGTGCTGTCTGGGGTTCTTGTCTGGCAGAATCTGAAGCAAGAATATTTCTGTAAAAACTGTAGAAGCACATAGGCTTCTGCCATGGCAGTAGGAAGAGACGAGATGAATGGAGATTGGTTCTTATTTGTAGTCTTACTTTCTTGTTTAGGAATGAACGAGGATCAGCTTTAATGTCTGCTTTGCAGTTGTCTTCATCTGCAACACCCCTAGTGCCACTATGTGTCTGCTTGCGATGATAAAGGTCCCTGCAGATGTGAATAATGCAGACAAAGTGTAGGTACTAAAAGTGAACTTTCCTAGTGAGGCTTGCTGGAGTTTATCACTTCAGAAATGCAACCTCTCAAAGACAGATCATCAAACACATCAGTATCATTTCACAAAGTATCTTGGGCACAAATAGTGCTTTGATGCCATGTAATCTGGATAAATGCTGTCAGTTGAGATAGAAAGTGTTCTCTCTTTATGGGCTGAGCCTCAGAAGAGATACTGGTGTTTGGATTTGGCAGGACTTCAGCAGCCACTGGGACTTCTTTCCCATTGGCTCCCCTCCCCCACCGTAGAGATAATTTTGACAAGAGATTGGAGAGAATCCCTCTAAGTTCTATGAGAAATGTGGATTTATTTGTTCTGTAAGATATATTTTGTTTGTCTACAAGGGTTCTGCTATAAACTCAAGAATTGAAATTTATAGCAGAATGTGAAGTAATAACTAAGGCAGTCTTGGAAAGTATAAATATGCATCTCATGCTAATGCTTGCAAAAATGATCAATATCCAAGTTCCACTTTTCTGGGAACAAAGGTAATAGATGCTGTGCTCTCCATACTTGCCACATGTCAGGCACATCTTCATTTATCCAGAGTATCTCTATGTACATTTATTATGGAAAGGTAATGTTTTTCCCACTTTCAGACTGCAAAAATGATGCTTCCATTCAACTTGTCAAAGTCAAGTAGTAGCTGGAAGTGATGTAACCCATATTTTCTGGAAGTCTGTGTCTTTAAATCTATTTCTTAATTTGATATGTTTCCATAGGTAAACTGCGATGGAAATGTAGTCTGGGCAATATGAACTTTGCATATTTGTGTAGCTTATGTCTATATTTTCTTTGTTTCTCTCATCTTCCCCATATAGTATATTAGCATGCCCTAAGTGTAAGAAGTTGTAAGAGTACAGGGCTCAGAGCTAAGAATATCTGAGTCCAGCTCTATCTTTTACTAGTTCTACATACTGGCAAGAAATTCAGTCTGTCCAATGCATAGTTTCTTTATACAAGCCAAATGTAATGGTACCTCCTTTTTAAGGTTTTTAGTGTTAAATGAGGTAAGAATAAATGCTGTTCATATAGCCTAGCATGCTCAATAATAAATGATATTATTATCATTAACATTATTCATTTATGTAATCCACATTCCTATTGCCACCAGATTTTCTTTTGTTACACAAGTCTCCATGTGAATTTTGTTTTTTCATGTATTTTTGCCCCGTTATCTGTTAATTTTTTATTTTAACTTGGTGTTTACAATCTGTTCCGCTAGATTCTACATATATATTAGAAATATGTTATAAACAAATTATTTGGCCAAAGGTGTGTGTGTATGTGTGTGTGTGTGTGGATACTCACTCCCATGTACATGTATGCATGCTTGTGTGTATTAGAGCTTGATATGTAGAGAGACAGTGAAGACCCTTTGAGACACAACTGGCCTTTGTAGGGCATTATTTTATTAACCACGCTGCTGATCTCTAGGGAATCTAGATTCTTCTTTAAACAGCTGAACTTTCCTGGAAGATCAGAGACTCAGATTGTCAAAGCTTATAAAGAATAAATTCTGGAAGTAGACATCTCTTCCAGCTGTTCTGTCTCAGTTCTGCAGATGTGTGCACTCCCATAAGCCTCTGTATGGGATCTAGGGGAAGTAAAATGAAAACTGTTGAGCCTCTTATTTTATTGAAAACAAAGGTTGAGAGGCTTTCCTGAATATTTTTTTTTGGAAGCCAACAATGAAATCTTATTTTATTTGACTGATATGTTTACTTTGGGGGAATTTAAGATTTAACTACCTCAAATTGTATCTCTGTTCATGACATGCTTAAATAATCTTCTAAAGCCCAAGCACTCTAATGTAACAATTGGGAAAAGCTGCTGAGGAAATCAACATGTGTGACTTGGGAACCAGAGCCACTTCAGCGATGGTGTGCACAGAATCAGAAGGCTACTGTGTGGACGCTGTTTGCAACAAAGGGACTTAGGAAAAATACATGCTTGATGATCTCAAGCTGAAGTTTTTCCATCCTTATTCTATCGTGGATGACTCTTCCAAGAAGACTACAAATACTCTCATTTGTCCTTATTACCATGATCCATTGTGACGTCCAGGGAGCCAATTTCATGACATCATGCTGTATGATTCTCTTCCTCCTTCATTTTAGGTCAGTGACCCAGATGTTTGTCTTTCTCAGCAGATTTTACACACACACACACACACACACACACACACACACACACCTTTTTCTTTTCTTTTCTTTTTTGGTTTTCTGAGACAGGGTTTCTCTGTGGCTTTGGAGCCTGTCCTGGAACTAGGTCTTATAGACCGAGCTGGTCTTGAACTCACAGACACCTGCCTGCCTCTGCCTCCTGAGTGCTGGAATTAAAGGCATGTGCTACCATTGAGGGCGTGTTTTTCTCCCTCCAGGGCTTTTCAAGGCTTCTGTCTCTCACCGAAGCACCAGGCCTTGTGTTAATGCTTCAGAGAGGCCCCTTCTCATTCCTTCCAGCAAGAATGGTGGTTGTTCTTCCCAATATCCTTGTCCGTATCCAAGTGTCATTCTCTGTAAGGAGTATGTTTTCTACCAGCTTGCCTGGTCCCGCCACCACGCAATAACATGCAGAGACTGTGTATTTGATATAAGGCTGTTGGCCAGGTACTAATTTGTTTCAAGCTAGCTCTGTCTTAATGATTAACCCATTTCTCCTATTCTAAGTATTTCCACGTGGCACATCTTACTGGCTAGAGGCTGGTGTGCTACCTCTCCTGACTCTCCATGTTGACTCCTCCTGATGGGAGATGTTATTCTGTATATATGTTTCTCATACTGGTTAATAAAGCTCTGTGGCCAATGAGATAACAAGATAGGCGGGGCTAGGAGACCAAGAGGAGGAGAGAGGAAGTAGTAGGGGTCGAGATGTAGCCAGGGAGGAAGGAAGACGCCTGCCGCGGCTTCCCCGATAAGACGACCACGTGAAAATACTTAGATAAGTAGAAATGGGTTAATAATTAAGGCAGAGCTAGCCCATAAACAGTAATGGTAACTGGCCAACAGGATTGTATCAAATACAGAGTCTCTGAGTGTTATTTGGGGCACATGTGGTTGCGGGACCATAGCGGCAGAACCAGCTGCAGCCTGCGGGGAAACCTGCTGTAACGTAATGGTGTCAGAAGCGGGATTGAGAACTTTCACTTAAAACTTAACAAAAGTTTAAAAAATAGTTTTTAGAAACAAGGGAACAGAGACTAGCAAGACTTCTTGGTAGCAGCATTTTCTCAGTTTTCTAAGTATTTCCACGTGGCACATCTTACTGGCTAGAGGCTGGTGTGCTACCTCTCCTGACTCTCCATGTTGACTCCTCCTTACCACTTCCTCTTTCCTCCTTGTCTCCTAGCCCTGCCTATCTTGCTTTCCTATTGGCCAACAGTGCTTTATTCATTAACCAGTATGAGAAACATATTTACAGAATAACATCTCCCATCAATTCTCCTTCTCACTTGCCAGATTGAAATGAGGCTGAACAACTGTATGGATTGGATATGTAACTGAGTCTGGGCCCGTGAGATGTGAACCATTGAAAAGAAAAGAGATGCATTCTTTTCATTTCGTCCTCCCTGAGCCCTTAACAACCTAATGTGGACAGGGACAGATTACTTGGGTCACCAGGGAAAGGGCATTTACCAGGTATGGCAGAGCAGGTCTGAAAGTCTCTGAAATGTCTCTGGGCTATCTACCACCAAGATTCTTTCAAATGAGAGAAAAAAGATTCATTTTATTTTAATCACTTTGGATTCTTTTATATAGTAAGTCAATCTTACCACAGTAGTTTTAATTGCCTTCCCCTGCCTGAACAGACAGTGTTCTGTGAGATTATTATTATTATTTCTACTACTATTATTATTTTGCTTTCTATATGGCATTTTCAATGACTAGAAATTCTCATTACATTAATCTTTTGTTTGTTTTTGCTACCTAGAATATAAGCTCTGGAGGGAGGGACTTCATTTGTCATGTTCACTGTAGTGTTCTCGGAGAAAATAGTGTCTAACAGATATCTTATTTTTTTTAATTGCTAGGTGAATGAAAGCTTTGGCCTAAAATTCCCCCTACTCATTTCTCTATAAACATTTGTCATTGTGGTCTATTTCTTTGGCTGGCCAGAACATTACATTTTTCTTATTTGGGTAGAGTGATGTGTATATGTAGATTCTGGTAGTCTTGGAGTTTTAGAATTTTTGATGCTTTGATTTATTAAGTATTTAATGCTTAATTTCACCTTCATTTCTAAGGTTGGTTTTTGGTGTGTGTGTGTGTAGGGGGGAGAGTCATCATTGTCATGCCTAAACATTTATAATTGGGTTATTGTTAGTTTCACTACAATATAGCCCAAACTATACTATAATAGAAAGACATGATATGGAAGCTGCTGTGTTTATGTTGCTGTTCTGACATTGTATTTATAACTGCTGCCTTAAAAAGATTAAAATGGGTTTTCCCAATTTATTTTTGGTTTGTTAACCCTATGTTGTAAAGCACTTTATATTTCCTTAAAAGTAATTCAGAAACAAGCCAAGCTGCTTCTGATGTGAGAAAATACTCATTTAGGATACTTCTCAAGTAATGGAAAACCAAGCACCTGAATTTGGATCTCTAGCCCTCAAGTAAAAGCTGTCACAGCATATATCTGTGATTCCAGGGTGGGGAAGGAGAACAGGCAGATTCTGAGGTGTCTCTGGCCAACCAATTTAACCAAAATGATGAGTTCTTCATTCAGGGAGAGATGCTGTTTCAAAAACTAACAGGAAAAAGTGGAGAGTGATAGAGGAAGACATCCAATGTTGACCCTGACCTCTACACATTAAGTGAATGAACCTGTACACTACCACAGCTACACACAAATGCAGAGCACACACACACACACACACACACACACACACACACACACACACACACACCACACACACACACACACGGGTCAGTGAGACTGATTTGCTATCTGAAAATTTCATTCACAGAAAAGTAGAAGTATAGTAAATGAAGGGTTAAGGAATGTCAGGAAGTTATAGCAGTGTAGTTGCATATATATTTATATTCACAGCAGTTGAGACAATATACATAAGATGACCCATACAAGCTCAAGATAAATAAAAGTGCAGTGTAGAGAAGGAGGTGGGCACAATGTCTCACTCTAGTTGGTAGCTGCTGGGAGAGGAAGTGTTTTCTTTAAGGGTGTGGCTCCTAGTGAGTTGACCACCATCCAGTGAAGGTCCCACATTCAAGAGTCTACACGCAGTGTAAATTGGACTTTGATGGGTATTGTTTTGTTTTGTGTTTTTGTTTTAAGGACACAGTTGGGTATGTTAGGGATAGGTCTGGGAGGAGTTCAATATGACAAGTGTGGTACCAATACTACTAAAATAAAATGAAAGGGGGAAGAAGAAGCAAAGGTAAAACAATGGAGTATTGAAGTACATGCGCCAGAGAGATGTCAGCTGAATTTGTGGACTCTGATATTTACCTTGGCTATTGCTGGTGTTCTGTCTGAGTTATACACACATCTGATGTCTGCTAGAGCTGGTCTCACTTTCATAATTCCCTTTCTTTGAATACCAGGGCTTCTTCAAGCCAAACTTAACTTTGCAACCTACAGACTGGGCAAGTACTCTTTCATCTTTCAAGTATTTTCCAGCACATACCTTCTTGGGTAGCTGCTACCTGGGGCTGGCTTTCTGTTGTGTTGGGAGTTTGGGAAGCTGATTACAGGCCTGGGATCAGCACAGTGGAGGACCTGTCTTCCTACTTTCAAGATTTCCTGCTAGAGGTATGCAGCTGTGCAGGTCAGGTAGCTCACTGGAGCTTCAGAGTCCTTGAACATTACACCAGACAATGGCAGCATGATTGCCTCTCTGTCCTCAGCCTCAGAACTATCAAACTCCGGGTGTTCCTAGTTGATGAGACCTGTCCCAGCAATGCTATTGTTAGTATTTAGACACTTAAACTGTCCTGCCTTTGGGGTTCTGACAGGATACACCCTCAGCTGCTCACACTAAGAGCACTACCTGTGCCTATTCACTGTGTTCCCTTTTAAAAGGACCCTGCCCACCTCCCATCACATTCTCTTTCTTCTCTCCCTCCCTCCCTGTCTCTCTCCCTCTGTCTCTCTCTGTCTCTTGTTGTTTCTCTGTCTCTTTCCTCTCTCCCACTGTCCCTGGAGGCCAGTCTCCCCCTTCCCTTCCTCTTTTTACATTCCCTTTCTCTTAATTAAAACCCCCTTTGCTTGAACTGTGCAGCATAGTGTCTTTCTCTCTCCAGCCACTTTGTTTGTTTGTTTTTAATTACAACACCCATGCACTGCCAGCTTCAGTGTAACCCTCTCTCCACTGCCTCTCAGCAGGGTCTAGCTCTCAGGCTTTGACCCATAGTTGTTCACTGCTCTCAGATCCCCAGGATATCTGAAACCATAGGTTCTGTCTCCAGGTGGTAGCTGGCCCCCACCCTGTGCCATATACAGAATGACAGAACTGTACTCTTCACCACTACAGACTCTTTTTACCAGAGGTATCAATGTCTCCCCAAAGCCACAACTGATCTTGAGGCTTGTGAGGGCAGTGGATTTGCCCTGAGGTGTGACTGCCCCTCTCTGTTTTCAAACCTGGCCACCTAGCTTACCTTTGGAGGAGTGTGGGGCTCTGACCTGTTGGAGACTTGTTGAGTTAGCAGAGATCGAAAGGCCCATTCCTGGAGGTTTGGCAAGTGGATGGGGTTGGTGGGGTGGAGGTTCTTGGGGAGGGGAGTGGAGGTTCTTGGGGAGGGTTGGGGGTGTAGGAGCTGGGGAGAAAGTCAAGGCTTTTGCTGGCAAAGTGAAACCTACTCAACAAGTTTTCTGAGCGATACTGAGTGTTTACCAAGTCAGAGGCCAGCCTCAACTGAGCCCAGACTGGCATCTTGGGAGTTGGGACCCAACTCAACTGTTAGCTTTTTATTTTTTACTGATTGTCTCCTGGAAAAAAAAACACTATACTTGAAAATGAAGAGAAACAGAAATATGTTGCTCCCTTTCTGCCCTTAGGGAGCTTACATTATGATTTCCATGAAGTTCAGAGGACTGCATCAAATCTTCAGACACTTCAGAATTCTCATATTCTAGTAAAGCCACTGTCACTTTTTCCTGCACACATATTTCATCAGTGTTTTAACCCTTTGAAATCGGTTACACAAAACTTTTTGCATCTTTCTTCCTGACCTTGTACACAGTGCAGTCAGATATTGTACTCCATTAATTGCGTTTGTCATTTCTCTGGTGTTTCTCCCCAAAAGATCCTTTCTTTACATAAAAATCAAGGTTAGTTACTTGGAAGAACCAATAGTCCAATCTGAATTTTTTGCAAAGATGGTATGTTTTCTTATAATAGCAAAATGAAACAACCCTGTGAGGATGATCAGAATATCATAATGGTACCAATTAGAATAAAATATGCTTCTTCCATTCTTCATTAGATCCAGGCCAGGAGTATTTCTGTAGTCATATGGTTTTCATCCAAAAATGAGTATTTCAGTGTGATTTTTTTATTTTAAAAAGGAAAAGGGGGGGAGAAGAGTTTCTTTCATGCTGTAAATGGACCTTCCTCACACACCTCAATCTCGTATCGCTTCCCCTCTCTAGTTAAATCAGTACGAGGAGGGGTCTTCTACCACTTTTTCTCACCTGTACTTACAGACCTGACTTCATTGTAGTCTCTGACCTGAGTTGGCACAGAAGCTACAAACAGAGTAGCAAATGTATAAACAGCAATGCTAATACACCAGAAATCAAGGGGTGTGGTTTCCTTACTACGATTTTTTTAAACATGTGTATTGGCTTGTGTTCATGTGCATGTGAGTGCACAGGTATGTGGAAGCTGGAAGGCATCATCCTTTAATAAAGGGTCTCTCATAGGTCTGGGTTCACCAGTTAAGGTTAGACTGGCTACCAGTGAGCCCTAGAGATGCTCCTGTCTCTGCCTCCCCAGCTCTGCTATTACATGCACATACAACCATGCTGAGATTTTTATGTTGGTTCTGGGGATTCAAACACAGGTCCCCATTCTTGCCAGGCAAGTACTTTACTGAGCAATATCACCATCTCCCTTGCCTTTTCTTAATTGGCTGAATGTGCAATGGCACTAAGTGTTTTATAGAAGAGGTACTACCCTGTTGTCAGCTCATGCCTTGTTAATTAAATTGCTCAACTGTTGGATTAATTATGTGAGAGGCAGATGCTTGTTTATCAATTATGTTAATTGTTCTATAAAATGAATTGATATATTCTGCAATTATGTATATCACAATAAAATGCTATGTTAATTATATTGTTTCTGTGGCTCTATTTTAGGAAAATCAGTATAAGAGAAATAATTACAACTATGGATATGGCCAGAAATGTTTGGAAATAATGATAACACAGAAAAAATTATGTCAGAAAGATATGTATCATTTTACTTTAATTCATCTTTTTGTTTGTGTGGGTGGAATACTGTTCATTTTATTTTTATTAAAATTTTTGGAAATTGAAATGTAATTACATATTTTCCCCTTCCCTTTACATCCTCCAACTCCTTTATTCATTTTTTATTGAAAATATATTTTTCTCTCATACAATACATCCTGACCACAGTTTCCCCTCCGTTTACCCTTAGAGATCCCCCTAGCTCCCCTGGCCCCCAGATCAACTCCCTCTCGGTCTCCCTTCAGAAAAGAGCAGGCTTCCAAGAGACAATAACCAAACAAGGAAAAAAAACAAACAAAACAAAAGCAAAACCCAAGGCAAAAGCCCTCACATCTAGGCTGGACAAGGCAACCCAACAGGAGGAAAAGGATCCCAGGAGCAGGCAAAAGAGTCAGAGATACACCAGCTCCCACTGTTAGGAGGCCCACGAAAACACCAAGACATATATGCAGAGCCATGCAGGTCCTGTGCTTGCTGCTGCAGTCTCTGTGAGTGCATATATGTCTGTACTTAGTTGATTCGGAGGGCCATTTTCTCTTGATCTCCTGCATCCCCACTGGCTCCTGTATCCTTTCTGCCTCCTTGGTCCCTGAGCTCTTAGAGGAGGGATTTGATGGAGACATCCCATTATCCCATTTAGAGCTGTGTGTTCCAAGGAAGTCTCTCTCTCTCTCTCTCTCTCTCTCTCTCTCTCTCTCTCTCTCTCTCTCTCTCTGTCTCTGTCTCTTTCTCTTTCTCCCCCCTCTCTGTCTCTTTCTCTCTCCCTCTCTCTTTCTCTCTCTCTCCATCTCTTTCTCTCCCTCTCTCCCTCTCCCTTTCTCTTCCTCTCTCTTCCTCTCTCCCTCTCTTCCTCTCTCTCTCTCTCCCTCCCTCTCTCCCTCTCCCTCTTTCTTCCTCTCTCTTCCTCTGTCCCTCTCTCCCTCCCTCCCTCTCCCCCCCCTCTCTCTTCTTTCTCTCTCTCCCTGTCTCTTTCTCTTCCCCCCCCCCCCGACTAGCTGTGGGTCTCTGCATCTGTTCCCATCTGCTGCAGGAAGAAGCTTCTCTGATTATGACTGAATAAGGGACTGATCTATGAGTACAGTAGAATATCATAAGGAGTCATTTTATTGCTACATTGTTTTTATTTTAGAACAGTAAGTTTGGTTTTACTCTAGGTCTCTGAGCTCATTAGTCTCATTGTCCCAGTATGTCTTGCATGGAGGTCAAAGGCTTTGTGGCTTGATTGGTGTCTAGGTTTCTCTTTTTGCAGCCTGTAGAGTACCTTCCTGCATCAAAGAGACTAGAATGTAGGGGTTGAAGGCTCCAGGTAGGCACCAGCTCAACCGTTCTACATTCAATGAGCTATGTGGATGTTGTCTTCGGCAATGGGGACATTTTGTTAGTTTGCATAGGGCAACCCTTTGTCCTATCATCAGTCTTGGTTGTTTGGGGATCTCAACAGTACCCCTCCCCCATCAAACAACTCACCCGAATGCAACCCAGTCCTGCCTGCCACTGGGAGCCTTGCTTGGTCAGTTCAGACTTTGTATTCTACTCCCATCCTCACCTACCCACATTCCACATGCAAAATCTATTCTATTTTCCCTTCCCAGGAGATCCATGCATCCCCCCTTACCTAACCTCTCTGGATCTGTGGGTTGTAGCTTGATTAACATTAATTTCTCAGTCTGGGTTACCTCACTCAGGATTATTATTTTTTTTTTTTTTAGTTGCATTCATTTACCTGGAAATTCCGTGAAGTTATGTTTTTTGTGTGTTTGTTTGTTTTTTAACAGTTGAATAAACATACTACATTTTCTTTATTCTTCAGTTGAGGGACCTCTAGGTCATTTCCAGTTTTTGGCTGTATGAGTAAAGCTTTTATGAATGTGGTTAAGCAAGTGTCCTTATGGTAGAACGGAGTATCTCTGTAGCATAAGCCCAAGACTGGCATTGCATTTCCCTGATGGTTAAGGATGCTGGACATTCCCTTAAGTGTTTGTCTGCTATTTGAGATTCCTCTATTGAGAATTATCTGTTTATATCAGTATCCCATGTTTTAATTGGTTTATTTGGTTTGCTGATGTCTGGTTCCTTGAGTTCTCTATGTATTTTGGAGATCAGCCCTTGTCAGATGTGGGCTTGGTGAAGATCTTTTTCCATTCTGTATGTTGCTATTTTGTCCTATTGACAGTGTTCTTTACAGAAGCTTTTCAGTTTCCTGAGGTACCATTCATTAATTGTTAATCTTAGTGCCTGCTTGATTGGTTTTCTGTTCAAAAAGTTGCCTTTTGTTTTCTCTATGACTTTTTTAAAAGCTGACTTTTCCTTCTGTGTGTCACATATATCAAAGCCCTTTTAAAACTTGATGTTATGGTTGTAAACCTAGTCTTTACTGGATAAGCCATCTCTACTTCCCCTACATTTTTATAAACCCCAGATTTTCTGTGTGAAACAGAAATAATGGTAACATGTAATTTCAAATATGATTTTTTTTGCAAAATACAAGTATAAAACTTAGTTTAAACCACCAACAAAGTTCTATATACTCAGAAACATAATTTCCAATAGCTAAAACAAAACTCATGATGAAGATCTAAAGTATGTCTTCAATACAGTATTCATTTACTCTTTCTCAGGCAGAACAATTTAAAAAAGAAATCTTATGCTCTAAACCAGTATTCTCAACCTTCCTAATGTCGCAGCGCTTTAATATGGTTCCTTGTGTTGATGTGACCTGTGATCATAAATTATTTTGTTGCTGTGGTTATGAATACTCATGAAAATACCTGTGTTTTCTGATAGTTCTAGGTGATCCTCCTGACACTCCCTAAGGGATCATGACATGACCCACAGGTTGAGAACCTCTGCTCTTAACAAATGAAACATAAGGAAAATCTACCATACAATTTTCACAACTATTTTCATATTTGTTTCCATACTAGTACATTTAAATGTGTTTTGTTACATAAAAGAGAAATCATGTACAATTTCTGTATGCCAAGATTTAGGTTAATTAGATTTTTCAAGTAATATGTAATTCTAACTCAAAAGTATTCAAGTACTGCTAGGAAGTGTTCTGTGTGTGTAGAGGTATCGATATTGAGCATGTGTTAGAATCATCATGATTCTGAGATTATCACTTTCCCTTTCTCATGGTGATGTGCTTTCCTTAACTGTTTCCCTCATATGTGAAAACTGAATCTAATACTTGGTGGGATTCTAACAGATTTTTTTTTGAGACAGGTTTCCTCTGTATTGCTTTAGAGCTTGTCCTGGAACTAGCTCTGTCACAAATTTTTAACAAAAGCATTTCAATTTATAGGATATGTACAAAGAAGAATGACAATAGGTGAAAATCACTCAAAGTGAAGATGGAAAGCTAACAAAAGAATTAATAAACATATTCCAGAGGAGTCAGGTAGAAATGAGAGGCCTCAGGACTGATAAGTTCTCTCCTGAGGATTCACCACTACTATGCCACTATGGTAAAAATGTGAATGCTTTACCCCCACCAATAATAAATATTCTGCCCATTCCTATAAACAAAGTCAATGACATGCATATGGATTCTCATGGTAGATCAGTATATGAGGTAAAATGAGCCAATTAGAATTCATGTTGATCTTTTTTCCATGGATCATATAACTTTCTCCTTACAGGACTCTGTATGATTTTCTAGTAACCCAAATAAGACCATCCATCCAGAATGTTTTCTTTTAAATGAAAGGCATTTGTCTCAGACCAACTTAGGTAAATAATAAAAGAATTTTTTGATTCAGGTAGAGCTATTAGAGACAAGATGGACTTAGATGTGCTAAGAACTATCCCTTTTCATCTGTAAACTCAGCCACTCTCTGACCAGCTGGATTTTCTTAGACTGTTTACTTTCACGTGGCTGGGAATATGGTTACCAGAAGTTCCTTTTTAAGTCTCTGAGGTGGCTATGCCACAGAAGAGGCACTAAATTTCTGTAAAGCAATTTATAGAGCTTTATATATCATACATCTTGTAGATAAAATGATGAATTTGCACCTAAGTGAGTTCACAGTTGATTGAGGAACAATTGCATTGCATATGTGTAAAGTCCATAAAAGATACATAACACCCCCTACACATACACACACTAAAAATAATAATCGTGTTCAGGAAAGCATTCAGCTGTCAAGTGCCCTTTCTTATCAGAGTCAGCACTGTGGTAAAGTTGAGGTTCTATTGCTTCAAAGTGACACCATGGCCACTGCAACTCATAAAGGAAAACATTTAATTGTGGCTGGCTTACAGTTTTGAGGTTTAGTCCATTATTATCATTGCAGGAAGCATAACGGCTTTCAGGCAGACATAGTACTAGACGGTAGCTGAGAATCCTACATTTGGATGCACAGACAACAGGAAGAGAGATTGACACTGGACCTGCCTTGAGCATCCGAAACCTCAAAGCCCACCTCCTGTGACACACTTCCTCCAAAAAGGCCACCTACTCCAACAAGGCCACGTCCCCAATATTGCCTCCCCCTATGAACATTTTCATTCAGATCACCACAGTGACAAAACTCCATTCCAGAGTGAGAAGATGCTTTACCATCCCCCATCCCTGGGTCTACTGAAACAGTAAGCAGGCTCACCAAAGCAGTGCTGTTACATCTAGCATTGTGTAGAGAGGATGCTCTATTGGTAGAGCTGATAGCATTGTTTTACACAGCAATACCTTTTGTAGATTAGAAAACAGAAGTTGCAGAGTCCAAGGCATTGTCTAATATCTCTCAGAAACACCGCTGGCTTATACATAGCTGTTCTCTTGTATCCCTGCTGCAGCCAATCAACTTTCCTTTCTCCCTTTTCATCATGACACTCTCTGTTGCCTTCAACACTGAACTGCACAGACACTGATATATCTATATATCTACTTGGTAGTTATCTTTTCAGCCCTCAACTTCCTTGCGTGTTTTGGCCCTCAACTATATTCCACCACTTACTTTTTAATCTCAAAAGCAAATGGCGAGGCTGAGGATATAGCTTAGTTGCAAGGAACTAACAAAGTGTGTGAGAGGCTTCCAGTGTCTAGGAGAGAAAAAAAAGCTAAATATGACAGCTTTGTTAGTTGTCTTTTATTGTATAGGCTTAACTGTAAAGAAACAGGTTTAACTGCTTATCATCTCTGTTTCCATGGAAAAGGAATCCAAGAGTTAATTTAATGGGAGGGTTTGACTTGTGTTCTTCACAAGATTTCAGTCAAGATACTGCTGAAACCACAGTCTCACCTGAAGACTCAGCTTGGAGAAAGTGTATTTATAAACTAATTTGCATGAGTTTCAGAAGGCTTCAGTCCCTAAGTAGCCATAGCCAAAGCCTTCAGTTTCTTACTGCATGTGTCATTTATAGGCTGCCCAAGTGTGTTGGAAATCATTGACTTCTATGGCCATGCCACCCTGAACATGCCCAATCTTGGAAGCTAAGCAGGTTGGGCCCAATTAATATTTGAATGGGAGACAATCTGAGAATGCTGGTTGCTGTAGGCTTAAGAAACGAAAAGGGAAATTGTTGACTTCTATTACCCATCTTGGAATAGACCACCTGCCACACATTATGTGATACATAGACTTCCTGATACAATATGGGAGAGTGTGGATAGCAAGAGTTACGAATTACTTCAAAAATTACTTCAAAAATGCCTTTGAAGAAAGAATTAAAATGTATTATTCTATTTTATGTTTTCATTATGTAGCCTTGGCTGGACTAGAACTTGCTATGTAGACTAGGGTATCCTTGAACTCACAGAGATCTACCTGCCTTACAAGTGCTGGGATTAAAGGTATACACAGCCGTACCTGACTAAAAAAAAAATTAATAGGTAACATTTATGTATTCCAAACTTCAAAATAATAAAAGGGTATTTAATACAAGTTTACAATTCTTGTCCTCATCCTTCCCTCTCACAAGTAGCCTTTTAAAAATATCTCTTAAATGCCAGTTTACAGTAGGTTTGAAACCTTTCAAAATTGTCAGTTAGCAATTGATCATACAGTTTCTGACACAACTACTCCACTGAGATCTTATAGCATGAAATTTCTCACACACAATGAATAAACAGGAAAGCATGTCTTTGTGGTAGTAAAACTTTATTTACAGACAAATTTAAAAAGCAATTTATGCTTATGAGACATTTTTAAATTTACATTACATTATCTCGTGGGTTTTAATTGAAACAGGCTGATACTGCCCATTGGCATTTATCTTTCTGCTCTAGGCTTTATGTAAATAAATAACAGAATTATGTATGTGTAGTTTTATTTTTCCTTCATTATGAGGCTCTTATCTATAGATGCTAAATTTTTGGTTCTTGGAAAATCTTCTGGAAACTTCCATAGGTAGCTACATGAATATATGAATAGCCCTGTAAGCTGGTCTTCCCCATCTCCTGTTTTTTGTTTGTTTTCAGAATAAGAAATAAATATATAATATTTTAATCTTATATGTAATATCCTGTATCAATATAGTAAGAGCTTTTCTTGGATGTCATATTGTTCACCTCCACTTTCTATTTTATTAACAAAGAATCTGAGATCTAGATTACTTTTCATTTTATTCACGATAAAGATATCATAATTCTAAATAAGGAAGGTGTTGCTCCTCTGCAGGTCAAGAAGAGGATAGGAAAGTAAAAAGGGTCAAAAAGAAAAATGGATATTTACATATATGTGGTACTTTCTGTAATTGAGGGATCTCATTTCTGTTTCCTGGGCATATCGGCAGTGGCATTTCTATACATTTTTGTTTTCACTTTGCATTTACAAGGTCATGTTTGATGTACTGTGGGTATTAATGAGACTATGGCTGAACTAACTCTGCTATGGAGCATCCATAGCAGAAGCCAGAGATGACTTAGAGAAGGGATAGACTTGGGATAGAGTAATGGAATTTGGTGATAGCTGGATATGTAAAGGCTTATATTTACATTGTTTTTTCTTTCTTTTCCTTTAAAAGTTTATAGTTTGGCTCAGGCAAGGTTTTAGTGGCATGCAAAGAATAAGGATGAGTAAGGGACAAGATGTATTATAACTTTTCATTTTATGTGTCCCAATTACTGTCTGTCTTTCTACCATTAGTGTTGTGGAACGAGCATGCCTCATGTTTTATAGTGCCCTGAGGACATGCTGGATTTCTGTTGTGGTTTGGTTTGGTTTTTTTCCTTGTCACAACCACTGTTGTCAATGCTGGGGACACTGGGGTTAGATAAGGAACTTGATGAGAAGGTATTTATGCAAATAGGTTGGTGACAAATTGAAGAGTTCTATTTTATTTTTCTTCCAATTCTACAGAAAGCTGATATGAAGCAAGCCTCTTCTTCTTCCTCCTCCTCCTCCTTCTTTCTTTTTTTTCTTTTTCCTTATGCTTCTTGTGGAGTTTGCTGATCCCATAGCGCATGCATGCATGCGTGTGTGTGTGTGTGTGTGTGTGTGTGTGTGTGTGTGTGTGTGTGATGATAGATGTATTCAAGCATGTGTGCACAAATGGAGGTCCGAGGTTGATGTAAAAAGTCCCCAGCATACACCACTGGCAATGCTGGGGTTAAGATGGGTATAACTGATGCAGGATTTCACATGGAAGCCAGGGGTCCACACCCAGCTCCTTGAGTTTGTACAGTAAGCCCTTTATCTATCCTCTGAGTCTTTCCACCAGACATGAAAGCTTGTCATTTTGAGGCTCAATTTTTAGCAGCAGAAGAAAGACCATAAACATTGTAACTAAACGGGGTATTTTGAAAGGTAATGGCTTCCACTTCCAAGAAGATAAAGTACACATATTTTTCCCTTTCACTCTAAAGAGCATCATGAAAAAGCCCAGTGTGTATATTTCAGAGAACAACTAGGAAAGAGAGGAAAGAAACAGTGAGCTAGATTATAATGATAAAAATGATCTAAAAAGAGAATGAATAGAAGCATGACTTATAGAGAGAGATGGAGGAGAAGGCAGCCCTGGAAGGTGGAACTACAAGGAAGCTAACCTTCCTGCAACTAGAATATAGGAAAGAGACACTGGTGATGAAGCCCTTGACGTTTTAACAAAGAGTTGGTAAAAGATGCGAGTCTACAAATTAAAGAAGCTGGGTGTACTTCAAAAAGAACTAGTCTACATGAATCCATAAAAACAAAGAAAAAATTAAAAGCAAACAAAGAAAGCGACCCTTTACCTACAAACATGGACAATTAAAATAACAGATTTTTCACTAGAAACCACAGAGATCAGAAGGAAGAGGCATAATGCTTTTTAAGTGCTGAATGAAAAGAACTGTCAACCCAGAATCCTATTCTCCATGAAAACACAGTTTAGGAATAAAGAAGTAATCATTCTTGGACTAAGACATTCTTGGACTAAGGAAAATGAAAATGATGTCTTACTAGTAAACTCATTCTATAACAATGGCTAAGAAAATTCTCTAAATATGCCAAAATGATAAAAGGTAGAGCTTAAAACATTAAGAATGGAGAATAATGTAAATAAAATAATGGGTAAACACAATATGTTTTTCTTCTCTGAAGTCTTAAAACTATGTTTGACAGTTAAAGCAAAGTATATAACGAGTCTGATGTGGTTCTAAATGTAGTTAGAGAAAATATTTTAAGTAGTTACAGTAGAGAGTGGCAAAGATTTCTAAAGAGAGGAGACATTTCTATCTTTTATTGGTTGGTAAGATGCAAGCAGGATACCAAGACTCTACCATTCTATTGTTGTTGTGTTTGTTTTGGCCATAAATAAAAGGCAAATTGCAAGTTGAAATAAAAAAGATGATGTCATCAGTAGACTGCTATAAGTTGCATATGTAAGATATAAGTAATACTAGGACAACCATTAAAATGATGGGTGGAAAGGTACCATATCTATGTTTTAAAACACCATATACAAAATAGAATCCTAAAAATTGTTTAACACAAAGAGTAAAAATAAAACAGAGAATAAAAAAATGGAATAATGGAAAATAAAATGGAGGACTTAAGACCTAAAATATATCAGTAAATATAACAATTAAAAGTTAGGAAATGGGTAAGTGAGCCAAAATATGACCCATAAATATATTGTCTCTAGGAAACTCTTTTCAAATATATATTGTCAAGTTAAAACTACAAGAGTAGCAAAACTATACCATGAAACAATTAATCAAAGGAATTCAGGCAATTCTATAATAATAGTTAAAATTTTAATGCAAAGAAATTTGACAGAAACATAAAAGGTCATATATAGTGATAATACACCAAGTGATAATATAATATCATTGTTGCTGTACATATTAGGTTTCAATTCAGCAAGAAAATACAATAATCCTAAATGGATACTCACCAAATAATAAGGCCTTAAGTATATTAAACAAAAACTAACAACTGAAAGGTGAGATATATTAATTCACAATTGTAGTTGAAGAAGTCAGCATCCTCCCTTCAATAAGTAATAAAAACCTAAATAGAATCACCAACATATAGAATTCAAAAATATCTCAACCATGGATTCCTATTAGCAAGTATAGACTATTCCACCTTACAATAGCAGACATGGTATTTTCTGGGGTTCATAGACTAGCTACTAAAATAGACAAATTTCTTGGCCATGAAACAAAATTTACAAGTCTAAAAAATTGAGATCACACAGGATGCTTATTTAATCACAATAGAAATAAAGAAGTTACCAATAACAGAAAGATAGGTAAATATTAAAACCCTGGAAACCAATAAAAAACACTAACAATTCATAAGATAAAGAGAAAATTTCAAGGAAAGATAATAAATGCATCAAAAGGGAATAAAAACATAAAATTAAGAGCAGAAATAGATGACATTGAGAACAAAATCAACAGAGAAAATTAGTGAAACAAAAATTGAATCTCTGAAAAAAGGCAATAAAATTGATGAATTGGCAATACAGAATTGAGAAGGAAATTTTACATTTACAAATTATATATCAGGATGAAATTGTCCACTCCAGTCCCATAGACATCAAACCTTTAGTAAGGAAGTATTTATTATTTAGTGTATCTGGGGAGGTCAGAGAACAATTTTTTGTGTCTGTTCGTCATTCTACAAGTCTTGGGGCTTGAACCCAGGTGGTTAAGCTTGACAGTAAGGACCTTTATCCCACTTAGCTATCTTGCTGGCCCTTACATGACATTCTTTATGAAAAATGTCATATTTTTATTAATTCTTCAACATTTCATACATAAATCCAATGTAATTTGATCATATTCACCCCATTTCTCAAGATTGACCCCTCAACTGCTTCCAGATTGACCCTACCCACACCCAACTTCATTTTCTCTTATTTTTCCCTACTCCACTGGTTCCAGTATGTGCTGCTCATTTGCCCGTGGATCTTAGGCTGTCCAGTATGGCTTGGTCAATTGATCAGGGGCATGAGCATAAAGAAAAGTGTCTCTGCCTCCCTCAGAAGTCACCTGTCGTCAGCACTCAGCTAGGAAAGAGGACTTGTGAATCCCTCCTGCTGTCTTGAAGCCACAAAGCTATACATGGAGAACATTTTAGTGGTTTCCAAAGGAGACATTTTACATGGGGAGCATAGAAGGTATTTGAGCATGGTTACAGTAGAGGAACCGGAAGCATCCTTAGATGATGAAAATACATGTGCATCATATGGTATCATGTCAATTTTCTGCTTGTGATAATATACTATAATTTAAAAGAAATTACCCTGGAATAAACTTGTTAAAGAACATCTGAGGCCTCACTGTGCTATTCCTTTCAACTGCATGGGAATCTGCAATAATTTCAATTAAAATGTGATAAAAAAATCACTTACTGTTATGGCTTAATAAAAGCAGAGTAAGGAAAATGGAACTGAATTTTGTATTTTCAAGGAGTGTATGTGATTTTAGACAAACTGAGACAATGACATCTGAGCAAAGATTGTCCTAACCCATTTTCTGTGTGCTATAACCCAATAACTACAGATGAAAATTTTATAGGAAGATTTGTTTTTGTCTCATGGGTCTAATAGTCTAAGTTTGAAGGCCACAGTCAATAGTTGTCTCGCCAACTTTCTTTTACTGTGTGACAAAATGCCCAAAATAATCAACTTCTAAGGAAAAAAGGCTTAGTGTCAGTCCTGTGCCCTGAAGTATAGTGTCCAACCCTGAAGCCACTAATAGCAACATACATGCATTAAACGTTTGACTGGTTGGTCTAAATTGAGGTGGTGACAAACCTAAAGTATACAGAAGATTTTGGAACAGTATGAAACATTTTAAAATCTCATCAATAATTTTATAATGATTACATGTTGAAATGTTTCTGATATTTTGTAATTAAGGAATTTATATTATTAAAATTGATTTTATTTTCTCTTTTTTCTTTTGAACCTTAGACATTTAAATGTATAAACATTCATTTGCATTTGTGACTCACTTTGTAATGCTGTTGGATACCCCAAGTCTAAATTAGTATATTTGCTCTAGACTTGCAGTATCCAACAAGGGATAAGCTACAGAACATATTCCATTTTTTGCCCTTTTCTGACAGCTGATCAGCTGCATATAGCATCAGGCTTCCCCATGAATTGTTGCCTACTAATTTTTAGTTACCGACTTTTACCTTAAAAGGAGAACATGGCAAGAGGTGACAGAACAATGTGAAAGACACTCACTTAGGAAGATTTCATCACAAGGTACTGACTCTAACTCCTGGAGAACAGACTTTGAAAAAAGTCTGTGCTGATAAGTGATGTCACAGTTGGGCAAAGAAATATGTGCTAATGAACCATGAAAAGCTCCAGTCACTAAAGCTGGGGTTTACAGATGTGTTTTATGGATCCTTATTTACCATGAACATTTAGATGGTAATTGGAGCACAAATCGTCTGTTAAAATAGTTATTTCAGCTTTCCCCTGACCGCCGTAATCTTCTGGTAATCCCTCCTTTGGCCTTTCCCAGCTGTCTGTCCCTTTTCAGAGAACCCAGCTTCCCCTTTGCTGCTGTGAGTGAAGGCTGAGCCTTAATGTGTGGCCACTTAAATAGCTTCTCAGCTTTCTCGTCAAAAAAGGAGCCAGATCATTGTATATGACCATTGGCTTCTCCAAGTGTGGAATAGTAACTGTGCACTTTCAGAGCAGATGCTCCCACTAACAATGATGACATAAATAAATAATTTCCAGTTACAGAGTCCTTACTACATGCCAGGAACTGTGCTAAATGTATAACAAACCCTGGCCCACTTAACCCTCTCAACAGGCTTCAGAAAGGTTCTATTAGAATACTCAATTTACAAAAAGGGGACTGAGGTTAAGAAAGGGAAAACTAACCAACCCCGCTGGCCACTCAGGTTGAACACCTAATGGGAGGCTTAGATCAAGTGCCTAGGAGCACGGAGCTTACACACTGTGCTGCTGTGCCAGATTGCCTCCCTTGACTAGAATTCCTATGTGTTGACTTTCAGACAGTGTTGTCCAAATATTCTCCTGGCAGCTGGCAGGAGCTGTGAGCAGCAGGAAAGGCAAATTCTCCTGAGAGGGAGATGACCGCTGTACTCAAGAGGAGACTGTGCTGTCTGCCTGAATTGCCTGTGCCTCTGGGACTCAAAGAAGAGGCTGTGATCATTTAAGTTGAGAATTCATTCTGTTCAAAATGAAATTCTTACGGATAGAGTTTTCACTATTTTTAGTTCAATTCAGTTTTTATGGGAAGTTTAATCTAATTTAATTCAATTATATGAAATGTTAGTAAAAGATGTTCTGGAAGTTAGAATGGAACATATGACCCAAGGGAGGTGGGTAAGTAAGGAATAAAGTGTCTGACTATGTGGGCTGGTAAACACTAGGCTGGGTTGTGTAAGCTCAGAAAAATCCTCAGGGTCAGCTAGATTTGTGTCCCCGGGGTAGCTGAGGTGTGAGGCTCTGGGGGGGACGATTCACCTTTCCCTGTGATTGTTATTCTTAATAAATGTGCTTAAACTGCTGTATCGGTTTAGGAATGGTGAGTAACAGATACTAAAAGGTTTTGTCTTGAGAAATATCTGTGCAGGGTAAAGGGGACGAACACCAGTGGGCAACACACAACAGGGGCCTCCAGCTGGTGACAGACATTTAAGAAGGGAACAGCAGACGAGAGACTCGAGCAAAAGAGCCTTGGGCTGCAATGCACATCTGAGGAAGTCTTGCCCAGGCTGCTGGGGAGGCATTGAAGTAGAAGTGCCCTATTAGAGTGGTCACGCAGTATGGAGTGGGAAGCTGGCCTACCTCTACTGCTCCTCTTGTGCTTAGGTGTTGCCTGGATGTAAGCTGGGTTCAGCAGGAGAAGTTGGGGCACTGAATTGTAGGGATCTAGAAGTTTAACAACAGATGGCCCATCACACAGCGATGCTTCCAGCAACAGAGTCTCTTGAAGGCAGCTCCAAGCACGGTCCTTCTGCATCTGCTATGATTTATGGTCTTGCCAAACTAGAGTACTTTTAAAAAAAATTACAGCAGTGTCAAGAGAACCAAAAAGCAAACTTCCCTTTCCTGTGGTGTTTTTTCTAAAACTGACTGCCCCCCTTCAAAGAGCATGTCCTATAAAAATTCCTCATTCTTTCCCTCTGGACACCATATTCAACCATGGACTCTTTCCCTTTGGAAGATGGTAAAACTGGCATTTTTGTTTCTAATTTTTTTCACATATGTGTATGTGTGCAGTTTGTGTATGGGCTGGTTCAAGAGCCTGAGGTTACATCAGGTGTCCTACTTGCTTACATTGTGTTTTGAAATAGGATCTCTCCCTGAACCCAGAGCTCATCAATTCTGGCTAGGCTTCTGGTTGGGAGATGCCATTGTCACCTCCAGAATGAATGCTGGGATTACAGGCAGGGTGTCAGCCACAGGCAAGCATGGCCTTATGTTGTTTCTGGGGACCTAGACACTATCTCTTGATTTCTCAGCAAGTGCTTCATCTGCCAAGCCATTTCCAGTTTTAATGCTTCCTCATTTTATTGACTTCAGATCTTTTTGTAGATGAAAGCTGGTAGAGCATTTACTCTCATTTTCCCCTTAAACATCAACAATCTAATATAATCGTTAATTTGGTCTCTCAAATATTTTTAAAATGTATTCCTTTTGTTGCCTTTATTTATTACATTGACTTGGCTCTCTCATCCATGTGTGTTGGATTATATTAGTAGCTCTCTGTTCTCGTTCTCTTTCATCTGATCACTGTTTAGTTTACCTTTTGTGCAAACACAGATTTCCTATGGAGACCTCCAATGACTTACCAGTATAAATTATGTAAAAAGCATCAAGTTGATTTAGGGAAGTGGAAGGTGCAGGTTCTCCTAAAAGTCCGTGACTTCACCTGACTGGGGTAGTTGACGATATTTTGTGGAGCCTAGGCTCCTTTGCCTGTGTCACAGGGATCATTACATAAGACAGGGCAGAAAGAGCTACAGGATCAGGGGGTTTGCTGTGAGATTTTTGTCTCTTAGAAATGTCAGGAACTGCATTCATGTAGTCTACCATTACCTGAACATGGATGATACCAATAGACATGAATGAGCAAAAAACTCACCAGGCCTCA
Source organism: Cricetiscus sungorus (assembly GCA_030556225.1). Taxonomy (NCBI): domain Eukaryota; kingdom Metazoa; phylum Chordata; class Mammalia; order Rodentia; family Cricetidae; genus Cricetiscus; species Cricetiscus sungorus. The sequence goes on along the minus strand of JANBXA010000007.1, from coordinate 139,173,193 downwards.
ACCTAGACAAATTACAGGCAAGTAAGAAATGCTGAGAGTGGGAGAAATAGTCTTCTCAAGGGAAGGGCATATTAATTACGCAAATGGTCAGCCCTGAAAACATATACACAAGTAACATTATACAGATTAAGTAGATAGTATTGATGTATTTAGGGAATATATACATATATATGTATGTATATCTATACATATATAAATATACATATGTATTTATAGTGTGTATATGAATTATATAGATGTATACACAGTCACAAACTCACACATGCAACAATAATTAAAGAATGAGAGGTCATAAATTTGAAAGATAATGAAAGGAGGTACATGGGTGTGTTTGGAAGGAGGAAAGGGAAGAGGAAAAACAACACAATTATAATCTCAAAAAAATATAAAATGTTTATATTTTAGCAAAATCACCAAATGTCTCAGAAGGTTTTATAATTTTATTTTTATCTGTCTTGCTGACTTTATCTCTTTTATTCCAAGTCCCTCCCTCCTAGTCCTCTCTTCCAGTGCTATGGAACTAATTGTAGTTCTGTCCACTGCCTGCCTGAGAAAAGTTCATTCATAGAATATATTCTTTCACAATATTATTTACTTTGAATGTATTACCCATTATCCTCTCTTACCTCCTTTTCCCTCCCACCAAACCCTTTCTTCTTCCCAACAAGCCCCTTCCTACTTCCTTGTATGTATGTGTCTCTCTTCATCTAATTAGGATTATCTGCCTGAGCATAAAGGGGGAAGTAGTTATCTGAGTAACTGCAACTTACCAGTGACCACAGCCCTGAGGAATATGACCTCCCCTCCCCCAGCAACTAGTAATTGTCTATAAATCCTTAGGGAAAGGGTGAAGCCTGAGAACCCCTTCCCTCGTCCATGATATTAATGGATGGTTCTTTTTTCATGCAGGCCTCATCCATGATAAAATGATGATGGTTCTATTTTCATGCAGGCCTCTTGTAGGTAGCCATTGTTGGTCTGAGCTCACGGGTGCAACAGCCATGTCATATCCCATCCTCTATTTTTTACATTTCCTCAGCCCCTTCTCTATGATGCTCCTTGAGCTTTGGTGGGGAGAATATAGATGTCCCATTTAGTGCTGAGCATTCAACAGTCACTTATTCTCTTCCCTTTGACTAGTTATAAGTCTCTGCATAACTGTTGCCCACTGCAAACAGATGCTTCTCTGAGCAAGGCTAAGACCAGCACTAATCTATGGGTATAAACATGTATGCTTAGAAGACAGTTTGACACCATATCCATTTGGCAGAACATCAGTAGGACTCTTTCGCCTTTGAGATCTATGACCTTTCCATCAGTTTTACTGTTAGTTCTATAAATCCCGTCCTGTGGAAGTGGGCCTAAAATTCAATCAGAAAATGATTGGTCACTTCCATAGCAGTCATTGTATTATTTACTGTGGCAGTGGGTACATCTTGCTAGGAAGGCTGGTATCACAGCTTCTAGGGTTCACAACTGGGTAAGACTGCATAATACCTTAAAGCAATATGAAAACAGCCAGCAAGAAGGAAGCAGAGTTCTCAAAAGAAGAAATGCAAATGGCTAGTAACTATTTTTAAGTGTTTAATATCCTTAGCCATCAGAGAAGATTAAAACTAGCCAGAATACTATCATTAAGAAAGTGAGTATACCCTTTTTATCCTCTTAGCACACTACAGATTTGGTCAGCTACCACATGCCCTCTGAGTGTTTTCTCAATCACTCGGTCTGTTGTATCCTGTTACATTTCTGTCTGTATCTGCTGCTGCAAGCCGCATGCTTTCCACTACAATTATCTGTATAATTACCTCAAAGGTCTAGGCTGTGTCTTGCTTTGCCTTAGAACCTTTGCATCCAACACAGTACTTGATCCATGAAAAATACTCAATAAATAATGACCAAATTGAGCAATATTTGAGCTGAATTTTTTATGTTTCCCTAAAGTGTCTACTAGAACATTTTTTCACAAATATTTGTGCAAAGGAAATTAAATGAGTAAAATGCAGGTATGTTTAAGAAGCCAAAGGGATAACACTTTCAACATTCAATAAATGTTGTTGATGATTTTATACCTTAATCTCACCTGCTTCATTCTTTGGAGGAGTGCCCTAATCTGCTTTAAATTGGTTAAAACCATTCATATATTTTTACACATGCAGTGATGCAATAGGCAAGAAATAAAATAAATGAATGAACATTCTTGATTTGGTGTCATTTTTATTTACATTTAATCCATGCCTTACTGGTCAGATTGAATTTAATCTACAGAAAAATGTTTCTCCTGATACATGACTTCTCTTCATTTCAATTTCCTATAGACAATGAAATACAAAAGACAATGAAGAAATGAAACTTCTTACAAGATGTCTAGTGAATTCTTTACAAGTGTTTCTAGGTGTTTAGTGTTCCTTTACTTATTCATTTAACCAAGACTCCTTCTCCTTCTGAATAGTTCAACTGGGGAGTGTCATAGTTACTGTTCTATTGCTTTGAAGAAACACCATGACTAAAGCAACGCTTATATAAGACAGCATTTAATTGAGGACTTGCTTACAGTTTTAGAGGGTTTAATGTGTGATTGTCGTCAGGGTGGGAAACAGACCTGCATGGCTCTGGAGCGGAGCCAATTACTTTACTTCCTGTTCCCCAGACAGAAACAGAGACATACAAAGAGAGCGGAGAGAGAGATAGACAGAGAGACAGAGACAGACAGGGGCCTGGCATGGCTTTTGAAACCTCAAACCCTGCTCTCATTGACACACTTCCTTCAACTAGGCCTCATCTCAAATTCTTCCTTAACAGTTCTACTAAATGGGGACCAAACATTCAAACATAAAACATTCAAACAAGGAACCTGCAGGGTCCATTCTCATTCAAACCACCACACGAAGGAAATGCTGTTTTCTTTTTAAAGATGAAGAATTGGATACTTAAAGAAGCTAAAGCTAGGCATTAGGGCATGGTTAGTGTTTGGGATAGTCCTATGAATTCTATAACTGATTTCAGAATCATTCTCATCACTTCCTCAGGTTGCTGACATATTTATACTGCTGATCACCCACCCACACACACACCCACACACACACACACAGACACAGACACACACACACACACACACACACACACACACACACACACACACACACACACACACACACAGACACACACACACACACACACACACACACACACACACCGGGCCCCATCCTTCCAGTAATCTGATGACTGATGATCAACTTCTGGGTTAAATGATGATGTATAAAGTAAAATCTGTAATCATGGTTGTAATTACTTACTACTCAATATATAGAGCTAGAAGGATTGTAGTTTGGTTCTTATTTGTACTTGGATTGTTTCTATCATAAATGCTCAGGGTTCTTTCTGAAATCCTCAAACTTTCAAAAGACTAATGGTGACCTTTGTTTAGAAGAGTCTCTATATTAAATTGACAGTGATAAAATAATCACGGGTAGATTTATTTGTGTATGGCATTTACAAATGACTTCCTCCTTCCCTACTAATCCCACCAAAACATCAAGACATTGAAAACTTGGCATAATCTGGAATAGTTGGCAATTCCCCATATAAGACTTTTATTTTGCTTTTAATAAAGACAGACCACAATGGAGCTCAAGGGAAACTTCAGTCAAACTATGGCAGCCTCATTTCCTCCCAGCAGGAGGCCTGGTGTGGAACAAAGGGCTTTGAGGGCAGATGCTACAGAGATGCTCAGAGCAACACTAATTGAGGAAAAGGCTGACTAAAGAAAACCCTGGGTGAGGCTGAGATGTGTGGAGGCAGAGGCCAGGCCTAAGTGTTAAGGTTAATTAGAATAAATGAGATCTGACTATCGGCCCGAATGTAAATGTCCTCCAAACTTAATCATTCTATTTATGTTGATGGAAATCAAGAAGCAAACTTGGTTATGTTATTTGGGATAAATTTGTACAGATTGTGAGCTGAACCAGACACCGTTTGAAGTTTTGTGACAACCCAAGAGCATGCATGAATGTGATAACTTTTCCTTTTTTAAAAACCCTTTTTTCTTATCAGCTTGTTTACCTAACTGTCACAATCAAACACAAGACCAAGACAGAACAAAAGAGAACAAAACCCTTGTGTTGAGTGACATCTGAGAAACAAGAGAATCTCATATCAGTTCTCTGTTCTTCATTAAATGCAATAAAAAACTAGTTCCTTGAAAATCACCTAAGCAGATGTCAAGTAGAATGTGACAATGGACAGATTTATAGAAAGGGTGGACGTCATCTGCGTGACAAATTCCTCCCTTGCACCACTAGTCCACGCAGACAAATCAAAAGCTATTTGTTACATTCTCAAATTTTATTTTTATTAAGTGGTTAAACATGGCAAATCATTTTGGTACAGTTTCCTACTTTTCAATTCTTTGGGGAAGGGTACTAGTTAGAGTTCTGACAAACCTAGACGCTTACTATAGCTGGAGCAGAATTGGTTAAATCTTATTCTGCCTTCCAACAGGGAGCTAAAAGTAATTGCAAAATATTTCGTCCCCCTTGGCTCTGCATGTAGATTTAAAATTAAATTGGTTCTGGTTAGCAAGCTAGAACGGGGCAACTAAATTGAATTTTCTGAGGAATGTTGTGAATCCTATGTGAAAATAAAGAAACATTCAAGGTTTATATGTTTCCCGCTATCCGTTCCTTGTCCGTTTCTCCTTCACTTCCGTTGTACCCTGTTCATTCTGTCTGGCTTGTTAGCAGGGAATGCCTCAGTTTTATCTCCTTGGGAGTTTTAGGTACATTTCTACCTATTTATACATATTTTGCCTTTCGGTCACTCTTTCTAAAGCATCTTTCCTCATCTGTGTATTAATTGCTTTCTCTTTTCATTCATGTGTTTCTGTGATATGGAATTAATGAGACTACTTTATCAATTTGCATAGGGGAAAAACAAAACAAAAAAGACTAAATTCTGGGGCATGTAAAGTTTTAGGCTGCCAAGGTTGTTACAACACAATTGTATTTGATGATGCTAATGTTCAGAGTAGATGATGACATAAAAACTATTCTAGAATTGTTCCCCTGCCACTAAATATTTCACTCTCAGTGTTCTTTCTTTTAATGTTTTCTACTATGAGTAATGGTTACTCATAGTAGGAAATATGGAAAACTGTACAGAACAATATGAAAATTGTATAAATTCATTGAAATACATTCAAGTATGTAAAAAAGACAACATAATCATACTAACAAAACAGAAGTAATTTATGCATTTGGCATCTTTTCCTCTGTGCTGTTTTTTTCTGTTTTATTTTTGTGCTTCAGAACACATTACTTGCTAAACTTGTTGAGATACTATTGTGCATGCAGTTTTAGGTATTGCTCTATCTTTGAAATTTTATAGTAGACTTTTCTTAAGTTTATCTTGATATAGGGACAGGCCTTGGGGTGAGGCCCACTCTACGGCTCTGAGCTGCAGTTTTCTGGCATTTAGATTGTGATAAAGCTCAATAAAGTTTTGCAGCAGAGAGGCTCATCTTCAATTTTTCTCTTTGCCCCTGAGCACAGAGGGCAGATATCTTAATATTCCTGTGGTTCAGCTTTCTCCACTTGCACCACGTGACTTTTTCATAGAACCTGGGCAACTTTTCCTCTTACACAGTTATTATGTGTATAAGAAGATCTGGGCTCGGACAGACATCTGATGTACAAAGTTACTAAGGATGGCTGTCCTGGATTAGGAAGTGTTTGCTATTTGCCTTCAGGCCACACATTGGAGCAATCTTAGTTTTTATTTTATGGGTCCTTCCAGCAACATAAATACCCCAACTGATTCTAAATTGTGTGGGTTTAAGAAATCCATGGTGGTTTTCTCTTTTGTTTTGTTTTGCCTCATACTTTTGTTGAAGAAATTGTACCACTTCTCGAAGTACTTAAATTCTCCATTTTCACCTTCTAAAATTTCATTTCCCTCAGTGATCTTAAGGGGAAGCAGCAAAATAAAATAAAATGAAACCATTGGTGTTTTCTTTATTCCCCTAAATTTAAATTTTAAATTCAAGTTGTATTAGTCATTCAGTTGATATATGGATTTTATTAAAGGAATTTCTCCTTAGGTTTTAACTTATTAAATGCTGCCCTTTTAAGAAATCCTGAAAAGATATTGTTGTTATTAGTGTTGGGGAAATGGAGGCCCGTGCTACATGAGGGGGTCCGAGGACTTGTGAGAGTGGACTCTTCCGTGTCCCATGTCATACTGAGGTCATCAGCTTTAGCAGCAAGGGTCTTTACCCACTGAGCCATTATGCTGGCCCTGTTTATCATTTCTTTTAAGATCCATGTTAGAGACCTTCCGTGTGAGACTGATTTCATTTGATTCAATTCTGATTTTGCCATCTGTAAGCTGCAGTGTTCAGGAAGTGGCCCACGTTCCTGCTAATTTCAGTAGATTTTACTGCTCTTTTTGATACCCTTTAAATCACTTTTTTTTTGTCACAAGTTAAATTTCTTTAGATTGATAGAGATTTCAGAAAGAATCCCAAAAAGAAAAACATGTCAGTACCTTCCGAGGACATTTATCTTTTCCAAATAATGTTAGACTCTGCTTCATCTCCATTGTGTACTCACTGAATATTCTAGATGGGGATTTACATAAAATTTACTTGCTACATTAAGAGTAGTTTACAGTGACTCCTGTCCAAAAATTAATTTCAAAAGATATTCTGTTAAAGAAATATCTTTCCATTTGTCTACATCTTCCTCAAGACTTATATCCAATTAGTGTGCCAATCCTATGTATATTATCTCCTAAGTGATGTTTGAAGCAGAGTCTTATGTTGCTGTGCACTTAATACATTTGTAACTAATGTTTATTACTGATTTTGTAACTAGATACTACAAACTGTGTTTCCATCCAAGTCACCCATGTGTAGTCAGCTGTAGGGAAGTTAGCAGCTACCACTGGTTGGCTAAGAAGTGGTTCCTAAAGAAATGTGTCCATAGCTTTGAAAGAAATGAAATAGAAGCTGCAGGCAGCCATTGAAGCTAAAGCTGAAGTTGAACACTGCCACATGCAGAGGGAGAAAGCATTCACAGCCAGGGAAGCAGTAGCTGTTAGGTCAAGGACAGACCCAAGAAGACCACCATCCTGCAGGCCGACTTAGCAAGCATGGATGATGCCCTAGACACACCTTTTGAACTGTGCAACTCTTGGCCAGAAGTACATGAAAGCAACACACAAACAGGAGAAAAAAGCAGTACTGTTCCCCAGGTGGGTGTTGTGTGTCTTCCTGCCCCATGAGGCCTTAGCAAAGCTCTAATTCAGCTCTTAAGAAAGGGTTAGACGATCTCCGTGTGCTGTGAAAAAGGTCTTCACCTCTGCAAAGTAGCAATGCTTGCTTTTTCTTGTACAGGTTTAGTACTTGTCCAACAATGGTTTCATCTCTTCACTTCATGTTTTAAGAAATTTTATGAGCATTTAGATTGACCAGTGTATGTATTAACGTTCTCTCTGTCTTTCTCCATCCCTCTGTCCCTCCTTTCCCCCCCTCTCTTTCTTGGATTCAGCAGCAAAAGCTCTTTGAGGAAAAAAATAATTAAATCCTTTCCCTCTGTGCTTTCTTGACAAACAGGGATCATCTTATGGAATGGGAAACAGTTGTCTTCTAACTTATATAACACAGTACAAGCCTTACTGTCATCCATGTGGATAGAAAATGAATATTTACTTTGGTTCTTTTTAGTTTCTTTTAGTCTAAACGAGGCAGTGATAGAATTCAGGAGCTAGTTGCACATATTATTATTTGGTGAACCAATATTCAATTTAAAAGTAGTCACTCATTGCCACTTAAAAAATGAAACAAGAAGACCATCTTAGTTTATTCTCGTAGTAGCAATTCTGCAAAAACAATTTCTTCGTGTGTGTATATTTTGAGACAGCATCTCTCTGTGCATTCCCAACTGTCCTGGAACTCAGTGTGTTGGAATCCTTCTACTTCTGCCTCCCAAGTGCTTCTGTTAAAGGACTGTACCACCATGCCTGGCCTAGAAACAACTTTTATCTTAGAGGAAAGAGATCATTTGAATCACTTTAATTTACCACAATCATTTTCCTACATGTAGTTCAGACTTCTTTGTTTATTTCACTCTGACTCCAACTGACCCCCTTCTTCATCTCTGACTGCTACTCACTGACACGTGCCCTGTTTCTTTGCCTCCCAGCTTCCTGGGCTGAAGCTGCATCAAACCTGCCTTATCTGAATTCTTAATGTGTTTATGCCATTTGGGTTGCCTGGAATACACTCCACCTGCCATTTTTGGTGTATGAACTCTTATTAATCTTCCTAGACCCATCTCTAATTCCTTCTCTTCTTCTTTAGATAGAATTAACAGTTCTGATCTCTACATGTTCCTTGCACATTCAGAGAGCCTTGAAATGCCTATCCCTATCTCTTTCGCTGGCCTTCAAGCCTGTAAGACCAGGAGTCTAGATATAATTATAATTGTGCTTTTTCCTCTGGCTACTAATAGTCTAACAGAGGGAACTAATTAATGTGCTGTCCCTAGGAAATGAGGGCTAACATCATGTCTTAGACAAATACAATTCAAAGACTATAGCAATCTTCATTAAAGTCCCCTTTCTCTTCCTACTCTAGGTTCAACACACTTCTCATCTGCCTTATACTTTATCCTCTTTATCTCTCTCTCTCTCCTTTTTTCATTTTTTAGCTAAGTTATCCTTGCTTTCCCTTGGGCTTAATTCTTCCTTCCCATTCTGATTTTTGATATTGTATATTCTGAACACAAAGATTATTTTATGGCAGAGATAGAAACTTCTGTAGATGTAGGAATGACCAGTTGAAGTTAAACAAGCAACAAAAAAAAAATCAGTTCTTTTCAGTTAAGCAAGGAATGCTCTGAATATACATGCCTTAATAAAATTAGTTGCTTTTGTAATCTACAATGTAGTTTGTGCTGAATTTGGTATGGTGAAAGGTAACTGGATATTACTAGCTCTCTTTAGTTCAAAGTATCTGTTCTCAGATGTTTAGTTTTGGCCACTTGAAAAGGCCAATGATTCAAGATCAAGTTGTTTAGTCAAGGAAGAAAGTTTATTTGAAAGCTAAAAAATGAAGGCCACCAGTGAATGAAAAAAAGAAATAAAAAGGAAAGGTACCACTGTTCCTAGGTATGGTGGAGGAGAACGCTTACTGTAGATATAACTGACACTGAGGTGTAACATAGTCAGAGGCAGGGACATCTGATAGAGTCCAGAGTGAACACGACCCTGAGCCAAGCCATGTGAGTAGAGAGAGGAAGGCAGAGGGGAGAGCCTAGAGAGCAAAGGGAAGATGAAAAGGGCCAGGTAAACAAAATGGCTGGATTATATAGGGAAGGGCAGCTGAGGAAAGGACTGAGGAATGCTGGGAGAATCTGGTGGCCAGGTCAGCTTTGATATGTTAAATAGGCACCTCAGTTAGACTTTGCTCAGGGTTTGAGACCTAACAGACAATTGCAAAGACTGCACTGCCTGGATGCTTAGGTTTATAACTTAAATAAAGATTATGGAGCCATACATACTAGGAACACAGGCACCATATCTCGAGTATTCTGTTTCTCTGACACATGGGCTTTTGTTATCTGTAGATTATCAAATGCTCCCGATTAGAAAAACATTTTAATTTTGCCTTTTTCATTATTTTTTTTCCTGAAATAGTAATTCTGAAATTCATTATTAGGATACAAAAGGTAGCTTATACCTGCCCCCACCCCAACCCCCATATAAGAGCAGGAGAGGTTTGTTCTGAGACCTGGGGATATGGAGAGCAGCAGCTTCGCTGTGGTCCACAGGGTAGGTATCATTCTCTGGAGGTCTGTCCTTCCCTGGCCAGCTGGCTCCAGTCAGATGTGATCTACAATAATGCTGCTTGGTTTGTATTCCTGCTTAACTGATGTACTTGGCAAGCATTTAGCTGGGCCTGTTTTCAGGCCTGAGTGGAAGATTGCCACTCCTGTCCTACCTTCTTCTCTGTCAGCTGGAAGGATATGGTTGACAATATTCATAAGATTTTATTTTTGATTTTAAAGGGTAAAGTATCATTATATTTCTCCCCAATTCTTTTCCCTCCCCAACTACTTCCATTTTCCCCTCACTCTGAGATTCATGGCCTCTTTTTCTTTAATTGTTATTATTACAAATATATGCATACGTGCACAAATATGTATACCTGCCGAGTCCATTCTCTGTATTTGTGTATATGGGATTTCAGGGCTGGGGATCTTGGTATTGGTAACCACTTAAGGGGCTTCTCCCTTGGGGAGACTCTCAGCATCCCTTAGTTGCCTGGAGCTCTTTGATTAGGGATGCTCCTCTCCAGGAGAGTTCCTCCTTCCACATGAGCATGTCTCTTGGTGTGGTCCCTGCTCAGGTATGCTTTAGCAGCCTTATAATAGATGTGTCATGGGTGAAGCTGCCTGGTCATTTCCAGGAGACACAGTCTCACAGCAGATTCGCTGGTCATGTGGCTGAGATTATTATTAAATATGATGTATAAGGTGAAAAGTCTATGAAACATTATGTAATGTTTGACAAAGGAATCCATGTAAGTACAGAGAGATTACTGCTGTCACCCAGAGCAGTCCTCATTTGTCCTGGTGCTGAATTTTCTAACGGTTAGCACTGGCCTCTTTATTGCTTTCAGTTAGACTTTTTCCCGCTGGTGATTCAGAGTCTGGAGCTGGAGCTGGGCTAAGGGTGGTGGGAACTGAACAGGGAAAACTTCATCCAAGAAGCTGCTCCAGCTCAGAGCCCACCTCCTGCCTTGGAGGTCCGTGCAGTGAACCTACGGCAGTCTGTGCCTATAGCTCTGTGCTCAATAATACTGCTGGTGCGATTTTCCCAGCACTGATAGTTATTTCTGTACATTTTTGTACAATAGTACAATAGTCTCCTTTTAGGGAACCTAAACAAGAGTATAAAGTAGTAATCACATAGAGATTACTTATATTTCTGATTGCCCATATTTGAATAACTTTCTTTTTGCTCAAGCAATTTATTTTTTGATCATATTTTTCCTTTCTCCAAGTCTTCCCAGATCCTCTCTAACACTACCAACACTACCCATCCAACTGTGTTCTTTTCCTCATTCTCTCATTAAAAACAAAGGAAAACCAAACCAAAACAACAGTAAAGAAACACACACACACACACACACACACACACACACACACACCACAAAACGGAAGTCAAAATAAACAAGCAAGAGAACAATAAGCGTAAACATACCCAAACAAAGGAAAAAAGCGATAAAAAGTCCACAGAAATCCTGCTGAGTTAATTTTGTGTTAGTAAACTACTTCTGGGCATGGGGCCTTCTCTGAAGTGTGCTTGATAAACCCAGTGAGACGCCAGTGAAGAAAACTGCATTTTCCTTTGCCAGTGGGTATCAGTTGCAGATAGCCTTTTGGTTAGGAGTTTGGTTGATGCTTACTTGCCCTTCTGGGTGTTGGGACTCCATCTGTGCCGGACTGTGCTTGCTGCCACAGTCTCTGTACTTCTGTATATGCGTCAGTCCTGCTGTGTAATTGGATATTTCCCTGTTCCGGCAGCTGCTTCCAAATTACCACAGAGACATATATTAATTACAAATGTTTGGCCAGTAGTTCAAGCTTATTACTAACTAGCTGTTACATTTTAAGTTAGCTCACATTCCTTATTTATGCTCTGTCAAGTGGCGGTACCTTTATTAACACGGCACATTTATCTCTGGTTCCCTCTGCCTCTGGCAGGCAACTGCTTACTCTCCCTTCTACTTTCCATCATCCTTAGTTTGGTCTCCCCTCTTATACTTCTTGTCTGACTACTGGCCAATTGGAGTTTGATTAAACCAGTTTGCGTGACAAATCTTTATAGTATACAAGAGGATTATTCCACAGCACTGTTGTGTCTGGAAGACACTGTTTCCTTGAAATTATCTATCACCTCTGGCTCTTAAAATCTTTCTGCCTCTACTGACACAGATCTCTGAGCCTTGAGTAGAGGGATCATTGAAGACATCCCATTGAGGACTGAGTGGTACAAAGTCTCCCACTCTGAACATTGTCCAGTTGTGGGTCTCTATGTTAGTTCCTATATGTTACAAGAAAACATCTCTGATCAGAGCTGAGTGAGGCACTTATCTGTGGGTATAGCAATATATCACTGGGGACAATTTTATTTCCATGTTCCTTTTGCAGAATAATAGTAGTAGGTTTTCCACAGGCCTGTGACTGTGGGTGAAATTTCCCAAACTGAAACTACCAACTTAAAAATATTAGGTCCAAAAAATTAGCATCTTTTACTAATCACAGAAGAATTATATGTTCCTTAATAATGTTTTGGAAAATAAAGGAAAGAATAAAAACGTTTATTGTGCAAAAGTTATCAGCTAATGAAGTAGCAGATCCTGAAGTGTGAATACCTTGACAAATTTGTAGTTTCATTTCTTTTTTATAAAGTGGGTTCAGATATTTGACTCTCCCCCAAGCATAAGGGATGGATACATGCTGATTCTCTCTGTGGGTCTGTTACTTTGTGACTTCAAAATGAGTTTGGTGTCATAATTAATAGGAAAGTGTTGAGGGTCATACAGATCTAGGTCTAGAATCAGTCCACTCTCACGCCCACTCCACTGTCTGAGGGTATGTGGAAACTTATCCAGGAGAAAATGGAATGACATGAGGTTTGTCGAACATTGGCTTCTAACACATTACTCACAATCCTGTTTGCAAGAAATAACCCTCTTTAAATCTTGATGTATTTCCTGTTAGCCCTTTATACATGTATATGGAAAATACAGCAAAATAAGACTGGATATTGGTGTGAATTCCTACCCCTAATCAATTGCTATTAGCAATGAGTGGCTACTGGGAGATGGAGAGTCTGTTTTCTTTAAGGATGCGGCATCCCTTTGTAGATTGACCATGCTCCAGTAGAAGGTCGCATATCCAACAATATATGTACAGCACAAATTGGATTCCCTGGGTAATTTTTAAAGAAGACACAAAGTTGGGTGGGTAGAGAAGAGGTAGTTGTGGGAAAAGGCTAAATAAGGTTAAAATTAAGTAATTCTTCAAACAATAATATGTGTGTGCATATTCATATACATGTATACACATACATGTATTTCAAAATGTTTAGATAGAATTTTTCAGTCTTTACACATACAACACAAATATCTCTATATACATGTACAAGTACTATAATTGTATATCTACGATAGTCTCCAGCTCAGTAAGACATTGTAGATATCTTAACTTGTTAATGAATGAAATATTTAAATTAGTATAATTAAATTTTAATTAGAAAATGGGAATTCAGAGGCTAGGAAATTGTTCCAATGGGGAATATATTTGCTGTATAGATATGAGGATCTAAATTTGGATTCCCAGAACCAATGTAAAATATAAACCTGGTACAATGGCATGGTGACACATTCCTGCAACTCCAATGCTAGCGGGTGAAGACAGGGTCATCCCAGGAGTTCATTGCCAGCCAGTAGAGAAGAAATAGCTCACTTCAGGTTCAAATGGAAGATCCTGTTTGAAAAAGAAAACTTTGTGGGAACGTGATTGAGGATTTCCTCCCATATGTACCAGCACAAGTAAACACGCGTGCGCGTGCGTGCACACACACACACACACACACACACACACACTAACCATATTGCTGCAGGTATGGCCTTGGCAAGTACAAAATGTGTTCTTGTGTCTTCAGTTGAAAACTTTGCATAACACGGACCTAGGCTGGTCTCTGGGCTTCATACAGGATGGTGTTAAGTTTCCCCATATGGTAAACATGTTTCTTTCTTTTTAAAAGAAACTTCCTTAAACATGCCAGCGTATTCTTAATGTTGCTCATGTTATTCTGTCTTGCTTGAATGACCTGCCATATTACCTCACATCTATCCTGATTTTAACAATCCTCTGTTGCTCATTTTTACTCAAGGGTACTTTCTCCTGGGAACCTTCCCATCCAATTTCCTAAGCCTAAATTAGTCTATTTTCAGAATTCCTATTCATAATCTTTGGTCTCCAGACATACATGACTTGTCTTTTATAAGGACTGCATATAAGGACGTCATTTATGTTTTCTAAAATATTCCATAGAAAGAGGCTTCTTTTAAGTAACACCATTTAGTTTTTAAAAATATAAAACGTTCTGAAGAAAAAACTGCTAGTACCAACAAGATATTCAACCCTAGATTTTATTGACAAATAGAACCTTAGCCAATCATTTGCTTTCATGAGCATCTCCAAGCAAAAAAAAAGTGCATCCTCTCCTCTTTTTGACAGCAGTCCAGTCCCAATGGGTCCCATGATCTCTCTGTTAAAATATTACACTTCCTCTTCATTAGGGAGCTCCTCTCATCTTCTCAGCTTCAGCACACACACACAAACACACACACACGCACGCACGCATGCACACACGCACACACACACACACACATACACACACACACACACACACTGAGAGATTAATACTTAGATTTGAATGTCAGAGTTGGAAAGACCTGGGGTTGAGATCTTACACATTTGATCTGTGTAACTCTAGACAAGTTGCTATATTTTCATGCCTTAATTTTTGTAACCTGTTAAATTAACATAAAATAATTCACAGCATTATTGTGAAGATTAAATAAGATGACTAATTTGACTTTTAACATAAGCTCGTCATTACTCTTGTAAATAATGTTGAGCCTAATCATCAGATTATCCTAACAGTCTAACGTGGGGGGGGCATTTTTGTTTAGCTCAAATACACTTTCCATTAGTCATTTTCTCTGTTTCTGTGACGAAGTGCTTGATCAAAAGCAACTCAAGGAAGAAAGGGTTTGTTTGGGTACACAATTTAACAAGAGGTACAGTCCTTCATGATGAGAAGCTGTTGGTAGTAGGAGCATAAAACAGCTGATCACACAGCATTTAAGACAGTAAACAGAGGGAGATGAATTCTACACTCTCTCTCCTCTTTGGCTCTTTTTATTCACTGTTACACTCAGCCCGTAGGTAGTCAGACATGGCTTCTACGTTATTTTAAATCCAGCCAAGTTGACACTAAAGATTGAAGTCATATTTCACAACTTTATATTAAGTTACATACCATATTTTTGTATCTGGTGGGTTTTTTAAAGCCATATCATTTGTCTCTGAAGTAAATTATTCAAAATCCTTTCATATTGCCTCAATTTCTTTTGAACTCTCTTGGTTCTTTTTTAGATGTTCTATGCTTTATTTAGATGTTGTGTGTTGAATTAACCACAACAAAGGAAGAACCTGACCAGCAGTTAGTATTCTAGGTACCTTTAGTCAGTCCTACAGTGTTGCTAATAACACATTATCATCACAAGGAAACTACATGAAAAGTTTTCATTTTCTGAAAAGCAGTTCTAAGATGTTAATTGATACTGAGCAACTTTTTGGAGAGTGCCTTCTAGGACAATGCTTCTAAGAGAGAGGTAGAATTGGGCAAAGGGAGATTTAGACTTGAAATGAACTTAAAATAAGAGCTCATTGAATTCTATCAGAAACTTGGAGGTGGAATGGTTTCTGAAGTAGAATTGAGGGGACCAATTTTCAGTTCCCACATATGGTCAATCATTTCATTGCATGCCAACTGCATGACCTTGAGAGAAGTTCCTTTTAGACAAGGGCATTTCTGGGAAAACGATGTCGTCTATGGGTTGTTGGTCAAGAACAAAGTTTCAGTAATGAAAGGAGATGTAGTGGGTACATCACTGAAGCCATACAGTTCCTTGTGTTTGATGTTCCAAGACTCCAGAGTACATTATAGTACATCGCTCATAGTAAAAAGAGCCATGTTTTGTTGCCCCTTTCCCCTCTGTTGTGGTTTGTATGAAAATGGCCCCCATAGGTCCATAGGGAGTGGCACTATAAGGAGATGTTGCCTTGTTAGAGGAAGTGTATCACTGGGTGTGGGCTCTGAGGTTTCAAATGCTCAAGGCAGGCTCAGTGTTGCCCTCTCTTCCTGATGCCTGCCCATCCAGATGTAGACCTCTGGCTCCTCCAGCACCATGTCTGCCTGCATGGTACCACATGGGCTAAACCCACATGGACTAACCCTCTGAAATTATAAGGTAGCCCCCATTAAATGTTTTCCTCATTAAGGGTTGTCATGGTCATTTTGTCTCTTCACATCAGGAAAAACCGTAACTAAGAAACCCTCATATTTTTCTCTAGCTTTTAAAATGGTAGAGAGTTAAGGAACTCTGATTTCCTTCTATTTTTTCTTCATTTTCCCATTTTGTATTTTTAATTAATTAATTAATTAATTAATTTTATAGTTCAACTGCAGCTTCCCCTCCCTCCTCTCCTCGTACTCCCTCCCCTTTGACCCCCCCCAATCTTCTCCTCATCTGTTTTTGTTCAGAAAGGGGCAGGCTTCCCATGGCTATCAACAAAGCATGGAATATCAAATTGCAGTGAAAATAAGCTTCTCCTGTGTATTAAGGCTGGCCAATGCGACCAGTATGAGGAACAAGATGGGCCCCTAAAGCCAGCCAAAGATTTAGGGACAATCTCTGATCTCACTGTTATGAGTCCCATAAGGAGAGCAAGCTACACAACTATAACATACATGCAGAGGTTTTATATCAGTCCCATGCAGACTCTCTGGTTGTTGGTTCAGTTTCTATGAGCACAAGTGAGCCTAGGTGTGTTGTTTCTGTGAGTTTTCTTGTGATGTCCTTGACTCCTCTGCTTTCTACAATTCTTCCTCCCTCTCTTTAGCAGGATTCTCCAAACTCAGCCTAATGTCTGACTCTGTTTCCATGTCTCTGGCTCTGTTTCCATCAGTTGCTTGATGAAGCCTCCCTGGTGACAGTTGGGCTAGGCACCAATCTATGAGTATAACAGAATATTGTTAGGCATAATTTCATTGACCCCCCCCCACTCTAGTTGTGGTTTGTTCTATCCTAGTCTCTGCGTCATCCAGCCTGTGGGTGCTGGTACTCCAGGCAGTGTCCACCCTCCAGGGGTGGGCTCATTCTTGTGGTATGGGACTGAGGCTGAATCATTGGCCATTCCCACAGTCTCTGTGCCACCTTTATACCCTCCTAAAACACTCACACACATCCTGTAGGCAGGATAGACAGAGGGTCAAAGGTGGTGTGGCTGGGTTGGTGTCCAATTTCCTCCACTGGAAGTCTTGCTTGGTCACAGTAGGTGCTAGTTCAGGACACATATTCTCTATTGCTAGAAGTTGGGTCCCCCTTATTACCTAGCATGGTTATTCTTTATAGCTAATAACCATTTGTAAGTGAGTAGATACCAATGTTTTTGACTTTCTGTGTCTGGGTTATTTCACTGAAGATGATTGTTTTTTCTAGTTCCTAATCTATTTGCCTTTAAATTTCATGATGTCATTCTTTTAAAAGCTGGGTAATATTCCATTATGTAAATGTACCATTCTTTGATTAAGGAGGGTCTTCTAGGTTGTTGGTAAGAATAACATAGTATAAATGGCCATCTTACCAAAAGCAATCTATAGATTTAGTACAGTCGTCACCAAAATTCAACATAATTCTTTACAGACCTTGATAAAAAAATATTCAACTTCATGTGGAAAAACAAAAAACTCAGGATAGCAAAAACAATCTTGTACAATAAAAGGATTTCTAGAGGTATCACTATTCTTGATCTTAAACTCTCCTTCAGAGTTATAGTAGTAAATATAGCATAGTATTTGCGTAAAAACTTAGAGGTGGATCAATGGAATCAAATAGAAGACCCAGATGTAAACCTACACATCTATGGATACCTGATTCTTGACAAAGAAGCCAAATTTATACAGTGAATAAAAGAAAACATCTTCAACAGTAGTGCTGATATAACTAGATGTTCATGTAGAAACATGTAGAAGAATGCAAATAGCCATCCATGTCTATCACCCTGCACAAAACTCAAGTCCAACGTTATCAAAGACCTCAACATAATTTTATAGTCCACTGAATCTTATAGAAAGGAAATAGGGACATAGCCTCTAATGAATTGGCACATGAGACAGCTTACTGAATAGAACACCAGCAGCACAGATACTGAGATAGATAATTAATAAATGGTACCTCGTGAAACTGAAAAGCTTCTGTAAATGTAAGACAAAGAACACTATCAATAGGACAAAACAGCAGCCTACAGAATGGGAAAAGAGCTTCACCAACCCAACATGAGGCAGAGGACTGATCGCCAAATATATAAAGAGCTCTAGAAATCAGATATAAAAAATGAAATAATCCAATTAAAATGGGGGTACAGAGCTAAACAGAGAATTCTCAACAGAATAATGTCAAATGGCTAAGAAACATTTAAGGAGGTGTTCAATATCCTTAGCCACTGGGGAAATGCAAATCAAAATTACTCTGAGATTCTATCTTCTACCTGTCAGAATGGTTAAGATCAAAAACACAAATACAGCTCATGCTGAAGAGGATGTAGAGCAAGGGGAACACTCTGCCGTTGCTGGTGGGAGTGCAAACTTGTACAGCCACTTTGGAAATCAATATTGTGGTTTCTCAGAAAACTCAATCTACCTCAAGACCTAGTATAGCAGTCTAGTGTACCAATATACCCAAAGGATGTTGAATCATACCACAAGACACTTACTCATCTGTACATCTTTATTTACAATAGCCAGAACCTAGAAACAACCCTGTACCTTTTGAATAGTAGAATCTTATGCAATTTTTGAAACTCATTAAGAAAACCAATTGATTACAATGTTTATCTGATATAAAGATTGGAATGGCAATAGCAGTTAACAGCTCTGTGTTATAGGCTGAGTTAGGTTTGACCAATCATTGATTCCTAGCTGTATATTAATGGGTTTTCACTATTCTAGCCTATATTTCCCCCTATTTAACATTGTTGGGATCCAGTTAGAAGTACTTGTTAGTTACCATTTTAAAGCATACATAGGAATATATGCAAATGTTTATCCTTTATGTGATGGATGTTATATGTGGCCTCTATTTCACTATCTGGTTAAAACCTGTAAATAATATTTTAAATAGTAAAGAGTTTTTTAAAATACCTTATTTTTGTATATTATAAAGTATGCAACATATATATGTGTGTGTATTGTCATATATATATATGTGAGTACATTGAAATATTAAGTAGAAATATTTTATTACCAGATTTTAATGTAAATTGAAATATTAAGTGTTTTAACATATATACATATGCATACATACATGTATTATGAATCAGGGGTTAAATTTCAAATATCATTATTAATGATATGTATATATATATATTCACTCTACTGTGTTATATTACTATTGGATATTATATTTAAAATTATTTAATATCTTTAACATAAATCATCTTCATTATATAGCCAATTTGCTTTTTCACATTTTCAAGTTCCTTGACTTGATATATACTCATTAATCACTTTGATTTTTACCTTTTTTGTTCTTCATGTTGCTTTTAAAGAATTGGAGAGGTATAGGAAATATATAGAATTGCCAAAATTCACCATTGTACTGATGAACAAATGTTCAAACATCCAGAAACATACTGTTCTTACATCTTATCTAATTGCTCAGATCCTAATTTGTAGCTGCTATGAACTATGGTAGCACTTGGGGGGGTGTTAAATAACTCAGAGAAAGAAAGGATAGTATTACCTCCAAATCAGTTTTGCTTTTAGGAAAAATTATTTGAGATGATGACCATTGCTCTCCTGCCATGGGTGCTGGGCTTCCAAAACCACTTGATGGAGGTAAACACTAAGCTTGTCATTCTATTAAAATTCATATTTACCTTCAAAACTCTGTTTTACATTTTTAGGAAAACTATAAAAATTTTATCTCTATTTTCAGGCACCGAGAAATATATATATTATTTTATCCTCAGCTTTTTTAGCATATCACTAACATTATACTCATTGGATTACAAGGAAGGCCAGTGAGTGCAATTACTATAGTAATGTATTGGTATATCATGGTATAGTATACAGTTCACAAAACGACCTGATGACGTGTGTAGTATTATTTAGTCCTTACTCCAAATGACTTGACAGATTTAGGTGACCCCTCCAGGAAGGCATCACCCTACATGTGGAGCAGGGGGGGTGGATGGGATGGGAGGTGATCATGGGGAATGGGAGTGTGGGAGAGAGGAAGGGAGGGGTAGAGAGGGAACTAGGATCAATATGTAAAATAAGAAAAATAAAGTGGAAAAAAAAACAAACAAAAACAACAAACAAACACCCTGGGACTAAGATGTCTGTTCAAGATCACAAATCTACTTTACTTAATCTAAGTCTCCAGACATTAAGTCTAATTACAAAGTTCATCTACTTAGCACTTCTATATGTTTCCATTATGACACATGCTGACATATCTTAAATCTGTATATTCCTGACTTGGCTGTGAACTTTCCAGTGGCAGATGATAGGTCTACTTGTCTTCCTACCTTAGAAGTTTAACAGATAACCAATCTGATATCAATGTGACCACTCAATATTATTATTTTATTAAATATTCAAATGATATAGAACATATCCCACAAATGATGGTCATCTAAGAACAAAGGTGAAATGGAAAGCCTCTGAATCAGCTTTTTAAGGGTACATGAGAAGAAAGTGTAAAAGCCACTAAAGGAACTGGAGGAAAACCAGTGGGATTACTTCCTGGTTGTAGTGCTGAAGAATACAGGAGGTTCCAGACAGACCAAATTCATTCTTTGCTTCAGTTTTTCATTGCCTTTACAATTTTCTTGAGACATACTTATATTAGGATTCATGCATCAAAAGTCTACAACTTTTGAGCTGGGCAGATGGCTCACTATTTAAAATGATTGCTGTGCAAGCATGAAAAACTGAATCTGAACCCCTTATACCCATGTCAAAGCACGCTAGTTCTGGAGATAGAAGGATCCTGGGGACTGGCTCGCCAGCATATCTATTCAAGTAGTGATATCTAGGTGTGTGTGTGTGTAGGGGGGCGGGGAAGGGGTAGGAGAGGAGGAACAGCTGTCTCAACAATAAGGTGGAGTGGTTCAAGAAGTGTTGACCAGTATTGACCTCTGACCTTCAAACATGCATCAGTGAATGGGTGAGTACACCTGCACACATACCTGCACACACTCACTTATATGCCAAACACCTACCTGCATACATACTTGCACAAACATTCAACAAACACACATCTACCTGCCTACATATCTGTACATACTCACATACATCAAACATACAAAATATGAGAAATGATGCATATACCTACTGGCTTTTCACAGGTGGAAAGTTTTTATGTATACAATAATAAATTTTAGAACAGCTTCACCTTCCCTAAAAGGACTCCCTGCACTCATTAGTGACCTCCCAGGTCCCCCAGTGTACTCACTAATCACTAATCCACAATCCTTCGATCCCCATTGGACATAGGTAATCACTAACTACCTACCTATTTCATATATTTGCTTTATGGGCATTTCATGTGAATGGAATCCAATAAGATGTGATATTTTGTGACTGTCTTATATTCACTTAGATACTATACTCAATTTTCATTCCTGTTGTTAGGATGTAAATGTATAGCATTCCTTTTAAGTTGAATAATATACCATTGAATTAATATGCCACATTTTGAATTGATCAGTTACTGATTGATATTGAGGTTACTTTTATTTTTCAGTTGTTATGATTAATCCTGGTAAAATAATTCTGCTTAAGTCTTTGTATATGCACATGTTTTTATTTCCCTTGGTTATACATCTAGGACTAAAATTTTTAGAAAACTATATATATATATTGTATCCTGGCCACAGCCTCCACCCATCCTCTCCTCCTAGTCCCTCTCCTCATTCCCCCTCCCACCCCTGAATTTCCTCCTCTTCCATGCCTCTTCCATGGCATATCATGTTGCAGTAAGACTGAGCACCTCTCCATGTATTTAGGCTGGGCAAGGCAACCCAGTATAAGAAGCGGGGCCCCAAAAGCCAGTACAAAAGTCAGAGACAGCCTCTGTATCCACTATTAGGAGTCCCACAAGAGGACCTAACTAACCAACCATGACATTCATGCAGAGGGCCTAGATCAGTCTCAAGCAGGCTCCCTGGTTGTTGGTTCAGTCTCTGTGAGCCCCTATGAGGCTAGGTTAGTTGTTTGTGTGAGCCTTTCTGTGGTGTCCTTGATGCCTCTGAGTCCTAAGCTCCTTTCCTCTCCTCCTCAGCAGGGGTCTGTTTGGCAGTGAGTCTCTGCATCTGCCTGCATCAGTGGCTGGATGACACCTCTCTGGTGACAATTGGACCAGGCACCAATCTAGTCAGAAGACATGGCCAGTTCAGGCTACTTATCCACTATTGCTAGGAGTCTAAGCTGGGCTGCTCCCCATAGACTCCTGGGAGATCCTGCTTGACCCTGAAACCTTCCTCTGCAGTCCCCCTCAGCACTCCCTCACTTTGCACATCCCCTACCTGATCACTCATGTTCTCATCCTCACCTGCCCTCACTCCACTCACAAATTCTCTTCTGTTTCTCCTTCTGAGAGAGATCTGGGTGTCCCGCCATGAACTCTCCTGGTTACCTAGTCTCTGAGTCTATAAATTGGAGCACAGTTATCCTTTGTTCTACAGTTAATATCCACTTATGAGTGATATATCATGTTTGTGCTTATTGGTTTAGGTTACCTCAGTTAGGGTGATTTTTTTTCTAGCTCCATCTGTTTGCCTTCAAATTTCATGATGCTATTGCTTTTAACAGCTGAGTAATATCTCATTATGTAAATACACCATATTTTCTTTATCCTTTCCTAGGTATAAGGGCTTCTAGGTTGTTTCCACGATCTGGCTTTTACAGATAAAGCTGCTATGAACATAGTTGAGCAGGTGTCTTTGTGCTAGGATTGAGCATTCTTTGAGTATATGCCAAGATAAGTATAGCTGGGTCTTGTGGTAGGTTGATTCCAGTTTTCTGAGGAACCACTGCACTGACTTCTGAAGTGGCTATACAAGTTTGCACTCCCACCAGCAATGGAAGACTGTTCCCCTTGCTCCACATCCTCTCCAGCATAAGCTGTCATTTATGTTTTTGATCTTAACCATGTTGACAGGTGTAAGACGGCCATTTTTTTTGTGGGATAATGAGGTGGTTCGGCAGGTACTTAATGCCAAAACTGAGGATGTGAATCTGATCCCCCAAGCTCACACAGCAGAAAGAGAGAACCCACAAATTGTATCTGGCCTCCATTTACATACTATGGTTTTACACATATGAATACATACAACACACACAAACACACACACACACACACACACACACACACACACACCAAATATCATTTGTGTATACTGAGTGTAAAAACTTTCACACAAGCTTTGCATACATGAAATGTGCTGATAACAAATATAGTTTCACTGCTTCAGTAGATGCACACAGGTATGGAACTAGGGTTTAGGACTTCAAGTTAGAAGACTGTGATGTTCAAGGAGGGACCATAGCTTGTTCTGAATTAAGCAGAGAACAAAACTTCTACTTAGACTCACACAACCCAAAACCTAGGTGATGTAATTACTATGCTTCATGGTACCCAGACCTAGCAATAAAGTCACCCATATTGACATAGACTTAAGCAAAGTGAGATTTTATATACTAAGCAATAAAGTATACTTTTAGATCACTTTGTTAAATAATGGAAAATCTAGCCAAGGTCAAGAGCTGTTCTCCCTTCTTTATTCAGCTAAGCTCAAGTTTATTCATATACTTTTTTAGTTTGAAAATTAATATTAGAGTTCTATTTCCACTAATAATTTGTACAGAGTTTCTCTTTTCTAATCCCTTCATCGTTATCACTTGCTTTCCAAAGGGCAGCATTTGAATTGTAAGATCTGTAATGCTGAAAGAAATAGTAAAGTAATGTGGTTCCACTAACAATTTAAAGAACTTTCTGGAAAAATCTTCTGGGAATTAAAAATGTTAGAGATTACTTAATATCTGATTAGGCTGTGTAAGAAAGCTAATGTGAGCTGATAATAGTGATTTGAGCATTGTCCTATGTCAGAAATTGTGTGGCATGTCTTATACTGATTATATACTCAGTCTTCTTAAATGTCTCAGTGATGCTGCTGTGAATATTTACACCGAGGAAACTGAGGCCTAAAAATGATTAAGTATCTTGCTCAAGATCAATCGTAAATGATATAGCCAGAATTCTAGGCCTGTCAGATCTCACAGACAACTCTCTCTGCTGCACTGTCTCCAAGATACATATCTTTTTATATATTATACTGTCAAGAAAGATTATGTTAGGGTAGTTCAGAAGGCAGAATTTGGATCAGAAATGGCCATTAGAGGGAAGTTTATTTAGGCTCAGCATGGGGAGATTTTTATGACAGGGCTGTCAAGACGTGGGTAAGGCATCCCTGTGAAGCAGCAAGCTTCAGACAGAAGAAATGACTGGGTCCTTAGGAACTCCCCCAAACTGTCATCACTTGGAGAAACTTTTTGAGTTATAAGAAATTCTGTTCTTTCCAATAGTATGGTTTTGACAGTTTATACAATCAAACACTACACTATAAACCAGGTCTAAAGCTTTCCTATAAGCTCCAATGGTGCTCTTGTGCTCTCCTCCAACCAACTGCACCCCATCGCATACCTAAGAAATCCAGTGCAGAAATGGAGTGACAGCACTCACTCTTTTCCTATAACTTATAGAAGTTTTTCTCCAGAGTTCCATGTGAAAAGAATAATCATAGTAACCAGGTTGGTTCTCAGCACAGTGATCCTGAGTCAGTAATGCTGTTGCACAACACTCATTGATTTTACTGCTGAATAGTACTCTATACCATGACCACCCTTTTCACACACTTACTGATAGACAGTTGAATGACTTCCAGATTTTAGCTACTGTGGATAAAGCGGCTATATATATTTGTGGATGCATTTTTATATGAAACTTGCTTTCAATAAAGATATAGGAATAGAATTCATATTAAATGAAAGGCATTGCCACAGTTTCCAAAGTGGTTGTACTATTTTAGTTTCTTCACAGCAGTATATGAAAGAATTCTTGTTATTTCAAATGTTCACCAGTGTTCAGCATTAACAGTTTTTTACATTTCACCTGCTTGATAGCAGGTGTAGTAGTAGTCTATTATATATGCCTTTATAACAACTTTGATGGATGCAAATGACATGTAGTAAACTTTACTTTGGATATTCAATTTGTTGAATTTTAACATAAGTATATTTCTATAAAACCACTACCATCACCTGTACTAGGCTTTCTTTTTTTGAGCCACCAACCAGCTTCTAAATCATGACATAGAGACTTCTTGTTAGTTCTGAGTGTTCAGCCTTATCTTAGCTCTCATTTTAATCTGTTTCTCTTTATCTACAATTTTCCTGGGGGATTTTTACCTGTCTTTCTGTATAATTTACTTTACTTCTGTCTCTATGTCTGTCTGTCTGTCTGGCAGCTTCTGATCCCAGAAATGTCCCCCTCTTTCTCCTTCTCTTCTCTTCTTTTTCCTATTTATTCTCTCTGTCCACCAGCCCTGCCTATTCCTCTCTTGCTTGGCTATTGGCCATTCAGCTTGCTACTAGACTGATCAGGTGCCTTAGGCAAGCAAGGTCAAACAGCAACACATCATTTCATAATTAAATAAATGCACAATAAAAGAATGTAACACATTTTTACATCATTAACAAAGGTAGCAGAAACAAATGTAACACATTTTCACATAGTTATAGGAACTATCCTACAGCATAAACAAATGTAACATATCTTTGCCTAATTAAAGTAATATTCACAACAATCACCAAGATAGTGGATACATTTATCTAGCATGCCTACAAGGTATCTCATCTTCTGCTGTCACTTGAGATTAGGTTGAATTTTCTAGGATTATGTATAAATGAATAACTATGCTATATACCCTGTTTCTGTCTTCAGCACATGATTATTTTTATTTTATCCCATGTTGTATATTTTGTTCCTAAATTGTATTCCATTCAATATCTGTGACACAAATGGTTTATTCCATTTGAATTGTTTGCATTTTTTGACTATCAAAAGCAAAGCTTCTGGGAAAATGCATACAGAGGTTCTGACAGTTAATACTGATTGTATACTAGAATCACCTGAGAGAAAAGCTCCTGGAAATAACTGTAGAGGACTACCAGGATTAAGTTAGCCTCTGGCGTGCTCTTGGGGTCTTAAATGGGCCCAGTTAATATGGAAAGATCCACCTCAACTATGGCAGCACCACTCTGTTGTCTGGGTCTTTCGATTAAATAAAAAGGAAAAAATGAACCAAGCACTAACATTCACCATTCTCTGCTTTCTAAGTCTAGATTCAATGTTGTCAACTGATCAACTCCTGACAGGAATTCTCAACTACAATGAACTTCACTCTTGACATCTGAGCCTGTAGAAACCCTCTCTCTTAAGCTGCATTTTGTCAGAGCAACAGGGCAATGCACAGGTCTTTACTTGAACATATGCTTTTATTCCTTTGAGACAAAAACCTAGCAGTAGAATACTGATAACATGGTGTCTGTTTTTTTTTTTAAACATTTGTATTCTTAATTTAATATAACGTATTTGACCAACTTCTTTCAGATCCTACTCCACCTCCCTATCCACAGAATCTCTCCCTACTCCCATGCAGTCCAATTGGTTTTGGCCAACTACTTCTGGGTGTGGGGCGTGCCCCGGAGTGTGGTTCAAAACACAAGTCTTCCTCTCCCAGAAGCAATCAAACGCAAATAGCTCTTCAGATGGGGTTAAGACTTTGTGCCCATCTCTCTTCTTCCATGCTGGGATTTTGTCAGATTTCTGCAACCTAACAGTGGGAGTGGGGATACCTCTGACTCCTTTACTTACTACATTCTTCCTAGAGTCCTCCTTCTTACTTAGCATCTCTGGCTCTGTGGATTGTAGCTTGATTATCATTTACTTAACATCTGATGTTTCTTTTTATAGGTGAGTATATACCATGTTTGTCTTTGTGGTTCTGGATTGTATTGATTAGAATGATTTTTTTCCTACATTTGCTTGCAAAGTTCATGATGTCATTTTTGTTTTAAGAGCTGAACAATTCTCCATTGTGTAAATGTACCATATTGTTCTTATCCATTCTTCTGTTGAGGAAATACTAGTTTTTTTTTCTGGCTATTATGAATAAAGCTGCTATGAAAATAGTTGAACAAGTGTCCTTGAGGTAGGATAGGGTGTGCTTTGGATACATGCCCAAAAATGGTATAGCTGGGTCTTGAGGTAGAGCAGTTCACAATTTCCTAAGAAACCACTATACTGATTTCCAAAATGGCTTTACAAATTTCCACTTCCACCAGCAATGGAGAATGTTCCTCTTGCTTCATATCCTCTCCAGCATAAACTATCACTTGTGTTATTTATCTTAGCCATTGGGACAGGTAGTAGTTTTTTGTTTGTTTGTTTGTTTGCTTTTTATTAAATTTATTCCTTTATTTTTTTTAATTGTACATGTCGATTCCAGTTTCCTCTCCTCTCCCTCCCTCTTTCTTTGTCTCCCTCCCTCCCTTCCTCTTACCCTCTCTCCGCCCTCACATGCATCCTGACCACCCTCCCCCCCACACACACAACACATGTAGGGCTATGCCATTCCGGTGGGGTCATGTAAATCTGACAATTCATTTGAAGTAGGGACTAGGACTTCTCTCCTGTCTCTAGATTAAGGGAGTATCCCTCCATGGGGGATGTGTCCGCAAGGTCCTTTTGTGCACCAGGAATACATCCTGGTTCCACTGTCTTAGGTCCCTTAGACTGCCCAGGCCTTCTAACTAAGACCCATGTTCAGGGGGTCTGAGTCAATCCCATGCTGGATTCCCAGCTATCAGTCTGGGGGCCTGTTAGCTCCTCCTTGTTAAGGTCATCTGTCTCTATGTGTTTCTGCAGCGTGGTCATGTCCTCCCTCTCTGCATCTGGATTCTAGTTCGACTCAGTGTTTTTAGTTGTGAGTGTTTGCTTCTGTTTCCAGCAGGTACTAGATGAGGGCTCCATGGTGATGGATAACTTAGTTGTTTATCTCACTATCAGGGAAGGGCATTTATGGTAGCCTTTCCACGGTTGCTCAAATTGTTCATTGGAGTCAGTCTTGTAGGTCTCTAGACATTTCTTTAGGTTCAGTTTTCTCTTCAAATCTATAATGGCTCCCTCTTTTATGTTCTCTCTCTCTCTCTCTCTCTCTCTCTCTCTCTCTCTCTCTCTCTCTCTCTCTCTCTCTCTCTCTCTCTCTCTCTCTTTTCTTTCTCTCTGCCTCTCATCTGTCTTATTCCTACCATGACTCAATCTTCCTAGTTCCCACGTGTTTCCTCTCCTCCCCTTCTCTTTCTCCTAGTTTCCTCTCCATTCACTGCCCCCCCACTCCCCATGTTCTCTGGAGAACTTGTCCCTTCCCCCTTCTGTGAGAGAACTTATATGACTCTCTTAGAATATACCTTGTATCCTAGTTCCTCTGGCGGTGTGAAATATAGGCTGGTGATTCTTTGCTCTAGGCCTAAAATTCATATATGAGTGAGTACATACCATGTTCCTAATTTTGTGACTGGGTTACCTCATTCAGGATGGTTTCTTCAAGTTCCATCCACTTGCCTGCGAATTTCAAGATTCCATTGTTTTTTTTTTTCAACAGAGTAGTATTCCATTGTGTAAATGTGCCACATCTTCTTTAACCATTCTTCAGTTGAGGGGTATCTAGGTTGCTTCCATGTTCTTGCTATTACAAATAATGCCACTATGAACATAGTTGAGCACAAGTCTTTGTTGCATGGATGTGGATCATTTAGGAATATGCTTAAGAGGAGGATTTTTGACTTTCAGATATTTCAAACATTTAAATGTTCAGTCATTTGAGATTTCTCTGAGAATTTTATTTTTAGATTTGTACCCCATTTTAATTGGACTATTTGGCTTATTGTTGTCTAATTTCTTGAGTTCTTTACATATTTTGGATATTAGCTCTCAGTAAGGTGAAGAGTTGGTGAAAATCTTTTCCTACTCTGTAGGCTGCTTCTTTGTCTTGTGATGGTTTCCTTTGCCTTACAGAAGCGTTTCTGTTTCATTAAGTCCCATTTATTAGTTGTTGATATTAGTGCCTGTGCTATTGGTGTTTTGTTTAGAATGTTGTCTCCTGTACCAATGTGTTCAGGACTATTCCCTACTTTCTCTTCTATCAGGTTCAGTGTGTCTGGTTTTGTGTTGAGGCTTTTGATCCACTTGCACTTGAGTTTTGTGCAGGGTGATAAATATGGGTCTATTTGCATTCTTCTACATGAAGACATCTGGTTACACCAGCACCATTGTTGAAGATGATTTCTTTTTTCCACTGTATATTTCTGGCTGCTTTATAGAAAATCAAGTGTTTGTAGGTGAATGAATTTATATCTGGGTCTTCAGATTTTATTGATCAACCTGTTTGTTTTTATGCCAATACCATCCTGATTTTTATTACTATAGCTCTGTAGTACACCTTAAAATCAGGGATGGTGATACCTCTGGAAGTTCTTTCATTTCAGGGTTGTTTTAGCTATCCTTAGCTTGTTTGTTTGTTTTTCCATATGAAACTGAGAATTGCCCTTTTAAGGTCTGTCAATACTGTCTTGGAATTTTGATGATTATAGCCTTTCTTCTTTCAGAGACCTCTTGTCCCCTGAAGTCCTGTCTAACCTCTTCCTGCCAAGCTATTGGAAATTTAGCTTTTTATTAAACCAATCACAATGACACATCTTCACACAAAGTAAATGAGTAGTCTGTAACAATTCTGCTGGGTTAATAGGGGAAATGATGTACCTCTGGACTTGATGAAAATGGTTTCAGGGTCAATCATCTAGAGTTCACAAAAGCTTATAATGGTCAAAGTTGGACATAAGTTGTTCTGATAGCTAGAATTATTATGTAAGTTCCTCATATTTCACATTATTTAAGGTCGTGTTGCAACTTCCATTGCTACAATTTTATGAACATTTTGTTTGAATATTTTATTGTTTAATAGTTTAATGTTTTACTGTACTATAGTCTTCAATAACCTGGTTTTAGTCAAGATAGTTTATTTGATTTTCTGTCCTGAGAAGTTCTCGCATTCAGTATACTAATGCCAGAACCCAGGCACTGATAAATTTATCTAAGGTTTTGAGCTTTAGTGCCTCATTTTTATGCTGTATTTCTATTTTCTTTGCCCATTGATTTTTCTTACTTTCTTGCCATCTCAGTGATGCCATTTATAGTGTATTATACTCAATTTGATATTTGTGCATATGTCAAGTAGTATTTGTAAAATGTAATTTCTTTGCCTAGAAACAGTACAGACATTTTCTTTTAATATCTGTTCTCTTAGCTGATGACATCCTTATTGCGATTTGTCTATATAAAAACAGATGTTTACACTGAATTATAGTCTTTTATCTTAAGAGAAATGGGTTATTAGACTTTCTTTTTAAGTGTGTACTAATTATGTAATCATTTTAACTCTATTCTAAACTTGAAAGTGGTGACATTGTGTACAAGAGTTAAATGGTACACATCTCATCCTTAGCCAGGGGATGGGACTTGATAAGAACATATTAGCTTCTAGCCTATTCTGCTATAGAGGACAACTTTACAGAAGTTTAAAATTGCAGACAAAACCAACTTAATGGCTTTTTTCAACAATGCTCTTCTGTCACAGGAGTTAGTTGCAATTCTTGGCTACAGGAATAATTAAAATCGTTCAGGGAAATACAAAAAAGCAATTAATTTTACTTGTCAGGCAGTTAGCTGGTTGATGAATCAGTTTTAGGAAATGAGAACTCGAAGTCAGTAGAAAGGGCACCGGAACAGCTTTATTTGTTCCTTGCGGTATTTTTAAATGGTTGTAGAGTTCTTAGAAATGTTTGAAGATCACAGATTATGAGACCTGGAGTATAAGGGTTATGTTTGTTGATTATTTTTATTGCTTTCAATAGTTACTATGATGATAAATACCCAATAAATATGTGTCAAATTAAGTAGAAGATGGACTTGATGTCAGAATACATTGAAATATTTATTCAAATTCATGTTCAAACTCATTTTCGATACTTGTGGTCAAGGGGAATTTGGTTATATGCTACCTTGAAGTTTGACAGCAAGGATTTGGATAATAGAGTAGAGATACAGTGCTTCTACTTCTGAGGGCCTTCTTGTCTTTTAATGGCATTTTATTTCTTTTTCTCTTCTTCCTACATTAGTTTAACTTTGATATATGCTTACTCATCTTTTTATATGTCCTTACTCCCTAGCTTTTTTTCGAATAGATATTTAACCATGTGTTGTGAGAACATAACTGTCTAATTGTTAAAAATTAAATATGCTAACATGATTCTGTTATGTTTCATGAATCAGATAGAAATTAATGTTTTATAGGAATTAGATTGTTTATTTAGTTTATTGTCAACCCTTTTGTGCTATGAATTGTAGTGAGATATCCACTTTGTCTGCACCTGTGGCACTAACCACGCCCATTGGAGTGGGATATCCACTTTGTCTGCACCTGTGGCACTAACCATGCCCATTGGGAGTGGGGAGGGGGCGGATATTACCTGGGGGAACTAAGTCTGAGGAGGGGCCCCCGGAGCTCTCTTGCTTGCAGCACAGGGACAGAAACAGCAAGCTACCTGGACAGTCACCCAGGGTCTCACAGCAATGTTTGTACAGCCAGTTTTGGCTAAGGCCTAGAGTACCTGAGAGACCACAACAAAAGCAGGGAGGTAGAAAGGCTGTCTTACCCTGACTTGGCAAGGTTCAGCAGTCTTCTATGTTTGTCTCCTGCAAGCACATAGGACCCCATGTCCAAATCAGTGGTTAAGGTGGGGCAGTTCTTTGCCCAAGAGGGCCATTAGCCGAAGCGAGGATGAACTCCAGAAGGAGCAACAACAGTGTCCAACATATTTTTGGGAATGTGCATGGTACTTTCAGGAACAATAGTGTCTCATGTCAACGGAGTACCAATATTAAAACATTTAAATGCCATGTTCTGCTGGTGTCAGAAGTGGGATACTCTAGGCCTTAGCCACAACTGGCTGTACAAACATTGCTGTGAGACATTGGGTGACTGTCCAGGTAGCCTGCTGTTTCTGTCCCTGTGCTGCAAGCAAGAGAGCTCTCAGGGGGCCCCTCCTCAGACTTAGTTCCCCCAGGTAATATCCGCCCCCTCCCCACTCCAATGGGCGTGGTCAGTCACAGATGCAGACAAAGTGAATATCTCACTACAATCCCCCTTTTAGTTTAAAGGAAAGATTTAGGCTTGATACAAAACTAAATACAAAACAGTGAATAACTAGTGCACTCTAATAAAAGGAAAATTGAGAAAATACACATTTAAGACCTACAGTGGATCATTCTGAAGCATTGGTGACTTGTTAATAAATGTCATTAAGTGGTTGTTGCTACTGTTGGGTATTATTGTTTTTATACATTTTGGGGAAAACACTGAAAATAGAAATAGTTATTTATTTATATTTTAATTAATTTCCAGCCTGATGACTCAGTTTCTCCTCCTTCCTTGCTCTCCCTGCAATCCCTCCCCCTAGCCGCTCTCCCCTCTTCTACTCCTCCTTTGTCTTCAGAAAGGGGCAGGCATCCCTTGCATAACAGCCAGCCATAACATATCAAGTTACAGTAAGACTAGGCACCACCTCAGTAGGAGGAACGGGGCTCAAAAGCAGGTAACAGAGTCAGAGATAGCTCATGCTCCCACTGTTAGGAGTCTCACAAGAAGACCATGCAGAGGGCCTAGGTCAGTCTCATGAAAGTTCTCTGGTTGGAGGTTCAGTTTCTGTAAGCCTCTATGAGTTCAAATTAGTTGGTTTTGTGGTTTTCTTGTCTTGGCACAGGCCCCTCTGCCTCCCATAATCCTTCCTAACCCCCTCCCACAGGATTCCCCTAGGTCTACCTATTGTTTGGCTATGAGTCTCTGCATCAGTTTCCATCAGTTGTTGGGTGAAGCCTCTCTGATGATAATTGAACTAGGCAATGATTCATGAATATAGCAGAATAACAATAGGAATCATTTCATTGACTTTTTTTTGCCAGTCATGATTAGTTCTACCCTAGGTTTCTGGGCTGTCCACACTCTGGATTCTGGCCCTCTAGGAAGTGTCAGAGTTAGGCTCTCTCTCATGGTATTATGGGTCCCAAGCTGGGTCAGTCATTGGTTGGCTATTTCCACAATTTCTGTGCCACCTTTGCTGCAGTATGTCTTGTAGGCAGGGCAAATTGTAGGCCAAAGGTTATGAGGCTGGGTTGGGGTCACAATCTCTCCACTGGAAACCTTTTCTGGTTATAGGAGATGGCCAGCTCAGACTCTATATCTCCCCTTACTAGGAATCTTAGCTGGGGTCACCCTCATCGATTCCTGGGAGTTTCCCTTGCACTAGGTTTCTAGTGCATCCCAGAGATGCCCCTGATTCCAGTTGTCTTTTCCAGTACTCTTTCCCTCCATCCTCTCCTCACCAGATCACTCTTATTCTCATGCCCAACTCCCATCCAGTTTCCCTCCCTTCATCCACCTGGGATAGTCATTCTGTTTCTTCTTCACAGGGAGAATCATTGGTGTCCTGCCTCCCATCCCCCTCTCTCTATGAGCCTTTCTTGATTCTTAGCTTCTTTGCATCTGGGCATTGTAGTATGATTATCCATTACTTAACAGCTGATATACACCTATAAGTGAGTACATAACACATTTGTCTTTCTGGGTCTGGATTACCTCACTCAGAATAATCATTACTAGTGCCATCCATTTGCCAGCAAATTTCATGATGTCATTGTTTTTACCAGATGAGTAATACTCCATTGTGTAAATGTACACATTTTTTAAAAATCCATTCTTCAGTTGATGGATATCTAGGTTGTTTCCAGTTTCCCACTATTATGAATAAAGCTGCTATGTACATAGTTGAGCAAGTGGCCTTGTGATATGGTAGAACATCTTTTGGGTGTATGACCAGGAGTGGTACAGCTAGGTTTTGAGATAGGTTCACAAGTGACAGATTATCCTGTCAAGGATGTGGAGCATTGGGAATATAAATGTTTTAATATTCTCTAGGACCTAGATCACAGGTGTTTTGACTGAGAATCTCAGGTTTATAGAAAAACAAAGTGATGTTCTGATAGTCATGAATTTTAAAGTGTCTCCAAGAAGTTGACTGACAGTAAAATTTTAAAAATACACAATGTATGCACATGTATATTTATGGCAGTCATATTACATCAATAAAGTTCCTAATGTTTATTTATTAAATTGATGCATAGAATTAGTGGTTCAATAGATTGCCCAGAGAAGTTTGAGTTCCAGTCTTATCACTAAAATAGCCATATCAAAGGTATCCTTTCTAGTCACCATATGCATACAGCACAGCCATGTCTGAGGCTATAGTGAACTACTCATCTTGGTGACCTTTTTCTAACACAAAGTATCCAGAAGTGCCACTTATTAGTATTGTCTTTTAACTGAACTTTTTTTTGTATAATCAGCTAATTTTAAAAAATGTATTATAAAACAATAATAAAACTTGAGAAAAAAGAAAGATATAATAATTAAATTTATTTCTATTTTTCCATGTTATTTCCTTGCATGCATATTTTCACATGGTTGAACTTCATAGTGCATACGTGATTTGGGTCATGTTTCCTTTACTTAGAATATGTCATAATGTCATCCATCTTTTGCAATGAGTTTTGCATGGCTTCTTAATTTTCTACCAGGATTTTACCACATTTTAGTTGTTGAAAATTTTCATCTGGGGCATTTTTTCTCTTCAATCAGTAAGACTTTCTTAATTAATTTCCCTTGTCTTTTCTTTATAATTAAAACTTAAGAACTAGTTCCCAAGAGTGGAAGGTTAGGTCAAAACATAAAAAAAAAAAAGGCAGAATATACAGTTTTGAGTACTAAACAGATATGCCTATATCTAAATTTTATTTAAACTTGACAACTGTTTTAGAGAACTACATCATTACCTTTACTGTAAAAGATATAGTTAATCTAAAAAACTTAAACAAATGGGTTTGGAGCCTGATTCTGAAAATGAGGGTGTGCACTTTGGAAACACCACATGAATCTCTTGTTCTGGATATACTCTATCAAATTGCTCTTTGATAGAGTTATAATAATCTCTAGAGTTGAACCCTGGCTTATCCATGCTAGTCATGAGTCAGGATACAGAATTATGTGACATTTTGGTAGGACTATGCATTTCGGTCATCTTCCCACTCCTTTCTCTAACACATCTATTGGGTGTAATATAAAACGGAGGAGCTCCCTGTAGCTAATAATAGAAGTTTTGAGTTGGCAGAGAACTCCTGGAATATCTCGTGAACACTTAATAAAACAAGGTTCAAGAGAGAGAAGTGATTTGTTCACATCAAAACAGTGTTGCTTGATCCCTGTGCCTTGTGCAGTGTGCTTTGCCACTATGCCGTGCTCATGTCTCTTCCTCTTGTATATAGATACCAACCATACATTTTGTCCAAGGAGCCCGAGTTTAAAAATTTAAAAATCTAAATAAACCTCATCTCTAAGACTGAATTTATTTTTAGTTCTTATTTCTTAGGGATGAGGAAAGAGAGAAAAAAATCTAAAACAAAAATGCATGTTTTACGAGAGAATGTGATTCACCTGATGCTGGCAAAACTGACATAGTTACTGATTCTGATGATATGAAGACTAAATTAATAGTTTCACAGATCCTTTAAGAAATTTTAAATAGACAGGAATCTCGAGTTTGTTTGAGTTCTCACAAATCATTTGTTTTTGGTGGGGAATTCCATTTATAGCTATCAAGAGATTTACTAAAGCCTTATAGACTGCAGAGAAATCTAGTCTGATAGCTGGGAAACCACCATAGGACTGACCCACAGTACTTGAATGTGGGTGTTAGTTGGGAGGACTGGGCAGTCTATGGGGCCTCTGGTAGTGGATCAGTATTTATCCCTACTATACGAATGGACTTTGGGAGCCCATTCCACACAGAGGGATACTCTCTCAGCCTAGACACATGGGGAAGGTCCTAAGCCCTGCTCCAAATGATATGACAGACATTGAAGATCCCCCATGGAAGGTCTCACCCTCCCTGGGGAGCAGAAAGGAGATGGGGTGAGGGTTGGAGGGGGTACAGGGAAGGACGGGAGGGTGTGGGAACTGGGATTGACATGTAAAACAAGTTTGTTTCAAATTTAACTAAAAATAATTATCCAAAAAAAAAGAAACACTTTAAAATAGATAGATACATGTTTGATTTTTATGCTAGCCAATCTGAAGAGAAAGTAAATGAGCATTTACTATATTATGGATTTATATATAATGTATCTTCATTTATATAAATAATCTCCAAACAGAAAATATTATTCACATTTTGCAGATGATTTGATAGTCCAAAACCAAGTGCCAGATATGGGTTACCTCTTTTCCAATTGTTGGTCTGTGGGTTCCCATAGACAATCATCACAAAATATTACTAGCTATGGTCATTGCTCTTAATTACCTCTAGAACTTGAAGGTGAGACCATATTACTAAAGACATCACGCACTGGGACTATTGGTTGCAGAAAAACCAAGCTGGATAAGAAATCTCATCCTCACTGGCTATCTTTCATAGTGTTAGAAGGTTGTATATACTTCATTGACTTATAGAAATATTCAAGAATCTCACACAATTGTGCAAACTTAAAGGTAAAATAAGTGACTGGACTTGCAAGATATGTTCACTAGTGAAATAGTGGCACAAATGTTATTGAAGTAACCAACTACTCTGTGATTGGGTTTAAAGCCTGTTTCACAACAGATCCCATGTCTGATGCTCTTATCTATGCACAAAACGTATGACTTGGCTAGGACCTATACCATAGGGGAGAACCTGATAGTATTTATTAATCTACTAAATAGACATAATATTAAATCAACCCTCATCATTAATCTTTAAACTCACAGATTAAGATATCTCTCAAATCTCATGAGAGAAGCTTCTTTTTTTGCAGTGACTCATAACTGGCCAACATGCATGCAGTGAGTGCAGAGAGTTCAGCTCTAAATGAGACATCTATAAAACCTCTTCCTACAAGGTTCAAGGATCATCACAGAAGATAGGGTAGGGGAATTAAAAAGTCCAGAATGGTGGATGTCTGCAACAATTGTACATATGTCATTGCATATATGAATTTATAGTGGCTGTACCCACAACCACAAGATATGCACAAGACCAAGCCAGCAATATTCCAGCATGGATGTATGAGTGGTTCATGAAGTTCCACCAATAGTTGTGAAGCTACTGACAATGGATGGCTACTGAAAAAGGGAGAATGAATTTTCTTCATGGATGTAGCCCCTGAAAAGCTACCCATGCTCCCGTAGATGTCCCTATGCCCATGCAATACAGACAGCAGTATGAGGACTTAGGGAGTTTAAAAAGTTGTTAAATTTTGGGGTTTTATGGGATTTCTGTGCTCCTTGTGTCTTTTCCTTGGCTTCTTTTAGTCTGGGTGTTTGTTTTGTTCTATTAATGGCTTTTATTTTATTATTCTTATTTTAAACAAACAGTTTTCTGATGAGGGGGACTTGTATGTATAGGTGGGAAGTGGAGTGGGAAGGATCTAAGAAGAATTGGGCGAGCGGAAGCCATAGTCAGAATAAAGTGTGTGAAAAAAACATATTTTCAATAAAAATAAATAGGAAAAAAAGCACATGAACTTGGGAAGAAAATATGTGTGGGAGAAGAGGAGAAGAATTGAAGATGGAGGAATGTGTCTGTTTTTTGATCAAAACATTATATGCGTGCATGAAATTCTCAACAAAGAAAAACTAAAAAGAAGAATAAGTATAATGAAATAGGAGACCATGAACTTGAAAGAGAGCAAGGAGGGGTATGTGGGAAAATTCAGAGGGATGAAGGGGATTGGAGAAATGATGATAATGATCTTTTTCCTATTTCTTTATGAACCAAGTACCACAAATTTCGGGTTTTAATTCTCATCATCTTGTGGATGAGAGATACATAGCTAGGTGTCTTTTAAAAGCTGATACCTATTCATTTGGTTAGGTTTCTTATTTGTATGTTTTCACACTTTCATTTTAAATTTAATTAACTGTTTAATGTTGTTTCCACCACCAAGGCTTACATTTTCTGTTTTTCAAAAAGAATACATGTGAACCAAGTTTGGGAAATCATTATTTCTCATCTCTTCCTCATTGATTTCTCTTATTTCCTTCAGTACTGTATCATTTATTCCCTTCCTCACATTTTGTTTTTATGATATATGAACTGTCTCTCTTTAGGCACATCTTTCTGAGTATCTCTGATTAACTCGGCTTTGCTTTTAACCACTCTCTTCTTGAACCTCGGATGCTCTTTCTTCTCTGACCTTATGGCTTTCAACATGTTTCTGTCTACCCTTCATGTTTCCTCATTTACTAGACTTGATGGTCCTATGTTGTCCACATGGTTTACATTTTAAAAACCAGAAACATCTGCATAGGGAGGAGATGCTATTAATATTTAAATTTAGACTTTTCCATGTCTTAAGACTCTTTACCAGTATAATTTTGTTCTTTCACACAACAATCAAGCTAGTAGTTAATATAAATTTTCTCTTCCTGTAGAAATAAGAAGTTCATAATTTGAGGAGATGGTAATAAAGTTTTTGAGATTCAATCCTGGAATTCTCTTGGCATAAAAATTGATAGTATGATCTTAAGTCTTGATAAAAAATTACCTCATATTTGGTGTTTTTGTTCTGCAAAAAGATATTGTTCTGTTAGGTATCTTCCTGTGTGCTAGGACTAAAGACTAGGTATAAAATAAGTATAAAACAGTATGCTGTTTATACTGTTTTCTGTAGAAGACATGCCTACATGCTGTTGGTTGTTTATTTTACTCTTTACTCTTTGGGGGCCACCACCCAGCTCCCAGATAAGTCACACGTGGAGTCTTACTATTGCTTATAAATGCCGGACCTTACCTTGGCTTGTTTCTAGCCAGCTTTTCTTAACTTAATCTGTCTACCTTTTGCCTCTGGGCTTTTCCCTTCTTACTTCTTTGTATCTTACTTTCCATTCCATGGCTGGCTGGGTATGTGGGTGTCTGGCCCCTAGCATCCTCTTCTCCTTCTCATCTGTTGTCAACACTAACTGAAGAAGTTAAAAAGATATTGCAGGCAGACTTTCTCTGTCCCACCAGTCAGCTTCCAAATAAGCACACCGAGACTTATCATTAATTATAAATGCCCAGCCTGTAGCTTTGGCTTGATACTAATTAGCCCTTATAAGTTAAATTAGCCCACATTTCTTAACGGTGCTCTACTGCATGGCGGTGACATTTTTTCCAGTGTGACGTGTGCATCTCCTGCTGCCTCTGCATCTGGCTGGTGAGTCTGCTCTCCTTCTTCCCCATGCTTTTTTTTTGTCCACACGTCCTGCCTAGCTTCCACCCACCTAGCTATTAGCCATTTAGTCCTTTATTAAACCAGTAAGAGCAAAACATATACACATTATACAAAAAGATTATTCCAAAACATTTCCATTTTTGTCTAACTAAAAAGGAATGTCTTAACTTCACATAGTAAGACTATATACAACAAAAACAGTTATAGTTGTCGAGTAAGGATTACAGTTACACTATTCAGTCCATTTGTATTTGGCAAATTCAGAGAAAATGCTGTCTAATCTTGGCGAGTCTAAAGTTTTATACCTAATTTACTTTTTATCATATTGAAGGAAAACTGTAAGTCTAATTATTTAGTCTTTAACTTTATCAAAGACACCAGAAAGGTATAATGTTACCTGACAACAGGGACATCTGGCTGCCAGGACAGTCACCCAAAGTTCCTCTGTAGTTTTGGGGCATCTATCTTTAGCCACAGTCCCATTATATCTAACAGATGTTTCCTGCTTCTGGAACCACCCCCCATTAAGTGAGGGGCAGAAGCATCTCTCACACCCATAGTGGCTAGCTTTCCCGAGTGCAAAGACCAGCTTTCCAGGGAGGGCAGAACCATCTCTCTTGTTCCCAGGTTATGGGGGCCCATTGTCCCAGCTTTCCAGTAAAGGTATAGTGGCTCTCCCTGGTCCACCGATAGATGCAGCCAACTCAGCATGGCCTTTGTACTTCAACACATGTTTCAAAACACATTTCAACACTTGGTTTATGTGGGTCCCTGTGGCAACACAGACATCAGACATCAAACATGACCCCCAGTTTCAGCAGTTTCATGGTCCCAGACATGGCCATTAGCAGCAGCTTGGGTCTGGATATCACCAATGGTCTCAAAAGGCAGTGCAGGCCTTCCACATTGGCATGGACCCAACAGCAATGTGGTCTCCAGACTCCACTATGTCCCCAGGTGATGGCCAAGATCCTGGGCAATTGCATGGCCTTTGATGGTAACACAAACTCTGGACATCAACACAGACCTTGGCTATGGTATGGCCATGGACCTAGATATGAACCCCAGCCACAGCTTGGGCCCATACATCACTATGACCCTGGGTGGTAGTGCAGGCCACCCAATCTGTATGGCCCTGGTGGCAGCATGATCCTCGGGCACCAACATGGTCTCAGGTCTTGGCCAAAGCCCTGTGCATCTGCACAGTTTTCAGTATAACAAGACCCATGGATACGATCCAGACCCTGGCTGCAGTAAGAACATGGATTTAGATATAGCCCTCAATATCAGCTCAAGCCCAGATGATTCAATATCTCTAGATGACAGCTTAATTGATCATGGTATATAATCTTTTTGATGTGTTCTTGGGTTCAGTGTGCAAGTACTTTCTCGAGTATTTGGATCAGTGTTCATGAGGGATATTGGTCCATATTTTTCTTTCTTTGTTGAACTTTTGTATGGTTTGGGTATCAAGGTGACTACGGTCTCATAAAATGAACTTGGCAATGTTCTTTCTGGTTGTACTTAATAAATAATTTGAGGAATATTGCTATTAGCTCTTTTTTTGAAAGTCTGGTAGAATTCTACACTAAAACTCTCTGGTCCTGAGCTTTATTTAGTTTGGAGACTTTTAATAACTGCTTCTATTTCCTTAGGGGTTATATGTCTATTTAAATTGTTTATATAACCCTGATTTAACTTTGGTAAGTGGTGTCTATTGAGAAACTTATCTATTTCTTTGAGATTTTTCAATTTTGTGGAGTTCAGTTTTTTAAAGTATTACCTAATGATTTCTTTGGATTTCCTCGGTATCTGTTGTTTGGCCCTCTTTCTTTTTCTTTCTTTCTTTTCTTTTACTTTTTCTTTTCTTTTTTTTTTTTTTTGTTTCTGATTTTGTTGATTTGGATAGTTTCTGTCCATCTTTTAGTCTGGATAAGAGTTTGTCTATATTGTTGATTTTCTCAAAGAAGCAACTCTTTCTGTCGTTGATTCTTTGTATTGCTCTCTTTGTTTCTATTTTATTGATTTCAACCCTCGGTATGATTATTTCCTGCCATCCACTCCTCTTGGGTGTGCTTGCTTCTTTATGCACTGTAGCTTTCAGGTGTGTTTTTAAGTTGCTAGAATGACACCTCTCTACTTTTTTTATGTAGGCACAAGCTAAGCTTTCCTTTTAGGTCTGCTTTCATTGCATCCCAGTTTTTTGCTTATGTTTTGCATTCATTTTCATTGACTTCTAGGAAGTCTTTAATTTCTTTCTCTATTTCTGTCTTGACCCAGCAGTCATTCAGCAGAGAGTTGTTGTGTCCATGAGCTTGTAGGCTTTCTGTTTTGTTTGTTTGTTTATGTTGTTGAAATCTAGGTTTAATCTGTGATGGTCTGATAGAATGAAGGGGCTTATTTAAACTTTATTGAATCTGAGACTTGCTTTCACTGACTGTGGTCAATTTTAGAGAATGTTCTGTGAGGTGCTGAGAAGAAGGTGTAAGGTGTATTCATTTGTGTTTTGGGTAAAATGTTCTATAGATATCTATTAGGTCCACTTGGTTCATAACCTCTGAAAGCCCCAGTATTTCTCTGTTTAGTGTTTGTCTGGATGACCTGCCCAATGATTAGAGTGGGGTACTGGACTTTCCCACTACCAGTGTGTGGGTGCCCTTGTGTTTGGGGAATAGATGTATGAATTGAAAAATCATCTTAGTGGATCTTTTCTTTGATGAACATTAAGGGTTCTTCTCTGTCTCTTAAATATTTTTGGTTTGAAGTCTATTTTGTTAGATATTATAATGGCTACACCAGCTTGTTTTTTAGGTCCATTTGCTTAGAAAAACTTTTTCTGAAACTTTACTCTTATCTTTGATGTTGATCTCTGTTTCTTGTATTCAGCAAAAAGATTGATCCTGATTTTACATCTATTCTGTAATGTAGTATAATTAACCTCCTTGTGTTGGTGTTTTCCCTCTAGTACCTTCTGTAGGGCTGGATTTGTGGATGGATATTGTTTAAATTTGGCTTTATCATTGAATATCTTATTTTCTTCATCTGTGGTGATGGTAAGTAGTCTGGGCTGGCATCTATGTTCTCTTAGGGTCTTCAAGACATCTGTTCAGGCCTTTCTGGATTTTAGAGTCTCATCTGAGAAATCATGATAGGTCTGCCTTTATATGTTACTTTGCCTCTTCTCCTTTTCACTTTCGATACTCTTACTTTTGAGTATTATGTGGTAATTGACTTTCTTTTTTGGACGAGTCTATTTGGTGTTCTGTATGCTTCCTGTACCTTTATAGGCATCTCTTCCATTAGGCTAGGAAATTTTTCATCTATGAATTTTTTAAAAATATTTTCTGGGCCTTTGAGCTTGGATTTTTTTCCTTCTATTTATAGTATTCTTAGATTTATTCTTTCTATGGTATCAAACATTTCCTGGATGTTTTGTGTCAGGTGATTTTAGATTTAACACTTTTTTGGCCAGTTTATCCATTTCCTGTATCATATCTTCAACGTTTAGAGTCTCTCATCCATCTGTTGTATTCTGTTGGTGAAGCTTTGAAGTTTGCCTCTGTAGTTCGGGTTTGAGTTTCTAAATTTTTCTTTTACAGAATGCCCTTAGTTTGCGTTTTCTTTATTGTTTCTATTTCCATTTTCAGGTCTTGAACAGTTTTATTCATTTCCTTCAACTATTTTTGTTTGTTTTTATGGCTTTTTTTTCTTCTTTAAGAGATTGATTTCCACATTAAAGACCTCTATCATCTTCACAAAGTTGGTTTTAAGGTTGGTTTCTTGTGCTTCAGCTGTATAGGAATATTCAGGGCTTGCTGTAGTTGGGTAGCTGGGTTCTGGAGGTGACATATTGCCCTGGCTGTTGATTGTGGTTTTAAGCTGGCACCTAGGCATCTGGGCTTGGGATAATTATAGGTCTAGGTGCAGATTTCTGGGTTTGTCTTTGTTGGATGGATGTTTGTTTCCTTGGTTTCCATTTCCCTTCTAGTCTTCTTGCTATAGTGGCCTGTGGTTGAACAGGGAAAACAGGGAATCTCCACTTGAGTTGGGTGCTAGAGTTCTAGTAGGAGTAATAGCTTCTGATCCAGCCAGGTGTCCTCCACAGGAGATTGGAATGTGATATTATG
Source organism: Cricetiscus sungorus (assembly GCA_030556225.1). Lineage (NCBI taxonomy): Eukaryota > Metazoa > Chordata > Mammalia > Rodentia > Cricetidae > Cricetiscus > Cricetiscus sungorus. The sequence goes on along the minus strand of JANBXA010000007.1, from coordinate 139,129,654 downwards.
ATGGCGGGGCGGGGGGGGGGCGATTGGGAATAGTCTGCTCAGGCACTGAGTGGGGACATTGCTGGTTTGGGTGGGCTAACTGTGATTCTGGTGGCTGCTGGCCCTTTGGTCCAGCATGGTGTCTCTGCTGGAGTTGGAGGCTGAGGGGGAGGAGAGGGCTGGTTGAGTGTGGGCTGGTAAAGTACTGAGAAAGTGGGGTAAATCTACAGGCAACCAGCCTACAAGGGGTTCTGTTGGCCTGCTTGACCTTTGGGGCTTCCACCAGAGTTGTGGGCCAGGATATGGTAACAAGGGGAGGATTGGCATTTGAGGGTTAGCTGGGCAGGCACTGAGGGAATGTTGGCAGTCTGTAGGTATGGGTGGACTTACCTGGGGTTCTGGGTGCTGTGTGGCCTCTGACAAATCAGAGGGCTTCCTTAATAGTGCTTTTTGTTTTTTAAATTTATTTGTGTTTCCAGAAAAGTATATTCAAGAGGTTATACAGATAGACTTTTGAGTTGTTTAGATGAATTGAAAATACCAGGTCTGCTACCTATTGACTATTATGCCTTGGTTATATTTCTTGCCTCCTCTGCCTCTCTTTGATATCCCATGTGTATTGTGATTTAATAAGAATCAGGATAAACAATTAGGCCGAACAGAAGTTTATTAAGGGAGAAATAACTCACAACATAGGCAGATGCACGCGGCGGGTTCCAGAAGATCCTGAGCCTTCCAGCGTCCACCACCCAAAGAGGGCGGCCCGACCCTCTCCCAACCTTTTCTCTCTGCTCCCATCCGGCCCTGTCTCCGCCCCAATGGGCATGGCCTAAGCCACAGGTGCAGACAAGGTGAATATCTCGCTACAATTCCCCTTTTAGTCTAAAGAAAAGATTTGGGTTTGATACAAAACTATATACAAAACAGTGAATAACAAGTGTGCTCTAAGAAAAGGAAAATCGAGACCAAAACCACACACATACCTAGTCCTAGGGTGAAGGCATAAGGGAGTTTACAATAGAGTTGTCCTAAGCTGGAAAGCTTAAGTCTAGTACCTAATATATCTAACTAGGAAGAGAGAATAATACTTAAGATAGTTTAATCTACAACCTCATCAAGACCTGAGAAGGAAAATTACAATACTAGGGTAGACAGGAAGTGCGGATGGGCAACTTCCAAAAGGTGCAGCGAGGACAGAAGCAGCAAGCTAACTGGACAGTCACCCAAGGTCTCACAGCAACGTTGGTACAGCCAGTTTTGGCTAAGGCCAGGAGTTTTTGACAGACCACAACAAAAGCAGGGAGGTAGAAAGGCTGTCTTACCCTGACTTGGCAAGGTTCAGCAGTCTTCTATGTTTGTCTCCTGCAATCACATAGGACCGCATGTCCAAATCAGTGGTCAAGGTTGAGGCAGTTCCTTGCCCAAGAGGCCATTAGCCGAAGCGAGGATGAACTCCAGAAGGAGCAACAACAGTGTCCAACATACTTTCGGGAAAGTGCGCGGTGCTGTCAGGAGCAACAGTGTCTCATGTCAACAGAGTACTAATATAAAAACATTTAAATGCCATGTTCTGCAGGTCTATGAAGTGATTGAAGATTAAGCATATATGACTGACTAATCTCATAGGCAAAGGGAACATGGGTGAGGATAATCTGTAATACTGTAATACTGAGGAACTTGACTAACAAACCTGAATAAAACTTCCTTGAGTAAAGCAAGAATAAATACCTAAACAATATAACTATGTACACACACACACACACACACACACACACACACACACACACACACACACACATATATATATATATATATATATATATATATATATATCTGCACATGTAAATTCCTAAAGTAGAGGTAGAGTAAAAATGTCTAAACAAGAGGTAGAGTTCTAAAGGGCAGCAAGACAAATATCCCAAATTGTATCAAAATACAAAATGTCTTGAACACAAGCAAAAGTGTACATACATAGAATATGGCAAGTATAATGTGCATAAAACATCATAAATGGAGAGATTTCACACAATATAACAAATATAAGATACAATTCTTCTAGGAAGAGAATAAACTTAATTTTACATAGGTTACCACAATTAATAATATATAACAATGTAGGCTGTAATACTAATGTCTCACTCTTACTAAATAATTCACAAGAAAATAGGCTAATCTACCTATATCCATTCTGAATCATACCTTTCCCAACCATACCCTATTCCTGTCTAAAAGAGATAACCAAGTCTAAGTATCACCTTCCAAACCCAACCCCAAGTAACTAAAACCAACCCTATGAAGATGAATATTATTCCTAAATTCCAAGAGTGGGGAAAGGGGTGTCGTTATCTTAAGATTACTTCCTGCTGAAATGGGACGATGATTGCTCCATGGGATCCTGTAGGGAGAAAATGTTTAGCAACCAAATTTTTCAACAGAATTGGCTGTGACATATGTAGGTATTCATAGTGTGGCAGAAAATGCTTGACTGAAGTTCTTTTTGGAACTCTGGCCAGGTTGTAATAAGAAGGTGCACCATTACAGCTAGCTAGTCAGGAGTTGTCTTGAGCAAAGCAGTCCCAAACCGGTTAAAGGGTGACGTTTGTAGTTCAGATGCATCAGGGTGAGTAGAATGGAAATGTCCATTTGGGGCCCCATCTTCCTTCCGGAGTGTTCAAGGATTGCTGTTGGGAACTGTTATTATTCCTTGTGGAAAACTTAAATATCAATATCAAAGTAAAATTTTCAAGTTTTACGGTATGCATTAGGGGAAAGGCAACAATAAGCATTAACATGTATAAGAGAAAATGAGGATTTCAGAGAGAAAAAGTGCATATAAACATATGAGTCCCTAGATTTTGTTTTCTTCTGCCTTACATCAATTGGCTTCTTGATATAAAGCAGAAACTGTGAATTCAATCTTAACAACATGCTTGAATTTAGAGAAGGAAAGCCAAATCCAACTCCAAAGCCAGCATTGATTTATATGAATCGGGACTACAGGAATACCAAATAGTGAAGAGAAATAGATTTCCATATAGAAACAGTTTATTAGACTTAAATATTTTTACCATAAATCAGATTACTCTTCATTAAATGATTCTTTCTGGAGAGCTGTCTTCTGTAGGTACCTACATGTTCCTTGTCTCTTGGTTGTTTGAAGATAGGTGTTCTCTGTTTTACTGTAAAGACAAGAAAAGAACACTTCCCCTACCTTTGAGAGGTCTCCACACATTTTGTGGGACCCAATTTGTTGAATGACTTGTCATTCCTCTTCAGTAAGATGTTTCTCTTGTTCAACTCGGATCTTGATCAACTTAGACGGTATCCATAGCTTTTCTTCTCCTGTAGATACAAATGCGAAACCCCTACCCCAACGTAACACATATCCTGGTTTCCATACTGAGGTCAATACATCCTTGAAGTACACCGGCTGATTTAGTTCAGAAGTTTTTTCTATTGTCCAGTGCCTTTCAGCAGCTGTTTGTCCTTTTTCATTAGCATTAAGAAAGTTTAATGTTAATAAAGCATTATGTAATCTGTGTTTGGGTGTCTTGGTTACTCCTGCCTGTCTATGGAGTCTCAATGTGTAAGACGACTCTTTCTGCATATTGACAGTCAGTAACTATATTGAGAGGTTCTGTAAAATCCATAAGTACCATGAGACTGGCATACAATTCTGCCTTTTGTACAGAATTGTAAGGGCTTTGAACCACTTTACTTATTTTACCTGATTTATATCCTGCCTTACCTGATTTGTTTGCATCAGTGTAGAATGTATGAACTCCAGAGATAGGTGTTTTTCTTACAATGCGTGGAAGGATCCAAATCGTTTTCTTTATGAATTTTATCCTTTCACTTTTGGGATAATTGTTGCTAATCATTCCCAAAAAGTTACTGCATGCTCTCTGCCAATATTCATTATCTTTCCATAAGGAGGAAATTTCCTCATTAGTCAAAGGTACTATGATTTCTGCTGGGTCCCTTCCTGTCAGTTGACGAAGTCTTAATTTACCTTTTATAATCAGGTCAGAGATCTTTTCTATATATGTTTTTAGTTTTTTATTCTGTTTATGTGGTAGAAATATCCATTCTAATATGATATCTTCCCTCTGCATCAAAATCCCTGAAGGATATTCTCTAGATGGTAATACAACCAGAATACAGTCTAATTTTGGATCCACACGGTCCACATGTGCTTCTAATATCCTCTTTTCTACCCATTCTAATTCCTTTTCAGCCTCAGCTGATAGTATTCGTGGACTATTCAAGTCTTTGTCCCCTTTTAGGGTCATTTTTAAGTTTTTCAAATCATGCCCTTCTACTCCAATAATGGTTTGTAGTTGAGAGATCTCTCCTAGTAATTTTTGAAGATCATTAAGAGTCTGGTAACGATCTCTCCTAATCTGTACTTTTTGTGGTCTAATTTTATGTAGACCTATTTTGTATCCTAAGTAGTTGATAGAATCTCCTTTTTGTATTTTTTCAGGAGCAATTTGTAATCCCCAACGAGGTAAAACTTCCTTTACTTTCTCAAACATTTTTTCTAATGTTTCTATTTTAGAATCAGCTAACAATATATCATCCATGTAATGATAAATTATGGATTGTGGAAACTGTTTACGAATTATTTCCAGTGGTTTTTGTACAAAATATTGGCATAGAGTGGGGCTATTTAGCATTCCCTGTGACAAAACCTTCCATTGATATCTCTTCACCGGTTAAGAATTATTATAATTAGGTACCGTGAAGGCAAATTTCTCTTTATCTTGTTCCTGTAAAGGTATAGTGAAGAAGCAATCCTTTAAGTCAATAACTATAATAGGCCATTCCTTAGGTATCAAAGAAGGCAAGGGCATTCCAGGCTGTAGAGAATCCATTGGCTGAATAACTTTATTGATGGCTCTCAGGTCTGTAAGCATTCTCCATTTACCAGATTTCTTTTTGATAACAAATACAGGAGAATTCCAAGGGCTGGTTGATTCCTCGATATGTCCAGCATTTAGCTGTTCCTGTACCAGGTTTTCTAAAGCTTCTAACTTCTCAGAGGTCATAGGCCATTGGCCTACCCAGACAGGTTCCTCTGTTAACCATTTTAAGGGTAGGGCTTTTGGTTCCTCTGTTTGTTCAGCGCTTGCATTCTGTTTTTGTACAGCCTGGATATTTTGTGTCTGTCTTGAATAGTACTTTATAACACCCTTTCCACAATCATGAGGTCGTTTATGGTTCCTATCCATTATTGGAGGAATGTTAATCTGTGTATTCCATTGCTGTAATAGATCACGACCCCATAAATTTATTGCTATATCGGCCACATATGGTCTCAACCTTCCTCTCTGTCATTCTGGTCCTACACATTCAATCCATCTCGTGCTCTGTTTTACCTGAGACAGGGTTCCAATCCCTAAGAATTGAACATTTACCTCTTGCAGGGGCCATCTAGGAGGCCAGGATTTATCAGTTATGATAGTTACATCAGCTCCCGTGTCCAGTAAACCTTCAAACAGTCTGTTATTCAATTTAACTATCAATCTAGGCCTATGACTATTTATAGAGGTTTGCCAAAATATACGCTTGTTGTTTCCTTTACTCAAGTTTGATTCAAATTCCATCTTTAGTATGTCATCCAGAGCAGTATGAGTTTTTACAGTAGGCACTGGATTTTCTAATCGTCCTGTGGGAGATTGTCCTCCATTGTGACTGGGAATGTCCGGACCACCTTTGGCTTGGGGGCCTTCGAGAGGCCCCCCAAGGAGTTTCCCGATGGTAAAGGGTTTCCTTGCTTGTCTCTGGTCGATCTACATTCATTGGTCCAGTGTCGGCCTTTGCCACACCTTCTACATAACCCAGAAGGCTGAGGCCTTCTGTTAGATTCATTCCTGGGAGTGTTATTTCTAGAAATAATTTGCCTACAATTTCTTTTTAGATGTCCTTTCCTACCATAGTTAAAACATCTGACATTGTGATATCTTTTCAGCCCTTTGGAGATGACTTCTCCTAGCCAAGCTGCTATGTTCTCATAGTTAGGATCTCTGTTATCCTGATGTCTTCTCGGATTTTTAGATGTGGCCTCTCCTACCCAAGCATCAGTGTCAACATAGTTAAAACCTCTGTTATCTTGATGTCTTCTCATACCATTAGATATGGCCTCTCCTACCCAAGTTTCAGTGCTATTATCATTATATTCCATGTTGGCTGTATATAGAACCCAGTCAACTAAAGGTGCTGATCGAGTTTTTAAAGGCCAAAGCACTTGTTTGCATCGAGGGTTCGCATTCTCATAAGCTAATGTTTTTATAAGTACTTCCCTAGTTTCTATGTCTGCTACCTCTAATTGCACTGCTCTAGACAATCTTTCTAGAAATGAAGTAAATTTTTCTCTTGGTCCTTGCCTTATCTTGACATAGGATTCTATCTTTTCTCCTACTTCATGAACCTTATCCCAAGCATTCAGAGCTGCTGTACTGCATAGAGACAAGATATGTTCATCATAGGCAGCTTGGGTTTCTGGGTCAGCATAAATACCCTCACCAAGGATTTTATCTTGGGAAGCTTTATAACCTCTCTTCAAGCCCTGAAGTTCAAGAGCTTTTGCTTCCTCTCTCCATAAAGCCCTCCATTCTAATTGAGAGGAGTTTTCAAGGACAGCGGATATCAATTGATCCCAATCCTTAGGGGTTACCTTGTTATTCCTTGCCCATGATTCTATTAACTGCTTCACATATGGTGAGTGCATACCATAAGAGACTACTGCTTCCTTTATACCTTTTAAATCTTTCATACTTATTGGTTCCCACTGATAGGCAACACCACCTTTTGGGTGTTTTTTCGTTTCTGGTTTTTCATTAACAGATACAGGGAAAACTCCCCTGACCCTAAATGGTGTAGAAAATTTTAACACTCTTTCATGCCCTGTTCCCTGTAGTTCTCCTTCTGATATGTCAGATCGATGATCTTCTAAGGCCTGAAATCTATTCACCATTGTTTCTTTGAGTGTCTGAACTTCTTGAACCACATAAGTTTCTAGAGACTTCATTGCATCAGTCAGTTTATTACTTTCTCCAACTACAAATGATTCCATGTTTTTAATATTCTCATCCTTAGATATAATCTGAATGGCATGTAAACTGCCTTCCAGAAACAACGTTCTATCTGCCAACTTGTCATTATCCTCAGACATGGAACAGATTCTATTTGCTAATCTTTCCATCTGATGTTCCAGTTTTTTAACCTTATTAGTAGATTCGTCCAACCAGGAACGAGCCGTTTCTGCTAGCATGGTAATGCATTGCATTGTTTCTGTTTTGGTTGTTGAGTTATCAGCTATGAAACAAATTCTGTTTTCTAGTTGGTCATTTTTATGTTCCATGTTTTGCATTCTATCTGTCAGCTCTCTATTGACATCTTCAATGTTCTGAACCTTTTCCTCTAAACATTTTATATTTTGCATTCTAATTTTAAGCTCTCCATTGTCATGTTCAATATTCTGAACCTTTTTTTCTAATAATTCTATGTTTTGCGTTCTAATTTTCAGCTTCCCATTGTCATTTTCAATATTCTGAACCTTTTTTTCTAAGAATTCTATGTTTTGCGTTCTAATTTTCAGCTCTCCATTATCATTTTCAATATTCTGTGTTCTGTTTCTCAGCTCTCTATTGCCATCTTCAATATTCTGAATCTTTTCTTCTAAACATTGTATGTTTTGCATTCCAATTTTAAGCTCTCCGTTGTCATTTTCAATATTCTGCGTTCTGTTTTTTTAGCTCTCTGTTGTCATTTTCTACAATTTGAATCCTTGTTACTAACTCTCTTATGGTTTTTACAAGTTCCTTATTATTTGCCCTAGTCTCAAACCATTTCTTTAAAAATATCATAATAATGATGAAACCCATTGCTATTACAAGAAAAATGTATATATTGGTTAAGTCATGATTTTCTTCTGTTAAAATTCCTTCTATACAAGAAGTAAAGGAATTTCTAAAGTCCTGCATTGTAAGATTATCCGCCATAGCTATGGGACAATTGATCTCAGATATTATATCAACTTAAATTGCAAAGAATGTTGCAATTACCTTAGGTGTAATTCTGCTCTCCTGGAACTTTGGTTCTTTTATTTGCAGATCTCAACACCTCCAGCCGTAACCGCCAAATAGCGTTTGCCAGCAGATGACTCTTCTGATTCAGTCCCTGCAGAATAGCTCTTAACAAACTATAGCAAGCAAGAATTTGTTAAACGAATAAGTAAAAGGACCCTGTGTAATTGCTGGGACCACGGGGCTATGGCCGCAGGAAATACACAAGCAAGGCGGGCGCCAGGGCAGGCGCCAGGCGGCGGCGCAAATGCAAAGTGGGGAAATGGGCAAAATATGAGAAGCAGGGAGTGCCTTCTCAGGGCCGCTGTGGAGGTAAAGGGGTTGGATGGCAGAGGCAACTGTCCCACAACTTGTGGTGAGTCCACCTAGTTAGGCAAGGAACCCTGCCCGTTCAGGGATGGTGGGGGAAGGGAGCGGCTTGGCTTCTGCCGCCTCTCCCACCTCTATCACCGGGGCGAAAGCCAGGTCCGGTGAAAATCCAAATCCCGCTTCTGACACCAGATATTGTGATTTAATAAGAATCAGGATAAACAATTAGGCCGAACAGAAGTTTATTAAGGGAGAAATAACTCACAACATAGGCAGATGCACGCGGCGGGTTCCAGCAGATCCTGAGCCTTCCAGTGTCCACCACCCAAAGAGGGCGGCCGACCCTCTCCCAACCTTTTCTCTCTGCTCCCATCCGGCCCTGTCTCCGCCCCAATGGGCATGGCCTAAGCCACAGGTGCAGACAAGGTGAATATCTCGCTACACATGTGTATGTATCTTATTGTAGTACTTACATCTTGGAGTTCATGTGATGTTCAAAATGTAAATGTATACTATTGGTAGCTAAGAAATACTTAATACATGTTATTGTATTTATTTTTGGAAACTAAAACTGTATTTTCATCATAGTAGGGAAATGATGTTAAGATAAAATTTGAGAAGTAAAAAGGTAATCTATGTGGAGAAATCTTAAGTACATAGTAGTAAGAGGATATAACTAAAATCATGAAGATGCTGCCAACTTGGAAAGGACTATGCTAGAGTGTTAGTTGCAAGTGAGTTAAGTTCTGGTAGGGCCACCTAGTTGAGGAGGGGCTTCCAAACTAAGTGCTTCATGGTAATATGCCAAAGGTTCTCTGGAACGAGTGAATTTAACATAGAGCCTTGTATTTAGCAAACACTCCACAAATATTTGTTGAATGCTTAGAGACTGCATTTAACTGTCACATTAACAAAATTTTCTTAGCTAAAATGTTTTTTTGTATTTTACTTTTTGTGGAAAATGTTGAACCTATTTTAAGCCACCCAGTATTCTACCTCCATTCAGTTCTAGGGTGGATTTTTCTACTTATAATAAAATATCAACTTTGCCGATTGTATATTAATATTTGAAGCATATGGATTTTATTGTAAGCAGCAGCAGCAGCAGCAATAGACATCTTCACTAGAGAGCAATGTCCTGAAAGGTAATTTAGATAGTTGTCACCTGCATTTTAGCTGAGACCATTTATAATAGAAATTAAAACATTCTCCCCACCCTCTATGCTTTTCTATTAATCTGAAGTTCTTAGTTATAGTTCATTCTGTACTAAAACAGCAGATGAGTGATGTCTGAATCTCATTATTCACATTTCAAATAAGCTTTCATTAAAGGTTTTGTTTTATTTGTGGGTATTTAGGGTTGTTTTTTTATTATACTTCTAGTTTAGTGATAATATTGGGCATGAGCTTTTTTTATGAATGTGAATTTTTTAAATCATTAAAAGCATGGCTTATTTTATTGTGAATTATCATTTAATAAGAACCTACTATACACACTCTTATAGCTAACATCATCATTTTATTATAAAATAAAGTGAATTTGAGCAACTCAATTTCCTTTTTGCTTCTTAGGATGGGTTTGGTACTGAAATTGGTGATTTTTTTTTTTTTTGCAGTGATACTTACTAGCCTAGGTTTGTAAGGAAACATATCCTCTTACTATGACTTTTATATTAAATAAAATGTAAGATGTATTTTCATAAAATTTGTGTAGATGTAATGTAAGCCATTTTTAATTTTATTTGCAAGTTGGAGTTACTTGAAAACTGTTTATATACTTTAGGTAAAGTGTGTACCACTGACTCTGTTCATATGGCATGTACATGGATTTAGAACCATTATTGAAGACAAAATATTATGAGACATAGAACCTCCAAAAATGCAATTGGGTTCATTTTGTGTTAGCCATCCACTGCTGGGCATGGGGCCTGCTCTTAAGAGGTGTTTACATCCCCACTGAGACTAAATTTCTATTAGCAAATGGTTAGTGATTGGAGATAGCTTCTGAGTTAGGGATGGGGGATAGTATCCACTTCTTTTCCTGGCATTTAGACCCCCATCTGATGCAGCCTCTTGCAGACCCTGTGCATGTTGCCACATTCTCTGTAAAAATTTCCTAGTAGATTCTTTAGGCACTTTGATGTATAATATCGTATCATCTATAAGTAAAGATACTTGGACTTCTTCCTATTTATATGTCTTGATCTTCGTCTTCGCCAAGACTACAAGTACTATATAGACTAGGTAGGAAGAGTGGATGGCCTTGTCTTGTTTCTTATTTTACTTGTTTCTTACTTTGAATATCTGTCCCTTTAGGATGATGTTGGTTGTGGACTTGCTCTAAATTCCTTTTGTTATATTGAGGCATACCTTTTGTGTTTCTAGTCTCTCCTGGACATTTATCATGAAGGAATGTTGGATTTTGTCAAAGACCTTGTTTAGCTCTAATGAGATAATCACAGTTGTTTGTTTGCTTTTTTGTGTGTATGTAGAACAATTCTTACATCTCTGAGTTAAAGCCAATTTGGTTATGGTGAATAATCTTTTGTGATGTATTCTTGAATTCAGTTTGCAAGTATTTTATTGAGTTTTTTTATATCTGTGTTCATAAGGAATATTGTCAACATTTTACTTTTTGTTTTGTTTTGTTTATTCATACCAACCAAAGTTTCTCCTCTCTCCCCTCCTCCCAGTTCCTCTCTCCAACTTCCCTTCTACCCCACTCCCCACTGCGCTGTCTCTCTTCAGATGCAGGTGGGCCTCCCATGGATATCAACCAGCCAAGGCTTATCAAGTGGCTGGGGGACTGGTACTTCCTCTCCCATTAAGGCTGGATAAAGCATGCCAGCAGGTGGAACAGGTTCCAAAAATAGTAACACTTTATTTTTTTAATTGGGTCTTTATATTTTTTTGGTGTCAGGATAATAGGCTTTACAAAAATAATTAGGAATATTTCTTAAGTTTTTATTTTACTCAACAGTTCTTTGAAAATTCTGCACTGAATCCATTAAGCCTCAAGCTTTTTAGGGAGTTTTATGTTACTGGTTCTATTTCAGTCAGGTTTGTAGGTCTGTTTAAATTGTTTACTTCATCTTCACTTAACTTTGTTAGGTCATATATATCAAGTAAATAATGCAGTTATTTTAGATTTGCTAGTATGGTGGTATGTATAAACCATGTATCTTTATGATTCTCTGAATTGCCTTAATGTTTATAATACTATCTCCCTTTTCATCTCAAATTTCATAGTTCATATCTTTTTACCTCTGTCTTTTCCTTAATTTGATTAAAGGTAGGTGAACTTGTTAATTTTCTCAAGGAACCAACTTCTTACTTCATTGATTCCTTGTATTGTATGTTTTAAATTTTAACCCTAGTTTTGATGTTTTTGATTTGATTACTTCTTTTCTTCCCATCTTTTTTTTTTTTTTGGTCATTACTTCTCGTTTTTCTAGATTTTTCAAGTGTGTCATTAAGTTATAGTTTTTTTTTTATAAGTTCTCTCTAGATTTTTTTGATGAAGGAACTTAGTACTGTATGAACTTGCCTCTTAGAACTGCCTTCATTGTGTCCCATAGGTTGGGAATGTTATGTTTTCATTCTCTAAATTCTAAATTTTTTACTTTTCCTTCTTGATTTCTGTCCTAATCCAGTTTTCATTCAGCAATGAGTTGTTCAGCTTCCATGTGTTTGTATACTCACTGCTATTTCTGTTATTGTTAATGTCCAGTTTAGTTCAGATAGGATGCATGGTGTTATTTCATGTTTCCTATAACAGTTAAAACTTATTTAGTATCCTATCTGTGGTCAATTTTGGAGAAAGTTCCATGGACTTCTAAGCAGAAAATATTTTCTTAATGTTAGGGTAGAAAATTCTGTATTTGTCTATTAAATTAATTTGATTTATGATGTTATTTAGCACCATTTAGTATTTCTTCATTTAGAATTTTTTTTATCTATATGACCAGTTTTTGTGACAATAGGTGTTGAAGTTGTCCACTGTTACTCTGTTAGGGCCAGTATGTGATTTTTAAAAATCTGTAGTAGTGTTTCTTTTATGAAATTGGGTACTTTTGTGTTTGGTATATAAATGTCTAGAATTGTAGCCTCTTGATGGATCTTCCCTTTAATGAATTTATAGCATCCTTCCCTGGGTCTTCTGAATAATTTGGTTCAGAGCTCATTTTGTTAGATATTAAAATAGCTATACCTGTTTGTTTCTTGGTTCTATTTGATTGGAGTATCTTTTGCCATCATTTTACCCTAAGGTAATGTCTGTCCTTTTTTAAAGTAATTTTTTTTATTGAATCTTTGGGAATTTCTCACCAGTTCTGCTTACCTCCCAGTCCAACCATAACCTCCCCTCCCCCATGCAGTAACATTCCCCCAAACAATAGTTTAAAACAAAATAAACCAAAACCAAACAAACAAAAACAAAAGAATGAAAAAATCCCAAATAAACAAAATAAGAAACCTCTTCATTCATCCACCTTTCCCACCTCACCAGCAGCTCTTCATTCATCCTGGTGGCACATGGTGACACCTCAGTGTGTCATTCAGCTTTACTTACAGACGTTCATTGCAATGAGTCACTGGTCTGACTCAAGCAAGACCTCTGGTTTATGGTACACCATCATCACTAGACCCTTATAGAAACTCCTTGCAGATATTCTGTGGCTGCCCTGAGTTACGGTTATCATTCCACAGGACCGGTCTTTTCATGAGCTTCAGCAAGTCCTCAATGGGGTAGATGTTAGGGCGGGCCAACCTCAGGTCTGGCCATGGGCCTGGGTGGTAGTCAGCTGCTCAGTCTACGTAAGGAATGGAGCCAGCTCTCCTAAACTCATGCCATCAGGATTAGTTCTTCCCCAATGCGGTGAGGGATGGGACCATCTCTCTTAAGTCAGGGATGGGGTGGGTGCAGTTCCCCTATGAGGGTCAGGACCAGCTTTTTTGCTGCAGCATCCAGTAAAGGACAGGATCAGCTATCCCAGGGCCATCAAAGGACAGGACCAGCTCAGCATTGTCCTCTGATTCCATAACATATGGTTCCCATGTACCCCAGAGATAACACAGGCCACAGACATCAACACAGACCCCAGATGCACCAGGACAAAGAACCTGGACCCAGGTATGGCCCTAGGCAGCAGTTTGGGCCCAGATGTCACAGGCCACTTAGATCAGGATGGCTTTGGTAGGAACATAGCCCGTGGTTACCAACAAGGCCACAGATTATTGCCTTATCCCCAGGCTTCCATGTAACCTTTGGTGGCAATATAGACCCTGGCTGCAGTGGGACCACACACCCAGATATGATTCCCAGCAGTAGCTGGGTATAGATGTCACCATTGTCCCAAGAGGAGTGCAGGTCTCTCAAATCAGTATAGGTCCAACAGCAGGTTGGCCTTTAGACACCAACACAGTCCCAGAGCTCAGGCACTCATGTGGTCTTGGGTGGTATCACCACAGACATCGAATACAGTAGGGCCATGTACACAAATGTGGCCCTCAGCTGCAGCTCTGGTGTGGCTGTCACCATGGCAATGGGTAGGAGCTAAGGGCACTCAGATGTTCATGGTTCCAGCATGTCCCTTGGCGACTACCATGGACTCAGATGGCTGACCTGACCCCAGTCATCCTCATGGCCCTTGGTGGCAACATGGGTCACAGACTTCAACATAGATATCTGCTGCACAGACCCAGACATAGTTCTGCACATCATCCTGGGTCCAACCATCACCCAGACAGGCATGGCTTAGCAACAGCACAGCCTTCAAACACTTACATGGATGTATATTGAATTAGTCCTGTATCACTGTTATATGTCTAAATTCTTGTAAATAGTACGTCATGTTCTTTTTAATGTGTTTCCTGAATAAGTGAAAGATATTCCTCACTTTTTATCTTATTCAAAGCACTTCTACATCTTTCCGAAGTATTGTATAAGCTTCTATACATAGTGCGTGTAACATGAGTTGGGTTACAGGCATGAACCTCCTATAGTGCGTGTTCCATTAATGCTGGGTTTCAGGCATGATCTTTTCACATATCGTGCAGTGTGAGTGTTGGGCTATAGGTGGGAATTTTCTATAGTACATGCACTATAACATTTGTGGTAGCATAACTAGAAACCAGTATTCTGACCCTGTTGGTAACTGTTGAGAACACATTTTTCTCTCTAATAGTATGACATTCTACATTTGAGGCAGTGGATTTCCTAGGAATTGCAGGAATTTTTTCTTAACATGGTGTATACTGAGGGAAAATAAATGTGCATGCTCTTATTGCAGTGGGCAGCAGGAATGCTGAGCTCTTGGAAACCTCTAAATAATGAGCTGTACAGTGTAAAGATGCATGCAAAGCTAGTGGAGCTTGTTGCTAAATTGGAATGTTTCTTTTTTTCACTAACATCTATGGCCTTGATGGACCTCAAGAGAACAGACATATAGCTGACAGTTGTTAATACTGGAGAAAACTACAGCTCTCTGTGTGCACGTATGTATGTATGTATGTATGTCTAAGATGTGTTTTTGCAAAATTTGACTCCAAGAAGGAACATGAGTTTTGCATTATTGTTGTTTGCCTTTCTATACATGACTTTGCTTTCAGTCTTTTTCTTGTTGAATTCAAGTTCTGGTCTACTCTGATGTTTTCTCAGTGCAGCTGGAGGCATGTCTTTTGGCAAGGTTCTCTGTTTATTATGATCTTTGTGATGTGCAAAAGTAAATTTCTTCTTTCACTTTCTTTTAAATACTTAGAATTATGAATGTGGTTTTAATTAAGGATTTTAAATTGAAACATTTCCTTTTCCTAGGACAGTTAGAATATTTTAGGGTTTTGAGAAATAACAGATTCCCAACCCACAAAGTATATATATGGTTATATTATGTATGTCCATACACATCAGTCACTCTTGTCAGCTGCCATAGTGTGGATAATGTTATAGGGCATAGGTTTGGGTCATAGTCACAAATAAAAATTCTGCAACTCATTATACCGTCTTTAAAAATAACCACAACTGATATACAGATTTGGAAGATCTTTCCCAAATCATGACGAGTATTTCTTCTTTATGTAAACTGTTACTCCAAGCTTGCTCTTCATATCAGATAATGGCTTTTCCTTTTATAGGCTTACTGCCTTGACAAGCCAGTTAACCTCTATGGACCTCAGGAGCTATGGATATGGACTTAGCTGTCCATCTCTTACCACAGAATAAATGCTTACTTAGTATGAATATATTCCATATGATTTTATTCCTTTGATTATGAAACATGTATGAATAAACTGATATTTTTATCTAAAAATAATACTGTAAAACTCATATAGAATCTGAGTAAGAAATGTTGACTCTAACTTAGGGGGATTCAATTGTACAAGATAACTTCTATACCATTGATCTCTTCACTTACTTTAGTTCAATGCTGCTTTAAGAAACAAACAACAAACACTAATCAATATGACCATCAGTACCTGCCTGATAAATTAGAGGACTAGATTACCTTCTTGGAGTTTGATTTTCAGATACTGCTACCATTTCTTTCTCAGTCCCAAGTAATCAGCCCTCTGTAACATCAACTGAATGTGTGTCATGTTGCCTGAGGGTTTATATTTCACTCGTTTTCCAGTCTGTGTTCTATAGTGTTGCTCCTTTATTTGAGGACACCTCTCAGAGCCACTTGTTCTTCTCCAGAAGTATAGCTTTGTTTTCTTGCAGACTTGAGACTTTACTCTCCGTGCTCTGTTTCCTCCATGGCCTCAGCAGAGGCTGTACGTTACTGCTAATATGAACACAGAGAGAATGATGAATTCATGGAATTGCCAGAGTTTTCAACATGTCTAATTTTTTCTGGAAGCTGTCAGCTATTTTTATGGATAAAAATTCTACAGATGTCTTTGATAGATATAATCCAGTTAATTTAGTCTCTCCTGTCCTGGAAGCATAAAATTTTTTAAATGACTTGATGTGAAAGTAAAAAGTGTGTGTGTGTGTGTGTGTGTGTGTGTGTGCATGTGTGCATGTGTGTGCAAGTGTATGTGTGTGTGTACGTGCGTGCATGCGCATGTGTGTGCATGTGTGTGTGTGTGCATGTGTGCATGTGTGTGCAAGTGTATGTGTGTGTGTGTGCGTGTGTGTATGCACATGTGTGTGCATGTGTGTGCGTGTGTGCATGTGTGCATGAGTGTGTGCGTGTGTATGCGCACGTGTGTGTGTGTGTGTTTGTGTGTGTGACAGGCAGGTATGGAAAGAGTTCACTAAGTGATAAAATCAGGATCCAAAGCTATGTGAATAGACTATCCCTGCATACAAATGGTCAGTTACTTAATGAAAAAAGATGTTTGTGAGCCATCTCATTTGAAAGAAATAAAGTATTTTAGGGAGCAGTGAATGGACTAATAAAATCATTAATGCTTCTGTTGATTTCTAAAATAATTATTTAGTTAATGTCGGGGACTGTGAGCTGCCTGCTGTGGGTTCTGAGAATCAAACCTCTATCCTCTGAATGAGCAGCAAGTGCTTTAACTGCTGACCTGTCTTTTCAACTTCTACTTATGCTATTTTAAAATAAGAGTAATGGACACAGGGAGATCCTAATAATTTCATTTAATCATACCCTGTGGTTGTACTTCTGTAGCAAGGAAAAGTAATTCTATGTATTTAGAGAAGATCATTGGATGTTTAGAGCTTTAATCATTGTGTTTATATTTAATTTATAATGGCTAGCATCTATTTACCAGCATTTATATACCATATATTCTGCTGGGTAATGAATCTGCTTTTGTCACCTAATAGTGTTAGGTTAAATGGTCACATTCCCTCCCAAATTCATTTGAAGAATAAAATTTTCCAAGCCACTGATAACAAATATGGGCTTTTGTCTTTTCAACTTGTTTGGAGATCATGGACTAATGGACTTTACTTCTTCCTCACATGATTTTGGACTTGTATTCATGACTTTTTGGCTAGAGTTAAGCTAACAGATGTGACAAGGAAAATCCATCTTTCTATGTATTTTCTCAATTGTGCTTGCCTTTTTGAACTCCTGCGTTTAACCAGGTGTAATGAACATGTTTGGAAAGCTAGTGATTGGAGGAAGGTGGGACATATTTGGAGCAGACCAAGACTCAATTTTCAGCGTTTGAAGCAAAAGAGCCAAGAAAAACAGATCAATTAAATTCCATTCAACCTATAGACAGTATAGCTAGAAATATATTCTGATTTCTATCTATAGTTGAGCTTTAGAGATAACTTTCCTTGCAACATTATTGTAGAAACATCGATCCATATAACAACAGAAAACCTCAGTGTGCAATGGGCACACAGCAACAGAAGCCTGGAATCAGTTCTCGCTCTTCTGATGTTAGCTGAGACTGCTAAGCTTGGTATCATACAGTTGGTTTGATTCAATTGAACTGTGTATATCCTAGAATTTTCCTCGTCCTAGTGACTCTCTGGAGCACATTTTTATAGAAGATGTCCAAGCATGAGCAAATGGCACAAGCATTCGTGAAGCCTCTGATAACAACACTTTTGTGCTGATTTTCTGTTTGCTAAGGCAATTCATATGGTGAATATCAGTATCACAGAAACAGGAGGAGGTGATTCACACACAGTGGTAGGCCCTGGATAGATAACATAAAATGAGAGTATATAATTTGAGGGTCTTGGGTTAATGTCTGCCTAGTTCATTTAGTGTTGTACACAGCTTATCTGTCTGAATAATTAAAGTAGCACTGTAGAGTCAATACCGTTACTAATTCTCATAGGGATGCAAGACACAGGTGCTGACAGAATGGTAAGTATTTAAGTGTCATCCAATCAACAGGTTTTTAGAAAGTTTGAATCCTAAGGGTATATATGGCACCAAACATTAGATGCTTTATCACAAGTGATTCAGCTCTTCACAAACATGCCACATAAGCCATATTTAAGCAATCACAACTTCTTTGCCTGGAGAGAAGCCATGTGTTGACCATCCTCCTACTTCTAAAGGGCTATCATATGGAAGAAAGAGATAAGGGTTTTTTAATGTGTCATAAAAATATAGTATGTGAAGTGTGAAAGTAGTGGAGAGACAGATCAAAGGGATATAAAAACTTTTTAATACTCAAAACTCAAAGATGGGAATGCTACCAAGTAAATATATAGGTGACCTCTAGATGTGGGGCTATAGAGTAAATTTTAATATCAAATAGAGAACAAAGTTTGTTTTAGAGAACATTGAAACTTTAAGGATCCTTACAGCCAGCAAATTCTATAATTCCATGAAAATGTGAATTATTTCCAATGTAGACATTCGCTCTGTTAATATAAATTTTTATTATGGTGGGAATGAAGCAGAGTTTTCCACTGATCATAATTGCTAGAAAAATTTTAGAGTTAGTTAACACTTATATAATATTCTGACTCACTCTGTCATATTCCATACACATGGATAACTTAGACATAGGTTGTTTATGATGGTGAAGTATAAAGGTAATAGAAACCACTAACTTACTTCATTTTTCCCCTCTGAAGCTGTTTCCTCTCATGTAAATGTGTAGTGTTAAGTGAGATACTTACAAGTGCTTTCCACTTGTCTCAGCCTGTGACTCTACATATCAAATGTATAGAACTTCAGGACTTTAAACTTATTATAAAATATAAAAGTAAGTGAATTCAACACAAATTCTCAGTTGTTCTTTTTAAAAGATATATCAGGGACTGAGGTGATGGCACAGGTGTGTAACCCCAGCACTGGGAAGGGGGTCAGAGACAGGCAGATCCTAGGAACTTACTGGCTAGCCATTCTAACCAAAATGATAGGTTTTAGATTCAGTGAGAGACCCTGTCTCAAATAATAAGGTGAACACCAATATGTGGCCTCCATATGCATGTGTGCCCACACATATATATTAACACACACACACACACACACACACACACACATATGCACACACACATATGCACAGTACTATTGTTGAAAAATTTTGACTTTATTGTTTAAAATATCCAAATCTTAGTAGAATGGAAGAAACCCATTAGTAACATGACATCCTGTAGTAGTTGTCTGCCATTCTTTACTGGATTTAATCATATCCAGTTTTCTTGAGTGTCCGTTTCAGTACAAGTTTCACTACTATGTAAGCAATGGGCTGACGTCAGTATATGTGTAAAAACAATGTTTAAAATAACACTCTCTGTTGCAAAGAGAGGTTTACTTGATGAGAGGTGATGACTACACTTATCTGTGGGAACAAACATTTAAAATGTAGTTAGGGATTATTCTGGTTTAATGAAGTGGTGATTGCAGGTTCTCCTCCAAGATCCATGACTTGACTAGTCCAAGGCAGTTGGCTAGGTATGTTATCCAAACATAGAAGACATGATTTTAAAAAAAAATACTTAAAAGGCAACACAGGGTTCTAAGCTTTAGTAAAAATCTTGTTCTTAGCTCAACCTTCCATTGCAGTGCCAGTTAAAGTGATGAGTGATGGTAAAATACAGTGGAAAGGGGTTTACTCTACATGGCCACATTGGCAAAAGGAAAAGATAAAGGAACCCTGGGATCCCAAGTTTCCAAGCTGATCCCTGGACATTAGCATGCCCTGTAGTTTAAGGGAAGAAAGAACTGAGTTGGGGGTAGGTGGGCAAGTTGTGCGCATAAATACATATCCTACTAAATGTGCAATCTGCTTGATCATTTGCAACTTAGTTCTGATTCCACAAGGTAATCCTGAAAAAGCTGTTATCGCTGTCATGCTTGTCATTGTTTTGAGAACAATCTGGTTCTCATGGAGTGATTATTTCTGTCTGAGGAGTGGCCTGGCAACCATGGATAAGTGCCCCATTTGCATGTAGACTTTCCTGCACACCTGCCTGTTGTTTGTTGTCCTTTGAATCCCAAGTCACAAAGATGTTTAAGAAGGTGAGAGGGACAAGATGGATTTAAGCCAGTAACCAGTGACTTCCCCTAAGAACACTTATGACCTAGAGGCAGGAGGGAGGGCCTAGTCTCTACTCCAAATGACTTGACAGATTTTGTTGACCCCTCCTGAAAGGCACCACCCTACCTGTGGAATGGGGGTGGGTGGAATGGGAGGGTGGTCGGAGGACATGGGAGGGAGGGAGAAAATAAGATAATTAAATTAATTAATTAATTAAAAAGAACACCATGATGCAAACTATGAACTATTTACAGTTCACTTGGCCTTCCAGCCTTAGAATTGTCTTCATCACAGTTTAAAATACTTTGCACATAAACTGAAATTTCTTTTCCACTTTGTAGAAAAAAATTAATTTTGAACAGTCCAAAATTAGCATAAACTGTAATGACTGATAATGAGCAATTAATCTAGTTGGATTTTTTTCTAAAGTTTGTAAAATTTTGAGATTAAAGTTGTATTTTTCTCCCTCCCCTTTCCCCATTCCAACCCTCCCATATACCCCTCCCTGCTCTCTTTCAAATTCATGGAGTATTTTTTCATTAATTATTATCGCATGCATATATGTGTATGTATATGCATGTATGTTCCTAAATATAGCCTGCTCAGTCAGTACAATGTTACTTGTATGAGTGCTTCTGGGAGTGATTATTTCTAATTAGACAACCATAAAGATCTTTTAAGAGATAGGAGTTTGAAGTTCTTTTCCTTTGAGTTTTAAAAAATTTATTTTTTTAGGGGCAGGAATTGTGTCAGTGTCCCTGTGGAGATGAGAGGATAAAGTTCAGAACTGTATTGTCCACTTCTACCATGAGTCAGGGAGTTGTACTCAGAATTTAAGATCCCTTGCAATCACTTTAACCCACTGAGTGCCAAGCCATCTTGCTAACTTGTGAAGTTTCTATAGGAACTGCGGGGTCATTTTGCCTACTCTATTTCATGCAGTGAGTAGTACTCTCAGATTAAAGATGAACACATTTACATTTGAATATAGCATGCTGAAAAAAGGGGAGGCACAGGCAAGTGGATCTCTGTGATTTCGAGGTCAACCTAGTCTACAGAACTAGTTCCAGGACAGGCTCCAGATCAATACAGAGAAATCCTGTCTCAAAGAACCAAAAAGAGAGAGAGAGAGAGAGAGAGAGAGAGAGAAGAAAGAAATTGTATTTTCATGTTCAATAACCAGCTTAATTGATCATCTGCCCAAAAACCCAAAAGTTTATAAATGTGCTCACTCTGATTCTTTCATCTTAACATGAAATTCTAAAGAATTCTATCCCTAGAGTAAACGATAGGAGGCTGTAATGTCAGCTATTCTATCTACCATGTAAAAAGAGAGCCATTCCTATCCTAACAATTACAAAGGTTGGGTACTATATGAAGCCATAATGCAGAGAAATGATTCTTTCTGGCAGAAGGATTGGTCTACAAGAAAGCTCTGTTTACCTATGGCCAAGCTCAAGAAGATGGGACTATCTTATGAACAGACAAGATGAAGGGGGATGAAAATTTTAATTGCTATTTTTGAATGTTGAATAAGCATGAGTGTTCTGAGGCTTCAGGTGAAGGAGGGTCCGTACTAAGCTATGTGCTTTCTTCAATAAAGGCTCAAAGGAGATTGTAGAGATGGGATTATGTGGAAACTGAAGTGTTTTTCTTGATATGCATAGGAGTAGATTCCACTTCAGGAAAGGTGAATTCCTGGGTGCTCCATATTTCCCTAAGCAGAAGAAGCTTGAAGTCCTTGGAGGAAGGATAGAAACCTTGATCAACACAAAGCATAGCCTCACTATGACTTTCAGAAGAGAAAATGGAAAGGATATTGCTTCTTGGTGTGGAAACAGAAACAGGGTTAGGCCCAGATCATAGAGATATTAGATGATTTTTTTCGCTAAGTAGATCATGAGAAATTCCTCTTCTAGGAGCGCAGGACATACCTAAGTGTGATGCTAGAAAAAGACAACAGATAAGCATGCTCTCAACCTCCCATCATTGGGGTCAGAAACTACAGATGTAATAAGCAACAATGGGTCTAATGCTTCATAATTGGCAGGAGCAATGGCAATCCAACTTTATAAATGTTTTGGAGATACCAATATATAAGATCATAGAGCATACCAAAGGTATAAAGCCATAGGTGCAGAAAAGACATTGAAAAGCATCTTCCTGCCTAAGCAAAAGATAATACTACAATAATTTTCATCCTGAAGAGAGATATAACACTAGCAAAATCCAATTTAACTTATTTTTTATCAGAATAACTCTACCTCATCATAATAATATCCCAGAAAAGAACAGACATGCTCATTTATCAGGATAATCACTGTGTACCACATGCTACTATATCCTGTACACATATCTAGAATTCACTTCAGCATCATGAGATGCACACATGAACAAAGACAGCATGGGGCCTCTGATGAGAGATAAATAAACCAACAGAGCCAAACACAGAGAAGACTCAGATGTTTGAATCATCAGACAGAAAATTAAAAATAACTATAATTAGTATTGATTGAAAATGGTAGATGGCATGTATGAAAGAGATGGGAAAATTTTAGCAGACGAAAAGCTGTAATAAAGAGTCAAGAGGAAATACTAGAAAGAAAAAAGTCCACAAGGTAGTAGGACTGAAGAATATTTTTAATAGATTCATTAACAGAGTCCTTGCAGCCAAGAAAAGAAGAGTGCACTTCAAGAGATATCAGTATAAGTCACTCAAGGTGGACTGCAAAGGGGAAAGAAGTAGTTTTAAAAGTTCAGAGTGAAACCCCTGATAGCTCCAGGTATGCCGGACAGGCCAGCAGAAACTCAAGCAGAATCTGGCTGAGGAAGGGAGATAACTTGTATTCGCCAAAGAAACAAAGCAGTTTCATTTTCGTGCTGGATGTTGTAGTAAAAAGGGACACTGGGTAATCACCCGACAGGGGAGATAACGTGATTATGAAGAATGTGGCTTTCCAGGGTGAGATTTATCCGTTGCTCTCCTGATGTGCTAATCCCTGCTATTTCTGCAAAGTTGGGAAATTAGAGCACATAGTTTGTGGTAGTGGACTATGTTCATGCCCTCCCCTCAAAAGGGGCGGGGTACTGAAATCGTCAAGTGTCTCAGTGACTTTCAGAATTCAGTGTGGGAGACACTGCCACAGAGCCATGAGGAAATGCCATTGCTGGGACTATATGGAGTTATTTAGGTCCCAGACACATCAACTAATGTCCTGTTACACAGTAATTCATGTCTTTGAGTCAATGAATCTTTTTCCTGCTACTAAAAATTGTAAGGTGTAACTTAGGTGACTTTTTAAAAATGTATTCATTATATATATTCCTATATTTTGATATGGAAGGGAGTCAAAGTTGAATGAATCCCAGGTTTTGTTCAACAAAAATTTCACTCAACCATCTCATTTCCATCTGTGAATTCAACCAACCACAGATAGGAGATATTTAATGAAAATTAATCCCTACTGAATACCTATAGAGATTTCCTTGAAATTTTTCTTTCAATAATATTGTACAAGAGCTATTTGCATAGAATATATACTAGACATTGTAAATTATCTAGAGGTGATTTAATGTACATGGGAAGGCATATATAAGTTATATACAAATTCTATGTCATTTTGTGCAAGATATTTGTATGACTGTAGATAATAGCAGCCTGAGTGAAACTAAGGAATGCGTTGCTCTTTTTGTGGAGGATAAAGTATACCATTCTTTCTCTCTTTAAATACTTCAGGAAAAACAACAGTATATTCCTTTTATTGGCTATGTTGTGTCAGGTTCACCATTCCATCTTGCTACTCGTGGATGAGAAGGGTGAGAATAAAGCAGAGAAATTACTTACTTGATGTCTTTTGCACATGACTTGTTCATTGAGTATAGCATGTCTAGGATCACCTATTTACTCCTCTGACTACATGGCTGATAGGAACTACCACTTGCTGAGACTGCCCAGCATCTTGGGAGAGTATTCTCATTGCATATTGCTAGCAATCAAATTCATTAATAAACACTTCCCCTATGGATAGCTGAGCTCTGCTCTTTACCAGTTGTGTGATTCTGCAAGTTCTGAAAACTCGTTTATGAAGTGAGATTAATAATTTTTACTACATTGTTGGGGGCTTAAGTTATATAATGGAACAATTACTGATCATATTCAAGTTAGTCCTCAAATAATTTGTTATTGATTTAAATAATATAGCTCATTTTCAAGAGACACTTATTTGTAATCACATCTCTTATAGGCATTGACTTATCAGGAGCCAGGTTTTACAGTTATGTTTTAGTTTCTTACTAAGAATGGTCTGTAGTGTTACTTTAACTACTAAGAGAGTACTTCTACTGAGTAACTATAAGAAGAAACATCTCTTATGTAAGTATTTTCATAAAAGTTTGAACTGCTTTTTAACAATATTTGAAAATATAGCACAAATAACAAATATAATGAAGAATGTGTTCAAAATGTCTTCCTTTTGTGCATTTTAAATTAAAATTACAATTAAACATTAATTCAATTTATATAGAATTCCTATTAAAATAGAGTGAGGTCTGCCAGATCTTGCAGCTTTTGGGAATATCTCCTAGAAATGACTCTTTTTGGCTCATTTCTAGAAATAAAAGCCAATTAGAAGTTAAAAACCAGTTGAAAACTTTCCAATCAATGACAATATAAAATATGAAATTTTTAGAGGAAAAAAAATGAATATGACCACAAAGGCTTAGCGGCCCTCAATAAGCAAAATTATTCTTATTACTTTATTTCAAGACAAATTATTTGTTCTAGAGATTTAAGATAAGGGAATTTCCTTTACATTATTGAATTAGTCCCAGCATTTTAATGGCTCTCATTAGAAAACACATAGCTGACTTGTTAGTATTGCCCAAGTGAACAAGTCCTATGAAAACAAGAAATACTACACACTATGTGGCTATACTTCTGGTTAACTGTTTTATCTGCTTCTTAATTTACTCTGTAGAGTTTTATTTAATAATCTATTTATTTTTATTATTTTACCTTATTTTACATATCAATTTCAGTTCCTTCTCTCTCCTACCCTCCCATGCCCACCCCCAACATTCCCCCATACCATCCCATTCCCCACTCACTCCCCAGGGAGGGTGAGACCTTCCAGGAGGGATCATCAAAACCTGTCAAGTCACTTGTGGTAGGGCCTAGGACTGCCATCCTGTCTTTAGGTTAAGGAATTATCCCTCCATGGGGAATGTGTTCCCAAAGTCCTTTTATGCACAAGAGATGCATCCTAGTTCCACTGTGATATCCGATAGACTGCCCAGGCCTTCTAACTGAGACGCATGTTCAGGAGGTCTGGGAAAGTCCTATGCTGGAATCCCAGCTGTCAGTCTTGGGTCCATGAGCTCCCCCTTGTTCAGGTCAGCTGTCTCTGTGGGTTTCTGTAGCCTGGTCTTGACCCCTTTGCTCATCACTCCTCTCTCTCTCTGCAACTAGATTCCAGGAGTTCAGCTCAGTGTTTAGCTTTAGGCATCTGCTTCTGTTTCCATCACCTACAAGATGAGGACTCTAGGATTGCATATTATGTAGTTATCAATCTCATTATCAAAGAAGGGGATTTAAGGTAGCCTCATCACTATTGCTCAGATTGTTAGTTGGGGTCATTCTTGTAGATCTCTAGACATTTCTCTATAGAGTCAGTCTTCTCTTCAAACCTATATGGTTCCCTGTATTATGGTAACTCTTTTCTTGCTTTTGTCCATTCATCCCCCGACTCAATCTTCCTCAGCCCTCATAGTCTCCTGTCCCCTTCTCTTCTCCTCTTCTCTTTCTCCTAACTCCCTCTCCACTCACTGCCCCCCTACCCTGGCTCCCAATTTGCTCAGGAGATCTTGTCCCTTTCCCCCTCTGAAAGGGACCTTGTATGATTCTTTTAGGGTTCTCCTTGTATCCTAGCTTCTCTGGCAGTGTGAATTGTAGGCTGGTGATCCTTTGCCTTATGTCTAAAATTCATGAGTAAGTACATATCATATTTGTCTTTTTGTGACTGGTTTATCTCACTCAGGATGGTTTCTTCTAGTTCCATCTATTTGCCTGAGAATTTCAAAACTCCATTGATTTTTTTTTCTGCTGGGTAGTACTCCATTGTGTAAATGTACCACATCGTCTTTATCCATTCTTCCGTTGAGGGGCATCTAAGTTGTTTCCAGCTTGTAGCTACTACAAATAATGTTGCTATGAACATAATTGAACAGATGTCTTTTTTGCATGGATGTGGATCATTTGGGTATATGCCTAAGAGTGGAATTGCCATGTCCTGTGGCAACTGATTCCCATTTTTCTGAGGAACCACCATACTGATCTTCAAAATGGCTATCCAAGTTTGCACTCCCACCAGCAGTGGAGGAGTGTTCTCCTCTCTCCACATCTTCTCCTGCAAAAACTGTTGTTGGTGTTTCTGATTTTAGCTATTTTGACAAAAGTAAGATGGTATCTGAGAGCTGCCTTGATTTGTATTTCCCTGATGGCTAAGGATGTTGAACACTTTCTTGAGTGTATTTCAGCCATTTTGGATTCCTCTATTGAGAATTCTCTATTCAATTCTGTACCCCAGTTTTTAATTTGATTATTTTGAGTTTTTGTGACTAGCTCCTTGAGTTCTTTTTTATATATTGGAAATCAGCTGTTGGATGTGGGTTGATGAAGATCTTTTCCCACACTGTTGGCTGCCATTTTGTCTTATTGACTGTGTCTTTTGCCTTACAGAAGCTTCTCACTTTCAAGAGG
This sequence comes from Cricetiscus sungorus, assembly GCA_030556225.1. Lineage (NCBI taxonomy): Eukaryota > Metazoa > Chordata > Mammalia > Rodentia > Cricetidae > Cricetiscus > Cricetiscus sungorus. Next base: position 139,102,591 of record JANBXA010000007.1, on the reverse strand, counting down.
TCCCATTTATTAATTGTCCATCTCAGAGTCTGTGCTACTGGTGTTATGTTCAGGAAGTGGTCTCTTGTACCAATTCTTTCAAGGGTACCTCCCACTTCTTTTCTAAGAAGTTCAGGGTGGCTGGATTTATGTTGAGATCTTTGATCCATTTGGACTTAAGTTTTGTGCATGGTGATAGATCTATTTGCAGTCTTACACACACCATCATCCAGTTATGCCAGCACCATTTGTTGAAGATGCTTTTCTTTTTCCATTGTATAATTTTAGCTAGTTTGTCAAAAATCAGGAGTTTGTAAGTGTGTGGGTTAATATCAGGATTTTCTATTCAATTCCATTGGTTTACCTGTCTATTTTATGCCAATACCAAGCTGTTTTCAGGACTAAACCTCTATAGTAGAGCTTGAAGCCAGGTTTGGTGATGCCTCCTGAAGTTCCTTTATTGTATAGGATAGTTTTGGCTATCCTGGGTCTTTTGTTTTTCCATATAAAGTTGAGTATTATCCTTTCAAGGTCAATGAGGATTTGTGCTGGGATTTTGATGGGGATTGAATTGAACCTGTAGATTGCTTTTAGTGAGATTGACATTTTTACTATGTTGATTCTACCTATCAAAGAGCATGGGAGATCTTTCCATTTTCTGGTATCTTCTTTAATTTCTTTCTTGAAAGACGCAAAGTTCTTGCTATATAGTACTTTCACTTGTCTGGTTAGCATTACCTCAAAGTATTTTATGTTGTTTGTGGTTATTGTAAAGAGTGATATTTTTCTAATTTCTCAGCCCCTTTATGTTCCATATATAGTAGGGCTACTGATTTCTTTGAGTTATTCTTGTATCCTGCCACTTTGTTGAAGGTGTTTATCAGCTGTAGGAGTTCCCTAGTAGAGTTTTTTGGGGGCACTTATGTAAACTATCATGTCTTCTGCTAATAGTGAAAGTTTGACTTCTTCCTTTAAAATTTGTATCCCCTTGATTTCCTTTTGTTTTCTTATTGCTCTGGCTAGAACTTCAAGTACAATATTGAAGAGATATGGAGAGTACGGACAGCTTTGTCTTGTTCCTGATTTTAGAGGAATAACCTTAAGCTTCTCTCCATTTAGTTTGATGTTGGTTGTTAGTTTACTGTATATTGCCTTTATTATATTTAGGTATGTTCCTGTTATCCCTGATATCCCGAAGACCTTTATCATGAAAGGATGTACTGAGATGATCATATGATTTTTCGGTTTGTTTATATGGTGGATAACATTGATAGATTTTCATATGTTGAATTATTCTTGCATCCCAGGGATGATGCTTGCTTGGTCATGGTGGATAATTTCTCTGATGTGATCTTGGATTTGATTTGCCAATATTTTTGCATGAATGTTCATGAGGGATATTGGTTTGTAGTTCTCTTTCTTAGTTATTTCTTTGTGTGGCTTGGGTACCACAGTAATTGTAGCCTTGTAAAAAGAGTTTGGTAATGAACCTTCTGCTTCTATTATGTGGAACAATTTGAGGAGTATCGGTATTAGCACTGTTTTCAAATGTTCCATAATTTTGAGTATGTTGTATCTTTATTCTCATTAAATTCTAGGAAATCTTTAATTTCTTTCCTATTTCTTCCTTGACCCAGGAATGGTGCAATTGCCATTGTTTAGTTTCTATGGGTTTTTAGGGTTTCTGCAATTTGTGTTGTTGTTGAATTCCAACTTTAAAACATGGGGGTCTGATAAAATACAGGGGGCTATTCCAATTTTTTTTGTATCTGTTGAGGCTTGCTATGTTGCCTAGTATGTGGTCAATTTTAGAGAAGGTTCCATTTGGAGCTGAAAAGAAGGACTATTCTTTTGTGTTTGGGTGGAATGTTCTGTAGATGTCTGTTAAGCCCAATTGGAACATAATTTTGTTAGTTCTTTTGTGTCTTCGTTAAGTTTCTGTCTGGTGGTCCTGTCTAGTGGTGAGAGTGGAGTGTTGAAGTCTCCCACTATGAGTGTGTGAAGTTTTATGTGAGCTTTGAGTTCCAAGGAAAAGGTGGAGTATTGGACCCTAGCTCTGGCCAGACACTCACCCCAAGTAGTGGGCCAAGCAGGACTAAGAATGAGGGAAAGGGTCTAATTATGTATGTATTGCAACATATTAATTGACACAAAGAAATTTCTGAAGCATCTAATTTGATAACTTAACAATATGTATACATCATAATCAAGATGGAGAATATATCAATGATTATCCCACATTTTCTGATTCTTCTTTGTTTCCTTTCAAACTTTTCTGCTTGACTTCAAGCACTGTCTTAAAGCCAGATTGTGTCCTAATGAATATTTGAAGACTTTCTTCAGGCATCCAGATTTATTTCTCCATTGAGCTCTCGCTTTCCTGATACCTTGAAATGGACCCCTCTGCCATTGTCCTTCCCACATTCTCACCTCCATCCTCTCAAGCCAAGAATTCTACCAGACTCCATCTCATTTCTTCTCTGTTATAAACTCCCTTAAAGTAGAATCCTGAGGAATTTTAGAACTCATCTTAATTTGGTTTTCATATTTCTAAGTGCACTGTCCTTTGTTACTTAATGTATAGTGTTTTTAAATCATGAGGTGAATTGATCTTCTGTATTCCCACATTGTCTTTAAACTACATTCAGTTACTTAGATGAATGGAATCATTCATTTGACATAGCATTTATTTTTAAAGCCTGTAATTTTAACCAGACATAGTGGTCCATATTCATAGTGGCCTATATTCATAGAAGTCAGGATGTTTAGGCAGTAGGTTCATGAGTTCAAGGCCAACCTGGACTATGTAGTGAAATTTCAGCATTAGATGGATGGGTATATTGATGAATAGATAGATAGATAGATAGATAGATAGATAGATAGATAGATAGATAGACACAGCAACCATGACAATATAACTTATATTAATTCTTCTAATTAAGAAAAGGTTCTCTATTAATTAATAATTTTGTTTAATATCTAGGGACATGATTGTTGAACTTCAGTCCTTGAGTAGATATGGTAGGTTTTGAAAATTAAATAATTCTGTTCAACCATCATATTACTTAGTTTCAAATTACCACACTGAATGCCAGAGCTGATCTATTTATAAAGAGAAAAGTATTTACTAAACGTGTGGCTTCAGAAGCTCCACTATAAGATTGGGAAGTCCCATTGCACATGGCCTCTGCTAAGGGTGCATAATGGCAATGACAGGAAGGTCATATTAGAGAAAACTTAAGATCATAACCCAAGAAGCAGAAAAAAGACTAAGAATAGACTAGGATCCAATAATCCTTGTCAATGGCATGCAGCATTGGCTTCAGGACCTCTCAGATGCTTCAACTTCTATAGGTTCACAGCAGCTCTGAATAACAGCAACCTATATGTACAGGCACTCTTGGTGCCCATTCCTTAGTCTGTTCTGTAGATAGTAATTTTCATCACACTGTAAAGATGAAATAAGATCATGAATAAAATTCATTCATCTATACATTCTCAGTTAAAGCAATAGAGTCCTCAAGCTAATTAAAACTTAGTTCTAGGGGATTGTAAATGGGAAAAACTTAGATATTATAATGGTTTGTGACCCTCCCAGGTCTGTGATACACAGTATATATCAGATATATAGAATATGTGTGGTATTAAAAGTTCATGAACAGGGAGAAGAAGTTAAGAAAATTCAGTATCTTTAAGGTCTCTTACAAAAAAGTTAATAGTTTTTTAAAAATTAAGATATATTGCTTTGGCCCATTAAACAATGTGTGTCACCAAGAATTTGATCAATTAAAATCTCAAAGACATTTTCTATTGTATTGGCTAGTTTTATGTTAACTTGACACAAGCTATAGCCACCTGAGAGGAGGGAGCCTCAATGGAGAAAATGCCTCTATAAGATCCAACTCTAGGCAAGCCTGTAGAAGCTTTTCTTTTTCATTTTCTGCCTCTCTTTCTTTTTGATCAGTGATGATTTTTATTTGTATTTCCTCAGTTTTGTCTTATTTCCTGTCACTCATCCAGAATGTCATCTTACATCTAAAAGTCATGTCTCCCTGGACTCCTTCTGGCTATAATGGTGTCTTTCTCTCTCCTTGATTTTATTGATCTTGATATATTTGAACATAACTAGTCAGACCTTCTGTTCAAAGGCCATCTAATGGAATTTAGATGACTTTTTTTTTCATGATGGGAGATACAGAGTCTGTGTTAGTCAGTTTTGTGTCAAATAACTGAAGGAAGCAATTCAAAAGACAAAGGATTCCTGCTAACAGTTTTAGAGGTTCTGATCCATAGTTGCTTGACTGTTATTTCTCCCTGTGGTGTGGCAGAGGTTATCAGGGTAGAAGATTTTTGTGGAGGAAGCAACCAGAAAGCAAAGCGAGTAACAGGAAGGCTTGAGGATAATATTGGGTAGGACATTTTCCTAATTAGTGATTAATATGGGAGGGCCCAGTCCGTTGTAGATGGGGCCATCCCTGGACTTGTGGTCCTGGGTTCTATAAGAAGGGAGTGTGAGTGGACCAAGCCAGTAAGCAGCACTCCTCCATGTCCTCTACATCAGCTCCTGCCTCCAGGTTCCTGCCCTTCTTGAGTTCCTGTTCTGACTTCCTTCAATGAATAACAGTGTTGCTTCAGCCGTGGTGTTTCATCACAGCAACACTAACTGTAACTAAGACACTATTTAGGTCTAGTTTTGTATGGCTGAGGAAATAGTTCAGCATGTAAAGTGCATGTTGTACCAATGTGACGTTCTGAGTTTGAATCCCTTATTCCTAGGCAAATGACAAGCTTAGTGGCATGCACCTGAGTCTCCAAGTTGGTGAAGTAGAGACAGAAGGATCTTGAGAGGCTTGTTGGCCAGCCAGTATAGCTGAAAGGGCAAGCTCTTGATTCAGTGAGTGACTCTTAGTGTTGTGCCTTGGTTTATCATGGAAACAAATGTTGGAATCCTTGGAAATAGAAAAGAACTTTGGATCGATTTGGATATAAATCATTATTTATACTTATATTATGAAAACATTTATGTTCACATAGTATGTACAACATATACATTAGTATATTTGTATATATTTTATATTATTAATAACTTAAGCATTTTACTATTATAATTAATAAATTGAAATTTGCTTAAAATTTTGGAGTTCATAGAAGCTCTTTATTATGTAATTTCTCAACCAAAGGATTAAAAAAATCTAACTGTCATCATTTAAGATCATGGATATTAGATAGTTTTCCATTTAAAAAGAATCCTTATATTGCTAGGTAGTGGTGGTGTATACCTTTAATCCCAACACTCAGGAGTGTAGAGGAAGGTGGATCTCTGAGTTTAAGGACAACATGGTCTACAGAGTGAGTTTCAGGACAGCCAAGTGTTGGGGGTTGTCCCTCTGTATATCTGTTTCTCTTATTGGTTGATGAATAAAATCTTGTTTGTCCTATAGCCAGTAGAAGCAGAAATATATGCAGCTCTAGGAAAGTAAAAGAATTCTAGGAAAGGTAGGTAGTGCGATAACAAGAGGAGATACCATGTAGAGCCCCGGAAAACAGGAGCTCAAGGCATTCTCTGATAAGATAAGGCCGTGTAGAAATACATATATTAGTAGTTATGAATTAACCACCGGCCAACAGTTGTATAATTAATATGTCTTTATGTGCTTATTTTGGGCTGAGAAGGGGAGCAAGACTTAGGACTTGGCAGGAAAGAATCTCCAGCAACAGCTAAGGCTACACAGAAAAACCCTGTTTCAAAAACACAAAAACAGAAGATTCCTTACAATGTTGGTAAATACACTTCTAAATGAGAGTTATTCTTTTTAGGACAGCCATTCAAGTAATATCCATAGGTCAGCTAATAGTTTTTCATTTGCAGATGTGAGCACCTCTGTGATAAAAACCTTTCTAAACTTGAAATAGGAAGCTTCAGAAATGGTTTCCCATTGTTCATTGCATGGCAGACTACACCCATGCACATAGGGCAGCACCAATTGAACACTAGAGTTTTAAAAGAACAAATAGGACAATATGAATAGGAAATGATTTGTGGAAGGTCCAAGTGGAGTTGGAAGCACATTTGATGTAAGCAAAATACATTGCATTTATGTATAAAGTTACCAAAGAACAAATAAAAATTAAAACAATAAAAAGAAAAACTTTATCAGCATGCACTAGAGGCTGAATTTTTGTTCCATAAATAAAATTTAATTTTTAAAATTATTTTAGTATTCTAATTAATTTTAACTTTGTGCCACAGAACAAATTAGATGCAATAAACAGATAGGTGTATTGGATCCATGAGCCATGCTGCTATTCCATGCTTTATGCTGTTATTATATATGGAAATGAAATTTGCAAATAAGTGACTTTAAAAGATGCTTTTGCATTAGGTTGGAATGAAACTATTCTCAGCTTCCTGCATGCATCAGGCACTATTAATGAAGCAAGTTGACTCTGGAACGTTAAAGGATGTTAAATAGGTTATTTTTTTTGTTTGCCTTGTTACTATAGGTAAATATTATTTATAAGGAGAATACCTCAGAAAAAAATCTAAAACTAGATCTTACAAATACAGAAAGCAAAAGATTTATACAATCTGAAGAGAAATAAGAGTATAAGAGGCAACATAACAAACCTCAACAGATACAAAAAAAAAAAAAAAATTGGAATACCCCCTGTATTTTATCATACCACCAAGCTTTAAAGTTGGAATTCAACAACAACACAAATTGCAGAAACCCTACAAATCCATGGAAACTGAACAATGTACAATTTCACCATTCCTGTGATGGGATGATGGGAGATGTTATTCTGTAAATATGTTTCTCATACTGGTTAATGAATAAAGCACTGTTTGGCCAATGGGAAAGCAAGATAGGCGGGGCTAGGAGAAAAGGAGGAAAGAGGAAGTAGAAAGGAGGAGTCAGCATGTAGATCATGGAGAAAGCAAGATGCTGGCCCGCCGTGCTCGGATAAGATGACCACGTGGAAATACTTAGATAAGTAGAAATGGGTTAATCATTAAGACAGAGCTAGCCCATAAACAATAATAGTAACTGGCCAACAGGATTGTATCAAATACAGAGTCTCAGCATGTTCTTTGGGGCTGGCGTGGCGGCCGGTAGGGAGGAACAAAGAGTGGGACCAGGCGGCCTGCGGGAAAAACCAACACATAACATTCCTGGGTCAAGGAAGAAAGAAAGAAAGAAATTAAAGATTTTCTAGAATTCAGTGTGAATGAAGACACAACATACTCGAACTTATGGGACACTGAAAGCAAGGCTTTATTGCACTAAGTGCCTATATGAATTAACAGCACAACTGAAAGCCTTAGAACAAAAAGAAGCAAACTCACCCCAGAGGAGTATATGCCAGGAAATAATCAATTTGAGGGGAAAGGAACAAGATCTTCTGAGCATATTGCGAGTGGGTAGGGAGACAGTGAGTGGAGAGGGAGGTAGGAGAAAGAGAAGGGGAAAAGAGGAGAAGATGTGGGACCAGAAAGATTGAGTCAGGGGATGATTAAACAAGAGCAAAAGAGGAGATGTCTTCATAGAAAGAGCCAGTATAGGTTTGAAGAGAAAATTGACTCTAGAGAAATGTCCAGAGACCTACAAGGATGTCTGAGCTAAAGTGGAAAGACTACCTTATGTGCCCTTCTCTGATAATGAGATTGATGACTAACTTATCCACCATCATAGAGTCCCCATCTAGTAGCTGATGGAAACAGAAGCAGACACCCACAGCTAAACACTGAACCGAACTCCTGGAATACATTTGCAGGGAGGGAAGTGTTATTAAAAAAGGGGGGGGTCAAGACCAGGCTACAGAAACCCAGAGACAGCTGATCTGAACAAGGGGGGAGCTCATGGACCCCCAGACTGATAGCTGGGAAACCAGCATTGGACGGACTCAGAGCACCTAAATGTGGGTCTCAGAAGGACTGGGCAGTCTAAGAGACCTAAGACAGTGGAAACAGGATGTAACCCTGGTGCACAAAAGGACATTGGGAGCACATTCCCCATGGAGGCCATGGAGGGATACTCCCTTAGCCTAGAGGCAGAAGGGAAGGCCTAGTCCTTACTCCAAATGACTTGACAGATTCTGAAGATTCCTCCTGGAAGGCATCACCCTCCCTGTGGAGTGGGGGTTGGAGGGATGTGAGGGGGTCTGGGGAGTATGGGAGGGGAGGAGGGAGAGGGAATTGGGATCTATATGTAAAATAAGAAAAATAATAAAGACACACACACACACATACACACAAATACAAAAAGCTTGTTTTCCCACTTCTCAACACATAATGAGTATCTTCTGTTAGTGAGGTGGGTCCTGAGTTTCATGTTCTTCTTAGCATTTCTGGTAAATTACAATCCAGATGATTCTCTACTAGAACGCTGGCCCATGAAGACAGCTGCACTTAGGCCTACTATCTGTACATGTTCTCTGTCACCTTCCTGTAGTATATGCCTAATATGTAATAGGTTTACATATGTTTGCCAAATTCCAAATAAAGTAACTCATTTTCATTACAGATCATTCCACTGCTGAGCCTTTACGGTGTCATTTTATGTCCTGAAAGGAAAATTTTAAAGTCATTATTTGACCTTGAAAAACAGAGATGCTGGCCTGTTATGACTAATGATATATTTCAAAAATAAAAGAAAACACATTTCAGTCTTGCTGAGTGAGCAGCACATTTAAAATTCATAATTGAATTTCTTGTAACTGAACCTTAAGACAATTCTCTGTCTGTATGATTGCACAGTAAGCCATTTCTCATAAAACATCATCAACTAATAAAATAGTCATTACCATGTAAAGTGAGCATGAAACGTGCAGCGTAAAGGAAAGTAGCCTAGAGGAAATTAAAGCAAGAACAGAAGTCGTTGCAAGAAATCTTCACTTTAAGCACTATGTGTTAGTTCGTGCCTGTAATTGCAGCACTCGGGAGGCTGAGGAAGGAAACTGTATCATATGTATTTTAGTCTATATATGTATGTAGACATACACATATATATTAATATATTTAGTCTATAAACACATACACACATATACATATATATGCATACATCATATGTATTTTAGTATAGTTGGTACCCAAGTATTATATATAGTATATAGTATATTCATAATATATAGCTTAAATGAATATATGTATATTTGCACATATAGTTGTACTATGTACATATATGTGCATATATTTTTTAAGTTAAAATGGTGTTTCCCTATAGTCTTTTCAAACATTCCCTATTGTTTTTCAAGTAATGAACATTCTTATTCCTCCTTTCTCCTCCTGCGTCTGTATTGCCTTCCATTATCTCTAGTTAAAGCCCTGGCCAATTTATTCATTTCCCCTTCATACTACTTACATCTTACTACCCACCTCCTTCCCCTATATTCCATGGTTTCCTTTTACTTTCTTGGTTTCTGTGGCTACTCCAGATTATATACTCACATCTAAAATTTTTCCAGTTTTATCCCATTACAGCTAAATTCTATTGTGATATTTGCCTGTGGTTGTTTGAAAGAAAATGGCCCAAAATGTCTGGACTTGTGGAGTAGGTGTGGCCTTGTTAGAGGTGTGTTTAGTGTGGAGGGGGGGCCTTGAAGTCTCTTCTATGCTCAAGATAACACCCTGTTTCTTGGTCTACTTCCTGTTGCCTTCTGAACAAGATGTAGCCAGCACCATCGCTGCCTGAATGCCACCGTACTCTCTACCATGATGCTAAGGGACTGAGCCTCTGAAACTGTTAAGCAAGCCATTCAATTAAATGTTTTCCTTGTAAGAGTTGTCCTGTTCATAGAGTCTCTTCACAGCAATAAGACCCTTAACTAAGATGTTGATACCAGAAGTGGGGTATTGCTACAAAAGGCCTGACCATCTTTTTGTTTAGAGCAATCTGAACTTTGGTATTTTGGGTTAGGAAAGCAGTGGAATAATTTAAGCACTGCTTAGTGGACCATACTAGTAGGAGTATGGAAGACAGTGGTACAGCATATACTTTGATGAACTGTGGGGACCAAGAATTTTCAGAGGAGAAGAATGTTAGTATGTGGCCTAGAGACTGGTCTTGAGATATTTTGGTGAAGAATGTGGCTGCTTTTTGCCATTGTCTGAAAAATCTGCCTGAGGCTAAAGTGAAGAGTTTTGAATTAATTCCATTGGCAGAGGAAATCTCAAAGCAGCCTAGTACAGACTCTCATGTGGTGTCTGATGAAGATTTATAATGAAAAGGAGCAAGCTGAGTGAATAAAACTTCAAAATATAGAGATTGAGAAAAGGTGGACCAGTAAGTGGAATAGAACTAAATCCTGTGTGCAAGGACATAAATGGATTAAGAGGGAGCGGTGACCTCAGGGCAGAATCCCATCCAGGTAAGTTTCCAATTTACGAAAAGGAATTAAAGAAACATTTAGAGACCTGGAGTGGTGGTACATGACTTTAACCCCAACACTGCAGAGACAGAGACTGCTGGATCTCTGAGTTTAAAGCCAGCCTGGTCTACAGAAAAAGTTAAAGGACAGCCACGGTTAGGCAGTAAATGTAACAATTAAAACCAGAAAGCTGGTGAAAATGTAATTGGATGTGGGGGCCATGTTCTACCCGCAGCAAGCAGCAGAACTTGGCAGCCTTAGTCACATGGTTCTGGAGTTAAGGATAGAAGACAAGGGCTATGGAATTTTCCCCTGAGACTAGGGAAAGCAGCTGAGACCAGACATGTGTCATGGGTGTCCCTAAATGAAGGCATAGAGAGGCCATTGCATGAAGCTGTGAAGTTAAAGCCTGGACTGCCTTGGAGACCCCAAGGTGTCAGAGATGTCAGACTCATGGGATACCTGCTAAGGAGAGCTTCTAACAGGGAGTGGAACCAGCCCCAAGAGAAAGGCTGTTGCAATTAAAGCTGAACAGAGTTGGAGATCTGAACTGCACTTTAACATCAGACTTGGAGATGCAGAGTTTGGAGTTTCCCTACCTGGTTTTTAGTCTTGCTTGGTCCAGTGTTTTCTGTGTTCCCTATGAAAATAATGTATATCCTGTGCCATTCCATTATATGTTGGAAATATATGATTTTTAATTTTGATTTTATATAGAAACTTTAGACTTTAAAACATGGTTGAGACTGTGATAAACTATGGGGACTTTTGGGGGTGGGATTTTTTATTTTATATTTTTTCTGATTTTATGTATTGATCCCAGTTCCCTCTCCCTCCCATCTTTCCTATGTGCCCATCCCCCTCCATCCCATTCCTCATCCACTTCCCAGGGAGGCCGAGGCCTTCCATGAGGGATCATAAAAATCTATCAAGTCATTTGGGGAAGGGCCTAGGTCCTCCCCCATGTCTCTAGGTTAAGGAAATATCCCTCCATGGGGAATGTGTCCAGAAATCCTTTCATGCACCGAGGATACATCCTGGTTCCATTGTCAGAGGTACCATGGATTGCCCAGGCCTTCTAACTGAGACCCACGTTCAGGCGGTCTGGGTCGTTTTTATGCTGGTTTTCCCAGCTATCAATCTGGGTTCCAATAGCTACCACTTGCTCAGGTCAGCTGTTTCTGTGGGTTTCTCCAGCCTGATCTTGACCCCTTTGCTCACACTTCTCCCCTTCTGCAGCTGGATTCCAAGAGATCAGCTAGTGTTTAGCTGTAGGTCTGTTTCTGTTTCCATCAGCTACTGAATGAAGGTTCTAGGATGCCATATAAGGTAGCCGTCAATCTTATTATCAGGGAAGGGCATTGAAGGTACCCTCTCCACTATTGCTTAGATTGTTAGTTGGGGCTACCCTTGTAGGTTTCTGCACATTTCCCTAGTGCCAGATTTCTCTTCAGACCTAAAATCCTCTATTATGGTATCTCTTTTCTTGTTCTTCTTTATTCCTCCCCTGACTCAATCTTCCTGCTCCCTCACGTTCTCTCCTCTTCTTCTCCCCTTCTCTTTCTCCTAACTACTCCCTCTCTACTCACACACACACCCGACTGCTCCCAATATGCTCAGGAGATCTTGTCCCTTTCTCCTTCTGTGGAGGACCATGTATGTCTCTCTTAGGGTCCTCCTTGTATCCTAGCTTCTCTGGCAGTGTGAATTGTAGGCTGGTGATGCTCTATGTCTAAAATCTATATATGAATGAGTACATACCATGTTCATCTTTTTGTGACTGAGGTACCTCACTCAGGATAGTTTCCTCTAGTTCCATCCATTATTTGTAATAGAGAGAGACTGGAAACAACATAGATGCCCCTCAACTGAAGAATAGAAAAAGAAAATGTGGTACTGCTCAATCAAAAAAAAAAAAAAAAAAAAAAAACCAATGGAATCTTGACATTCGCAAGAAAAATGGACTTTGGGGACTTTTAAAGTTGGATTAGATACATTTGAATTACAATATTGTTACAAGCTTATGTGGAATGTGGTAGTATGTATGTAATTGGTCCCCATAGTCTCATAGGGAGTGGCACTCTTGGGAGGTGTGGCCTTGTAGTAGGTATAATGGTCCTTGAGGAAGTGAGTCACTGTGGAGATGAACTTTGAGGTCTCATATATGCTCAAGACACTACTCCGTGTCACAGTCCATTTCCTGCCTTTTGATCAAGATGTAGCCATCATATGTCTGCCTGCTCCCCACCATGATGATAATGAACTGAACCTCTGTAACTGTAAGCAAGTAACTTCATTAAAAGAGTTTTCTTTATGAGTTACTTTTGTCATAGTATCTCTTCACAGAAATGCAGACCCTTACTTTCTAACCCCATTTCACTTTTCACTTAGTGGTTGAAGAATATTTATGTGATTTTCTTTTCCTAGCTATTGTGAGTAAGTTGGTAACAAACAAGGTTGAGGAACTTTGCATGGAGTAGAATGTTGAGCCCTTTGGGCATATGCCAAGAAGTGACACAGCTGGGTCATACAGCATATTCATTTGTATTTGCTTTTGAGAATTCTCTACACTGATGATTTCCACAGTGGCCTCAAGAATGAGAAAACTGAGTCATAGGTGTTAAAGCATCACATTGTTTATCTCTATATTTATTGACAACATCTGTTTCTCTAAACTCTTTTGTAAGTTTATGTAACACAAAAACATTGCCAACCTGAATTTGTATAGATGATTCTAAATGATCCTAATTTGACATATTAGTTTGTATAAAAGTAGAACTTTGTTCCACAGTGATACAATTTGTAATTTGAATTTTGTGTTTTCATTAACCCAGTTATAAAATTCCATTCAGTTTTATTTTTACTAAAGACAATTTGATGAGCTTAAGACTACCTTATAAACTATTTGTGTATAGTTCTTATTCTATAATGAGAAAGCAGAATGAGACTTTTCATTCTTTTGTTTCTCATCTTCCTCTCTAAAAGGCTGTGGCTTCTGACTTTTACTTCTGAAAACTTTCCTGACCTGTTCCTTAACTTCCTAGAACTTTCTTGCCTTAGTAAAGTTTCCCCCCCCTCTCTTTGTGTGTGTGTGTGTGTGTGTGTGTGTGTGTGTGTGTGTGTGTGTGTGTGTGTGTCGGGATCAAACTGAGGGCCTTGTAACAAGCTCTGCTGTTACCACACATCTAAGCTAATTTCCCAGTTTCTGGCACACACTTTCTATTTGGTTTTTCAAGACCTTTTTAGTTCCAATAGGTTTCTTGCAGAGTGTATCCTAAACCTTGACATGATTACCTTTCTGCACTTAGAGTGGCGGCTGCCAGTCATTTCAAAATATCAGCATGTGCTTATTTGCTCTGATTTTTTTTTAGGATAATGGTGTTAACTTACCTTTGCTTAGCTTAAGGTACAATGTACTCTAATGCATTTCTAATATTATCTTTTATACATGTGTGTATGTGTGTTATTAACAGGAGAAAAATAGACTTTGGATTAACAAAGTTTACTTGAGGAAAAAACAAAGGGTCTAAAACTGGGTATCGTTCCTGACTGAAGATGATCCAGAATGTGCAGTTGTAGTGTAGCAAGCTACATTTATAACCAGAAACATGGGAAATAGAAAACAAAGATTACTGGAATAGCACCATTTGCCATTTTCCTTATTTGGTAATAGTTTGGCAGCTGCCAGCCTGGGATAGACTAAAGGGTCAACTACTGTAGTTCTGGAAGCACCGTTGCTTAGCGACAACAATGTATTCTTAGGTTAGGTCGCATAGCTCTGGGAAATCCTTTGAATAATTCTGAGTTTATGTGTCTTGTCAAATGTTATTGAGTTTGAAGGTGAATGGCAAACTTGACAGGACTGTGACAGATTGTGCAAAGGGAGACATAGGCTGACTTTGCCCATCAGTAGTCTACCCTATAGTTTAAATTCATTTGAAACATCTGTGAGATTGCAAGGCCACTTTGTATCTGGCCCTGCATTCTAACTTGAACATGGTAGTTGTGAATTTTATCTCATGGACTCATCAGGGTGGACTCAAGCCATTGAAAACAATGTGTTAGTGTAGTCGTTTGGCAGCTGACTAATGAAGGTCACCTGAAATAAACATTCACTTCAGTGTACTTCATTTGGGGCTTGAGAGTCAGTGACATTTTTGTGTGTTTGCTTTAGTGCTAAGAATAGAATCTATGGCCTTGCACATGCTTAGTAACTCCACTGAGCTACACTCCTAGGCAAGCTTTTGATTTTTCATATTTTCTCATCGTCTTTTCATTATTTATAAAGCTAATTGAATTGTCAGTCACTTAGTGCATAGAGGGTTTGTCCAGAAGATGCTTCCTTGTTCCTGGATTTTTGACAATAAGGAAAGAGATGTGTGCAGGAGATAGTACATATAGTTTTGTGCCATGTGTTCTTTTTTTTTCAATCTAGTAACAAAAACTTTAAAACTCAAGTTTAATTTTTTTCACATTCAAAAGATAGATTTGTGCGGTGATTCCAGGATGTAGATAATAATGGCACTTATGGTTATCAGAAATCTAAGCCTTGGGGCTGGGAGACAGTTTGTGTGGTAAGTGCTGGCTAGACAATTCAGAGGAACCCAGTTCCATCCGTATTATACAAGCTTGCCTTCCAGCCCTTCCAGCCAGATCTTCATGCTGCAGGTTCAATGAGAGGCTCTGTTTCAAAATAGATATGTTGGAAAGCAATAGAGAAAGATAAGTAGCATTAACCTTTGACCTCTACATGCACATGCATGGTCCTCCATGCATATGCCCCATCTACATAATGCATGTCAGTTATAACTCATAGGCCTCTGAGCTCAGTGTCTGGAGTGCCTAGTGCATGGTGTCATGGGCTGTCAAATCACGAAAGAAAGAAAGAAAGAAAGAAAGAAAGAAAGAAAGAAAGAAAGAAAGAAAGAAAGAAAGGAAGGAAGGAAGGAAGGAAATAAGAAAAAACAAAAACAACACAGACTTATTATTCATAACAAAAGCTTGGCCTTAGCTTAAGCTTGCTTCATATAACTTAAATTAACCCATTTCTATTTACCTATGTATTGCCATGTAACGCGTGGCCTTTACTTGTCCTCCTGCATGTCTGTTTCATCTACATCTACTGGCAACTGCTCCTTTCTTCTTCCCAGCATCCTCTCTGTACAGTCTCTGTACAGAAGTCCCACCTATACCTCTTGTATAGCTACTGGCCATTTAACTTTTTATTAAACTAATCACAGTGACACATCTTCACACAGTGTAAAGAAATATTCCACAAAAATTTCCCCTTTTGTATAAATAAAAAGAAAGGTTTTGACTCTCACAGAAAGAAAGTAAACTCTATATGGAGGTTCTTCAATGCCCTTCATCATTTTTTGAAGTAATTGATGCTGCCAGAAACAAATGTTTTCACTATCATAAAAAGCTTTATGTTATTAAAACATTTTGAATGCCATATTCAGTAGGTTTTTGAAGTGTTTGAAGACCACATATCTATCTAAAATACACCTTTGTACAATCTTGAAAGATCCCTAATATGGCTACATATTTAATTGCTATAGATGACTAACTATTAACCTATATTTCTTTATTATCCTAAATAGCTTTTAAGGAATAAAACTTTATATTACAATTTAAAATGAGCTGAATAGGTATAGTAACTTAAAAAGAATATATATACTAAAATACAAAAATAACATTAAATTTCTATCAATATACAAAAATCTATATTAATGTAAAATATTCAAACATGGTATGTATTCTCTAATACATGGATTTAAGACATAAAGCAAAGAATCAATCACCAGCCTACAATCCACACTGCCAAAGAAACTAGGAAACAAGGAGGACCCTAAGAGAGACATACATGGTCCCTCACAGAAGGGGAAAGGAACAAGATCGCCTGAGAAAATTGGGAGCAGTGGGGAAGGAGAGAGGGAGTTAGGAAAAGAGAAAGGAAGAAGAGTGGGGAGAGAACATGAGGAAGCAGGAAATTGAGTTGGGGAAGAATAGAGAAGAACAAGAAAAGAGATACATAATAGAATACATAATAGATAAAAGATACATAATAGAATGAGTCATTACAGGTTTAAAGAGAAATCTGGCATTAAGGAAATGTTCAGAAACCTACAAGGGTGACCCCAACTAACAATCTAAGCAATAGTGACTAGGCTACCTTAAATGTTCTTCCCTGATAATGAGATTGATGACTACCTTATATGACATCCTAGAGCCTTCTTCCAGTAGCTAATGGAAACAGAAGCAAACACCCACAGCTGAATACTGAGCTGAACTCCTGGAATCCAGTTGCAGACAGGACAGGGAGAAGTGATGAGCAAATGAGTCAAGAACAGAGTGGAGAAACCCACAGAAACTGGTGACCTGAGCAAGCGGGAGCTCATGGACCCCAGACTGATCGCTTGGAAACCAGCATAGGACTGACCCAGACCCCCTGATCACAGGTCTCATTTAGGAGGCCTGGGCAGTCTATGGTACCCTCTGACAGTAGAACCAGGATGTATCCCTAGTACACAAATGGACTTCAGGAGCCCATTCCCCATGGAGGGATACTCCCTTACCCTAGAAACATGGGGGAGGGGCCTAGGCACTACCCCAAATGACTTGACACAATTTGATGAACCCCTATGGATGGCCTCACCCTCCCTGGGAAGTCTATGGAGGATAGAGTGGGGGGATCTGTGGAGGAAATGGGAGGGTGGGGAGAGAGTGAACTGGGATCGGTATGTAAAATAAGAAAAAAACTATTAAATGATAATAATAAAAAGACTAGTAGTTGCTCTTTTAATTTGAAAGTAGATTCAATAATCTACCCTCTTATTTTATTATTTCTTATCTCTCCTTTTTCTTTTCAGAATGTGATTCCTGAATCTCGTCTCCTTTTTCAGCTTTTCCCCTTACCATTACTAACAACAACTTGCAACCAACCCCCCAAACAATGACACGCATCTATAACCCACCAAATGACCAAAATCACCAACCCCACCTCTTGGGAATGTGGGTGTTTTGTTCCCTAGACTGCTTCCTATTGTCTGGGGTGCTAAAGTCTTCAGGGACCCTGAGAAAATAGGGATAATGGTCAAATCCCTATTTGGAAGTTCTAGCTGTGTCATTGTTTTCCAGTCTTTGGGAAAGTGTAGGGCTTACCTGAAATCCTGGATGGAGTAGTCTGTCAGACTGGACCATCTCTGTCAGTAGCTCTAAAGCTTTTCTGGATGCAGAACTCTGAAGAAATTGCAACAGAGGCACTGTGAGAGGCTGGGTCACCTGTACTACATGTCTTGTATTCCTGTCTAGTCATTTTGTTCTGGAAATACTCAAACTTTTAAAGGTAACATACATATCTGTATTAGCATAAGTATGGACTGTGAGTTATACACAAACCAGCCAAAGATGAATTTTTTGTTTTATGTTTGAGTAGGTAAAATATATGTCACTTGTCTTGTAGTTCTTCTGTTTATTTCTTTACATCTGTAGCCAGGATTTTCAGGGGGTCTTCCCTGATCAAATCTCTCTGATCTCTATCAACCTTGAATGAATCCACAGCCTTTCCTTTTATATGGAAATAAAAACATAATCTCTTCCCCAACATATTTTTTGGCTTCCACTTTGAACTTAAGACATTTTAAGAATATGTAGCTTGGTCTAATTTAATAATTTTTATAATCCAGTGTCCCTTAACAGCTATTGTTTGTTCATCAACAATCAAAAACTATCACCATACAGGATCCAGACTCCCTGTGATGGGGGCTATCCTTCTGTATACTGTGAATTTATGTTTCTCTTATTGGTTGATGAAAAATTGCTCATTCACCGGTAGCCAGGCAGAAAGTATGGGCAGGGCTACCATACTAAAAGAGTGTTGAGAAGAAATAAGCAGAGAAGTGCTACTAGGGAGATGCCACGTAGTTACCAGGAACATAGGATGCTTGGCATTTTCCAGTAAGCCAAGACCATGTAAAAATACATAGATTAATAGAAATGGGATAATAATTAAGAGAGAGCTAGTCAGTAAGAAGCCTGAGCCATAGGCCAAACAGTGTATAATTAATATAAGCTTATGTGTGTTTATTTGGGACCAAAGGCTGTGGGTACCAGGTGGAACAGAAACCTTCCATCTGTAAATGGCAACCCCCCCCCTCAATGTGGGGCAAGAATCTCCACATAAAACCTGGCAAAAGCTTAAAAGGGGATTCTAAACACAAAAGAACAGAGGCAAGATCAGCTTCTTCATAGCAGCATTTTCTCAGGTGGGCTTTATTTGCTAGAGGCAAGCAGAGGCACAGCTCCTTTAAGAGAGGCTTCCTGACTCAGCGTAGGCAACTAAAACTGCAAGGCTCTTTTAAAAGGCCCTATTACCAAACAATTAAATGGTATTTACAAGCAGTGGATAGCATGGACTGTAGACTTCATTTTTGTTGTGTCTTTACCTGGTTTGAATATTAGAGTGATGCTGCCTTTGTAGAAGGAGTTTAGTAGTATGCCCTTTCTTCCTTCCTTCCTTCCTTCCTTCCTTCCTTCCTTCCTTCCTTCCTTCCTTCCTTCCTCCCTCCCTCCCTCCCTCCCTCCCTCCCTCCCTCCCTCCCTTCATTCATTCATTCATTCATTCATTCATTCATTCATTCTTTTGTATACTTGAAGAAGGACTGGCTGTAGATCTTTGAAAGTCTGGTATAATTCTTCTGTAATTCAATATGCCCCTGGATTGATCGATTGATCTATCTATCTATCTATCTATCTATCTATCTATCTATCTATCTATCTATAGGAATGCTTTTTATGACCCGTTCAATCTCTTCATTTGTTGTTGGACTGTTTAGGTTATTTACTTCTAGATTTAATTTTGGTGGTTTGTCTAAATCTAGAAACTCATCCATTTCTTTTAGGTTTTCCAGCTTAATAGAGTATGGGAATTTCAAAATATTATCTTATATTCTAAGTTTCTTTGGTGCCTATTGTAATATTTCCCTTTTTGTTTCTGATTCTGCTGATTTGACTAAGCTCTTTCTTTCTTTTGGTTAGTTGGGCCAAGGGTCAATTGCTTTTGCTAACCTTCTCAAAGAACCAGCTCTTAGATTAATTGATCTTTTGTATTATTTTGTTTTGATTAATTCTATTATTGTCTTTGTTCTCTCATTAATTTCTGCTTTGATTTTTATTATTTCTTCCACCTGTTGGTTGTGAGTTTGGTTTATTATTGCTTTTCCAAATTATTGCGTTGTATCAAGTCATTTATGTGTGCTCTTTCTGGTTTTTTAATATAGGCACTTACAGCTATAAATTCCCTTCATGTTGCTGTAGTCAATGTACTAAAAGGTACATTGTAGTGAGTTTTCATTTAGTTCCAGGAATTTTAAAAATTTCTTTCTTGATTTTTTTCTTGACCCATTCATCATCCACTGATGATTTATTTACTCTCCATGAATACAAAATAGAAATTCATTTGCTATAAATTTAAATTTTATTGTTTTCTGGTCTGATAGTATATATACAAGAGGCTATTTCAATCAATGTGAATTTGTAAAGATTTGCTTTATGTTCCAGGGTGTGATCTATTTTTAGAAAAGCCTCTGTATACCATTGAGTATAATGTAGTATTCTTTATTGTTTGGATGGAGTAGTCTGTAGATATCTAATAAGTCCATTTGATGTACGTTATCAATTAATTCTGGTGTTTCTTTGTTTTTGTCCAGATAATCTGTAGATTTGGGAAAGTAGGGTATTGAAGTCACCTACTATTAGTGGATCAATATTAATCGGTGTCTTTAATATAGTAATAAGCACTTTTGTTTAGTAATGAAATTAGGTACTCCAGAATTTGGTGCATATTTAAGATAGTAATATCTTCTTGGTAAACTATTCCCTTGATTAGAATGAAGTGTCACTTTTTAATCTCATCTTATTAATTTTAGTTTGAAGTCATTTTGTCAGATATTAAGATAAGGATACCTGCTTGCTTCATAGTTGCATTTGATTGGAATTGTTTTGTCCATCATTTTACTCCATTGTGCTTATCCTTAAAGCTAAAATGTATTCTTTGTAGACAACAGGTAAGTGGATTTTCTTTCTTGATCCATTAAGTCAGCTTGTGTCTTTTAATTGGAGAACTGAGGCCATTGATATTCATAGTTAATGAAATGAGTACTGGTTTCTATTATCACGTTATTGATTCTTATTATCATTTGTGTTCTTGGTGGTACTTTGTGTTTTAATAATTATGGCTTCACTTTTATTTTTATAACCTTTTGTGTTTATTCCTCTATTCAGCCTTAAATATTGCTGCTTGTATTTCCTTTAGATTTGGTTTGTTTGTTTGGGGGCTGCCATTTATATTGAGGAAAGATTTTCTTTCTTCTTAAATTATTGCAGATAGTTTTCCTGGATATATTAGCCTAATCAGGCTGTCAAAAATATTTTGGACTTGGAGTGTAATGCTAGAGGCTCTTCTGGTTTTCAAAGTTTCCTTAATAAATCAGCTGTTATTCTGATGGGTTTGTCTTCATTGTTGTTGTTTATACTTGGTGTTCTAACTAGGATATGATGTGTGTGGGGGTTCTTTTCTGGTCTTGTCTATTTGGTGTTCTGTGTGTTTCTTGTGTGAGTATGATGTGTCTTTCCTTTTGTTTGGGGAAATTTTCTTCCATGATCTTGTTAACAATCAGGTCAATGCCAATGCCTTGAGATTCTTCTCCTTTGTCTATGTCTTTCATTCAAAGGTTTGGTTTTATGCTGGTGTTCCAAATTTCTCATGTGTTCCTTTTCTGTGATATTTATTTGTTTATTTTGTTAGTATTATTTTCTTGTATATTCCCCATTTGTTTGGTCTAGATTTTCTACTTTAATTTCAGTCATTATATTCTATCTTCTGTTTGATTTGTTTTGCATGGCAGGCATTCCCTTGAGTTTTCTAGTTGAGTTACTGTGTTTTTTCAATTTCACTTTCATTTTAGATTGAGTCCTGTTCAATGTCTTTATCTCCTTATTGAATTTCATTTTTAGGTCCTGGATTGTCCTTGTCTTTCCCATGGATTTTATGATTGTGTGTTTTGGGGTCATCACTTGGCTGTTCATTCTCTATAAGGAATTTTTCCTTAATTTCACCGAGTTGTGTGAGTGTTCTTCAATTCTTTGATGAATTTTATGATTGTTGTTTTTTAATTCTGTGTCCCTGTACATAATTCTCATTGGCAAACAGTTCTACAGAACTGATATATTTTGAAGAGAAGTCATTGACTCAGTGGTCTGTATTGGTGCTATGTTTGTGATGAGATCTGGACATATGAACTTGTTTTGTTCTAAGTCTGATATGGACAGAATTGGAGCATAAAAGAGGATCTGTGTAGACAGAAGTTTCTGTCTCTCCCCATCCTATAACAATTCAGTCCCAGATAAACACACAGAGGCTTATATTAATTATAAATAGTGTGGCTTATTGTTCAGGCGTATTGCTAACAAGCTCTTACAACTTAAATTAACCCATAATTCTTATCTATGTTTAGCCACATGGCTTGGTACCTTTTCTCAGTATGACATTCTCAACTTCCTTCCTCTGTATATGGCTGGTGACTGTGTCCTTGCCTTTCCTCTTCCCAGCATTCTCCTAGTCTGGTAGCCCCAACTTCCTGCCTAGTTACTGGCCAATCTTCATTTTATTAAACCAATACAACTGACAAATCTTAACAGTAAACAACAGCATTATCCCACATCACGTCTGTGGGTGGGTTTGGCCTAGAGCTTGAAAATAACTAGGGATCAGTGAAGTTGGGCAAACATAGAGGGTTGTACCTCTTAGTCCATGCCTAGAAAGTAGGACTAAAACTAACTGGGTGAAAAGAGTGGGTATTGGATGGGAAGTGCCTCTGGGTTGGGGATGGGGGGGGGTCTGGCAAAAGCCTAAAGATTGGTTGTGGCACAGGCAGGAGAAGACAGACTAAGCCTGGGTACTGGATATAGGATCTGGCATAGATCTGGTGGGTTGGGCACAGTACATGGATGGGGAGGGTCAGGGAAACTTACAGGGCTTAACCCTGAAGAAGTGTATGGGAGTTGTGTGGAGAGGCTAATACAGCAATAGGGGGGAGCTGTAGACTTCTTTCTTTCTTTCTTTCTTTCTTTCTTCCTCTTTCTTTCTTTCTTTCTTTCTTTCTTTCTTTCTTTCTTTTTTAATGTAAGAATCTTGTATAGACTTTTGATGCAGCTTCTTTTCTTTTTAAGTTGTATGTCAGTAAGTTTAGAATAGAGTTATACTCCCCCCAAAACTTATGTGGTGGTAAACAAACTGTGACTCCAGAAAGAATCTTAAAGCTATCTTGCTTGATAGAAAACAGAAATCCCATTCCATATGGAGGCCCAGGGCCACTAATTCTACATCTGTTCAAGGGAAAATACCCAGAAGAGAGAATTCCTATTGGTTGGGGACTATAACTGTTGATAATGAAAAACTCTTGTTTCTTTACTGAGAAGTCCCATAACAATCAGTAGAAGCTTGTGGTCCATGGCCTCCAGCTGCTTTGGCCTATGAATGATCAAGTTCCCAACCTTATTTTAGTCTACCTTTTCAGCACACAGGTGAGGAAACAGACCCAGAGTGAGCATGTGATTTTCCTGTGCACTGGTCAGCCCATACCGTAGAATAGCTCCTACCCACATCAGAAATGCATACCAGCTGTGACTGGAAAATAATGTGACTTACTTACACATGATCCATGGATTTATGCCTCCAGTTGTGAATTGTTCCTCAGAATGTTCACCATGGAAAACATTAAAATGCTGTCATTGTTCATAATGGTATTGCTAAACATAGAACATCTTCTTGAGAGATTAGCATTTTCCCATAGAAATTTGATTACTTTCTGTAACTGCATGCCAATCTTTTCATTATGATTTGCAATATAGATTTAGTGATCAGAATATAGGTAAACAGGAATTAGATTCCATTAAAGATGTCTTCATTGCTACCAACCACCTGGAACAAACAATAAGAGTCACAGAGAAAGTGGTGAGGAAAGACTAGAAATTACCCACCTAATCTCCAGCGCTACAGTCTCTCTCTCTCTCTCTCTCTCTCTCTCTCTCTCTCTCTCTCTCTCTCTCTCCCCCCTCCCTCCCTCCCTCTCTCTCTCTTTCTCTCTCTCTCTCTCATTTTCTTTAATTCTTATCTCAGACATTGTATCCAGACTTAGAGTTCCCCCTCCTTCCACTACTCCCAGTCTCCTCTCCTCTGCCCCACATCTCCCCGGTCCCCATGATTCACTCCTCCATCTCCTGGATGAGACAACCCAGTAGGGGGAAGTTGCTTTAAGAGCAGATAAGAGTCAGAGACACCTGCCCTGCAAGTTCCACTCTTAGGGGTACCACGGTACCCAGCTACATAGCCATGACGTAAATGCAGAGAACCTAGTTCAGACTCACAAAGGGTTTGTGATGTTGTTTCAGGCTCTGTGATCTCCTTTGGGCCCTGCTTAGTTGATTCTGTGAGCAGTATTCTTGTGGTGTCCTTTAACCCTCTGGCTCCTACAACCTATGGGATTCCCCAGGCTCTTCCTAGTGTTTGGCACTACATCTGCTCCCATCAGTTTCTGGGTGATGCGTCTTTGATAACACTGGGCTAGAGGTGATAGCACTACAGTTTTTGTTTGAGTAGAAGAGTAGAGAAGAGGAAGGAACACTCCTGCCCTCACTCCTTCTTTTACTTTGGTGAGTTGTTTCTGCTTCCAGGTCTTCCTCATCTCTGCTTAGCAAAAAACGAAAATTATTGCCTAGAGTTATCCCATTCCTTTGTTCCTGTCAACCCTATAACACAGTCCCCACCCAGTTTCCATAGCAGATACCTCCATTCACTTGTGAAACATTTGCTTATGCCTTCAGTCTGGAAAATAATGATACATACATGCTCTGGGAAAGACCTCAGAGTTCATCATTCTATGTTTTCAGTTTACAGGTGAGGAAACTGAGACTCAGAGTGAGCATGTAACTTGACATGAAGCCACTTGGCTGAAAAGCAGAAGTAGCTCAACTAATGTCTCATGTGAATGAGTTCCTCTTCAGAGCATGGAGATATCCCTGTGTCCCAATACCATCCAAGGAATGAAAGAGAATCTATCTTCAGCCAGAATTATAAATGAAGTAATAGCAACATTTTCTAAAACTGGATGATGTATCTGTATCTAAAATTAAGTCAAAAGACTCGGGGGTTTTGTTTGCTTTTGCTCACTAGGCAATAAGCTCATCACAGGAGAGCTTTGGAACCCAAACATTCCAGTACCCTTGTCACAACCTGGGCAAAGAGTAACACACAAATATGGCTATTTATAGAGAAAGAAAGATTTATTGCTTGTAAGTTTGTTGTAGAATGCTAGTTTGTCATGGTAAGTGATGTTTTGTCTACTTTCAGCAGTGAGTACTGGCATGAGAATAGTTGTTAGCAGGAAGTAGGTTAGGGAATTTGAAGACCTTTTCATTTCTTTTTCTGCTTTCTTTATGCCATGACTGAATTTAATTGTTGAAACTGTATATAGTTCCCAAACCCCTCTATTTTTAAAAATAACTGCCAAATACCAAAGCCAAATATAAGGAACCTTTTGATTTAGTTATATCATTGTTTCACTCTAATTTTGTAGTGATTGAGAATATATCTTGTTTTACATTGGAATCTCCTTTCTCATATCAACCATTTCCCATATATTCCAAACTGAATTTGAACATGCATCATGCCATATTGACATGACTATAAAATGTTGATGTATGTTGTTGTTAAACGCTACTAAAACCAGTTTATCTAATTGGAAATTATGATTTGTAAAAGTATATTTGTGGAGGCAGAGACATCCCATGTCAAACTTGGAAGGTTCACTATTGCTGTCATTCCTTGGAAAGCACAGACATAAAGTAGGAGCTTTTCTTTTAGGCCACATGCTTTCTGTGTATGACTTTCCTTTGCTCCAACATATGCAAATTAATATTTCATAAGAATTAGTTATGACCCAATAGAATTGTGAACAGAGATACTTAATTTTTAGCATTAGCCATGGAACCTACATTCCACTGGAATAAAACAATATATTTTTGCCACATATATAGAAACTTTCATGTTAGCATCGTATATTAATATTATTGAAAAGACATCATTGCTGACAATATAGTTATGTGAAGTTATTGCTGCTTCTACTTCACTTATAGGTTCATTTCTAGGGAAGCCTGATGTGATTGAAATGATGTATTATAGCGGCATAATTTTTGTCTTTATTTTGTCATTATTCTACAGAACCACAGTAAGGCCCAGTGAGGCCCAGGTTACTGCTATCCTGTCAGTGGGTCCAAGAACTAATTCTAACACACAAACTGACTTATTTCTCCATTCTGTATGGAGAAATACCTTAGGCAGTAGAGAGTTGCTTTGATACTACCTTATGATGGGACAGACTTAGTAAACTTCCTAGGATAGGCCTTACCCTCTCCAAGGAGCAGATGGGAAGTGGTGGGGAAGGTGGGAAGAGTGAAAGAAGAGGAGGGAGGGGGAACTGGGATTGGAATGTAAAAAATAAAAGTTAATAAACAAAAGTCAGGCTATATTATCATAAAGCTCAATCAGTTAAAACTAAGAAATAGGTCTTCTAAATAATATTATTA
The DNA here is from genome assembly GCA_030556225.1 of Cricetiscus sungorus. Classification (NCBI taxonomy): domain Eukaryota; kingdom Metazoa; phylum Chordata; class Mammalia; order Rodentia; family Cricetidae; genus Cricetiscus; species Cricetiscus sungorus. The sequence goes on along the minus strand of JANBXA010000007.1, from coordinate 139,076,599 downwards.
GCCTATTTTAATAACCAAATGGATCATAAACAAAAGACTAATTACCCCAGAAATACTGTAGAGAAATAGTACCTAGCATAAGGGAGGAGCATGTAGATAAATGTTTGATATTATATTATTACAATTCTTTATTAGGTATCATGTTTGCATCTTGGCTAGTTGACAAACAGCAATTTAGAGTGTCATGAACCAAGAATTACGAATAATCTGATACTATGTGGAGTAGATTAAAATATTTTTTCTTAAGAAAAGCATGGTCAACACGGCTTCTTTTCACTTCCTTTGTATCACAGTAGAACTTCATTCCTTTATCTTATCTTCATAGCTGTCATTATGACTGAAACTTGATGTTTTCTTGCCGAACATTCTGGCTTTTTGCATTTCCTGTTTCATTTGATGATACCATCATGCTTGAAACCTTGCTATTTATTGTCTATGAATCCTCCATTTTGTCTCTTTCAAATCTGATTAGTTCTCAAGTCATCTAGGATCTACCTACCTGCCATGACAACCTGTGTTCCCATTGGTAGTCTCCTTCCTGACAACGCTGAGGGGGCCCTGTGACCACTCTGATCCATTGCCTCCCTCGATGCTTCATTCTTCATTCTCCTTGAAACTCTTTAGTCGCTAGTTGGATGAAGTCCAAACTCAATAGCTCCTGTTAGAGGCTTTTTGCCACCTACTCCTCCAAACTTGTGACTATATTTTCTACTCTTCCATATTTACAAGGCAAGCTGAAAGACTTTTAGCTTTTACTTGTAAAATAAAAATTATTTACTTTCCCTTGGGTTTCCTTATTGAAAAAAATAATTAATTTATTGAAATGAATAATGGGCATAAATAGAATACAATGAAACCAACAGCTATAATATTTTGAACAATTAACTCAAATTCCTTAAGCCTTATTTACAGAAAAAGAAAATCCAAGTAAGAAATTGTCTTAAGATTTAGGTATGTTCCTGTTATCCCTGATGTCTCCAATATCTTAATCATGAAGGGGTGTTGGATTTTTTCAAAAGCTTTTTCAGCATCTAGTGAAATGATTATGTGGTTTTTCTTTTTCAGTTTGTTTATATGGAGGATTACATTTGTAGCATGTATGTTTTCCACCAGCCCGCCCGCCACCAGTCTGGGCCTACAGCCGCACCAGCCCCAAATAACACATTGAGACTCTGTATTTGATGCAATCCTGTTGGCCAGTTACCATTATTGTTTACGTGCTAGCTCTGTCTTAATTATTAACCCATTTCTACTTATCTAAGTATTTCCACGTGGTCGTCTTATCGGGGAGCCGTGGGCCCGGCATCTTGCTTCCTCTCGCTCTACATGCTGACTCCTCCTAACTAATTTCTCTTTCCTCCTTCTAGTCTCCTAGCCCTGCCTATCTAGTTTCCTATTGGCCAACAGGGCTTTATTAATTAACCAGTATGAGAAACATATTTGCAGAATAACATCTCCCATCATACATTGACTGGTTTCATCCCTGGGATGAAGATTTAAATAAGAATGCATATTAAAAACCCTTTAAAATATCATTACATGTTCATCCCGTCTGCTTCTTAAAAATTATCATAAGTGCTCCTCTTAGTGATTTTCATTTACCAACATCACCTCTTCTACCTTGTAAAATCCCAATAGTGTTCCCATTATGCTCAGATGGGCCTAGAAGAAGTACCTTCAGGAGAGCTCTGTCATGTGGATGAGCACTCAGTGACCAGTGTGGGATCAGATGGAGAAAGTGATATCTTTCTGCATTATTTATGATCACTTGATCACCTACCATTTAGTGAGGAATGAATTGGACTTGGTTATTTAACTTTATACTTTTTACAAATATATATATATATATATATATATATATATATATATATATATCTTGCCTTCATCTTACACTTTAAGGATTATAAAAGTGATGTTCCTTTTCACTTCGTCTTCAGATCTCCCTTCTTCAACTTAGCTGGTGTCTTGAACCTTTTGGGTGTACAAGAATGAAGAAATTAATTTCATGATTAAAAATGTCATTCACCATTTTATATTCCATTTCTTGGCTGATCCCCATATTTCAAGAATAATGTACTGGTAAGGCCGAGGGATGGGTTTTGGGTCTTGCATAAGTTTAGAACCATGAAATGGATAACAAAGGTAATGGCAAGGTTATGTGAATTGATTTGCCAATCATAAATAATATGAGAAAATTATCTCTCTTAACTTTTGCATTTAAACTTTCAGCCTTAATGTTGCATGGCTGTGGGTTTGAGTTTTAATTTATAAAGTTTCCATATTTTAAATATGTCTAGATGAGTAAGTGAATGTTCTTTATATGGGCCATTACCTATATTAGTAAAGACATACTGTAGTAAAACGTGGATCACATATTTTTCACTGGCCCATTTCTAGAACTGATCTATTACAGTTTTATATTAACTTCCTAGATGGTTTATGCATTTTAAATATGGAGCACATCATGAATTTCTAACCTCTCTTGGTCCCATGAATCTATATGATGTCCACATACACATATTCTCAAAAGGAGTCTACTAATGGAAGTCAATTAAGGGCTCAGGAGCCCAGTGGCATTAAAAGATGGGGACATGGACATTTTCTTATAATCTTTTGCATTTATCCAAATGTCTAGCACTGTGCTAGGTGTTATGAAATAAAACAGAAAAAGATAATTGTGTTACAGTATAGAAATAAATTAGCATGCATTCAGCACTTATATGCTAGACTCTGTATAATATTAGATCTTAGTATAGTCGAACATTGCAATAAGACAGTGTAAGACAGACTACTGGCTATAGATTAGAAGTTCAGCTTAAAACTGAAGTAATTTGTCTATGGTTGCAAAACCAGCAAGCTATGAAACTGCAATTTAAATCTGGTTGTCCAACTTGAAAATAAATTACTGAGGATCTGAGCTATAAGTGAGAACTACAAACTACAATTTTGAGATTAGAGAAATTGGTCTCATATATTTGGGGTATAAATTCAAATGTTTTTATATAGGAGTTTGAAATATGTTATAAGCTGTAATCATTTTAAATTATTATGCTAGAATAAAGAATAATTATAGAGGACAATATTGTGAGTATCCCCATATCTATTACTCAAGTGTGTCATACAGTAGTAAATTTGCCTCCATTTTGAAAACAAAATCCACAAATATATTTAAAGAGTTGTGTTCCTAAATCCAGTTTCTTTTTTTCCTGGAAGCAATCATTCTTTTGAATGATATAAAATTAAATAACTTTTTTACAAATTTAATTTTCATTCCTATACATAGAAAACGAAGTGCCTAAAGATGCCAGTGGGAGGTAATTTTAGCACTCTATTCCAGTACCCACCCTGTTCATTAGAACAGATCATTTTTCTGCCATATGTACATTGTAACTCTAATGATGTTGAAACATCCCTTTTAACCAGTTTATTGCTCTTAAATCTCTCTAACAGAAAATAGTCTTCATCGCCATGGATAAAATTTAGAGTGTATATTTCTTCATGCTGCTGTTTTAGACTACAAATACTAATGATTGTGGTGTTTTATACAGGAAGGTATTTTAATATGGTAGTTTCACAAAGCTAAAGTTTCAAGTTGTTTATTTGTATTCGAATCTAGATATTACTATGAAGTTCTTTGTAGCTATGATTACATTTGATGATTTTGGGGTAATGTAGGTGGGCCTGATTCTATCAGTTGGCAACCTGTCTTGACAAAAATAGATTTAAGGCTTCCCAAGAAGAATTATGTGTTTTTAAGAAACTTTAGTCTGTGCCAGTTTCTCTGTATTCCTCTCTCCCCTGGAGTAGTAACCACTATTCTCTGATGGCTGATCCTACAGCCTGGCACCATACTAGCATACACCTTGCAATGAGCCTCTTAATGTTAATTTCTCATTAGCTCTGATCTCCTGGCAACTCTGACAATTACACCACATTAGAATTCTTGGTAGTGTGTCTCCTCCCCCTCCCTCCTTGTTTTGCTTTTTCTCCATTCCTCTCTTCTGAGTTTAGTATTAGACAAGGTCTCAAAAGCCTACACCAGACTTTCTCTCTCTCCCTCTCCCTCTCCCTCTCCCTCTCCCTCTCCCTCTCCCTCTCCCTCTCCCTCTCCCTCTCCCTCTCCCTCTCCCTCTCCCTCTCCCTCTCCTCTCCCTCTCCCTCTCCCTCTCCCTCTCCCTCTCCCCTCTCCCTCTCCCTCTCCCTCTCCCTCTCCCTCTCCCTCTCCCTCTCCCTCTCCCTCTCCCTCTCCCTCTCCCTCTCTCTCTCCCTCTCCCTCTCCCTCCTCTCCCTCCCCCTCTCCCTCCCCCTCTCCCTCCCCCTCTCCCTCTCCCTCCCCCTTCCCTTCCCCCTTCCCCCCCCTCTCTCTCTCTCTCTCTCTCTCTCTCTCTCTCTCTCTCCTGCATGCAGATCAGATGAAAAGCTCTCAGCTACTGTCCAAACATCATTCCTGTATGCTTCCTACCATGATGATCATGATAGGTAGAACTAACCTTCTAAAACTGCAAGCAGGTTCCAACCTAAGTGCTTTCTTTTGTAAGAGTTGTCTTGGTCATGGTATCTCTTTACAGCAACGGAACAGTAAGTAATGCACACTTTAAAACTGCTTTATTGTCTAGCTTTTAAACAATATAGTATAGATTTCATATACATTGCTGAATTGGTAGCCTGGAACCATCACTCTTAACTACTAATTAATTCATTCTAAATAAAAGAAACTTATAATCCAGATAAAACTGGTTTATTAGAAAGGGGCATGGGGAGTAGAGCAAAGTGCATCATCTTTGTATCTGGCTTAGAAATCTGTATTTTAGTTGGGAACCACATTGAAGCTTCTGTGATACCGGGATAGTCAAGGAGAAGACTTCTTCAATCAGACCCGTTGTGTTTCTTCAGAACATACACTGCACCTGTCCACTGCAGATAACCACAGCTGCTGTGAGTTCCTGTGTGCAACAGATGTTTCATATCCAGAAGACAGCGTTCCTGTCACTGCCCTCTTGCATTCTTTCTGTCCCCTGTTCTATGAGACATGCAGGGAGGAGGGCTGATACAGATGTCCCCTCTATAGCTGAACTCTCAGAGCCACTTATTCTCTGCACTGTGACCAGCTGAGTTTCTGCATTAACCACTGTCTAATGTGAAACAATCTTTTTGGCCAAGTATGAGAACCATATAAATTTATAAAAGTAAATATTTAGAAGGCAGTTTGACAATATGACTGTTTAGAGAATCAACAGTGGGTTCCTTATGAGGACCAATAATCTCCCAACCACGTTTTGCTCTTTCCATTTTTTGAAAACCCAGATTTTCTGTGCCAGGCATGAATCTCTCTATTAAGCATACCTGGAATCCAGTCAGAAAGTTGTTGGCTACCCCCATAACAGCTGCATCACTTTCACACCATAGGTACATCTTGCCTGGTGGGTTGATATTTTAAGACCCAACCCTGGGGGGATCACCTATGTCTTTGACCCCTAGCAGCTTGCATAGTACCTTCTGGCACTTTGAAAGCTATACAGCAGGAAGAGTGTTGCTAGTCATTTCAAGTTTGGTTTCTCTGTGTCTTGTGACCTGTTTATTTGTCTGTTTATGTAAAAATGGCTAGTTTTTAAGTTTACTTTAATTATGAGACACCTACATTGAATGACAACTCTAGTTTGATCTGCTCTGGGTAGGCCTAATGCAGGGACTTTATTTTCTAATTTATTGGATATAATACTTTTGGAAATGTGTCTTCTCCTCATTTACTGGTTTTTCATTGGTACAGTTAGCATAGGGAAGATGACATAAATGATTTATTGTTTTTTCTCAAGATACTGAATTGGATTTCTATTATCCTTCAGAGCTGACCAATTTGTTTTTAAAGTATCAGTATGAATTAGGGGAACTAAATATTTTTCATGAGTCCCAGTCAGTTGTGGTTATTTTCCTTTTGAGAATATGTGTATGTGGACATCATATAGGTTTCATGGGACCAAGAGAGGTTAGAAATTCATGATGTGCTCCATATTTAAAATGCATAAACCATCTAGGAAGTTAATATAAAACTGTAATAGATCAGTTCTAGAAATGGGCCAGTGAAAAATATGTGATCCACTTTTAAAAGCTTTTATTGCCCAATCTGTAATTTGTTGGGGCCTCTTGCAATTCCCACTCTGAGTTCTGATAGTGGTGAAGCTAAGCTCTATCATTTCATCATGATTCAACATCTCTGAAATAAAGGTGAAATTTATCAACTCATTTTATAATCACTTGGGCATCGTTATTTATTTGAGCATTTTTATTTCTAGTGGTATGTAAGATAATAGTACATATCCTTCCTGTCTGTAGTATTTTAGGCTTACCAAATACCTTATAAAATTTTGATTTATTTCTAGCCAGGCAGTTGTGGCACATGCCTTTAATCCCAGAACTCAGGAGGCAGAGTCAAAGGCAGGAGGATCTCAGAGTTCAAGACCAGCCTGGTCTACAGAGTGAGTTCCAGGACAGACAGACAGCCAGAGCTATATAGTGAAACTCTGTCTCCAAAGTAAAAAATAAAATAAAAAAAGAAAGAAAGGAAAGGAAAGAAAAAAGAGATTTATTTATTTCAATATCCTACATCTTATTATGTCATCTTTAACACTGGTCTCCAAGCTTACTGTTGTCAGGGCTATAAAAAAGAATTTTAGGATTATCTCTAATTTTTTAAAGTCTAAGCTCAAAAGGCTTTTGTAACTTCTATCTACAGGCTACAGGTTCCATTTTGTAAATTTAATCACACGATCGATTGCAACAACTGCAGAGTCTGGATGGAGCATGTCATTGTTCTGTTATTATTGGGAAAGGTGGTGGGATGAATGTGCTGATGCTTTAACACCTATGACTGTTTCCTCATCTATAACATGAGAATAATGATAAGACCAACTTTTTAGCATGGTATAAAGAATTAAATAGACTGGTACATGAAATATCTCATATGGTACCTGACACAACTGTGCTTTAACTTCAGTTTTATTATCTGATACCTACCACAAGTAACTTAATGTTACCTATTAAATTGTACTGGAAAAAATGTTAACTATATCATCACAACAGCCATGTCTCAAACACATACAAATACATTCCAGAAGGAAAATATGGTTAACACTTACAGGTATCCTTTAGAGCATGTGCAGATTTAAGAGGCACAGGACACTATGTTAGCTATACTGTGGCATAAACCATTTTAAAAAATTGACCTTCCACCAGGCATTGGTGGTGCACGCCTTTAATCCCAGCATTTGGGAGGCAAAGGAAAGTAGATCTCTGTGAGTTTGAGGCCAGCCTGACCTACAGAGCTAATTCCAGGACAGACTTCAAAGCAATACAGAGAAACCCTGTCTCAAAAAAAATAAAAAATAAAAATAAAAATAAAAACAAAATAAAAAAAAAACCTTCCTCTGCCAGGTTCAAGAATTAAGGATATTAGGAAGAGCACTCAAGTATAGTAATATAGATTTTGATTTCTCTTCACATAATCTAGTTCAAAGTTTGTCTTTAAGAATGTGATAGATTGCTAGGTTCTTGGAGAGTGATCTACTTCTCGAATATTTCAGAATGTTTTAAAAAGTTTCCAGAGACCAGCATTTGTTGATAAATCAGAATATTCAAAAACAGATTATTAGTGAAGCTGTAACAGTAAGAACAAGATTTTATGCAGTGATGCCAGCTGTCATCCCACTTAGGAACACACATCATAGATTTCAATGCTTTTCAGACATCTGCCCTCTCAGCCATATAAAACAGTCATCCTGTCAGCAAAAGCCCTGTCAGAAGAGCCCTACCCTTTTAGAAATCACATTCTCAGTCCCGGTGCCTGCACCCTTTTCCACAGTCACAGATATGGAGAGGTCACATAATGCCCTCTTGCAGGGTTAGCACCTGACCTGGAATCCAGCTTTCCTTACTCTGTGGCTGGAACGCAGACTTTTTTCTACATTGGATAACCACGTAACACCAGGTCCATGCTATCTGGGCACCAGTACTCCTGATATAAGAAGAGCAGCCAATAACCTAAAGCCTTTCCAGTGCAGATCATGACTACAAATTATCTCTAATCGTCTTGTGTAGATTCTTAGCTACCTCACCTAGACTTTTAGGATCCTCAAAATTGAACTCATTCTTCATGAAAAGTCTCAAAACCCTTAACATTTCAAGATTGAATCCAGATCTTGCAGCTTATTTCAAGCTGTTTGCCAGTTTTCACTTGAACCTAGAAACCATTGTTGTCATTTGAACTCTTTACCATCTGACGATTGAAACCAGACTTTACGCTGGTCTTCCAAGCTTATTTAATGACAAGAGATTGAACCCAGACCTCATTCCTGACATCCAAAACTTTTACCATTTGAGGACTAAACTCATTCCCAAATATCATCCAACCTCTATGCCATTTGGGGACCAAACATTAGGTCTTAGTACTTTTATCTGAGTTCCTTACAGTTTCTAGATTTAACCCATGCTTCTCCTGTTATCGATGCATTGTATCAATTGGAGATTGACTGCACACCACAAGGCAGTCAGCCAAGCTGTTTAGTGGTTAGATATTGAACCCAGGCCTCACTGAGGATTGTCTTCCAATTTTTGTGCCAGCTGGATTTTCAGCCCAGTCTATGGCTACATTCCAACCCTCTTATTGATGGGGGAGAAAGAGGTCCCCAAATGATTTTAAGCATTCTGTCCCAAGGGATCAAACCTATCTGTGGTCATTATCTAACTTATTTACCAGCTGTGGATTGGACTCGGCTGTCAAAAACCAAATGAAAAGATTGGTTGAAAGCTTATTTATCTTTTTCAGCTGCTAAAGGTCTTGAATGCTGACGATATTAGTAGCTCTGAGGAGCCATGCTTCTCAAAATGTGGCTCTCTACCACCTCAAAATCACCTGAGGCTGTTCACAAAAGAGCAGATTTCTGGGTCCTATCCCAGATCTTCTGGCTCAGAATTGTTAGGCCCGTGGCCATGGGACCAGCATTTTTAGCAATCATTTTAGATGATTCCCATGCATACTAAAATGTGAGAACCACTGCCCTTGAGCGAGGTCTCCCATATCTGTTGGAGAACAATCCCAGATATCTCAGCTGCCATCCAGCTGCTCACCAGCTGGGCTTAAGATGCAGGTCCTTATTAATACACTCTATCAGTGTGTTACTTTATTGGCTGGGATGTGTAAGCCAAGTTTTTCCTAACAGTTATTCAGTTGTGCTAGCTTATAGGATGGGGCTTATACCCTGGTTCAAAAATAATGGGTGGAAGGAGTGTGTTGATTTTGATATAGCATACGAACTGTGCCATGGGGATTTCATTTCCCACTCAGAGAGGACCTCCAGCATTGTGCCTTGCACAGGGGGAAGCACACCAGAAGCCTCAAATGCATGCCATTCAGGAATGCGCCTTTCTTTGAGCATAAAAATGTTGGGTTTTCTGTTAAGGTGAAAACTAGATGTTTTCTAGTGTCTCTTTAAGAAACAAGTTGGTCAGGCAAGAGAGAATGTCTACTATGCAGGAGACACTAAGTGCAACCTACCAGTACCACAAAAGTAAAGATAGTTGGTCAAATTAACATGGAAGACAGTACTCTAAACTTCTTGCCCACCCCACTCCCTGTTATCTTGCTCTTGCTCTATCCTCTCCCCACATAAAACAAAATGTGAACATTTACAAATTAATATTTTATAAGGAGACACAGAAGTGGAGAGAATGAAAACAAATAATCTAGATGTTAACATCTGGAGCAGACCAAATTAAGACATAAGAACTCATTACTGGAGCAATTACTTATTAAGTCTGGGAAACTTAAACCTAAATCTGGGTTGAAATTTTTCAAGCATGCCTTAATATAAAAATAACTTGGGAAAAAATCATCATGAACTATTGTGAATCAAATGGAATTTATGTCCTCTATTGAAAAGGCATGGTCCTGCTTCATTGCCATTGATTCTAAGTTGTAGAATCATCTTCTCTGGGGCCAAAATGTGTGTCTTTGCTTTTGGCTAAAGAATGTTAAGTTATCAGCCATCCAGGGCAGGCCTCATGTTCAGGAGTAGTTGACCTACATATAATGGACTCCACAGTCTTTTGTGTGTGCCTTTATTTGGTTATAGTTTAGGCCTTTTTTTTCTTCTTTTTTTTTAGGTAGTGTTTTATTTTATTGGTTTTGGGGGGTTTCTCATTATATTGGTTTTTTTTGTCTGTTTTTCGGAGAAAGAACTTAAAGTTGTGTGGGAAGGTGGTACTGGATCTGGAAGGACTTGGGGAATAGGAAAATTATGATCCAAATATATTTACATTTAAAATTGTTTTAAATAAAAATATAATTAAAATATTTTATGTAATTTTTTTCTTACATATATATGGTTTTTGCCTCTTAGTTAGAATATCAAATTATAATAACAGTTTTATTAAGAACCCTTACTGATACCCATATGAGCGTTTTTCCTATAAATGTTAGATTTTTATGAGGTATCAAGAATATTTTCTACAAATTCATTGCTCTCCTTTTAGAAGAGTGTAAGCCTTGAGGCTCACTGTTTCACTAGTGACTGGAACCTTTGCAGCCTTTGTATTCTGGAGCATAGGTATCTCTTGCCCGTTAGAAGAAGAAGGGATTATAGTCTGCAGTAGCCCCTTTTGTCCCTGAGGCCCATTCCAAACCCTACTCCTCTCTGTCATCACTTCTTCTCCCCGTATTACACTGTTGGCATTCCCAATGGTATTATAGAAAAGTAATAGGTAAAAATTTTTTAAGTAATGATCATATTTTTAAAAATCTTTGAAAATATAATCCAGTCTTTTTATATTAAATGTTTGGTCACTCTGTGTGTTTTCGGCATTTCCTTTCATTCATTTTATTTTAATTGTGATAAAAATATATAGGGGACTGGAGAAATGACTCAGTAGATTAATGCACATATTGCTCTTATAGAGGACCCAAATCTGTTTCCCAGCATTCATGCCCAGTGGCTTCCAACCACCTGGAACTCTAGCTCAGGGGGAATATGATGCTTCTGACCTCCATGGGCATCCTCACCTGGATGCACATGCACACATCCGCATATGCACACAGGCACACACAGGATTAAAAATAATATAAATATTTTAAAATGTATGTCTTAACATACACTTCATCATATCCATCATTTTAACCATACAGTTAAATATATTTACAGTGCTGCAAACTATTATCACCAGCCATCTCCAGAGCTCTTCACCTCTTACAACACTGAACCCATTGAATAACAGCTCTCCATTCCTGTCTTTCCACAGTTCTTGGCAAAGACATTGCTTCTACCTTTTAGTTTTTTAATATGTAAATATGTAGATATTTGTTTATTTGCAACCTTATTTTTTGAATAAATCAGAAATATAATTGCTGAGTAGCAGTTGTATTTTTTTATTCTTTTGAAGGAGCACCATACCATTTTCCATAGCAGACATACCATAGCAGACATTTCTAGAAGTGCTCAAAAAATTGAATTCCTTCTCTGTAATCTTATCATACACTTGTTTTGTCTTCCTCCTCAATCTCTTCCTCTGTTTTATCATAATTGATGAGAAATAGTATCTAACAGTAATTTTGATTTTCACTGCCCTTAGAAAAATGATGCTGAGAACCTTTTGATTTACATACTAGACATTAGTATGTTTGGTAAAAGGCCTATTCAAGAGTTTTGTCCATTGTATGGTGTGAATATATGTTTCTCTTATTGGTTGATGAATAAATACTGACTGGCCAGTAGCCAGAGAGGAAGTATAGGCGAGGCTACCAGACTAGGAGAATGCTGGGAAGAGGGAAGGCTGAGAAGCAGTTACCAGTGCGAGGCACCATGTAGCCGCCAAAGGAGTAGCATGCCGGAGCATTATGGGTAAGCCATAGGCTCATGGCAATACATAGTTTACATAGAAATGGGTTAAAATTAAGAGCTAGCCAATAAGAAGCCTGTGTCATAGGCCAAACAGTTTATAATGAATAGAAGCTTCTGTGTATTTATTTGGGACTAAATGGCTGTGGGACCAGGTGGGAAAGAAACTCTGTCTTCAGTCCATTATTAGGTGGAGCTGTTCTTTTGTTGTTGTTGTTGTTGTTAACAAGTTTAAAGGATGCATGAAGTTTCCTTTGTGAGAATGTATCAAAGTTAATATATAAGACAAGTGATATACAAACATTGTGTTCCAGCAATATGGTGGTTATGAGTTCTGCCAAGGCTGTAATGCTTTCTTAGCTGTGACTCTATGGGAGCTGGGGCCTGGGAACTAAATCTTGATTCCAGCTTTTGGCATCCTTGAAGTTGTCTCTCTATTTATATTCCAAGGACATGGCTATCCAGTAATACAGTGTAAGTGGGCACTGTATTCTTTCCTGGCTGCTGTGGACAAACTACCTGAGAAAAATTATATAATGAAGGAAATATTTATTTTTGCTCACAGTTTCAGTTCATTGTGGCGGGGAAGGCATGGTGGAGAAGATCAGTTCATAACGGCAGCAGCATATGGTAGAATCTATTCCCAGTGTAACAGACCAGGATACAGAATGAGGCAGGAGCCAGGGTCATATGTAACTTTCAAAGGCTCACTCCAGTGACCTACATCTTCTATCTAGGTTCTACCTCCCAAAGGTTTCAGTACCTCCCAAGATATCACCAGTAGCAGCTAGGACCATGTGTTTAAATATGAGCCTATGGGAGAAACTCTAGATGTAAATAATAATATTTTGCGTTTTGTGGTGTAAAGTGCATTTACTTCGACTTCAAGTGTCCCATAGTCTTAGCAGTTCTAACATTCTTCAGTAGTCGTGTCTCTACCAAGACTCAAAGCAACCTTTTATAGGCAGACTTTGCGACCTTTTATAGGTGAACTTTTCTTTCCTGCATACAATCCCAAATAACTGACACAGAGACTTAGTATGTTACAAATTCTCAACTGAGTTAGCCTGCTGTGGTGCATGCCTTTAATCTCAGCACTTAGGAGGTAGAGACAGGTGGATCTCTGTGAGTTCAAGGCCAACCTGGTCTACAAAGCTACACAGAGAAACCCTGTTTTAAAAAAAATGTGACAAATGCTCAGCTGATAGGTCATGGTGTTGCCTCTCTTTCATCTTGTCCCTCTCTGTGTCTGGCTCATGACTTCTCTGACTCTGCCTTTCTTTCCAGGGTCCTTAATCTGGTTCTTTCATCTAACCTTATCCTGTTTAGCTATTGGACACTCAGCTTCTTTATTAAACTTATCAAGGAACATATATTAACATAGTGTAAAGGAATAGTCTATAATCTTTAGTGATTTTCATGAGAATGGCCCCATAGGATCATATGTTTGAATAGTTAGTTGGTCCACAGTTGGTAGACTAGAGATGGGCTTTGGGGTTTCAAAGACTATCATTTCTAGTATTTCTCTCTACCTCCAACTTAATGATCAGTGTGTAAATGCTCAACTGTTCCTACCACTATGCCTTTTCTGAACCATCAAGACCCCAACTCTCTGAGCTGTAAGCCCACATATTAAATGTTTTTGTTTATAAGTTACCTTGGATATGGTATTTTATCATAGTCATAAAAATAATGGAAACACAATTTCTTAACTGTGAGCCCCTGAAAAAACAAAAAGAAATTTGCAGGTTCCCATTATAGAATGGCACAGAGCAAACATTTCCATTCCAAATGAAAGAACAGGAAGACAGCAAGGAAAAGTATACTAAAGGGGAAAAAATATTAGCAGGGTAAACATCGAATCTGGGGCCACAGTTCCCATGTCTAGAACATAATGAATGGCATGATATGAGTTCAAATGGGATTGGTAGCCCTGCTTTTATGGCCTTGCCATGTAGCAAAACACTGGACTGGATCCCATTGGTGCTTTTAATTTTCCTCAGCAGACATTCTCCAACATCATGCGGTCTCCTGTGAAATTTTAGACTTCACCCTTGTAGCTTGACCCATGGCCTTTTAGGACTGATCTTTTGGTAATCCAGCATGGCTACTACACACCGCCTGGACTCACAGGCTTTTCTCGGATCTGGATGAAACCTCCAGACCCCTTAATTCTTACATTCTGCATACTTGAATAGCCATTACCACATAGATGATACCAAGGTCTATTACATCTCAAGCAGTAGCTTAACCTCCTTCAACCATGATTACAGCAACCTCTCTGTCCTTGGGCAAGATCAGGGCATCTATTTATTTATTTTAAGGACGGTATCTCAAATGAGTTCAAATCTCCATGAGGGCTTGGGTAGGTAGCATCTACCCACTTTTTGAAGCATCCTCAAAGCACCTTTCTGTTGTTCCAGTATGGAAGTGTTTGACTTCCCTTTAACAGCATTACTCTATCAATCCAGGCCTCTTTGCTTACAGCTTTAAATGGTCTCATGCTCCCTTTCTGGCAAAATTATGTGTTTTCACACCTTTGCGCTCTCTCTTTTGTTTTGAATTTTTACTTTAAACCTGCCTAAAAGCAAATAACAATCGCTGTCCACATCCTGAATGCAATCCTATTCTACATTTTCCCTTGCAAAATTAATTTAATCTACTATGTTTAAATTCAGCCTCTTTCAGATTATCAGAGTATAGGTCAAATATAGACAAAGTCTTTCCAAGAATGGAAGTTTAATAAATTATCTCTAGCCCAATTCCTAGTAGAATCCCTGTTCCCGACTGAAGTGTCATGAATACAGTTTTTATTGTGTGTGTCTGTTGACATTCTGGCTATGGTAGTTTGACTGAAAATGGGCCCTAAAGGCGCATTTATTTGCATATTTAGTCCCTAGCTAGTGAACTGCTAAGGAAGATTAGGAGGCCTGTTCTTATTGGATGAGATGTGTAATTGGGGCTGGGATTTGAATTCTCAAAAAGCCTAAATCATGCCGAGTCTGTCTGCCTGTCTGTCTGTCTATCCATCCGTTCATCTGTCTCTCCCTTTCCCTCTACCTCCCCCGTCTTCTCTCTGTCTGCTGCCTGTGGATCAGGATGCAAAGTTCTCAGCTACTGCTCCAACTCCATGCCTGTCTACTTCCCTCCATGATGATAATGGACTAACCCTCTGAAACTCTGAAAACCCTCACTTAAATGCTCTCCTTTATAAGAGTTGCCTTGGTCGTTATGTCTCCTTGAAGCAATAGGACAGTAACTATGCTGCTTGTTTCCTGAATCCCTATGAGTATGACCCATTAAGCTCTCCTGGCAGTATTCTAAGACTTCTTTAGGTCACATCTAAACTCTTCTGAATCCCCTCCACAAACCAACTCCAAAAGTTCAAGAACTTACAGTGAAGATTGGCCACAACGTAACTCCACTTCTCTGGTACCTACTTTATGACTCACTCTATATTAGTGACCAAAATACCTGATGGAAATAAAGGTCTATTTATTTTGGAGTTTTTCATTCCTCATGATGGAGCAATTCTATTCACGAGAATCAAGACTGTTTATATAGTGGCATATCAGCAGGTGGAAAATAAGGAAGCAAGGATAGGTGTAACTTTTAAAGGACTCCTAGTGGCTTACTTCCACCAGCTAGGCCCTGTGTCCCAAAGTTTCCACAGCCTCCTAAAAGGTTACACTAGCAGGGACTTAGCATCCAAACCACACTTTTGTGGGGGACATTTCAATCCCAATTTATAATAACTATTCTTGCTCAAAGAGGAACAAGTAAGTATTATCAGGGTTCTCTTAAGAAGCAGAGCAGGCAGGCTTTATTGTATGTTCATATGAACATATGTATATGTATTCATACACATAATATATGTATGTGAGATAAAGTTACGCTTGTTATCTCTTGGCCTTTTGCATGAGTGAGCTACATTGTAGATTTTCTTCATGTTTCATTGGTTAGGATTTCATTACATGCATGCAGAGGAACTAATCCAGAAATAGGAATAATGAAATCACAATAAAAGATTTAGGCCAACTAATATTCCACTCCAAGGATGGCATCTCTTACAGGCAGCACTCTGTGCAGACAGGAATGAATAAAACGAATTTTGTTAGCAAGTGAGGAAGGAAGAACTGACCTTAACATTAGTTACTGGATTTTAGGTTGAGAGGTTGAAGAAAGACATTTCATGTCTCATCTTAGCAAATAGTTCGTGGACAGACGAGAGATAGCCTGGCTCAAGGTAAAGGAAACAAAGACATGTTGCCATCTCACATGATTTTCCAGCATTTTCTCAAATATTTATTCATACCTGCATTCCAACCCCAGCTTATGATGTACTGTCTAAGCCTTCTGTTCCTTTCTCCTCTCATTCTTTATAGGAGTACCTTTTTCTCCAAACAAGCATAGATCAAACACCTTTGTCTCTTCTTGCATCTTTGAAAATCAGACCAAACCTTCTCAGGTTCATAAACTTTGAAGAGCCATGCATCTGTCTTTGATATAATTAACAGCAGAGGCTGGGGTGTGTTTAGATGACTGGTATCTACTACTTAGACTGTTGGCTACAAGAACGCAGACACCATATCTAACTCTTGTCAACCCCCATAATGCATCTATTAGGTGCACAGTAAATGCTTGTTGAGTGAATGAAAGGGATTAAGGGGAGGAGGTAATTCCTACCTTAAAATCCCACAGGCTTCTGAAGAATGTAATAAACATGAGCAGATAGCTTCAATTAGTCCTGATAAGTGCTGTATTAGGAGTAAGTTACCAAAATGTTTTAAGAACAAAACTAGTTATGGGACCTGAGAGGTCATCTTGAAAACAAACAGATCTAAGAGTCATTTGGATATTCTATATAATGCAGATAATCTAACTCTGACCTCAGAAAATGTAAGCAAGTAGTTCATGGGAATTAAATTATTTTAGAATAAGAAGTGGAACGTGACTAAACCTTTCTGCATATTTTGGAATTACAGGAGATAAACTAGGTAGATTTCTAAATCACCTAAACTTTAATGAGTTGGGCACTTTTATGAGTTAGGACTCACATACAGAACAGTAAATGCAATGGATTAGTCTTCTAAGATCGGGGAAGCCATCATTATGAATGATAAGGAAGTCCCCCATGCAGTAACAGTGATCTTTCATGATATCTTGAAAAACCACAAACTCACTTTGCCTGATTTTGAACTTTATATACATGTAACATAGAGTATGTACTTTTTAACTGGGATTCTTTCCCAATATTGTTTCTGTGAAGTTTGTATGTACTGTATTATGTAGCTGTAGATATAATTTCTATAATGTAGTTGAATATATCCAATTTATTAATTCCATTATTGATGAACACTTGGAGATATTAGAGCTATCTGGTATTTGACAAAGAGGCAAGAAACATACACTAGAAAAAAGACAGCATCTTCAACAAATGGTACTGGGGAAACTCAATTCCCACATGCAGAAGAATAAAATTAGACCCATATCTATCATCCTACACAAAAATTAGATCCAAATGTATCAAAGATCTCCACTTGAAACCCCAAAACTGAAATTTCTAAAAGTAAACATAGACATAAGATATAGGTGTAGGAAGGGACTTTCTGAACAGGACCCCATTTGCCCAAGATATAAGGCCAATTATTGACAAGTAGAACCTCATAAAAACTGAAACTCTTCTTTATAGCTAAGGAAACAAGAGAGTAAACTGTTTTTATGTGTGTATATAAATATTTTATAAATCATCTACAAAAGTAGGTTTCCATGTGGCATTTTATTCTATTGTTTAAATGTTCCATTTTTATTATTCATTCATCTTTCGATAGATGTCTAGGCTGTTTCCTTTTATGGGCTATTGTGAATAGAGCAGTTATGAACATAGATGAACAACATATCTTTGCAGTAGGATTAAGTCCAAGAGTGTTAGTGCTTGATGACATGGTAGCCTATTTTGAACATTTTGAAGAATCTCCAAACCGATTTTCATAGCGGCTGCCACGGTTTGTGTTATCATCAACAGTGACAAGTGTTCTGCTCCCCACACATTAGTGCTAGTATTTATTGATTTCTTTAATCTTAGCTATTTTGTCTGGGATATGCTGAATTATTGAAATTGTTTTAATTTGTATTTCTTTGATGGCTAAGGAGGTTGACTATTAAAAATATTTCTCAGTTATTTCAATTGTTTCTCCTTTTGAGAAGTCTGTTTAGTTCCTTGTCACATTTTTAATTGGATCATTTGTTTTCTTAATGCTTTATGTTTTGAATTCTGTGCACACTTTAGATACTAACACTCAACCAGATGTAAAGCTGGTAAAGAATTTTTCCCATTATGTAGGCTACCTCGTCAGCCTACAGATAGTATCTTTGTTGTACAGAATGTTTTAGTTTTATGAGGTCTCATTTGTTAATTGTGGGTCTTAATGCCTGCGGTATAGGCATCTTGTTCAGAAAGTCCTTTCCTATGTCTAAAAGCTTAAGCGTGTTCCTTACTTCCTCCTCTATCAGATTCACATCTTATATTGAAATGATACCTCCAGCAGTTCTTTTACTGTTCATAATTACTTTGGCTCTCTTCGGTCTTTTGTATTTACATATGCAATTTGATATTTTCCATTTTTGTGAAGAATTTACATTGAAATTCTGAAGGATATTGAAATAAATAGTACTGCATATATTATGTATATCATTATATATATATATTATGTATATCATTATATATATATATACATATATATATCATGATCAAATAACATTTATCCTGTGAATATAAGACTGGTTCTTCAAGTGTTACACCCTCAGAATTAAATAATTGCTTTTCAGATGGAAAATATATCTCAATACATGCAAAAGAAGCAATTGACAAAACCATTACCTACTAATGATTAAAAAAAAGTTTCAGAAAACTACAAGTTTAGGGGAATTTTCTCAATCTAATAGAGATCATCTTCAAAACCACTATGGTACTTAAAGATAAAGATGGGATATTTTAACCAATAATAGTATAACAAGGTTGTCCACACTGGATGAAGAATAGTAAAACATTCATTTTGGAGAGAAATGAGTAAAACTTTATCATTGATGATGTTATATAGGCATATCAAAGAAACAAAAATATCACTGGAATAGATAAGTGAATTTATTATGGTTGTGGGGAAACATACAAATATATTTATGTATACTTACTGAAAGTAATTGAAATAAAATTATTTGAAATAGTATTTAAAATTTACCCTAAACCATGAAACAATTAAATATAACTCTCTCAAAATATATTTAAGATCTTATATGCTGAAATTTTTATACAAAACACTTATTGTTAAGATGTCAGTCTACATACCAAGTAGGAACATGGTATGTACTCACTCATATATGGATTTTAGACATAGAGCAAAGAATCACCATCCTATAATTCACACCACCAGAGAAACTAGGGTACAAGGAGGAATCTAAGAGATTCATACAAGGTCTCTCACAGAAGGGGAAAGGAAAAAGATTCTCCTGAGCATATTGGGAGTGGGTGGGCAGTGAGTGGAAAAAGAGTTAGGAGAAAGAGAAGGGGAGGAGAGGAGAACATGTGGAACCAGAAAGATTGAGTCTAGGGACGAATAGATAAGAGGAGAGAGAGAGAGGGAGAGAGAGAGAGAGAGAGAGAGAGAGAGAGAGAGAGAGAGAGAGAGAGAGAGAGAGAGAGAGAGAGAGACCATAATAGAGGGAGCCATTATAGGTTTGAAGAGAAAACTAACTATAGAGAAATGTCCAGAGACCTACAAGGATGACCCCAAACAGTGGAGAGGGTACCTTAAATGCCCTTCCCTAATAATAAGATTGATCATTAACTTATCCACCATCATAGAGCCCTCATCTAGTAGCTGATGGAAACAGAAGCAAACACCCACAGCTAAACACTGAGCTGAACTCCTGGAATCCAGTTGCCGAGAGGGAGGAGTGATAAGAAAATAGAGTCAAGACCAGGCAACAGAAACCCACAGAGACAACTGACCTGAACAAGGGGGAGCTAATGGACCCCAAGACTGATAGCTAGGAGACCAGTATTGTACCTACTCAGACCCCTGAACATGGGTCTCAGTTAGAAGGCCTGAGAAGTCTAAGGAACCTCTGACAGTGGAACCAGGATGTATCCCTGGTGCATGAAAGGATATTGGGAGCACATTCCCCATGGAGGGATACTCCCTTAGCCTAGAGGCAGGAGGGGGCCTAGCCCCTACTCCAAATGACTTGACAGATTTTGATGATCCCTCCTGGAAGGCATCACCCTCCCTGTGGAGTGGGGGGGATGGGATGGGAGGGGGTTGGGGGTAAGAGAGCATGGGAGGGAGGGAGGGAGAGGGAACTGGGATTGACATGTAAAATAAAAAAAATTTTATATATATATATATATATATATATATATATATATATATATATATGTCTTTAAAAAAATGATATCAGTCTAGGCTCAGGATATAGCTCAGTTGGTAGAGAGCTTGCCTAGCAAACCAGAAACCCTGGGTTTGAGCTGCAGCATTATGTAACTCATTTGTGATAGCACATGCCTATTACCCCAGCACTCATGAAGTAAAAACAGGAGAGTTAGAAGTTGAGGGCCATCTTTGAGTACATAGTGAATTCTAAAAGAGGTCTGGGTTACATGAGACCCTGCCCCAAGGAAAAAGATGAAAAAGGAGGAGGAAGAAGAAGAGGGCGGTGGGAAGATGAGAAAAGGGGGAGGAAGATGATGAGGAAGAAGACTAGGAGGAGAATAAAGAGAAAAAATCAATCTGATAATATAATGGAATGATCTAGAGAGTGAATGCACTTTCAACCAAAATCCATCAGGTTGTTTATTTCCTTTGTTTTGTTTTGCTGTAGAAATAATCAAGTTTATTTAAATTTGTTCTAGCATTTACTTGCTTAGAGAACCAGATGAGGTTCAAATAAAATTACTGCAAAGCCTAGCACTTAATTAGAAATAAACATCGACTATTATTATGGAATTTTTTGTTGGTTTCTTTTCATTGGTATTAGTTCCTAATACTACATTTTCACATTTTCTACAATACATGCCAAGTAGTACCTTCTAGGATATTAGTCCTCATTCAATTTTTCTTTTGTTCTAAGAATATTTATTTGTCTACGGTGTATATCTCTAATTTCATGAAATTTTCATTCCAAAAGCAAAGCAAGCATTTAAATATTCTGAGAATAGTTCTATGATAAGAACTATGGAAGAAGCAGGCATGGGATGAGATGGATGAGATGACTGGACATCTTAACTGGAAGTGTTCCTTGACAAAGTAGCATTGCAATTGAACTGAAGGGTGGAGTTCAAATGGAAACAGGATCTAGATAGATGGAGCTACCTAGGGACAGGCCTGAGATAGTGAAAGAAGGCCAGTGTAGTTAAAGCATAGAGGAGAAAGAGAAGAGATCAAGGGCATTTAGGCAGCGACAAGCATATTTATTAGGCAGCTCTTGTCACTTTGACAAGAACAACTTAAAGGAGGACAGTTTTCTTTCTCCTGTGGCTTCTGAGGCTTTAGTCTGTGGTTGTCTTATTTCATGGGTGTGGCCCTGAGGTGAGAATTAACACCAAGGTGAGCAACATTGGTTGATGGGCAGCAGAGTGTGTGTCTATAGTAAAGGGCTTTGTCACTAACCCCCACACCTTTTACTATGTGAAGGTTCTGCCTATTGATGTTGCTGCCTACATTCAGGGGCAAATCTTCCCTGGTAGTTAATCTTCTATGGAAAGTTCATGGACACACCAGAGGTCTGCTTTATTGAGCATCCTTCAATCCAGTCAGGTTAACTACTACAGCAAGGACTGCACTGTGCAATTTCCTTTTAAAGAGAAACTTAGATTAAAGGTAATAATAATAATAATATCCTACCAATTCTTTACTTCCTGCATCCCAGCTACATTTGAGGTCTTAATATGTACAAGGCAGTATGCTCAATGCTGGAAGTACAAAATGAAGCAGTTAGAAAGATTTATGGTGCAGTTAATTAAGCCTAGACTTAGCATCTATCACCCATGCAGCTTCTTCTTATGACTGTAGTACTAGGAGGAGAATGAAATAGTCAAGTTGCAATCAGAATGCATTTATCTGCAAAAATTTCTGGTAAGTTGTCCTAAAGACATATTACAAAGTGCACAATCTTAATCTTCAAATCTGTAATAATCTAAGTTCTTGTCTCATTCTAAGTAAATATATGAGTTCATATATAATTTGGTATTTACAATTTTATATTCTAAGCAAAAGTTCCCTACATTGTATTAGTTTCATTGTATTAGACCCATAAAATCTGGATCCATCCCTGTATGCAGCCTTCTTGCAGTCTTACAGAAGTGGTGTGTGAATAACTGTTCAGTATACGTGCTCTGATAGAGAAAAACATTTGATCAGCATACAAACAGCAAGTGGGAAAAGGCTTTAAACATGCTAGGAATCAGCAGTACATAAATAATCAAGAACTCTTTAGCAGGGAGGGGAATAGTAGTGTTTTTAGGTCAAACACAAAGTTAGAACATATTGGATGCTATAGAAACACAAATCAACTTCCATCATGATTTTATAGAAAATTATAAATTTGGGCTAAACTAAAAGGAAAGAAATATTTTATGGTTTTCTTCCATTTGTTCTGCCTGGAACAGAAAAGATCAATGAACTAAATAAAGCCTGTTGTGAATTAACAGAAGGCAGCCCCAGATAAGGCTGTTAGGAAAAACCCTTAATTAAGGTCAATGACTTGAGAGAATAGGTCAGATAAATGGAGTTTGTCTTCTGTATGCAACATGTTTTGAATTGTATACATGTAACTTTAGCATTTCTTAGCATCAAGCTTTTAAGAATATGATTTCCAAATTAATCTAAATTATAATTAATATTATTTTTATATTTAAAAGATTATTTTACTATATGGAATAAGCCATGACCAACTGCTTTTATTCTTCCTAGTTGCCAGATTTAAATGCCAGTTTGGTGGGTTTCTATCCAGACTTTTACCTGTAGATACGCAAATGTGTGTGCACAAAGGGCATTTTAAACTCCCAATTCAAGCCATATTCAACTTATTATTTATCATCATGTTTCCTCACTTTCCAGTTTATTATTGCCTTATTTCTATAACAATGGGTTAATAAATTCTAGTTGTTTCTACCAGTTATATATATTAATGGTACCTTTATTATAAGGAAATCACTATGGAAAACATTTTAACAACTTACATTTGTACATTGAATCGATCATTCAGTTTAAGTAACTGTCAACTCATAATAATATTATTTCATCTATACCATCATCCTCTCTTCTACCTACTTTTGCATAGTCATTAAGGCTGTAACTATTTTTTTCTAAGCAAATGCAACTAGTGTGAATACATTTATAAAGGTGTCTTTATCAACTCTTTGCCAAACTCCTGACACAGACACAAGTAAATTTCAACTGCAGTATTCTCTGAAGCAAACTGGGAAAGAAGATGTCTAGCCTATACTAAATTACATGAGGAAAACCAAGCAGAAAGCTGAAATCTGGAATGTGGATGTTTTGTACAGCTGGGGACTTGGTTTTAATGGAAAGAAGTCATTAAAGATAAGTGTTCTCAGCTAAGATGAGCTCTAGCTTATAACTTATGCTAGTAAACTAGAACTTAAGAGCTGTGCAGCCATGACACTAATTAGAGACTGTTAAGACTGAAACTTCATGGTACCTTTGAAGGATGCTCGTAGTATACTTATGAGAATCTAAGTGTTTATATAGAGATTGTAAAAATTATGGAAATGTAAGATGTACTTGAGAGAACCCAGATTGTGTTCATATTTTGCTGGTGTGATTTTTCTGAAGGTTATCAGATGTTTGCATTATTTTGACCTAGCTATAAAATAGCATGCTTTACCAATAAAGAAAACTTTGTTTTGATTTTTTTCTGACCCACACACAAAAATGGATGTGTGTCTTTTTAAACTCTCTTAAGTGTTTTTGGGAGGCTTCTGACACAATACTCTCAATTCCTAAAAAGGTGCCAGAATTTAGGGGTTTTTAGTTAAATGTAACATGTTACAAAAGGGCATCTTTTTGACTATGTGAACCATTGCATTAACTGGAATTCTAATGCCCCAGTTACTGAAGTTGGGAAAAAGTAATGCCAAGTACAAATCTAAGAAAGAATCAGTTTTCTTAGTACTTGCTTGGTGAAGGAGATTGGAGATTTTAGAATGGAAAATGGATGAATAAATACAGTACCACTCACAGAAACTAAGGACTTACAATAAATTCAGTCTAGAGTATTCTCAGTTCAAGACTGAAGACATTGGAGTCAGACTTAGTACTGATTGTAGAGTACCTAATTTAGAGATGTAAGTTGAAACTATTTATATGAGTTATCCATTAGAGATTGGGGAAAAACAAACATGAGGAAGAGGAGTATGTTTTAGAATATTTCCCTGATTGTACACAGAAAGATTGAGTGAGGCTGAGTAGAATCTGTCACAGATGAGACTCCTGTGGAAATAGGAACCAGAAGAGGGTATCCAGCACTTCCTGTCTTTTATAGTGACTTTGCCCTTGAAGGGAAGCCAAACATGGTTTTATTTGCTTACTTGAGGAAATGACGACAGTAACTCGAGGAACTCATTTGTACTATTGGAGCTGGTGTTATTATACAATCAAATAGTGTGACTATGATATAAGGTACTTCTCTCATTGTTCTTTAATAAAGAGACTTATTGGAACCCTAATTGATACCCTACTTACATGAGACACAATGAAATAATGGCAAGAAAATGTTTCAAGTAAACTTGAGAGCCATTACACTGGGGAAATGGAATTTGGTTTTGCTATGAGTACACCTTCTTAGCACCATACAAAAATAGGAAGAAAAGTGAAATTGAGCAAGGTCCTACTATGTGACATTATAGAGTATTCACAACAGAGATACGCTATGAAACTCATTTTTTAATGAATAGAAAATGGAGGCTTAGAGCAAAGCTGTGGGTGACCTCTGATTTGGGAGATTTAGGACATAGAAGCTGGGAGGCAGGGACAAAATTGAAACGAAGGAAATGAGCTATGAATTTTGTGTTTTAATTAAAATAAAAAAATAAATTTCTTAAAATAGTATGTAAGAATCATAACTTTGGAGTGGCAGAAGTGTAGAGGGTATGAGAACAGAAGATAAAATAATATGATGATATATTATTTATGATTTATTAAAACTTGCCTGAAGATTCAGAAAGCAAAGTCAGCCACAAGCTATAGAGGTCAGGCAATGGTGGCACACACCTTTAATCCCAGCAGCCATACATACTAGTTAGCCATAGAAACCAGTCAGTGGAGGCACCCACCTTTAATCCAAGGACTCAGGAGACAAAGGCAAATGGGTCTCCCTGAGTTCAAGGCCACCCAGGGATACAAAAAACTGACTCAGTCTAAAAGAGTAACAGAGCTCACACCTTTAATTCCAGGATGCATGAGATGTATTTAAGACAGGAACAGGGTCTCAGAGCTGGCATTCATTCTCCAGCACATTGAGAATAGGAAGGCATGGTTTCTTCAGCCATGTTGAGGAGAGGCAGCAGTCTGAGGTTTGGTGGAGAGCTTGGGGAGACAGGATCAGCTCTTTCAGTCTGAATAGAGGTATGAGCTAGTGACTTGGCTGTATTGCTTCTCTGATCTTCAGCTTGAATCCTGAACCCCAATATCAGTCTCTGGGTCTTTTATATTTCATCCTACATCACTGATGTTGATTGCACTTAAAATTGTTAAAATGGTAAATTTATTATTTGTATTTTACCTCTCACACAAAAAAGAATGGCAACATTTTAAGATATTGATTTAAAATATTGAGGTTGATTTGTTTATGGGAATTCATTATATTCTATTTACTTTCATGCTCATAATTTTCAAGTTATGTCTAAAAATTAATAGTTTTTGAAAAAAATTAAATATACACAAAATATTTTTCTGAAGCATAAGTATTATGAACATAACTGCTATATAATATATTGTTACTTGAAAACACCATTATCCTTTCCAAGTAGTGAATATATGATCATCATCATAATGATAGGTTCTAATCTTGAAATTTTATTATGTGTGTGGGGGGGTGTCCATGTTGCTACAGAATGGGTTTGGGGGTTGAGAACAGCTTTGAGAGGTTAAGTCTCTTCCCACTTTATTTTCGAGGCAGCATCTCTTGCTCTTGCTGTTCTTTCCATGCTGTGTATTCCAGACTAGAAGACCCACAGCTTCCGGGTGATCCCGTCTCTGCCTCCCAACCCACCATAAGAGTGCTGTACAATCCAATCAGTTTGATCTTTATACCTGGATTCTAGGGATCAAACTTAGATCTTCAAACTTGTAGGACAAGTGTTTATCTTCTGAGCCTTCTTGTTGGCCTTATGATATGTCCTAAATAGTTTCAATATTTAGTATCTTGTGTAAAACATTTTTATATTGTAGGCTGTAAATGTAACATTTTTATGGTATGGGTTTTATTATTCCCTCTTATAGAGAGCAGCAATGTCTAGCCCATGTCCTCACAAAAGAAAGAAGTTGAGATTCAGACACAAGGTTTTGACTCTAAGTCCAGTGCTTTGACCCAAAGTCCCTGGGTATTATCATTTTGCTAGTGACATCTTTACAGTATCTCTACCAGTGTCCTGAGGTATCAGCCTGAACTACTCCATCATGAGTAGTGTTGTTTGTGAGCCAGTTAAACATTTTTTAACTTCATTCTCCTCTCTTTAGATCTGACAAAACTGGACTGGATAAAAGTTAGACAAGAAGAGAGAGAGAGAGAGAGAGAGAGAGAGAGAGAGAGAGAGAGAGAGAGAGAGAGAGAGAGAGAGAGAGAGAATGAGAATAAGACACCATAAAAGAGGGAGCCATTATAGATTTGAAGAGAAAACTGAACCTAGAGAAATGTTCAGAGACCTACAAGACTGACCCCAACAAACAATTTGAGCAACAGTGGAAAGGCTACCATAAATGCCTTCCCTGATAATGAGATCAATGACTAACTTATGCACCATCATGGAGCCCTCACCTAGTAGCTGATGGAAACAGAAGCAAATACCCACAACTAAACACTGAACTGAACTGGAATCCAGATGCAGAGAGGGAGGACAAGACCAGGCTGCAGAAACACATAGACAGCTGACCTGAACAAGGAAAAGCTAATGGGCCCCCAAACTGATAGCTGGGAATCCAGCATAGGACTGACTCAGACCCCCTGAACATGGGTCTCAGCTTGAAGGTCTCAGCAGTCTAAGGGACCTCAGACAGTGGAATCAGGATGTATTCCTGGTGTACAAAAGGACTTTGGGGGCACATCCCCCATGGAGGGACGCTCCCTTAACCTAGAGACAGAAGGGAAGGCCTAGTCCCTATTCCAAATGACTTGACAGATTTAGATGACTCCTCCTAGAGGGCATCACCCTACAAGTCGAGTGGGGAGGAATGGGAGGGGAGGGTGGTCGGTGGGGAGGACAATGAGAGGGTGGGAGAGAGGGGAAGAGGGAGGGAGGGAGGGAGAGGAAACTGGGATCAATATGTAAAATAAAAAAAGATAAAAAAAATCTTTTGAATCTCCTCCTACTGAGTTCTACAGATTAATTGTGATAATGATATAGTAGTACAGAGGCAGAATGTTAGGTGGAAGATATTTGATTTTATTAATAAATATCATACTTTAAGAGAGATACTAAAAAGAGGAATGTGTAATAAGAGAACAAGTAAGGCCGATTCCCCAGAGACCCTTATGATTCAGTGAGCTACTCTCAATCATTTCCTGAAACATCACTCAATTCTTATCCTTGCCTTCCCTTATATTTTCTATACAGACTTCTTTTTTTCACACACACACACACACATACACACACACACACACACACACACACACACACACACACACACGGTTGGTTTGTGTACGGGGGGGGGTACATGTATGTCACTCAATTCTTATCCTTGCCTTCCCTTATATTTTCTATACAGACTTCTTTTTCACACACACACACACACACACACACATACACACACACACACACACACACACACACACACACACACACACACACACACGGTTGGTTTGTGTACGGGGGGGGGTACATGTATGTATGTAGGTTATATACATGTGGGAGGCCCTAATTGGATGTTGAATGGTCTTTCTTGATCACTCCCCCACTTTAGTTTCTCTCTTGGTGAACTTGGAGCCCTCTGGTTCTGGCTAGCATGCCCAGAGAACCCTGTCTCTGGTGGAATTACAGGCAGCTACCACATCTCTTTTTCTAGGTGCTGGAGGTCTGAAGTATTTTTACTATGCAAAATAAACAGTTCATTCACTGAGCCATTCCTCAGCCCTGATTTCATTGGTCTGATCTTTGCCGTCTCTATTTTTCCCTCTGATAAAATTTCCACCCACACTTTGTTTATTTGCAGTTGGTATTTATGATAAAGAAACTATACTACAACTGAAGGAAACATTGAGACCCTTTACAGTTGGCACCAAGAGTCTAAAGTAACTTCAATTTCACAAATGCTCAGTGATTCTTTTTCATTTCCTAGTAAAAGGAGCTTACTCATTTACCTAAATATGCAGTATATTTTACTTCCCATTGTGAATTTATGTTTAACATTAGTTGTTTTTGTTTAAAGCTTTTAACACTCTTGCCCTTATCATGGATAACTAATGTTCATATTCTTTTTTTTTTTTCCTGTCAATTTCTTTATTTGTCTAGTGGTCTGGCTTGCTTTTTCCCTAGAGCTACACTCAGGTTCTTGAACTAGTAAGGAAAGCTCTTCTGAGAGTTTTTTAACTGACACTGTCCATCTACTTTTCAAGTTAACATAATCTTTCCAACTTGTAAAGCATTTATGAGCAATGATTTCTTCCTGTGATGTATACAAAATCTCACCCTCTCAAGGATGCTCATCATGAAATGAACTGACAGTGACAGCTCTTAATGTGCTGCATCTAAAAGAATTATATTTTGAATTTACATAACCAGATAGAATACTAAGAAAACACCAGATGAATCTGTTATAAAGGACATATGAAATTGATGGTTTAGATATCAATGTCATAAAAGACAAAAGGGGTAAAAAAAATCTAGATTAAAGGAGACTAAATTAGAATTGAGTTGTGAAAATTAAATGTAGTATGTGATATTGGATTTGATTAGTTCAATTTCTTTAAAAGACACTTTGGTGACTTAAAATGTAGGAAAAGCTGAGTGTGGCGGTGAATGACTTTAATCTCAGCACTTGGATGACAGAGGCAGGCATATCTTTGTGAGTTAGCAAAAACCTTGTCCCTGTATTGAGTTCTTGGCCAGCCAGTTCTGTATAGTGAAACCTTGTATAAATTTCTTATGGAAAAGAGCTATGAGATATATACAATATTTTAATATTATTATCTAATTTTGATGCCTATTCTGCAGGTTTATTAATGAAATTTCTTAATTTTAGTAATTACACAATATATATATACATATATGTATATATATATAGATATATATATAAAACTCTAAGAAAAGAAGAGAAAAGAAAGAAAAGTTTATTAAAATGACTAGGAGTTTTTAAAAGGCTTGAGAATCTACCCTCTGTGTCTTCTTCGTGGCCTTGCAACCTCAGCATGCCTCTGGGATTCTGAGAACTCATGTCCTACTTCCCATTCCCTTTTATTAGGATTCAACAACACTGGCCTACTTTTTGTTTCTTAAACTTTCCAAGCTTCTATTGCCTCAAAGCTAGTGTCCTTGCTATTTTTCTCCTACAGCCTTCTCTTCCCAGA
Source organism: Cricetiscus sungorus (assembly GCA_030556225.1). Classification (NCBI taxonomy): domain Eukaryota; kingdom Metazoa; phylum Chordata; class Mammalia; order Rodentia; family Cricetidae; genus Cricetiscus; species Cricetiscus sungorus. The sequence goes on along the minus strand of JANBXA010000007.1, from coordinate 139,046,918 downwards.
TCTTGGCTGACTTTTTGTCATTGTTGGGCTTGACCCAAATATGACACTTCAACACCTCACCCCAGGACATCAATTCGACTAATCAGACAGAAGGAGTTCTCAGTTGCACTAACCTGTTTTCTCGTCTTCATGGAATTTGTCATTATCTGAATTTATCTTGCTTATTTATTGTCCAGTGCCTCTCTGACTCCTCAGTCTTCTATTCCTACCTACATGGAATGTAGACCCATGAACAAGTAAACTATAAACTCACTGTCTGGAAAATACTTGGCACATAAAAATGTGACAGTTGAAAATGAAAAATAGATGAATCCATTTGCCTATAGAAAGACCAGTAACAAGTAGCAACAGAAACTAAATCATTTGAAGAAAGTGGTTTCATAGATAGCTTAAAAAGAGAAAGAAAAAAGCTTATCTCTTTCACACTGTTGATGGTATAATAGGCAGTGGACAAGATACCAGGAGAGCTAATTAGTATCTGAAATGCTGTCTACATAATGGAAACAGCCACCTGTCCCTTACTACTTGGAGCAAGGGACTGAAAACCTAAGGGTTGGAGAAAAAGTTTCCAAGCCTAACATGCTTGACAGTTAAAGAACATCTGAAATCCAAATGACCCTGGACTATTCGTGGAGCATTAGATATGTCCCTGAGAGAGGAGGGGTCTTCAGGCTAGTAGAATGAGACATTCACATACTTTGAAACAACCCATTGCCTGAGGGCTCATCCTAATGAAAAATTTCACATTCCAACTTATTTTTTGTCTGCAAAGTAGGCATGTCATCATTACTTTACCACATTTTGAGACGTGCTGGAGAAGAGCTAAGGCAAGCATTTGTTTAATAAAGGCACTAAGTAACAACATTCCTCATTCCATCTTCTTCCGACCTTTCAAAGCTCTCCTTCAAAGCTGTTCTCTTTGAGGCTGCATTTACTCCATATTAAATGTCTCTCAGAGTAAATTCTTTGGGTAAGGGCCAGTCTTCATGGTGTTCTTGCTAATGCAAGACTTTGGAACTATCTATAAATGACAGGTCTCCTTTCCACAATTGGTTGGAACAGTAACCACCACTCTGACCCCTGGGTGGCAGTAACCCTTTTCCATTCTTCAATTTTTGCAGGAATTTGTATGGAGCTGGGCTTCATTAGACTCTTTTAAATGCATAAAAATGCCAACCACACTTTGCAGACATGATGTTTTCAGGCACTTATGAGTTCAAACATATCCTTTATTCTTTCCAACTCAGTAAGAAGGCTGTTCCCCATGGAGGCCCAGCCACAAAACAGTTTGAAGTTCTCTTTCATTTGGTTTAGTTACTGGTGAAGTATCTATAGAAGCCCTTCACCCTCTTTTGTGTACATCGGGCTGGAGGATCTATAGGAGGAACAAAGCTAAAGTTGTTTATATCAAAAAAGGGATAAAAAAGATCCCGTAAAGATGGTAATATTATCTTCACCTTGATTGTGTAGTGAGGCTATATTTTTACAAACACCTACCTATACCTCCCAAAAAAATGGTCACAGATTTTTATCTTTTTAAACTTTTAACTATTATGCATTTGAAATAGCATAGAAAAATATTCAAAACAGATTGCTCTCAAAGAACCATTGGCATGCTCAAAAAATAATAAAAGAAAGCCAGTGAGATAGTTCCTCAGCTAAAAGCGCTTACTGCCAAGCCTGGTGACTTGATGTTAATCCCTGCCCCCACCCAAGCCACACTGTAGGAGAAATCTGACTCCCACAAGTGGTCCTCTGACCTCAACATGAGCATTGTGCTATGCACCACACGAATAAATAAATAAATAAATAATAAATAAATAAATGTAAGACAAATAAAAAGAAAGTTCAATTTATTTTCTAAGTGGAAATCTTAAACTAGAAAACAAGTTAAAAAATAAGTAAAAGGAATATCAAACTAGATTTCAGAAAACTTTAACCTATGTACATTTCTGTCTATTTGCACATTGGGCAAGTAATCACTGAATATCATTGGATAAAATAGTCATGACATTATTTGAAAATAAATAAGTTCTCTAATACCACGAAACTAAAAGATTTAAGTTAAGTAGAAGTATCTCTAGGATGTAGTTGCGTTTGTTAAATGTTTATTTTTGATTGTGAGCCTAGCATTTAATGGCTAAGCCATCTCTCCAGCCCTTGTTTTATTTTAAATGTACAAGTGTTTTTTCTGAATGTATATATGTGCACTGCATGTGTTCCTGGAGCCTGTGGAGGCCAGAAGAGTGCGCTGGATCCTTTGGAACTATAGATGGTTGTAAGCCACCATGTGGGTGCTGGGAACCAAACCGGGGTCCTCTACAAGAGCAGCCGGTGCTCTTGGCTATTGAGTCATCTTCTCAGCCTCATGGTTGCATTTTTTAATAGAGGTAATTTTTCTGTAAGTCAGTTATCACTTTACAAATATTTGTTTAAAATTTTGAAACATCAGCCTGATGGTGGTGGTGGCCTACGCCTTTAATCCCAGCACTTAGGAGGCAGAGGCAGGCAGATCTCTGTGAGTTCTAGACCAGTCTGGTCTACAAGAGCTAGTTCCAGGACAGCCTCCAAAACCACAGAGGAAGCCCTGTTCCCCCCAAAAAAAACAAAAACAAATAAACAACAACAACAACAACAACAACAAAAAAACCAAAATAACCAAAGAAAAGAAAAGAAACATACAAATTAGAGAGAGCAGGCTTCATTTAGAGATGGTTGTCTTAGGAAAAGCCCCCCGGTTTTCCCTTCTTTTCTAACAGACGTGTGAAAAATCTGTATTCTCTACTTTGACTTTCTCTGCACGTGCTTAGTGGCAGACAGTCTAGCTTCCCCTCCAGCCCTTGTTTGAAGTCCCTTGACCACTAACTGATAATGAGACTCTGCAAAAGCATCATCACATTTATGCCTTCCTCCACATCTTCATGCTCACCCTGACCCCACCCCAGTGAATTTCAGCATCATTATATCTCGTGCCCTACAAAGACCGATGTATGCTCCAGCAATGGAAACCTAAGCATTTCTTTGTTCTCAAACAGCAAAACCTTGCTGAATGCTTTGACAGAAATTCAGAGAAAGGGGAGCTGTGAGTGCCACCTTGTGGCAAGGCATGTCCTACCACATCTAATTTGGCACACCTCAAACTCCAGCCCACCCACCTGTTTTAGCTGTGGTCTGCTTGTCCCTGTGTCTTTCTGCGTTGACACCTGTCTTTTTAAAGCTTTGTTTTAAATGCAGTATGTCAAACTCACTACAGAAACATTTTAAAATCTCCTTTATCTATCCTACTTATTTCTCAAGATTTACTATTGTTATCGTGACAACTCCAACCCTTGAAAATCATCATTATTACTACTTGATTCTATGTTGATTCTTGGATCATTTTAGTTTCCTCTTATATATTCTTCACAGTTCTGTGCACTTGAGTTTTTCTGGCTTAAACTTGTGCAAATCTTGCGTATACTGTCACAATCACTATAAGTTCAATTGGTCAATTGCCTTATTGTTTCTAGACATTATCTATTTTCCTTCTACTAAATGCAACCTCTGGTCCTTCCAATCTTCCTACCCCGTCTTTCTCAAATCCCTGAGTCCTAGGTGAAGGAGTATGATGAGTGCATAACATATATCAAATGAGGGCTAAAACTGCTGTGCACTCTGACTAGCTGAAGATTTCTGTGTCAGTTGTAATCTGCAAGGAGGAGCTTCTCTGATGAAGGCTAAGAAGTGTTCTGATCTATGAGTATAGACATAAATCATTAGGACTTATTTTAATTCTACATCCATTTAGCAGAATAATAGTGTTGTGTTCTACTCTAGGGCTCTTGGCCCCTTTAGCAATACCAGGTATGGATTCTCTGTCATGCAGTGGACATTATATCCAACGAGAAAGAGGCTGGTTGTTCCCATAACCTTAGGGGGGAGGGGAGAGAACCATCCACACTAATTTCCATAGTGACTGTGCTATTTTATCCTCCCCCACCTCCCACATGGGAAATAAAGCTTCCCCTTTCCCCTCACACTTGCCAGCATATGTTGTAATTTGTTTTCTGACTGCAGTGAGATGGAATTCTAAGGAGTTTTGATTTACACATTTCCATGGTGGTTTAGGATGTTGATTACTTTTAAAAATACGTATTGGCCATTATTATTATTATTATTATTATTATTATTATTATTATTATTATTATTATTATTTTAGACTCTTTGTTCAGTTCCAAATGTTGTTTGTTTGCTTGGTTATCTGATTTTGAGTTCTTTGTAAATTCTAGACATTAAGCCTCTCTTAAATGTATAGCTGGCAGTGATTTTCTTGTTTTCTGTAGGCTGCTTATTTAGTGATCCATTGTTCCCTCTGCTGTGTAGAAGTTTTTAAAATTGATCCCCATGTCAATTGTCAGCCCGTTGCCTGATTAATTGGAGTTTTATTTAAAAAGTCCTCACCTATGCCCACATCTTAAAGTGATTTTCTTACTTTTTCCTCTAGCAATTTCAGAGTTTCAGATCTTATGTTAAGGTCTTTGATCCAAGTTGTTCATTGTGCTGCATGAGAGATAGGATCTATTTTCATTCTTCTATATGTAGACATCCAGTTTTGCCAGCATCATTTGTGGGCTTTTCGTATTTTCGTAAAAAATCAGGTGACTGTTGCTAAATTTTCCAGGCCCTGGTGCATATGTTCCATCCCACGTTCATATAAGCAACCTAAATGAATCCCAATGAAGCAAACCTAAATAAGCAACAAAGACATGAAATTGAGCAGGGGGACTTGCTGAGAAGAGGGATTTCAGTCAATAAGTAAAATAAGTAAAATTCATTACATATGTTTATGAAACAGGTAAATACATTTTCACTTTTCTTTGTTTTTGAGGGGTTTGGTTTGCTCTTATGCTGGTTTATGAACTCCCCCTTGTTCAGGTCAGCTGTTTCTGTGGGTGTCTCCAGCCTGGTCTTGACCCCTTTGCTCATCACTTCTTTCTCTCTGCAACTGGATTCAAGGAATTCAACTCTGTGTTTAGCTCTGGGTGTCTGCTTCTGCTTCCATCAGCTACTGGATGAAGGCTCTAGGATGGCATATAAGGTAGTCATCAATCTCATTATCGGGGAAAGGCATTTAAGGAAGCCTCTCCACTATTGCTTAGATTGTTAGTTGGGAGTCATCCTTGTAGGTCTCTGGACATTTCCCTAATACCAGATTTCTTTCTAAACCTATAATGGATCCGTATATTATGGTATCTCTTTCCTTGTTCTCCTCTTAGAGCAAAGGATCACCAGCCTGCAATCCACACTTTCAGAGAAGCTAGGAAACAAGGAAGACTCTAAGAGAGATATACATGATCCCTCACAGAAGTAGAAAGGGACAAGATCTTTTGAGCAAATTGGGAGCAGGGCGGGGGAGGGGAGAGGAAGTTAGGATAGAAAGAAGGGGAGAAGAGGAGGGGGAGAGGAGAACAGGAGGAAGCAGGAAGATTGAAAAGTTTTCTTAATGAGGGATGGAGACTACACTTATCTGCAGGTATAAGGACAAATGTTTAGATAGTTGTTAGGAATCATGATAGTTTAGTAAAGTAGTGGTTGTAGATTCTTCTCCAGTATCTATGAATTTAGTAACATGGAAGTTTCTAGTACCAGACATGGTTTCTCTCTTGTTGAGTGGGCGTAAGTTCAACTAGAGAGCTCTTGGTTACCAACAAGGCATTCATGCCACTATAGCATCCTTGGGGTTATAGTGTCATGCTGGTCTTTGATATGGTTCATAGGCACCAAGCAGGGTGGAACTGTTGGCTGTCTATATCCCTTGGGAGATTGCATGGCCCCCTGTTGATTAGTTTTCATATGTAATAAATGTCTAGAAATTCATCCACTTCTAGATTTTCTAATATTTTTAATCTTCAAGAAACCCTTTATTATTCCATATAGATATCTACTGGGAAATATTTCAGTTTAGTGTTAGTTGTTTTCTCTTTCTCTCTCTCCCTCCCATCTTCCCTCCGTCCATCCCTTTATTTCTCCTTTACTTATTTCATCTTTTACTTCTTCTCATTATGTCTCCCTCTTTCCCTCCTTTCTCTTTCCTCTAAAAATTTTTATTTGAGACATTGAAACTTCCAGGAAGCTTACAGACTAGATTTTATCAATTGTTTACATTTTGCCATATTTTCTTTATTTTTACCTATACATTTATTTTTTGCTGGATATTAAATGCATCCCTTATCAATACGAGTATTGGTTTCAATAATCACAATACTATCACTGTACTTAATGTAGAAAATGAGAGCATGATCCCTCCAAGGCATGGTTGAGGGGAAGAATTTTATTGTAAATATGAGAGAGAATACAGCAGAGGTATCTGGAAAAGTCCAGAGAAGAGAAAGAAAGTCGTACACTGAATGGACTTAGCCATGTGGTGGGAGGGTAAGAGAAGAAGACAAAGAGAGTGTGGACCAACGAGATCAAGAGAGGAAGACAAAAGAGGAGACCAAATGAGCACATGGCTGAAACGGCAGGGTTATATAGGAATGAGAAGCTGGGGAAGGGAATCCCATAAGCGGGAGAAGTTTGGGGCAGGGGCCAGCTGAGAAGAGGCAGGATCCCAGCATAGACTCTGTTATAGGTATTTGTGATGCCATGAGAGCCTGGAGGCCAGCATGTACTTTAGTATGTTAATAAGCTATGCAATTAGACCTTTGTCCTGAGTATCTTTTGAACCTGACCCTTAATATATAACTTATTGATTCCTTGTCACCTAGTATACAGCTGGTGTTCTTTGCTTTCCTAATTAGCACAATAAGCTCTCCCACTTTGCACCATGCCAATCCTAGACTCCTAAAAAGGGTCCTGCTTACATTTATTTTTTCTTTTCTCTTTTGTTTTCTTAGAATCTACCTCAGTTCCTCCCGATTATATTTTGTCTTTGGTGACAACACATTTTTTACTCTGTGTTTTGTGTTTCCTTTTCAGACTACAAATGAATTTTCTTGTAGAATATCTCCTGTAATTAGTTTTCTTTTGGGGGCCAGCAAACAGCTCCAAAATCAGGACATGGGGGCTTCTTACTAGTTAGGAATGCTGGGCCTAGTTTAGGCTCTTTTCTTTCCAGCTCCTATAACTTAACCCGTTTTTCTCTTCATCTACATTTTGCCTTGGGGCTTTTTAAGTTTCTTTCCTTCTATACATCTTACTTTCCTGCTGTCTCCATATCCAGCTGGCAACTGGCTGCCTTCTGGTACCCCCTCTTTCCTCTCTCCTTTGTTCACTAATCTCTTCTTCTCATTCTCTTTTCCACTCTTGAGCCAAGATTTCTCCTCCTATTTATTCTTTATGCCTGCCAGGACCACCTATCTCTCTTCGGTCTAGCTATTGGTCATTCATCTTTTTTATTAGACCAGTCAGGTACCTTAGGCAGACCAGGTAAAACAGCAACACATCTTTTCATAATTAAACAAATGTTGCAGAAACAGATATATCACACCTTTTCACAGTTATATTCTGCAGCATAAATATGTGTAATATATCTTTGCCCAGTTGAAATAATATTCCACAACAATCTCCAAATGCAAATTTGTAGGATTATTTCCTTATGGTTAGATTCTGTTTAAATGTTTGGCAAGGGTTCTACGTAAGGGAGATGTGGACAAGCTTCAGTATGAAGAAAGGGTTGAAGGATCAAGAAGAGGATGTGCATGGCAATTCTTTCAGTGAAGAATTTAGTGCATTGAATCTGAGGAGTAAGAGTAAGAAGCTGAGATCCAATATAGGAAAAATTTTAGATGGACTTTCTGACTGACTTTGGTTGTGTCAGATGAGAGACAGGAAAGAACATGTAATCATTTCAAAATTACTAAGAAATGACTGACATTCATCACCGGGGAATTAGAAAAGAAATGAACTTGTGTTGGCTTCGCAGATTTTTTTTAACATGTATAGTTTGAAATCAGTGTTTGAGACATTTAGAGAAAGATAGTTGACATAGCAGATCTGGAATTTAGATAAGCCCTAGACTCTAAATTTTCAGTGTGAGTATAAATATTAGCCTAAAGTTAGGAGGCAAGCCTTAGAGACAGATGAGGCTGTACAGATGCAACATTCACTGAAAAGGATAGGTTATCAATGAGGCTTAGCTAAAATCCTCTGCTCTTTCCTTCTAGTTGTTTACTTTGTCATAATTTTAAGTTCTAAAGTCTTTCCGTTAACTTGCTTTTTAGACATCAGCTAAACTCAGATTTTCTGAGTTTCACTACAGATTGAGTTTGCCCCAGCTAGACTACAAAACCAGTGGCACTGACCTCATGGTCACATTTACAGTGAATATGTTTCATCCAGGTAAATGTGAAGTCTATCCAAGGATAAGAAGCACACCTCAGTTACGATGGGACAGTCCAAGCTACAATGTTATTCGGTTCAGCCCCAGGGTGTGTGGATGTGTGTTATGCAAATCAACCAAGCACAATAAAGATGATCATAAATCAGCTGTGCATGTACATATATATACATATGTGTATATATATATATTGTATATATATATATATATATATATATATATATATATATATATATATATATATGACTCTACAGTCTGGATTGCGAGTCTGCAGTGGAACAGCTCCAGACTGCCTTAGCAGAAGACAATGAAAGGAAGAATGTTCTCTCAACTCTGGCATAACTTGACTTTGTAAAATTTTGATGCTGTGTTTCTGCTGATAGCTCTCAGTACATGGAGAAAAGAGCCAGGATTCAATTGCTCTCCCACTCCTCAGGAAATCTTTTGTACTTTCTCCACAGGTCGAAAGAAGCTTAAGATATCATTAGTGCTAAAGAGTGTTGTAGAACTTGTGAATTCCTTCATCCCCAGCCATCCAGTTTCTAACATGGTTAAAATCATGTCAAATGAGCACCTACAAAATGGAAATTATTATTCAATGAACTCTAAAGAGATAAAGAGGATGAGACAATTTAAGAGAAGGGGGAAAGCCCAAATACTTCTTGTAGAAAAAGACAAGACTGAGCCCAGTGGAAAAGGCCGAGTGTTTGGCTGCCAATATCTATTACTTAACAACTGACATTTTCCAGATCTCACTTCAGGGAAGGCAACACCTGATTTCACTTAAAGTTGCAGCATCTGCCCTACTACTTTTCCCGGCCAGCCTAATGCCTCACCCACCAGCACCATGACGAGCAAAGGAAAGAGGATGCAATTAGCTGTGAAAGGGGGTTGGGACAAGTGGGAAACTAAGAGTCATCGCTGGTGTTCTGATCCAATAGTGCAGCTAGCTTGCTTTAGAGGTTTCTCCCACATGTGCAACACCAGCAAACATATATAAGTGCCAGGAGGCAAGAGCAAGACTGGCAGGATCGTCTCTACATACTGTGATTGGCTTTGGTGGTAGTGATTGTTTTAATCGCTATTGCTCTCCAGCCTCTGCTTTCCCCAATCATAGTCACTGCTGGACATGTGGAGCAGATAAAATCATTTCTCTCAAACATGAGTCTTGCCAAAGAGAACTAGTAAAAAATGATCAGAGAGCTAATGTTGAATTATTTTGTCTTGCATCTAGAACTCTTGGGCTCTATTCCAAAATGTTCAGTGATCATGCCCATAGCAGGAAAAAACAGCACACAATTGAATACTGTTCAGAATTTCAATTTTCAAATAATTCTTATATTCAACACTTTGCTAATGACATTTCCCCTGTAGAATTTAAATATGGATGATTAATTTTTGTGGTGTGTTCAAGGCATGAGAAAATTCTTTTTCATATGCATTCTTATAGTGAATCAAACTAGTCAACAAATGGTAGACATGTAATTTTAATTAAGCATAATTCTGGGATTCTATCTATTACATGCTTCCATATTTGTTCCACTTTCAAATGGGGATCATGATTTACTTCAGTTACCCTAGCACCACTGTCCTGTCAGACTCTGTTCAAATATCCCTCCAAGGTCTGAGTAGTTCCCATTCCTCAGTTTTGTAAGTTGAATAGATGGCCATAGATCCCTCTGGGAAAGAGAATTATGGAAATATATAGTCCTACATTTTTCCTAAAGACCTGACCATTTCTTCTGTTAAAGAGTTCTCTGTCTGAAAATCTTCTCTGCACCAGGAATTCCAAGTGCTCAAAGAGTTTTTTTAGGGCGACTGTCCTGCTAATCCTTTGGATTCATGTTTGGTTTGTTTTTTTCTTTGCCGGGAGTGTAGCCATTAAGTAGCACCCATATTTCCATCCATATGTTTGCTTCTAGGGGTGTCCTGTTTTGGTATTTCCACAAGGCTCTGATGGCCAAGCTCAGCTGGCATGCCTCTGACCTTGTTCCCTACTTGGTCTTTAGGAAGTAAGCGTCAACACCAGGGATCTCTTGCTTTGCCTACCCCTTCCTCAAATCATCTTCATGGTTTTGACTGTAGATAAAGGTCATTGGCAGATTTCTTAGTGATCCAGTGTTCCTCTCTCATACCCATACCAGGCTTGGTGAATAGTGCCAAATAAGGTTTGAACATGGACTGTTCCCTCAATAGCTTATTAACTGAATGTGTTGTCTTCAGCCTGTGGTGCTGTTTAGGAAGATTGTGGAAACTTTAGAGGTGAAACCTAACTAGAGAGAAAGTCTTGAGGATTGTGACTGTGATGGTCTCTTGTGTCTTGTTTTTTGTCCCCTATGAGGTAGACAGTCTCCTTCTTTCTTGTGTTCCTTCTATCATTACACCCTCCTTTATATTAATAAAGTCAAGAATTATTGCTTGAAATCTCTGTAGTCATGACCCAAAATAAAAATAAAAACTCCTCTATTTAAGTTGTTCATATCAAGCATTAGGTTGCAATGATACACATGTAATTTCTACAATATTTTTTAGATTTCCTCTGAAACGTAACCTTCAGACAGTCTTCTGGCCTTATTATATCCTTTTTAATATGGTTACTTCTCTCAGCCCCTCATATCTTTCTCTATAATCTGTCAGTGCAACTAAAACACTTCTATTTTGCTCAATGTGGTCATAAACCTTTCCAGGCTTCTAAACATGACAGTAGCAATAATTTTACCCCATCTTCACTGATTCTTGCCAGGACATTAAGTCTCTTGTCCAAGAAAGTAATCCAAAATCCAGTTCCTTGATCAAATGCCTTTAAAATCCAGCTCCAGGAGGACATCCTTGGCTCCTCCTAGTAATTCTCGCAGCTCTTTGGCTGCATACTATCTTTATTTGTTTAATTGGGTTACACTGAGTTCTAATTTTATTGTTATTTGACTGTTGTCCAGGACACTATTGGGGGCAACTGATAACTACCTATTGTCTTTTATGAGAGGAGTATCTTGAGCACTTTTTAACACAATGTGGATAGAACCTCTTACTAGGGAAGGGCTAGCTTCCTTGGAAACATTTGGTGTTCAGTAAGGCATTTACTTCAAATGCCTGAAACATCCAACCAGATGCCCCTAATTCCTATTTTAGAGTTTGGAGTTGTTCTAACAGACTTTTGGCAGTATAACAGAGCAGACTTGATTCAACATTCAAACACCTCTGAAGACCCCTATCTATCAATAGCTCCATATTTCTGTTTAGCTGTGGTTATCCTTTTATCACATGTTCTTAGTTACTTACTTCCTGCACTCAACCTATTGCTTTTCTTCAGGGCCTTGCAGTTTTGTACAACCTGAAACTCTGTGTTCTTTGTCAACATTTCCTCCAAAATATTTTAAATCCCTTAATTTTAAAAACTACATGCCTCTACCCAGATGGGTGTTTTCTTGAATCACTGCCACCACAATCTTTAGCTAATGCACTGTCTACTTTCGTCAGAAATTATCAACGCATCTGCACCTCCTCCTCCATTCAACATGGCCCTCTTTTCTCTGATATGCAAACTCCCATCTCACCACCTGATTTCTTGCAATAGTTTAATTTTCCTAAGCAAGGGACACCAATATAGAATTAGATGTGTCAGAGATTGACTGGTGTCAGTGGAGAATTGGTGATGGCAAAAAAAGAGACTGTAGACCAATTTTGTGGCGAGAATTTTATTCTCCATGGAGGAGAATACTAGAGGAGGAGCTATAACATTGTTCCAAGAAAGGTACTTCCAGACCCATTTGGTCCTCAAGACAAAATTATCTGTAGAAATAGCCTTGCAACTTATTGGTATGAAATTGACTCAGCATCTTTACTGTCAATGTTCAGTTATTGAGTAAGGAGCAGCTCATGGAATGTGTGCCCTCAGTATGAACAGAATAATAAGGGAATAAGAGCAGCATTTGGAACAGTCAGTCATTCTGTCTGTAGGAGATTTGGGTGGTTAATTTTCAAAGCTACCACACATGTACACATATATACATCAGATCACACAGTTAGTTATACCTAGAGATCAGAGTCAACCATGCTACTATTATATATTTTTAAGTTTTTTAATTATAATTACATCACACCCTTCATTCTCTTACCCCCTACTAGTCCCAGGTGCCCCCTAATCCCTCTAAAATAAATTGCTTATTTTCTTTGAAAATTATTGTGGTACATATTTCTATATGTGTTCATAAATATATAAATGCAACCTGCCAAGTGTCCATTAGTGTTGCTGTGTGTTTATGGTATCAGAGATGATCACTTGGAATTGGACAACCAATTAGAAGGCTCTTTCTTGGGAGAGACTAATTTTCCCATTCTCAGCAATCTAGTTGCCTATGGTTTTTTTGTTTAGGGATGTGGCCCTGTGAAACTCCCACCTCCTTCAGATCCTGTTTAGGCAACTGCATTTTTGAAGTATCATGGGTGTAGCTTACGTTTCATTTCTAGCAGACACAATATCACAGCAGTCTCCCTGGTCCTCTGGCTCTTACAATCTTTCTGTCCCCCTTTCTACATTGTTTCCTGAACTTTAGTTGCAGAAGTTGCATTATAGCTGTGTCTGTGACTGATATAGCATCCTCTGCCTGTACATTCTTAGGCTATAATTTATGAATATAATCCCATGTGTGCAATAGCAGTAACCCACTGTGCTTAAGAGTACACTGGATTAGGGACAAACTAATGACTCTGGCCCCTGTGCACACAACAGTGGATGTGTGGTGTCCATTTTGTGGCTACTCTAACCATAAGACAGGTGGCACCTATCAAGTGATGGATGTTCCCTTAAGTATTGCTATGGTTACCTCTGTTGGTGGAAAGAGCCTCTGTCACTAGCAGACCAGGCAATAGAATAGATCCACATACTACATGAGACAAAGTGGAAAAACACTTTGGTGTGTTATGGTGTTTACACTCAGTCTCAAAATCAATGTTTCTAGGATGTGTGGCAGTAGGAATTGAGAGCATGAGCTCTCTGTCATGACAGAATAATGGTCCCATGTTACAGCAGGTTGTTCCGGCCGGCTGCAGCGGGTCCCACAGCCATGGTCCTGCAGCCACGTGTGCCCCAAATAACACTCAGAGACTCTGTATTTGATACAATCCTGTTGGCCAATTACCATTATTGTTTATGGGCTAGCTCTACCTTAATTATTAACCCATTTCTACTTATCTAAGTATTTCCACGTGGTCGTCTTATGGGGAGCCGCGGCAGGTGTCCTGCTTCTTCCTTGGGCTACATCTCGACTCCTCCCTACTACTTCCTCTTTCCTCCTCCTGGTCTCCTAGCCCCGCCTATCTTGTTTCCTATTGGCCACAGGGCTTTATTAACCAGTATGAGAAACATATATACAGAATAACATCTCCCATCATCTCCTCTTTTCTGTCTAAAGTAAAAGAAGGGGTTTAACCTTAACATAGCAAAATATAACATACAACAGTTATCAAATAAGAATCATAGTTAACAATATTTAGTCCATTAACATTTTGTAAGACTTAAATAAAATATCATCTATTCTATCTTTGTGAGTCTAAAGTCCTATATGTAACTTATCTATAATCCTAACTAAGGAAAACTGTAACCATAACTACCTGTCTTCAACTCCTTCAAAGACCACAGAAGGATAATATATAAACTCTAGAAATGACAGAGACAGTGCATTGCCTGGTCAGTCACCTGAAGTTCTTCTGTAATGTTCCATCTTCAGCATATAGGCCATAGTGTGTGTCCAGACTCCTCAACAAGGCAGGAAACTTTTCTCTGTGTCCTGTAGACTGTCTGGCTGTTTGGCAGCCTCTTCCATGAAGCAGAAATCCTGAAGCAATGTCCATCTTGAATCAGTAGTCACCTTTTTGTGGGTCCTGCATGTCCAGTTTCTACAGCATAAAGACAAACAATCTAGACAAAAGAAGTACCTTGCTCAAATGGCTAGTCTTGCCATATTAGAAGCAAACTCCATAATGTGTTTCTTCGATGTCCATCTTCCTTTCTTCTGTAGGTGGTGTTACCAGGAGCAGTTGTGCCTCATTGTCAAGAAAAAACTTAAACCATTTTAAATGCCATATTCTGTAGGTCTTTGAAAGGTTTGAAGAATGCCTATTCATCTCAAATACATCTCTGTATATCTACAAATCCTAACTAACTTAACTCTAAGTTTTAACTATCATAGGTAACTCTCTATAATCTGTACTAAATTATACATTACATTTTCCAATGAGCTATATAAAAACAATACCTAAACTAGAGGAGAAATATACATATCATAAAATTGACCTTAAATTGTATTAATAAAAGGAAATCCATTCCAAAGCAAAGTATTCATATCTATACCATAATTCCCTTTTTACCTTTAAAAAGATTGCTTGTGTCATTAACCAGTTATAACCAAGCCCATTTAAATGAAAACAAACATTTATAAACAATATTTGGGAATTTGGGCGTCATTCTTTCCAAACTACTTCCTGCTGGTAGAGGGTGCTGTCATGGGGGTCCAAAGAAGATCCAGAAATCTTGGCAGTAGTCTGCAAGGCTTTGTGAATGTTGGATCACTTGGGGAGCTGTTTCAGGGGGTCTGGCTTGATCAAACCATATAAGTCTGGAAAGAATCCACAGCTTTTCATTTTCTGTGGAAACAAAAATAGAAATCCTTTTCCCCAGTAAGTTGTCCTTAGGCTTAATTTTTGGAGTCAAAGCATTTTTAAAATATATAAATTGAATTAATCCAGCAGCATTTCTTTTATTAGTAGTTGTTATTTTCTCAGCAATAAATAATTTAAAGACAACAGAATCGCGTATAGTATCCAAAATTTCTCTGTGCTTTCCATTTTTACGTGGCTTTTTTATTACTCTATTTCATCGATCCATTCTACTTCCTTTTTTCTTTTTTAAACCATTGTATCCTGTTTCTTTTTTTCTCCCAAGCCAGCGTATTTTTTAAAACACAGTGTAAACCTTCATTGCAGCTTTTGTACACACCAATGAATTGTTAGCAGAGCTCTTTAAAAGCAAGGCTGCTTTTTGCCGCTTATGCTAATTTTGGAAACCTCCCTTAAAGGAGCCGCGCAACTCTCTGTCTACAGCAAAACAAATCCAACCGAGAAAATGCTGCTACTAAGAAGTCTTGCTAGTCTCTGTTCCCTTGTTTCTAAAACATTTCTTAAGCTCTTATTAGTTTTAAGTGAAAGTTCTTATAGCCACGTTGGGCGCCATCTGTAGCATGTAAGTTTCCGCCAGTCTGGGCCCACAGCCGCGCCAGCCCCAAATAACACTCAGAGACTCTGTATTTGATACAATCCTGTTGGCCAATTACCATTATTGTTTATGGGCTAGCTCTGTCTTAATTATTAACCCATTTCTACTTATCTAAGTATTTCTACGTGGTCGTCTTATCGGGGAGCCGCGGTGGGCGTCTTCCTTCCTCCCTGGGCTACATCTCAACTCCTCCCCACTACTTCCTCTTTCCTCTTTGTCTCCTAGCCCCGCCTATCTTGCTATCTCATTGGCCCAACGGTGCTTTATTAACAAGTATGAGAAACATATTTACAGGATAACATCTCCCATCAGTCCCATATATATCACCACTTATTATGTTAAAATTTTCTCAAACTTAGTCTTGAAAGGAAGGTTTCTTCTGGTTGGCTGCAATGAGCTTTTCACATACCTCCATCATTGTTAATCATTTTCTCAACTTCTATCACATCACCACAAAATATTCTAGGAATATGTATTCTCTAGCCTTGCCATAGCAGCCATTTCTCCAAGAATTCCTAAATGATTTATTTTAAAATGGTAGTTATAAACCAAGATCTTGGTGCTAGACACGTTTATTTATGCTAGAAATTCATTAAGAAATATTATTCTTAATATTGTGAACATATTAGAAATTTATATATGTACATATAGTAAAAATAGTATATATAGAAATGCATGGACATTTATATGTGCATGCATTTATGTAAATAAAAATATTTACACACACACATGTGAGTTTGGAATATTAAAAATAGAGTTTTAAAGGAATATATCTAAGCATCTATATTTTGTATACAGCTGTCTATGTGAATCTTTCTGTCTATTCACATTCCCTGACTTGGCAGCCATTTGAATTAGTGTGTATATTCAATGATTCATATATAAATATATGTACATATAGATATGTTTGTATATATATGTGCTTATGCATTATATGTGTGCATACATAGTTGTGCATAAAATTGTATGTACATGTGTATATGTAATTGTGTTTATATATATAAGTATGTGTTTATATGTATATATGCATTTATATGTGTACATACCCACACATATACATGGGTTCTACTGATACTCGGATTTCAGAATTGATCTTGGCCTTCTCTCTTTGCTTTTAGTAACTTTTTGTAATCTAGATTTTTTATAATTTATTTAACCAGTTCCCATTTTAAGTGAGTGTAGTTTATTTTTAGTTATTGAGAATTAAAACAAATATTTTAAAGATACTAACTGCACATTTATCCTATAGAACTTTTATAAACAGTTATATTGGACAAATGACAGTGAGTAGCTCTCAGAGACTATAATTTACAGTTTTAATAGATATTCAAGATATTCTCTAAAATTATTCACATTTTTAGAAACTTGTTTTAGGACTATATTTCTTAAAAGTGATATTAGCTTCTTCACTAATGTCAGGGTCTCTTGTGATTTTTCTGTCATCATTTACATTAGTTCCTAATGGGATCCAAAAGACTTGCTGTACTCACTGGCACTCAGTTTTCCCTTTAATCTAGTTAAAATGATTAATGGAACAATTACTCTCTAGCCCTGAGTCTTCTGATAGTGTTGTAATTTTTTTATTCACAGACATTTCCAAAATCTCAGTCTCCTCCAAAAGCCTTGGTTAAATTGTTGGCATTTATGCTGATTTCTTTATATCCTAGTTAAGGTTTCATTGCCCTGACTAACCTGGAGATATTGAGCTCTCAGTTTAGAGATATCTTCACTCTTTCAAAATGGCTATGTTCTCCTCCTAGGCAATTTTCAAACCTCTCTCTCCTAATAGCTGCAATTAAATGCCCCCTGTTGGTTGTACTTGCCAAGTCAAATAGATTCAAATTTAACTGGTGTTCTTCTCTGAATTTCAATAGGCAGTTTCAAGTGTGCCTCACTCTGAATTTTCTTTCATATTCTCATTTTCTTGCTTTTTCTCTTTTTAAAACGTCTATCAGATGACTACCTAGGGCTCTGCTGTATTATTCATTCTAAATTGAAACTTAAAACAATGAGTCTATTTTTTGAATGCATTGAACAGTGTTTCGCAGTAGCATGACCTGGAGGAAATTTGCTACAATGAACAATGATAACCGAGGTTTGATAGCTAGGGTACAAATAGTAAATGGCATTGAAAGGTTCAATAATACCTGTTAAGGTATTTATTAAGATTTATTGTATACCAGATACTGAATTGATGCTAAAAGGGTAGAACAAATACAACACTCTGCCTTGAGAAAGAAAGAAGGAGCTGAACAATAAGCCTCATTAGCTAATTGCTATAATAGAAACAGATAAAGAGCCAAGACAGAGCAGAGATGCAATGTCTGTACTTGGCAAGTCAGAAATTTCTGCACTGGCAACCACTGATCTTGCTATAAAAAGTGAAGAAATGCTCTCATCTATTCCTCTCCTGCCTCAGTCTTCCTAGTCTCACTTGCTCTCCTCTCTTCCCCTTCTCTTTCTCCTAGCTCTCTCTCCACTCACTGCCACTCTCCCACTCTCAATATGCCCAGGAGATCTTGTTCCTTTCCCTGTGAGGGACCTTGTATGAATCTCTTAGGTTCCTCCTTGTATCCTAGTTTCTCTGGAGGTATGAATTATATGCTGGTGATCCTTTGCTCAATGTCTAAAATCCATATATGAATAAGTATATACCATGTTCCTCTTTTTGTGACTAGGTTACCTCACTCAGGATGTTTTCTTCAAGTTCCATCCATTTGCCTGCGAATTTCAAGATCCCATTGTCCCCGCCCCCACCCCCGCACATATTTACATATATACATATATGTGTAAATATGCCACTTCTTCTTTATCCATTCTTCAGTTGAGAGGCATCCAGGTGGCTTCCAGGTTCTTGCTATTACCAATAATGCTGCTATGAACATAGTTGAACCGATGTCCTTGTTGCAAGGATGTGGATCATTTGAGTATATGCCTAAGAGTGGAATTGCTGGGCCCTGTGGTAGACTGATTCCCATTTTCCTGAGGAATAGATGAGAGAAGAGACAGAGACAGACAGACAGACAGACACACACACACACACACACACACACACAGAGAGAGAGAGAGAGAGAGAGAGAGAGAGAGAGAGAATGAGAGATACCATAAAAGAGGGAGTCATTATAGGTTTGAAGAGAAAACTGACAGAGAAATGTCCACAGACCTACAAGGATAACACCAACTAACAATCTGAACAACAGTGGAAAGGCTACCTTAAATGCCCTTCCCTGATAATGAGATTAATAATTAACTTATATGCCATCATAGAGTCCTCATCTATTAGCTGATGGAAACAGAAGCAGACACCCACAGCAAAATACTGAGCTGAACTCCTGGAATCCAGATGCAGAGAGGGAGGAGTGATAAGAAAAGGGGTCAAGACCAGACTATAGAAACCAACAGAGACAGCTGACCTGAACAAGGAGGAGCTAATGGGCCCCCAGACTAACAGCTGGGAAACCAGTATTGGACCAACTCAGACTCCCTGAACATGGGTCTCAGTTAGAAGGCCTGGGCAGTCTAAGGGACCTCTGACAGTGGAACCAGGATGTATCCTTGGTACACAAAAGGACTTTGAGAGCATATTCGGCAGGGAGGGATACTCCCTTAACCTAGAAGCAAGAGGGAGGTCCTAGTCCCTACTCCAAATGACTTGATAGATTATGTTGATCCCTCCTGGAAGATATCACTTCCCTGTGGAGTTGGGGGGGGAATAGGATATATGGGGGGCCAGGGGCATGGGAGGGAGGGAGGATGGGGGAAGGAACTGGGACCAATATATAAAATAAGAAAAATAATAAAAAGAAAAGTGAAGAAATGAAGAGAAAGGACAAGCTTGTAATGACATGGGGCATGAGAAAATGTAGTTTACCAGAGGATGATGAGGAGTTCTAAGATAGCACAAACTCACCAAACTCCAGTATCTGGAAACTCTTTGGGCCAAGTATAAGCATATGCTGTTCTTCCCACCCCTTACATTCTCTTTCAGCTCAAATCAGTGGTGTGTGTGTGTTTTGTGTGTGTGTGTGTGTGTGTGTGTGTGTGTGTGTGTGCGTGCGTGCGTGCGTGCGCGCGCGCGTGCGTGCGTGCGTGCGTGCGTGCGTGTGTGTGTGTGTGTGTGCGTGTGTGTGTGTGCTCTGTGTGTATCTGTGTGCAGGTGATAGAGGTCTAAATGGTGGATCTTCCTAAATTGCTTTCTACCTTGTAGTTTGAGACAGATCTTTCAGTGAAGTTAGAACTCACCAAGTCAGCTAGACTGGCGGCCAATGAGCCCTAGGAACTTTCCCACTTCTGCCACTCTAGGGGTGGGATTTCAGGTACACATAACCTTGCCCTGTGTTTTGTATGTGTGCTGGTGTCCCAAACTCAAGTCATCATGCTTGCATGGCAAACATTTTACTGATTGGCACATTCGCCTGGCCCAGTATCAGTGTTTTTTAAAGATGCAAACTGGGTCATGTTCAAAAGAGTCTAATGTTCCCTGAGTCATTCAGGGTGGAAGCCAAAGTTCTTACAGCAGCCAGTAAGGTCCTTTGTTGCCTGGTCCTGCTTCACTGTAATTTCATCTCCTACTATTCTCTTACTCATTCTGGGGCAGCCATACTCACCCCTGCTCCTCCCCCCCGTTAGTCATTCTCGTACGTGCCATGTCATGTCCTTTGCCCTTTTTATAACTTTGCACTGAAGTCCTTCTATATTTTCCCACTTGATCTTGTCACATCTCTATTTCACTGTTGCCTTCTCAATGATGCCTGTTTAAGGTAGCAGCCAGTTTCTGCAGTTATTTCTCCCTCCAGTCACGCTAAACATGATTTTAAGGAAGCAAGGACTGCTGCCTGTTTTGCTCATAGCTAGGGGGAGAAATGAGAGGAAGGTGGTGTTCTCGTACTTAATGAGTTGCGTGTCCTATTTTGTTTTGGTTGTTTATTTAATTGTTCTTTGTCTGGTTTGTTTCTTAAGTGTGGAATCCTAAGAAACCTCAGAGAAATCTTCAATCATTTGCATCTTGGTTTGCATTTGTTGATATTTATTTGTTCATCACTGAGGCTAAGGCGAGCTTCAGTGAAGCAATGGTGTTTTGACAAAAAGAGGTCTTACATCTTGAATTTAAGAAAATCAATTCCAGCTTCTTCTCTGTTCTTTTATTGCTATAGAGCTTGAACAAGTAAGTTGTGTCTACTCTGCTCTCCATCTGTATATTCTGTGAGTGTTCGGCTTGCCCCTCAGTCTGTCCTCCAGCACTGTCTAATGAACTCAGTGGCTCCCCACCTCCGCCTTTCCCTTGCCTTTGTTATTAACAGTTAGGAGCACTGTACAGCACTGCTTTGCAACTTTCTTCTTTCTGGTTTTAAAGACTGGACTTCTGTCTTTTATTTGTTTGAGGTTTTGTTTTGTTTTGCTCTCCTTCTCCCCCAGATCCTCAACTCTTTCTTCTTTGAAGCTTGTGTGTATTGAATGTAGACATGTTTTCAAAAAAATTCGACCATCCTTCAATCTTCAGCTCTTCAGAGGTCTCGGACTCTCAACATTGCTTGGAAGAGCCCCAAGTCCATTGATCATTATATCTTTCCGTAACTCCACTGCCTTTTTGCTAATCAATAATATGGTGCACCTTAAAATTCAATTCTTGTGAAATGCAGGGCACATCAAGGCACTAGAACACTCTGGTGGAAAGAGTAGAAAGTCAACTTTAAGTATTGACATTTTTTGGATGAATCCCGGGATAGGCAGTGTGGGAAAGTATTCCAAGGAAGATTGTATTTTTAAGCATCTACCAAATTCTCTGCACTCTAATATATGCTTTTCTCTAATGTATTTTAGAGTGCATTTCTTCAATTAACAATAATTATTTTCTCTCATTGACTTCTTTGCTTTCATTACACATATTTTTATGTAACATAAACTATTTGGGTTGTAAGATCTCTTTAAGATGACTTTATGGCATGAACTAGTAAGTGCTAGATGATTAGCTATTTTGAAGGATACAGTGAGATACAGTGCTAGATTTGAAGGACTTCGTGGAATTAGCCAGATTTAAAGTTATCCGTAATAATGTTTTTCTTAATCTTTTAGCATTCTACTTCTCAACTTTTTCCTCATTCGAAAACTCTAAATTATTATTCTATCTTCTTTACCTTGAACTGATCTTCTCATAGATTATTTTTTCCTTGCTCTGAACCATAAACGTATTAGGTCAAAGATTGAGGTATTTTTGTGTTTGGTGTGTATTTGCCTACTATACATGAAACGCCAAGGTAGACATAATAAGTTCCAGAAAAGTCTAAGCAAAGGTAACCTACTTATCTAAAATGACTATCAACCATTTATAATAAATTTTGATATGTTCTATTAGGATTTTATTTTATGAAAACTTTTGTTTTATGAATAAAACTATAACATAAATATAAGCGTTTTCCATTATGTCGCTGTGGTAAGTGCAAGGGCAGATGTCAGCCCTTGTTCTTTAAAACTGAAATCAAAATTTATTGGATGAATCTTCCTTTTTTTCTACTTCTGCCTCTTTTTAAGATTTGATTAAAATATAATCACATCATTTTCCCCCTCCATCTCCTCTCTCTAGTCCACACCCACCCCACCCGTGTCACTCCTACACTTGCTTTCAAACTCAAGGCTTCTTTTTAAAAATTCTACTTGTTACACATGTATGTAGTAAATATGTAGTGAAACCCACTGGGTCTATTTTATATTGTTTATGTGTGTGTTTTAGAGCTCAACATGAGAGCAGAGAGCCATTTAAAGTCTCGTTCTTGAGAAAGGCACATCCTCTTTCTCGCAGAAGTCTTGTCTCAGAGACTAGTCCTTCATGAATGTTCACCTATCCACACTGGCATGGCTACTGCTACTGTCATTATTCAATTCCTGTTTAAACAACCAATTGTTGAGGTTTAGTGGGTAACTTCCCTGTCATATCTGGAAGAGAATCTTATAGTACACGCCCTGGGATTGAAAATTGATTAAGGTTTTCAGGAGTGAGATAAACTGATGACCATGATAAAGGGAAGATGATTGGCAGGGTAGAATGAATCTAGAAGTAAATGAGCATTGTACCAATCTGTGTAAATGGAAATGAGAACCAGACATGAGTTATTGCAGTAAAAATGAAGGAATGGGGTGGCTATAAGACATTTGGTGTCGAGTCATTGATTCTGAGTTTGAGCTGATAATGAACACATATGCAAAATTGTTAAAGAATTTCCATCTCAGAAATACTAGAAATGTGGCCCAGAGTGGGATGCTTTGGAGCGCTTGGTCATCTGAGTTATTTCTAAGACTGACCAGCTAGTTTTTTGTGACTGTACCCTGACATGACTACTGTCAGACAAGCATGAACATAGACCTAAGAGTACTAGAACTGTTGATATTTTGACCCCCAAGTCTAGAAAGCCAGCTAGTTTGGGAAATCCTCTTCTCTTAAACATTAGCAATTGTACTATCTGTTAACAAGCAAATGCACTGTGAGCTAGGCTTGGTTGCCAATTTGCAAGCTCTATCTGAAATTCTGAGTTCTGTCTCCCCCAAATTACCTCAAAGTGCATCCAGGTCCTAAGCTTATCTGTGCAGTCCCTTCCTAGCAGGAAAGGCTTTCTGTAGAAGCTAATGTTTTCCTTTTGTTGAGATTTGAAAGTTATAAGCCTTTCTCTGCTTCTTCCCAGCCAGGTCTCTAGACAAACTTTATAACTTTGCTGATTGCTCTGGACTCCACCTGATATTTGCTCTAAATGCACTGCGTCGTAATCCCAATAACTCGTGGAACAGTTCTAGTGCCCTGAGCCTGTTGAAGTACAGTGCCAGCAAAAAGTACAACATTTCTTGGGAACTGGGTAATGGTAAGTAAGGATGTCATTTCCTATGAATTGATGAAAATAAAGGGGGAAAATAAATTTGCTTGAAATATAATCTTAGTCAGAGACTCTCTTTAGGGGCGTGGTCGCTGAGTTGGCCATTGTCTTAGAGTTTCTCTTACTGTGATGAAACACCATGACCAAAATCAGCATGGAGAAGAAAGGGTCTATTTGGCTTACATATCCCAAGTCAAAGTCCACAGAGGGAAACCAAAGCAGGAACTCAAACCAGATAGGAACCTGGAGGCAGGAGCTGATGGAGAGGCCAGAGAGGGATGTGCCTTACTGGCCTGCTCCTCATGGCTCATTCAGCCTGCTTTCTTACAGAACTCAGGACCACCAGCCCATGGGTGGCACCGACTACAATGGGCTGGACCCTCCCCATAAATCACTAATTAATAAAATGTCCTATAGTCAGGCCTGTGTATAGTATAGTCTTTTGGGGACATTTTCACAACTGAGTTTCTCTCTTCTCAAATGACTCTAGCTTGTGTTAGGTTTTAAAAAAACAAACAACAAAAAGAAAACTAGCCAGCTTAATTAATTCGCACCACATAATTCTCTCTGAATACTTCCTTCCAAATATGGTAGAATTCCACAGCTACACACACAGAGAGAGAGAGAGAGAGAGAGAGAGAGAGAGAGAGAGAGAGAGAGAGAGAGAGAAAGAGAGGGAGGGAGGGAGGGAGGGAGGGAGGGAGGGAGGGAGAGAAGGGAAGAATAGTTTGTTGATCAATGGCTAAGAATTTGATGCTAACCCAGATAAAAAATGACTTTATTATTCAGTGCATAATCCAGAGAGCATTGGTCCTGTAAGATGATCTTTATAAAGATGCTCATTGCTTCTTTGCCAGACCAATTCTTGGAGCACACTATGCATTGCACAGGTGCACTTGCTCATATTTATTGCATACTGGAATTTGCAGTTTCCTTAACAAGAAGGCAGAGGAGAATAAAATAAAAAGAAATTCCGTATATTTTAATAACATCCATCAATAGAGCCCAACTTCCATCTTCTCTCTTTTTCTATTCTCTCTTCCATTCCTGAAATAGAGGAAATTTGAAAAGAATTGTGACTTAAATAGAGACGTTACTAAACCAGGAGATAAATGGTATGGCTTTATTTGGGTGGGATTTTTTAAAATATATTATGATACATAACTAAAATTTCTGTTTTTAAATTATTCTTTAAGAGAAAACAAGTTACAGATAAGCTAGGAAAAACCAAAACTTTCCCAGGGGTGATTGATGGGAATTCTTTTTTAGAGTTTTTGAGATCTTGGAGTGTGAGAGTTTGTTCAGCTGAAATAAATCTTCATCTGAAGTAACTGGAGCAGTTTGCTAGTAAGACCTAGTGAGGAGAGAGCCATATACATCTTTCTATACAGTGATCTGTCAAGAACTGACTCCACCCCCATCTATACTTTCCTTCAAACTGTCCTACATAGTCCAGAAAAGAAGTGAAGAACATTCAAAGAGTGTTATTACTTGGCCACAAAACACATGATTCTCACCATCATTCTTTTAAATGCCCCTTCGGCGCATAGCAAAAGCAAAGAATCCTTTGAAGGGAGGTGAAGGGGTCCTGTCATGGGTGTGAAAACAGGGATGTAGATGGGGCTAGAGAAGCACAGAACCAAATTCATATATTTAAAAGTCAACAAAGCAAAAAGAAAGCATGAGTTGTGTTTGCTGGGTCAGTTTTTACTCTCTACCCTAGACAGTTTGAGCATGGCCCTCTTTTTTCCTTCCTTCCCTTTTACTTGTCCTCATTTCAATTATCAGACATCTCAAGTACATTCTCACTTAGAAACCCAGCCTTCCAAGCAGGGCGTGATCATTTTCAAGTTGCAAGTTAAGTTGGTAGAGAACAAATTGTGCAACTGTGCATTGGTTATGGTATTTAATAGTCGTTGAAAATTTCGTATACTCCTTTAAAAATGTTTTTACTGTTTGACAGATTCATTCCTATTCTCCTAATGTTCCTATCTCAGTTTTTCCTTTAAGTTCTCAGAAGATTAATTTGTCTTGCAATTACTGGGTACTTCTTGTATCAGAATCTGATCTTACAAGATTCCAATACACTCTGTTCACAGTTTTCTATGTTGTATATGTCCTTTCCCTGCTCAAAATTGTCTTCTTGTTCACCATTCTTGCCTAGATTTGTCTCTCCAGTTTTCTGTCCGTTTTCTTTTCTATGACTTTATCTTTTTGGATAGAATGAATGCTTAGGACTCTGGCCAGTCCCCATCCCCCACCCTTCCAATCCCCATCCCCCATCCCTCCATCTGCTCATCCCCTCTTAACAAGCATAGCAGCCCAAGAGCAACCCCAGTGTGTGAAAACCAAAGCAGGCATTTTCTCAGCCCTGCTGAAAGCCAGGTAAACATTCGGCAAAAATAAATACAGCTGGATGGATAGTACAATAATAATAACTTCCAGAGTAGCTGGATTTCAGGTACCTAAATCTACTTTTGAATTTCTCCTTCAAAATCAAAGAATAAAGAGGACTACACTCACCAAAGCAAGGTATACATCTATTATCAAGAGGCAGCAGTTAATGTTTGAGAGTCAAAAGTCTAAGAAACAAGACTTTCTCGACACAAGATTTTTCTTCTGTGGCTATGTATGAAGTGTGTGTGATGTTAAATATCCATAAATTGTAAACTTTGTAGCTGACTAATACTTACCTCAGGCCCAAAGTAAGGCAATTGGTCTGTGTCAAAATCAACGCCTCTTCCTTTAGAATTGTTTCTCTCAGTTATTTGTCACAGTGATATAAATTCCAATATACAAACACACATGCATGCATATATGTACATCCATGCACACACTCATGCACATTTACATGTACTCATGCACAGATACATATACAAAAGTGACACTAAGAAGTAGGATTATTTAAAAATATCACCTGAAAATATGTCTCAGAAACCTTTTAAAGTGGTTTTGGGTAGGATTGGAGATTCACACAGGAGAAACCCTAGAAAGATATAACCAGAGCCCAATAGGTGATTCTGGGGGAAGCACTGATGGCCAGAGAGCCAATAGGAATGTGACTATGCCAAGATTATGCCTGTGACATTTCACATAGGAATAAGAAATCCATTAAGAATTGTATTGGAGGGCCCCATTGGAGGGCTCCATACAGCCTGCAAACCCAGGACCATGATGCCTGGGATGGACCCTGGCTGAAGGCCCAGTTGTGCCCAGGCCTGCCACCATCTGCATTCCATCATCCACAACCAGGCCCTGTTACTGCTCACCAATGCTTGCAGCACCAAGATATCCTCGTCTTCCACAGTAAACAGTGCCGGTTCTGGATGGTGTCATCCAGTGCACTGAGAGGGATGAGTTCTCCCCCAGGAGATGGTAACCAACTTGATGCTCTGTAGCCACCTCAGCCCTCAGAAGGTGCTGATCTCTGGGCTGGAGGTGGTAGCTCCCGCTGGAAGTGGTGAAGCACTCCTCTACGGAGTCTGTTGTCTAGTGAGATGGATAAGGGTGTTACCAAAGTCTCTAAAAAGTTCCTGCCTGTCATGGACATTGGCAATACCAGCTCAAAGCTAACCTTCATGCAGGCCATGGCTTTGAGCACCTAAAACAGAACCAAGATGCTTCTACCTCATCATCACCAACTTCTCTGACCCAATGGGCCCTGGTGAGATCCCTTCAAAGCTCATGAAAACAGCACTCAAGGAAGACAGCATCCTTTGCTGCCAGCATAAGTGCCAGTGGCTGCACTGGACCTCATCAAGGAAATGATGTCCTCCTGCAAATCTCTAATCACTGTGGTGGGCTGTTCCTACTGCACCATCCCCATCTACCTCAGTGGCCAGATTGGTTTTATACAGTGTAGGAAAAAGCTGAGCATCAACTTCCTTCCCAGAGCCCACACAACAATGAACACAGACCCAGGTGGTACAGATGCAGCTGAAATACTGAACTCAGACACAGACTGTGCAACCTTTTGCAAGGCCCTTAATGATATAAGCTGAGCCCAGGTACCACTATGGCCTCACATGAAACCTCAGTCGGACAGGACCAAGGACCCTCTGAGGTGTCTGGGGCCCCATCAGCCCTGGACCAGACTTCGAGATGACTCTCACCCATCAACCAAATGTTACAGGACCTAGAATGCTGCCCAGCCTGCTCTGTTAGGTGAACTCAAGCCAGTCTCTCTCTCTCTCTCTCTGTGTCTCTGTTTATCTCCATGGCATTCAGCCCCAAGCCTATACCAGCTCTGTACAGCACTATCTATGGCCTCCATCACTCAACAACAGACACATGAATTTATAACAAACACAAAGAAAGAATTGTGTCAGACGCGTTCATAATACATTTTGGTTAAGAAATGACCGATTTTTGTCCATTCCTTGATACTTTGTAGAAGATTTAAATTAAAGGTTATGGACTAAGTAATCTGGCAAAGGAAATTTTGTTGCAGCCATTTCTGAATTCTGGCTGTACAAAGAATTTTGATGGTTTTCTTTATCTGTGTTTATTGCAAAATTTGGGTGAAAAAAGCAGAAGACAAAGATTTGAAGAACTTGCGGATTGGGCAAAAGACACATGCTCAAATTTTGGACTGAGGAGAGTGTGGTGGTTGAAAATACCAGTCTTACTTTAAAAAAAAAATAATGACATGTACTTTACATTAGGACAATAAACAAAGATACCTTGTGAGTATCTTGGAAGTTGGCCAGACTCCATCCATTGCAGAATCAAGGGTATAAAGGGGAAATCTTATTTGAAATCTTTTGCTTGGAGAAGAGCGTTCAGGCTATGATGTCAGAACAGAGCCTCCTGGAGAAGTGTTTCCATACGTCCAACCACCCATGTGTTCTGCTTCTGAGGCCAAGGTCCAGGAGGGCCACATAACTGCTTAAGCTAGTAGCACACCTCCATGTTGTCCAAGGTCCAGGAGGGCCACATAACCTCCGGAGTGAGTAGCACACCTCAGTGTTGTCCGTCTGTTGCTTGTTTTTAGGCACATGGAAGTTACAGGGTCCTGGAGGCTTCTACCCAGTTTCAGATGAAAGCCTTGAAGGCAGGCTAATGTATAGCAGGGACAGAGCCCTTCCTTATAGGAAGTCCCCAGAAGAGCAATGCAGGAAGTTCTGAGAGTGAAGTTCAGGTGTGTAGAAGACCACAGGGAGTTGAAGATTCCAGGAACATGGAAGACTTGCCAAGGAAATCCACAGGCAAGAAGAGGAACTGCTCAGCAGAGAGGCAGGTGGGCTGAAATTCACAAGAGAGCAGAGTTTGCAGGTGCCTAAGGTCTTTGACGTTTAAACCACACCACCGTGTGCCTGCAGATGCTAGACACGCATCCACAGTACAGAAGCTGCCCTACTGATGTCAGTCTTGCTTTGGCTCCATCCCTTCCCACACCTTCAGTCTTCTCTTTGGAATCGGCAGTACTTACTCTGTGCCACTGTGTACTGGAAATGTTTCGTTTCAGTTTTTCCATTTTATAGAGGCTCACGGTTAAGTGTTTATTTTGAATCTTGGTAAAAAGAGAGAGAGTTTATTACCTAAAGCCAAAGATAGGATAAACTTAAAGCCACTCATTACTACTTATAATGGAAGGGCATTTTGAATTTGAAAAGACTAAATTTCAAATCATGAAAGTTGTTTAACCAACATAAAATGTAGATTAAAATATATATTATTCACAAATTATTGATAAATTAATGGATACATTTATGTAAATTTTATTTAAATTAGAAACAATCTTATTGTACATATCAATCCCAGTTCCCTTTCTCTCCCATCCTCCCATTCCCCCCACCGACCCCCACCAACCCACCCCTCATCCACTCCCCAGGGAGGGTAAGACCTTCCATGGGGGATCACCAAAGTCTGTCACACCATTTGGGGCAGGTCCTAGGCCCTCCCCAATGTATCTAGGCTGAAAGAGTATCTCTCCATGGGGAATGGGCTCCCAAAGTCCATTTGTGCACTAGAGATAAATACTGGTTCCATTGCCAGAGGCCCCATAGACTGCCAGGCCTCCTAACTAAATTAATACATAAATTTAAGTATTTTAAAAATACTTAAGTAGCTTGTAGAACTGATACTGACTCTGTTTACAGATAAGTGACTTCAATGACATATCAATGAATTCTCTAATCATGATCCACAAGCAACTGAAAACACAACACAGTTTGTTTTTTCTTAAAATATTGAATTTGCACAAGCAGGTCACAATTTACAAGAGATAAGGCCAAATTCTGAATCATATATAAAAGACTTTAAGCCATGATTATGATTGCGTTGCATCCTAGAAAAAGCAAAAACACACATGGAGAGTAAACGGAGAAGACATTTCCAGGAGTTCTGGGAATAAATAAAAAGGGGAAAGAATATGTGATCAGGCAGGTTGTTTAAGGTAATAAATTAACTCAATATGTTACTGTAATTATAGAGCATAATCTTACAAACATTCCAAAGTCCACACTACTATATAATATGAAGAGTATGTCATAATAAAGATTATAGACATCATATATATTGCCAAAACAATATATCAGTATTGTTCATCAACTGTAACAATATACCAAGCCAAGACAAGACATCTGTACTATGGGAAACTGAGTATGTGTTTGTGTGTATACACACCTGTGTGTGGTGTATACACACCTATAGTAGAGAAGCAGAAACTATACAGGTCTCCTTGTACTATATGCTCAACACACTGTAACATTAAAATTATTCTAAAATACAAAAATGAACTACACTAAGAAGACTACATTATGAACCATGATGAAAATGAACACTTTAGGAAGGCGAGTGTAATTTGCTATGTTGGTTTCACTTTGTATTAAACACAACACTGGAAACAGTTGACAGAATATTGTTAAACAGAATTAACATGGACATATTGCAAAAGGAAGTGTACAGATGGCCAATAACCACATGAAAGCATATTTAACATCATTAGCCACTGTAGAAAAGTAAATCAGTGATTCCCCCAAAAGTATGTTAGTCATAGATTCTTCTCATACAATCTTTATTAGGATAAGGAAGTTCTTCTTTTAGTCAGAGTTTGTTGGGAGGATTTATCATTTGACAAATGCCTTTTTGTGTTTGCACATATTAATGCTATACTCCAGTCCTTTGATCCATCAAAACAATAGTTTATAATCTTTGGGTTGACATTAAATCAACCTTGTAATCCTTGCATTAGTCCCACTTGGCCTTAAAGTTTGATTTTTGTGTGTATACTGTTGAAATTGATTTGTGGAGATTTTTTAGTAACTATGTTTATGAGGAATATTCATCTGTAGTTTCCTCTTAATGGCTCTCTTTACCATTGATAACAGAAATATTAGCCTCATAAAATAAATTGTGAAGCATGCTCCCTTCATCTGTTTTTTGGGAGACTAGTGAAGAACTGGTATTTCTTCCAATGCTTAATTAATATATCTGAGTCTGGCTTCTGAGAGAAAAGTTTTCTTTTAATTGCTAGTTCAATGTGTCTTTTTCATATGTTTAGAGTTTCAACTTTCTTTGAGTCTTATGCTTTCTTATTTTGTGAAATAGTCTCTCTGTAACTAAGGCTAGCCTTGGACTGCTATGTATCTCATGCTGGCCTTTAACTGGTAATTCTCCTGCCTCAGCCTTCTAAATGCTGGGGTTGCACACATGAGCTACCCTAGTAAGCTAAGTCAGTTTTAATAATGTATGTCTTTCTTGAGTATTTTTCATCAATTCAATGTCCGAATCATTTCCATAAAGTTATTCTTAGTAGTCCTTTACCAGTTTAACTATTCAAGGTCCTTTATGAGTCTTTCATTATTAATTTTGTTAATCAATGGCTTTTATGTTTTCTACCTGAAGGAATGTTAATCAACTTTTCATTTATTGATTTTATTCTCATTTTAATTTCTTCTTTTATTTTTAGAGGTTATAATAGAATTTCAGCATTTCCCAATCACCTTTCCTTCCTCCAAGCTCTTCTATACACCTTACCTTGCTATCTTCCTAAAATTAATTGTTATTATATGTACATGTATATATTTATGTATGTATTCCTAAACACAAAAAGCCTGATTAGTATGTATAATGCTATATTATCAGAGCTGATTGTTTGGTATTGGAAAACCAATTGCTATGCTATTACCTAGAGAAGACTGTTCTTCCCACTCAACACTCCTTAGTTGCTTGTACTCCTTTTGTTTAGGGTTGAAGCCTCATAATCTCCTCCCCCCCCCCCCGTCTACTCTGGCATGTCCTTGTTCAGGTTTAGGTAGTCATGTTGGTGAGACTTCATTTGTATGTAAACAGGAAGACAAGAGCATGTTAGGCATCATATTCAATTTCTGTCTGTCTTATTGCCTTGAGACAGGGTGCCCACTGACCTAGAAGCTTGCCTTTTTTTTCTGCTAGGCTGTGTGACTAGCAATTTCTCATGTCTACTTGCCCTCACTCTGCAATACTAAGCACAGGCATGCAGAGCCATGGCTTATTACATAGTTGAGAGGGGTTGAAAACCAAGTCTTCTTGCTTGCTAAGCAAGTGTCCTTACTCACTTAGGCATCTTCCCGTCCTTTTTCATTCTTATTTTCTAAATTTTTTTTTATCAAAAAAATGTTCAGATAAACATTTTGAGCCTTTTTTTCTCTCCTTCAACTCCTTCCAGATCCTCCCTAACCACTCAACTTCATCTTCTGTCTTCCTCCATTTTCCCCCAAAACTCCACAATGTAAACATCAAACAAAGCAACAAAAAGGAAAAAAAAGTCAAAACCAAGAGAAACAAAAAGCCACAAACCCAAACCAAACCATGGAACTTGTTTGTATAAGCCAACTACTCCTGGGCACGAGGCTTGCCCTGGAATGTGGTTGATATACTCAGTAACACTCCATTGGAATAAGCTGATTGCTTTCTTTGTCCAGCAGGTTTCCCTGTTATAGATGCTACCCCATGTCCACTTCCCCCTCAGTACTGAGACCCTATCTGGCTTGAACCTGTGCAGGTCCTGTGAGGGCTGCCACAGTCCCTGTGGGTTCACATATGCATAAGTCCTGTTTCCTTTGGAGTCATCACTACATCAGGCTCTTAGAATCCTTCACCTCCTCCTTTGCATAGATTCCTGAATCTTTGGGGGAGGGGTGTGATGAAGACATCCCATTTAGGACCAAGTGCTCCAGAGTCTCTCACTCCCTGCACGCGGTCCAGTTGTGGGTCTCTGTGTTAAATTCTGTCTGCTGTAAGAGGAAGCAGGTTTTCTGATGTTGGCTGAGTGAGGCTTCGATCAATAGATACAGCAGGATGTCATCCAGAGTCATTTTTATAGCTCTGTTCCTTTAGTAGAATAATAGCTGTAGTTTTTCACCTAGGCCCGTGACCTATGGACTCTCCAGTTCTTGGTCACATTAGCTATGCATCTCACTCTGTGAGATGGAATCCATATCTTTTTTCATTTCATAAGGAAGAATTTTAGGTTATATATCTTAAGATCTTAAGATCTTTTCATTTCCAATATAGGAGCCTCAAGTTACAAAATTTCCCCTAAGCACTGCATATTCTGTATCATATATATTCTTTCATGTTTTCATTTCACTCTATTATAAATATTTATTTCCCTGTTATATCTTCATTGGCCTAAGTATTATTCATTTTTATAATTTCTTAATATTTGTGAATTTTTATATTTCAATTAGTTTATTAAAGTCCAATATGTAAGTCAGGAAATATATATTGTATGATTTAAATTATGAGATTTGTGTATTCCTGGCGAATGCTCTATTTAGAAAATTGTTCTGTGTGCCCTGGAAAACAAAGTATACCCTGCTATTGTTAGCTGAAGTGTTTGGTCAGTCAGACAGGCTACATTAACCTATACTCAAAATTTCTACTAGCTTCTTGAACTGTACACCAGGCCCCTATATGGGGTTGTGTAATTGAATGTGGGGTTGAGAAGAAATTGCTAGCAGGAAAGTTTTGAATGTGTGACAACTAGAAATTAATTCAAAATTATCCCAGTGTCATTGTAAAATACTTTGACAACAGAAACTTTAAGGGGAGACATTTTAGGCTTACAATTCCAAATTACAACCCATCATTGGAAGGACATTAAGGCAGGGACATGGAACAGCTACCCACAGTCAAGAACGCAGAGAGAAGGAGTGCATGCATCTCTACTTCTCCTCTCAATTTCTCTGCTTTTACACAGACCAAGACCCAAACCCTGGAAATGGTGCCAGCCGCGGTGGGTTAGATCTTCCCACATCAATTAGCAATGAAACAATCCCTAACAAACATGGCCACAGGCCTACCCAACCATTCTAGATCGTGTCAAGTTGACAGATAAAACCAACCATCACAAAAGTCAAAGTGCTGAGTCCAAGGTGTTTCTGCATCACGTGACTTGGTTCTGAACACACCACACACATGCTTTGTACTGTGCTCATCTTTGCACCAGGCATCCTGAATGGTGCCAGTCACACCTCAGCTCAGATTTGAGAATGCTACGCGTTACGAATTTTCTCTTAAATACAAAATTTTCTGCTCTTGCAGAAAAATGTGCACAAAATAGTTATGGGAAAGAAGACTTCTAATATTTTTGTGACAGCATTCCTCATTATATAAATAGCAAATTAATATTATTTCCAGATTGGGTTGTGTCAGACAGTTTGATTTCAAAAACTAGTATTTGAGTTGCTGAGTTGAGTGTCATTTAAAAAAATTATTAAGTTAATTTTACTTGGAATTAGGACAGAATTTTCAATAATTTTCTGAAATGGCCCCAAGCATACTTTTGTAATTTTGTACTTTTATTTATATAAAAAGAAGTATTCTAAATGTTGGTGATTATATAGTCAAAGTATCAATCAACTCTGAAAACACTGATGATACTTATGTTCTACAAGATTTAATATTTATTTATCTGTGTGCATGAGTACTTTACCAGCATGTATGCCTGTGTACCGTGTGAGTGCAATGCCCAAGGTGGTCAGAAAAATGGCATTAAGTCCTTTGAGGCTGAAGTCATAGATGGTTATCAACATCTGTGTGGGTGCTAGGAATCAAACTCTGATCTTCTTAAAGATCAGCCAATATCCTTACCTGGCTCTTAATGTCTCTCCATCTTTGTGATTTAATTCTTTATCTAAAACAAACATGTCTATGTATCTCTTTAGTATGTGATTTGCTTTCATCTTTAACAACTGGTAAACTTTTGTGTACCAACAAATTGAAGTTATCTTCTTTTTAAAAATAATATGTATTTATTATTTTATGTGTGTGAGTATTTTGCCTGGATGTATGTGCATGGAGGCCAGAAGAGAGCACGAGATACCCTGCAACTGATATCAAAGATAGATAGCTTCCATGTGGGTGTTGGGAACCAAATCCAGGTCCTTTGCAAGAGCGTAACAGCCCATACTGTTAATCGCAGAGCCATCTCTCCAACCCCTAAATTAAATTTCTTCATTACTATCAGTAACTGTTTGATTATACAGATATAGATGAGGTTACATAAAATTGTGATGAGTGGAGCTGAAGAGATGGCTCAGTGGTTAAGAGCACTGGCTGCTCTTCCAGAGGACCCTGGTTCAATTCCCAGCACCACATGGCAGCTCACAGCTGTCTGTAACTCCAGTTCCAGGAGATCTGACACCTTCACACCAAAGCACATAAAATAAAATTAAGTAAATTACTTTTTAAAAAAATATGATGAGTTAGCTCATCACCATCTGTTTTCAAGCAACACTAATTTATATCCATATTAATAAACACTTCAGTGTAACATTTTACAGAATTTTGAATATATTATCTCGTTCTCTTCTTGCCTTCTTTGTTGCTGATTTAAAGAAAATCATTTTTTAATCTCATTCTGTTTTCCTGTATGTGCTGTGTCAGGTCAGTTGGAGTTTCCATTTGATTATTTTTATAGTCTCTTTATATTCCTATTTGTTAAAACACTAACACACTTTCTATTAATTCTTTTGTTCTCTTTAGTTCTCTGTACACACGTATAATTTTGAAGTTCTTATATGCCAAATAATCTAATGTTAAAAGCTTCAAAGAGACATTTTCTATTGACTGCTATTTTTCCTTTCTTGTATATGGTCACTTTCCTATTTTTGTTCTTCAAAGTAATGCATTTTAAATAATATGTTAGAAGGATGTAGAATTCTTAGTTGTCCATCCCAGAGATTGAGTTTGTTACTTTTTGTTTGGTTTCTCAGTTACCAGGACTGATGCTTTAGTGTATCTAGTCTATCACTGTTGCATTGGGTAGTTACTGATATCTCCAATTAAAAACAATAATCCTTTAGGGGCTGGAGAGTGGCTTAGTGGCTTAGTACTGTCTGCTCTTCCAGAAGACCCAAGTTCAATTCCTGCCACCGATAGAGTGGCTCATAACCTTTTCTAACTCTAGTCCCAGGGAATCTGGCACCTCTTCTGACCTTTGATGGACCTAAGTGTACATGGTACACAGACATACACACAAACAAAGCACCAACACACATTAGATGTTTGTTTGTTTTTAATTAATCCTTTAAAGATATTTTTAGGGTCAACTTTCTAGGGATTGCCTTCACATTGATACAACTTAATGATGAGCCAATAATTGATCAGATATGTGCTTACTTAACTTGAGTCAGTAAGGCCAGGCCAGCAGATATGCTGATGAATGGGAAACAGTAAACACTTGGGTAGTAATGTGCCATCTGTGTATCCCTGTGAGAGTTCTAGGGTTCATTTTCATGTGGGAGTATATAGATAGCTAAATCTCTCTACAGTTCCCCTGAATATATGCAGCCTTGTGGATTAAAGGGCATATAAGACAAATCATCAGTTTTCACTGCACATTTCTCTTAAAATTTCATGTGAGTCTGATAATATATATTTTGTCTCTTCCAGAATCACAGCTTTATACTATCTGAGATAATGGCTTTGAGGCATCTTTAATTAGCTATCTCTAACTCTTAAGAGCTGTTGGGTTATTTTTAGGACTTTTCATATCATTCCAATGCTAAACTTAGGAAAAGAGGTTTTGCTCAAAGTTATTTCACTCAGCTATCTTGTTCCTAATGAACAGCAACGGTGTTTTTCCTAAGTTTGTATGCAGTAATACTCCTTCTGAAGGTAACCCTTCTTACCATTTGTATTAGTTTCCTAGGCCTTGCAATGACAAATTACTGTGGCTTAAAACAAAAGAAGCAAGTTTTCTTTTGCTCATTATGAAGCCATAAACTGAAATCAAAATATCAGCATGGTTGCTTTCTTCTACAAGCTCTGAAGGAGAATCTGTTCCATTCCTCTCTCCTAGCTTCTGGAACTTTCAGAATCCTTTAGCACAGTAACATCTCTCCAGGCTTGTGCTTGTCATCACATGGCCTTTATTCTTGTCTCTGTGTATCTGAAGTTCCTTTCCCTATGTGTTGCAAACACAGCAGTTATTAGATGTAGGGTCCACCCTAACCCTATGACTCCGTAATAACATTGCATCCTCAACGACCCTATTTCCAAATAAAGTCACGAAGTTCTGGTACTCAAATTTGGGAAGACAGTACTCTACCAACTGTACCCTTCATTACAAAGTATTACTAAAAGTAAGTGTGGTCTCTTTTGTGAACTGGGTGATGTTTTATGAAGATAAGTTTGGAATGAATGGAGCATCAAGTTGCCACTACTAGCATGACAGTTTCTGTGTTCCTTAAGATAACTTATGTCCTCCTTTTATTATTTTGTTCATGCTAGTAAGAAAAAGGCATGGCTCTGTGAAAAGGGAAGGGCTGGCAGAATCTCCTTCTTCTCCATTCTAATTTATATGTCTGTTTTTAATCTAGAGCCAAATAACTATCGGAGCATGCATGGCCGGGCAGTAAATGGTAGCCAGTTGGGAAAGGATTACATCCAGCTGAAGAGAATACTTCAACCCATCCGTATTTACTCCAGAGCCAGCTTGTATGGCCCCAATATTGGACGGCCCAGGAAGAACGTCATTGCTCTCCTAGATGGGTAGGTCAGATTATTTAGCTGCCTTTATAGTACTGCTCATTAAATATAATAGAGTGAATTATTTGTGTTTATTCTGTTCATTTTCATATTTAAGAAGAAAAGGTGGTTTACTCCTAAACAGGGATTCTTCAACAAACAATAGCACTTATCTTGAGAGCTCCTAGAGTCAGGGTTGTTGGGGAAGGAGAATATCTTAGTATCTAGGTTGCTTGAACAGAGTGTATTATT
Source organism: Cricetiscus sungorus (assembly GCA_030556225.1). NCBI lineage: Eukaryota > Metazoa > Chordata > Mammalia > Rodentia > Cricetidae > Cricetiscus > Cricetiscus sungorus. Next base: position 139,009,261 of record JANBXA010000007.1, on the reverse strand, counting down.
TGCAAAAATAATTTAATATAGGATTTCATGGAATCATTTTATATTTTTAAAAGATTGGGAAACATAACGCATAATAATAGAACCAAACTAATACTTCAATTAGCAGACATTCTTCAGAATTGTTATCACTTGCTTAACTTTGACTGACATGACAAACATCCTTTGTATGATGGTACAAAGCATGACGTGAAATGTTCTCTAAGTCAGCTCTGCAGTGGGCTAGCCTCAAACTGAGTAATGGGTATGTCCATAAAGATTTAGTTGGAAGAAATGCTTGAGCATTAATTTGTTGCCAGCAACTAGGAAAACTTATAGTTAGAGGGAACCACACTAGAGTCGTGGAGGCTTAATATAGATATATGTTGAAACAAGGCACAAAATGAAAAGGTAACTGGAGCAAGAGTAAGAATAATGAGGTTGGGAGATTCACGTGTTACATGTAGCATATAGTCAGAATCTAGAATAGCAATAGTTATCCATGCAGTTCAAAGTGAGTAAGATAGCTTCCAATGATGTGTATGTACCAAGCAGTTAGGTAAAAGTCGTGGAAGCATAAGGAATCAAAATAAAAAGGTGTCTCCTGAATGAGTGTGTGTCTCAATGGCTTGTTTCATTTCTGATTGTCTAGTTTTGACTTGAACTTGTGAATATAGCAGATTTTACTAAAGGTTTGGGGAAGGCAGAGGGGTTTATATTATAACAAGACCAGCAAGGTGTAGTTTAATACTAAAAATTTTTCTCCATAAAAGTTGCTGAATTTTTTTGGATGAAAAATTTTATGACCTTAGTCCCTACCCATTAGCTAACAGCTTCCTTCTTCATGCTCTCACTGAACTTTGACATTTCTCTTTACATGTGTGAACTTTGACATTTCTCTTTACATGTGTGAACTTTGACATTTCTCTTTACATGTGTGAACTTTGACATTTCTCTTTACATGTGTGTGATGAGGAGCAGGACAGAGATGAAGAGGTCGCTTTCATTTTCCTGTCATACTTAGTGTGTAAAGATCAGTCGTGGTGTATTTATTCATATTTCACAGGTTCATAATAAAAATATATAATCATTCTATCCTTTGTCTATATAGTTATTACTTTAAAATATTGTTTTCCTTTAATAATTTGATTAATGTGTCCCCATATGACCTACAGTGTCAGTCTAATACTTTAGAATGGTATAAATCATTCTCATTCTAACACTATTTCTTGAGCAACATCTATGTTCTAAATAATATGCTAATAATTGAGATAATAATAAAATACATACATTTTTTCCCTCATGAGGTAGTCACTAAGTTAGCAGAGACATAGACATAAATTAGAAACATAAAACCAGAACAGTATGAAGAAGCAGCACATGGTTATATTAATGACTCTTAAGTGCTGTGCTTGCTTGAACTAGAAAAATTCATGGAAACTTTCCCTTAAAATGTATAATATAAAGAAGGATTAGCTGACTACACAACATGAGAAATGAAGTATCAGTGATTATTTTGTGTATGTACAGAACTGAAGAGAGAATTCTCAATAGAGGAATCCAAAATGGCTGAAAGACACTTTAAAAGGTGCTCAACATCCTTAGCTAGCAGGGAAATGCAAATCAAAAGCACTCTGAGATACCATCTTACTTCTGCCAGAATAGCTAAAATTAGAAACACCAATGCTGGAGAGGAAATGGAGAAAGGGGAACACTCCTCCACTGCTGGTGGGAGTACAAACTTATACAGCCATTTTGGAGATCAGTATGGTGGTTCCTCAGGAAAATGAGAATCAATCTACCACAGGACCTGGCAGTTCTGCTCTTAGGCATATACTCAAATGATTCACATCCATGCAACAAAGACATCTGTTCAACAATGTTCATAATAGCATTATTTATAATAGCAAGAACGTGGAAGCCACCTGGATGCCCCTCAACTAAAGAATGAATAAAGAAGATGTGGCACATTTACACAATGGAATACTACTCACCGGAAAAAAAAAAAAAACCATAGGTATCTTGAAATTCTCAGGCAAATGGATGGAACTTGAAGAAACCATCCTGAGTGAGGTAACCCAGTCACAAAAAGGGGAACATGGTATGTACTCACTCATATATGGATTTTAGACATAGAGCAAAGGAGCACCAGCCTATAATCCATACTACTAAAGAAACTAGGATACAAGGAGGAACCTAAGAGATTCATACAAGGTCCCTCACAGAAGGGGAAAGGAACAAGATCTCCTGAGCATATTGGGAATGTGGGGGGGGGCAGTGAGTAGAGAGGGAGTTAGGATAAAGACAGGGGGAGAAGAGGAGAGCATGTGAAACTGAGAAGATTGAGTCAGGGGAGGAACAGACAAGAGCAGAAAGAGAGAGAGAGAGAGAGAGAGAGAGAGAGAGAGAGAGAGAGAGAGAGAGAGAGAGAGAGAGAGAGAGACCATAATAGAGGGAGCCATTATAGGTTTGAAGAGAAAACTGACTATAGAGAAATATCCAAAGACCTATAAGGATGACCCCAACTAACAATCTGAGCAACAGTGAAAAGGCTACCATAAATGCCCTTCCCTGATAATGAGCTTGATGACTAACTTATCTGCCATCATAGAGCCCTCATCTAGTAGCTGATGGAAACATAAGCAGACACCCACAGCTAAACACTGAGCCGTCCTGGAATCCAGTTGCAGAGAGGGAGGAGTGATAAGAAAATGGGGACAAGACCAGGCTACAGAAACCCACAGAGACAGCTGACCTGAACACGGAGGAGGTAATGGACCTCCAGACTGATAGCTTGGAAACCAGCATTAGACCAACTCAGACTCCCTGAACATGGGTCTCAGTTAGAAGGCCTGAGCAGTCTAAGGGACCTCTGACAGTAGAACCAGGATGTATCCCTGGTGCACAAAAGGACTTTGGGAGCACATTCCCCATGGAGGGACACTCCCTTAACATAGAAGCAGGAGGGAGGGCCTAGTCCCTACTCCAAATGACTTGACAGATTTTGTTGATCCCTCCTGGAAGGCATCACCCTCCCTGTGGAGTGGGGGTGGGGGTGGGATGGAAGGGAGGGAGAGGGAACTGGGATGGATATGTAAAATAAGAAAAAAAAAAGAACAAAAGGGGGAGTGGGGGGAGAGGTGAGGTTCAGCTAGAGGGATTGGGTCAGGGGACAGTGGAGATCATTCTGAGGAGACACAGCTTGTCCTTCCTGGCCCTTCCTGCTTCTCTGCTTCCCAGACACCACCATGCTCTGCTTTTCACCAGACCATAAGCAACAGAGTCAGCCAAGCATGGTCTGAAACCATGAGCCCCAGTAAGCCCTCCCTCCCTAGTGTCTTTCTCTCAGGTGTTGGTCACAGCAACAGGAAGTCTGACTACCAAAGCATGTGGCGAGGCTTTTGTAGTGGCAACTTCCTCCACATCTAAACATGACATGGATCAAAAACCAAACACAAAGCCAGAAAATAATCATTTAGGGCAAGGAAAGATAATGATGAACAGTTTTTTCTTTTAGATGCCAAAATGAAAATTTAATTTTCTTGATATATGTATGTGAAATAACAGTAGAACGAAATATCCCAGAAGCTTAACCAACAGAAGAGAAACATCAGCACTGTAAATTAGCAGCTCACAGCTTTTCCTAATTCCCTTGGTTGTGCACGTACAGTATTACATAGATGTGATCATTGCAGAGACTTATTTTTATTCATGCTTCATATGGCCCTTATTTCTGCATACTTCTCATAATTGCCATTCTTAGTAGAAATAAAATATTCCACTGCATTAATGTACCAAAGTCTAACTAACCATCCTTCTATTGCACATTTGGCCTGTTTCCAGTTTTTGCTTATAATATAGTACAACTATAAATATCTTTATACAAATAGATTTTTAAATTTTTCTTTTGAATCATATTCTTGGGCTGTATCCAAAAAGTTGGGTTTCTGGGTCAAAATGTATATTAATTTTTATGGCTTTATATTTGCTGCCAAATTTCTTTTCAGGATGATTTCACTAGGTGAAAAGCAGTGGTATATCACTGTAACATCTCCAAATATCACACAACAATGAGCACTGACAGCATGTTAATTAAATTTGTTTAAATTAATGCAGGATCATGTTGCATGCTTGTTTATATTTGGGTTTGTTAACTTCAACAACAGCTGGATATTCTCCTACTCTTTATATGGCCTTGTTTCTTGTTTCTGTTATTTATTTCTCTATTTATGTCCATGTGGTTTTGTGTGATTGTGTGTGTGAGTGTGTGTGTGTGTGTGTGTGTGTTTTGTGTAGAGAGGGGAGGAAGTATACATTCATGTTCCTATGTGTGTGGGGCTGCACTCAAGCATGAATGATCTGCCTTGATTTGCATTTCCCTGATGGCTAAGGATCATGAGCACTTTCTTAAGTGCTTTCAACCATTTTGGATTCCTCTATTGAGAATTCTCTATTTAAATCTGTACCACTCATTTTAATAGGATTATTTGGAGTTTTGGTGACTAGTTTCTTGATTTCTTTGTATATTTTAGAGATCAGTCCTGTGTCAGATGTGGGGTTGGTGAATATCTTTTCCCACTCTGTGGGCTGCCATTTGGTCTTGTCAACTGTGTCCTTTGCCTTACAGAAGCTTCTCAGTTTGAGGAGGTCTCATTTATTAATTGTCAATCTCAGTTTCTGTGTTACTGGTGTTATTATGTTCAGGAAGTGAAGTCCTGTACCAATTCATTCAAGGGTATCTCCTGTTTTCTCTTCTAAGAGGCTCATTGTGGCTGGATGTATGCTGAAAAAGCCTTCAACAAAATCCAACACCCCTTCATGATAAAGGTCTTGGAGAGTTCAAGGATAACAGGAACATATCTAAACATAATAAAGACAATATACAGTAAACCAACAGCTAATGTCAAACTAAATAGAGAGAACCTTAATGTGATTACTCTAAAATCAGGAACAAGGCATGGCTGTCCACTCTGTCCATATCTCTTCAATATTGCACTTGAAATTTAAGCTAGAACAATGAGACAACAGAAGGAGATAAAGGGGATACAAATTGGAAAGGAAAAAGTCAAACTTTCACTATTTGCAGAAGATAAGGTAGTGTACATAAGTGACCAGAAAAACTCTACCAGGGAACTTCTACAACTGATAAACACCATTAGCAAAGTGGCAGGATACAAGATTAACAAAAAAAAAATCAGTAGCCCTACTGTATACAGACAATAAACTGGCTGAGAAAGAAATAAAAGAAACATCATCCTGTACGGTAGCCACAAACAACATATAATATCTTGAGATAATGCTAACCAAATAAATGAAAGACCTATATAGCAAGAACTTTGTGTCTTTAAATAAAGAAATTAAAGAAGATACCAGGAAATGGAAAGATCTCAAATTTTCTTGGATAGGTAGGATCAATATGGTAAAAATGGCAATCTACAGATTCAATGCAATCCCCTTCAAAATCCCAGAACATTTTTTCACTGGCCTTGAAAGGATAATACTCAACTTTATATGGAAAAACAAAAGATAAAGGATAGCCAAAGCAACTCTGTACAATAAAGGAATTTCAGGAGGCATCACCATCCCTGACTTCAATTTCTATTATAGAGCTATAGTCCTGAAAACAACTTGGTATTGGCACAAAAATAGACAGGTAGAGCAATGGAATTGAATAAAAAATCTTGATATGAACCCACACATTTAGGAACACCTGATTTTTTGACAAAACAGCTAAAATTATAAAATTGAAGGAGGAAAACATCTTCAACAGCTAGTGCTGGCATAACTGGATGATGGTGTGTAGAAGACTGCAGATAGAGCCATGTCTCTCACCATGCATAAAACTTAAGTCCAAATGGAACAAAGACTTCAACATAAATCCAGCCACACTGAATTTCTTGATATTATGACCTGCCAACATTAAACCAAAATGAAATAAACAATTCAAACAGACTCATAATCCCTGGTGAAATAGAAGCAGTAATTAAAGTCTTCCAATTAAGTAATCTCAGGGCCAGGTAGTTTCTGTGTACAATTCTACTAGACATTAAGAAAGAAATAACACCAATACACCTTAACTTGTTCCACACAGAAACTGAAGAAACATTTCCTAAATGTGTATATGAAGCCAGTATCACTCTGACAACAATACTATACAAAGACCCAACTAAAAAATAAATTAATTAATTAAAGATCAATAGTCCATGTGAATGTAGATTAAAAATTTCTTGCAAAATGAACATGAGGTATCAGAAAGATTGAGTAAGGAGATTAAGAGAGGAGAGTAAGAAAAGATACACATCAATATAGCAAGCCAAAGAGGAATCTAGGCACTAGGAAATTGTACAGAGATCCACGAGGATGACCCCAATTAGTAATCTAAATAATAGTGGAGAGGCTACCTTAATAGCCCTTTCCTTATAATGAGAATGATGACTAGCTTATATGCCATCCTAAAGCCTTCACCCTGTTGATGGAAGCAGAAACAGAGATCCACAGCTAAGCATTGAGTGGAACTCCTGGAATCCAGTTGTAGAGAGGGGGAGTGATGAATATGGAGTTCAAGACCTTGCTCAGAAACCCACAGAAACAGCTGACATGAGCAAGTGGGAACTCATGGGCCTCAGTCTGACAGCTGGGAAACCAACAGAGGACCAAACCAGGACCCCTGAATGTGGGTATCAGCTAGGAGGACTAGGCAGTCTATGGGGCCTCTGGCAGTGGAACCAGGATGTATCCCTAGTGCATGAATGGACTTCTTATCCTAGGTACATGAGGAGGGCCTAGGCCCTGCCCCAAATGACTTGACAGATTTTCATGATCCCTATTGGAAGGCTTCACCCTCCCTGGGGAGTACATGGGGGTTGGGATGAGGAGGTGTGTGGGGAATATGGGAGGGGGAGGGAAGTGGGATTGATATGTAAAATCAGGTTTTTTTTTCTAATTTAAATAAAATGCATTATAAAAAATACTTGCAAAATGAATTAAAAAATACATCAGAAAGATGATCCACTGTGACCAAGTTGGCTATGTCCCAGAGATGCAGAGATAATTCAGCAAAAGTAAATAAATAAAGCCCATCATATAAACAGAGTGAAAGACAAAGCCATGTGATAATCTTACTACATGCAGAGAGGGTCTTTGACAAAATCCAACACCCTTTCATGATAAAAGTCCTGGATAAAATAGGGATACAAGGGAAACACCTCACATAATAAAGGCAACTTGCAGCAACATCTCTGAAATGTAGAAAAACTCAAAACATTTTCACTAAAACCAGGAACATGGTACTGATGTCCACTCTCTTCATACCTATTTAATATAGGGCTTGGAGTCTAACTAGAACTATAAGACAACTATAGGAGGTTGAGGGGATACAGATAGGAAATGATGAAATGAAATATTTTCATGTAATATCATTGTATATATAAAAGACTATAAACTTCACCAGGAAACTCCTACGACTGAGAAACATGTTGAGCAAGTAGCAGAATACAAAGACAGCACACAAAAATTGTAGCCTTCCTATATACGAATAAAACATACTGAGGAAGAAATCAGGGAAGCAGTACCTTTCACAATAGCCTCAGAAAATGTCTTAGGATAACTCTAACCAAGCAAATGAAAAACTTGTATAATAAAAACTTGAAGTCTTTGAAGAAAGAAACTGAAGAAGATACCAGAAGATGCAACAATCTCTCATGCATGTAGATTGGTCAGATTAATATAGTGAAATTACCAGAAGCAGACTATAGAGTCAATGCAATACAAATCAAAATTCCAACACAATTCTTCACAGAGGTTGAATAATAGCATTGTTTATAAAACTATTAAATATTACAACGCATTAAATAATATTAAACTTCATATGAAAACACAAAAACCCAGGAGAGCTAAAACAATACTTGATAATAAAAGATCTTGAGCTAGCACCACCCAGATTTCAAATTGTCCTAAAGGGTTATAGTAATGAAACAACACTGGCATAAAGAAAGACATGTTGATCAATGAATTAAAATTGAAGGCCCAGACGTAAATGCACATGTTGTGGACATCTGAGCTTTAAGATGGTGCTTTTTAAGATTCAGTCCTCCTTGAACACATACTCAAGTTGCTATTGAATACTTTTATTTTGAACTTCTTAGCATCATTCATATCCAATCTTCATTTGTTTTTATAGATCTTATCATTTTTACTTTTTAATAATCTATCAGCAGCTGTTTTCAGACTCTCATGATACCCCAAGCGTGACATCTAGTCAATTCAATTTTGCTTGAAGTCATAAGTTTTTCAAATACACTGACTCTTGGCCTTTAGCGTCTCTGTCTTCTAACTTCCAATCTAGTAAACTGTTGGGTTCCATTACACTAACTTCAAGTATGCCAAAGTAATTTAGATTTTAGAAAATGTCGTAATCTGTTTGACTTGCATATCTTTTTGCTTCGTGTAATTGTTTAGAAGGCCATGTTTTCCTCTTAACCCTAGATCTTCCCTGACATGTTGTCAGATTTCAGTGGTCTCCTCTAACATTGCATGACATTTTATTTTTCTGTTCTAGCATTTCCAAATTGATTATAATGTGTTTGTTTACATGTTTACCTCTCATAATAGACCATAAACTATGATCTAGATCTTGCTTCTTTAAACCCTTAGAACCTATAAATATACATTCTTGTTGAAAAAAGCATCTGTTTATATAACATATAACTTTGTTTATAAGATGTGAAAAATAGAACGCATGGATTGTGATTTTAAAATATTATAAATTGTAATGATGACATCTGAGTGAAACATAGTGATTTTATAAATAATAATAGCTAACTTTAATGTCATAGAACCACACTGGCTTTTAAGCTTTTTAAAATAGGAATGTATAAAACTGCCTTCCAGTTAGGATAGGAATAGAGATAGGATCTATGTTTGTGTCATCGGGGAGTTACAGGTCTCTTGGAAAATGGGAAATAATTAATAAAATGTTTGCTTTATTGCTTTCATGTCCTCAATCAAGACCTGGATAGTTCTAGACATTGCTTTTCAGCTGAAGAATTGTTGTTTAGGATTATATCAGTTTCATCTGTTTTTCTACTATAAATTTCTATGTACCATTTATGTGATGACAATTTATATATCTTTTCTTTTACCAGACAATATATTTTTCTTGCTTCAGAAGTTCACTATAATTGTTTCGTCTCATGTTGATCAATATGCTAAGCAGACATATGTAGAAATCCCAGTCAAAAGAGGTTTACCATAAACATCAGTTTATTTACTATTTAAATCTTTGATCTAGAAAAATATTACAAAACCATTTTAAATGCAGATAGTCAAAACCTCAGACATAAGAACTAATAGCATAGATGAAAAAACTAAAATAACAAATGTAAATAATCAACCTAAGAGAAATTATAGTTCCAGATCAATATTTATATCTATAATTAATATCTTCTTTGAATATAAGATGTGCACAGTAAAATATATTGCAATTATAAATTAGAAACATTTTATGAAAATATGTAGTCAGAACAATAAAACCATTTTTAAATTAAATATAGCCTTTCTGAAATTAAGCTTAATAGGTACATGTATTAAATGCATTAGTGACTAACTCCAAGCCACCAATAACACCTCAGTGTCACATTAAGGAAAGAAATAAAAACATTTCCCCCTTGGAGTCATTTAGCCAAGGAATCCAGATTTGAATCCTCGGCTTCAGGCTCCACGTATCTACAGCTCTGTCTTACATGCACCTGAATGTGCGCCTGCCTGAAGGCTAATTTGTGAATCTACTTGTCCCTGTGTCACTGTGTCTATGTTTATATATATATATATATGTCTGTTGTTTCTAGGTGTGACTGGTGTGTGTGTGTGTGTGTGTGTGTGTGTGTGTGTGTGTGTGTGTGTGTCTATCTCTGACAATGGGCTTTATTCTATTTATTGAATAGTATAGAAACATCACATGGGGGAAGGAATGAGTTGCTTTACAGAAATCTTTAACAGTTTTACAAAGAATTAAGTGACCGACTCCAACTGATCCCAACTAACACAGATAACAAATATCATTATTTATCAACCAATATCCATAAGTGTTTGCTTTCAAGCTTTACGGTAGATTTTAGGAAATTGTTTTATACTTTTATACATTTGGCAAGTGATACACATGCAATATTGTAGGTCAGGGGTATGGAAGAATAGTAATTTAAGACTGCAGCTATACATCATCCATCTTAGACTACAAAAGTTAATTGCATGGGAAATCCTAGGCAAGTAAAGTTGATTGTCACATTGTTCTCTTATAGACAGGTTAAGCAAACAGTTTGTTCACACACTAGGTTAGCATTCTTAAGTGACCTCAAGGTAGATTATTAATTCTGGCTGAGAGGAGGTGCAGCAAAAAGTTCCAGTCTCCTAGAATATGAGATATTTACAGAATATTGCATAACTGCAAATAAGGATTAAACAATGTTTTTATTTTGTCCCGATAAAACAAAAAGCCTAAACTGGGTAATGTATAAAGAAGAGAAAGCTTTCCCTCACAATTCTAGATACTAGAAGGTCCAGGATCTGATGGGAACACTGGTTTGCATGATGAATTGTAGTAGGACAAACACAGTGGAAATAAAAAATAGTTAAATTTGTTAAAATACAGAGAATGTATGTCTACTTGGGTAGCCTTACTATTCACCCTTTCCCTCCATTCTATCCACTATTCAGTTTCCAAAACTGTATTATTTAAAAGTTACAATTCATTTGATGTCTGTCACTAATATTTCCTGTTTTATTTTGATTCACAGGACCAGACAGTTAATGGTCTTACTGCCTAACCCCATATGTTTATTATCTACTTTCTTCATCAACTTCAATGCCTCCAGAGATCTCTCCATCTGCCACAGTATATACTTACTGTTGTTTTACTTATTGGTTGTAGATTATAAACAGTGAGGGTGTGAAGAATCTCTGTTGTATTTATTATTGAAAAAAAAATGCCTACTACTTAACTCCTCAGATTTGTGAGTAAGTTAGTGAATGAAGAATGAAAGTTGCCTATGGTGGCATCTTACTTTGCCAGGGAACTTGTGGTGGTGGCCACATCCTAGGGGCGTGGCTTCAGGTGTGCAGATCATGCAGATGTGACCCCTTATGAGGAAGAAGAGGGGCTAACTCATTCTCTTGGACTGTGATGAGAACACTGGAAAGACAGAGACTACATCTTCAGGAACAGGAAGATTGCAGTGCTTATTTACTATTATTTGTGTAAGTGCTTCTGCCTCTAGGATGTGGCCACCACTGCAAGTTCACTGGCAAAGCAAGATGCCACTACAGTTGTCACCATTCACATAGAGTTTTGAGCAGGATAATCTAATGTGAACCTATAGAAGAACATAACAGCCAGGCTTAACTTTCTGCTCCCAAGTCGCAGAGAACTATGGAAAACATTAAAATTAGAATAATGGGGATATATGTAGAAGAAAAACTAGGAAGCCAATAATGGTCCTTGCTAAGTACTATGTGTTCAGTGGTCAACAAGAAAAACTGACTTTTTGTTTCTTGAATTTCTATCCTTGATTATGTCTGATTACTAACACTTCTACCGAGTATCTGATTCCAATGGGTAGCTGTATATGTGTGGGTGATGATGAAAATTGCATTATGTTACTGTAAATATGCTTCTATTATGACGTTTTGAAACTTTTTTAAAATCATTTTCATATAATATATTTTTATAACCTTCCCCTCCACCAACTCTTCCCAGACCCTCTCCACCTGACTTCATATTCTCTCTCCCTCTTCCTTTTCCTTTCTTTCTTTCCCTCCCCTCCACTTTCTCCCTCTCAAAACATACAAGGAAAAAAACAAAAAGACAAAAATTTGCCAAAACAAAATAAACCATCCACCAAAATACTATGGAGTTCATTTTGCATTGGCCAACTACTCTAGGCCTGCCCTGAAGTGTGATTAATATGCATAGTGATATAGGAAAACTTATTTTTACTTTGCCAACAGATTTCAACTGCAAATAACTTCTTTGTTAGAGGTGGGACCTTATGTGTTCTTCCCCCTCTCAGTGCTGGGATCCCATCTGGTCTGAGCCTATGAAGACTTTATAGGTGCTGTCACAGTCTCAGTGAGTTCGTATGTACTTCACTTCTGTTGCGCTTGGAAGATAGTGTCCCTTGGAGTTGTCCAGCACCTCTGGCCGATCTGACTTTTATGATCTTTCCCTCCTCTTCCACATAGATCCTTTAGTCTTGGGGTTAGGGGTTTGCTGAAGGTATCCCATTTAGTACAGAATTCTTTAAGTTTTTTTCTTTGTGTGCATTGTCTAGTTGTGTGGGGGTCTCTACATCAGTCCCCATCTACTGCAGGAGGAAACTTGTCTGGTGTGTGTTGAGCAAGGCCCCAATATTGGGATAGTGGTATGTCATTAGGAGTTATTTCTCTTGCTATGTTCCTTTAGCAGAACAATGGTTTTGGGTTTTCACTTAGGCCCATGATCTTATCATACAGAAAAAGAAATCAACCCATTTTCTGTAACTTAAAACCTAATTATCTCCTGATTTTAACTTGAGGCCACAGTAACAGTAACTTCCCTCCCTCCAGAGTAGTCAGTTACTCAAAAGTGTTATAAGCAATGTGAGGAGAGAAAAGAGTGAAAGATGGGGAGAAGATCATGTTGGATATTTATTTGTTATACATTTTGGACAGCAGTCTTCTCAAAGGATGGTAGTAATAAATTGTTTCTTAGGTACTTTAAGCTCTAACATTTTAAAGTTGGAAGATACTTAGTTTAGCACAAAAAAAATTTTTTTTTACCAATTAGTCTCTTATTTTGTAACATAAACACTTGGACTATCTCTTGTGCAGGTTTTAAGAGTAGGTGAAAATTGAATTTTCCATTGATCCATCAATCTGAGGACCCATTTATTATCTTCCAAGCCTGTGTCTACATTTGTAAAGTGGGACTATGAATGATTGTCTTGGCCTTTCATAAAAATAAATGAATTATGGATTTAAAGTGCTTAGCACTGTTCCTGCAATGTGTTGACACCCAGAGAAATGACAACCACAATTGTTGAGAACAGATGAATTTTACAGATGAAAAGAGCAATTTTTAGTCTAGGTTTTTAGTCTAGGGGTATTTTACTATGGCTCACATGCAGGTTCCTAGGTGGACAGATAATTGAGTGAGGAAGGAAAATCTGAAGACTAACTCTATGATGCTGTGTTGGTATCATGAGGGCGATCACAGTTCTACTTTCTGCCTAGAAAACTTGCTTCTGCTACATTCTTTCTTTGAGCAGAAGAGTCACAGCTGGGGACAGTTTGATGTAATTATCCCAGTGTTATTCCTAATAATTGTTCTGTTTTATTTCAAATGTGAAAGCATTATGTGACTTCACCAAACAACGGGACGACAGAAAAGAATAATGTATTCCTTTCATTGTAAGAAAAGAATTTACCTCCTTTTGCCTTAGAGAGAAATCCAGCTTGTTCAGTGCTTGTTAACAGGGAGGCACTGGCTACGGCTCCTAGCCCCATCTGCTCCCTAGATGACAACCGTGTCAATGACCCACAGCTCTAACTTCTCTGTTATTTTATTTATTTTTTAGAGAACACTTCTTTTCAGTTAGAGAAGGAGACTAGTTGCTTACCCAAGCTCAGGATTATGAATTATTCCTCTTAGGAAAGATGTATTCTTCTATCTCTAGCATCAAAGAAGTCATCAAGGGGCAGGAGTCAGAAAGAACATCAGAGAAGGTGTCCAGAATCTTGGAATGGACACTCGAGTTAACACTTTGAAAGTCAAGTGATCTTGGGAAATATTCTTCCATAATTTCTTCTTTATCTCCTGAACCTCCTACTTATAATTCTACTTTCACCTCCAATAATGATTCATTGTCCCAGGAACTGCTAAGACTAGAATTTGTCAAAAGTCTTGTGCATTGTGTTAGTTGCATTGTATCTGTTGCAGTGAACACATTTACCAGACAATCAGCTTGAGGAAAGAAAATTTTATTTTGGCTCAGAATTTGAGGTTCTGGTCTGTCGTTGGCAATAAAGAGTACAGCAACATGAGGCCTTTGTTCACATCTCCATTGATCAGGAAGCAAAGTCAGGACAAGCAACAGGCCACACTATAGGCTTGTCCCCAGACATCCACTAACCTCAGCTGGGTGCCACTTCCCAAACCAGCACCACCAACAAGGATCTAAGTGTTCAAGCCAGAACCTATGAAGGAAATTCACACATAAACCATAAGACCCACAAGCTACCTATATTAGATACACTTACAGGGGTTATGAAAATGCAGTTGATTCTGTTTTTCATTAGTTTATAGTTACTATAGAAAATAGTGGACTTAAGTATGTTATTTCATGCTTCTTTATAATATGCTTTGATTATATTGATCCTCTAGTTCCCTTTTTAGTCCAATTCTGGGTTCACGTCTTTTTCTTAAAACAAACGTGTAATATTTATCTTTTTGTGTCTGACATATTTGTTCCATCCATTTTCTTGTAAAAGCTATACATTTTAGTCTTTTTAGGAATGAATGAGATTAATTTCAGTGTGTACACATACCACATTTCCCCTACCCACTTATCTGACTTTGGATATCTAGCATGAGTCCATAACTTGGCTATTGTAAATAGTATTGCAGAACACATGGTTGTGCTGGTATCTTAGATTCCTAATGCAAACATAGGTGTTCATTTAGACCCCTTTATGCATATACCCAGAAGTACCATGTCATGTGCTAGTTTTAATTCCTTATCCAGCCATTCTTGTTGCAATAAATGCTACCCCCATGTTTCCTTCACCCCCTCCTATGTATGAGACAGTTCCTCACACTGAATTTCAAACCACCCTGAAACTCACTGCACAGTTGAGGCTGTCCTTGATCTCATGGTACTTCCCCTGCATTGGAAATTTTGCTTACTTCCTTAAGAGCTGTTCTTCCAACTGGGTTGAGATGGAAATCTCAGTATAGTTTTGATTTGCATTTCCCTAATGGCTTAAAACACAGACATTTTTTCATCCATTTGTTGATCATTTGTACTTCTTTTGAGAAGTGTCTGTTAAATTTGTTTGCCCATCTACGGACTTAAGGATTTATGAATTTGAAACTTCAGAGTGATTAAGTTTTAGGGTTCTTCATTCCATTTTCCAGCTTATTGGAGTATAAGTTTTCCATATTCCCTAATGATTCTCTAGATATCGTTGGCATCTGTTGTAATACTATTTTCATTTCTACCCCAGAACTTCTCTCTTTCTCCCAACTTGATTCTTAAGATCCAGCTCAGACTTTACAAACCTGAGTGTGTGGAGATGGAACCAAATATTGCTCTTCAAGCAAAGGCTCCAAAGAATATTGGTACTGCAAAATTGAGAATCATTACCGTGTGTGGGCAGAACATGTTCTGTTTCTATTTTCTTAATCAACAAATAGGTGTGTACAAATGTTAAGATAGCAAGCCATGACCAGGAAAAGGATGCTCATATTTATTTAGTGGTAAACTATACTTACAACCCATTGTCCTTGTTTCTCCATCAGTCTCCCACAAATCCTCACAGCATCTTTGCAGAGTAGGGGCTGCTCCCTCCATATGAAATGATCCAGGGAAGTGAAGCTACCAAAAGTCTCATAGATAATCATGGTACCACTTTCAAAAGAGATACCTGTTTTACTCATGGGTCCAGTGATCGATCCACACAATTCCCCTGAGTTTTCATCTTTCAACTAGGGAAAGATGCTGTAAGCTGTCAAGATGATAAAACATGACCCCCTTCACTTGAGGCCCACTGTATTTTCTCTCACTCAGTCAGCTTCTTGCCACAGCTTCAGCTCCTGGAAATTTTCCTTCTTCTGTGAAATTCATAATCATATCCTGATGCATGTTCCCTCCTTCCCACCAGTTTCCACAGCCAGGAGAAATCATATCAAGTCAGCTAAAGCCCTCTGTGCTCGAATCCAAGTCTGCACAGCCTCCTCCTTAGCAGCATTGTGCTTTGCCAAGCCATGCCTGTCATGATATTTCTCCAGCCAGCCCCTGTCAGTGCTAGCCAGAGCCTTCCAGATATATTTCAGCATTGTCCCTCAGAACCTCTATTCTCCCAGCTTTTCGAATCAAACAAATCGATTTGGCTCTCCTGTGTATGTTATTCTCTTGCATGTGCTTCTGTCTTGTTTCAGACAGTGCCTTACAGTCTCCTTCTCCTCAACCCCCACCTCCACTAGAGCAAACTGGCTTTATCTTGAGGGCCAGTTACAGGTAACAAATGCTTGGTGATCTATCTCGAGAAAGACTCTTAGCCAATTCCCAGACAGGTGGTAATGTATTGTGACCACTCCCAGCATCTCCCATGAACTCAGAAAAAGAGGCAGCACAACAAAGACTACAAGTCTGCTCCCTGCATGGTTGTAATAAGGGCTTTAGAGTGGAATCAGGTTTAGCCCTACTCTGTAATGAGTACATGGGTGGTCTTGAGTAGTTTCTTCATTTTCCAAATGAAAGAGATAATGCCACCACCACTTCTAGCCGATGGTTGCTATGAAACAGAAAGTCAGTTTTCTTTGGGACGCTGTTCCAGATAGGCTGCCTATGCTCCAGGGGATGACCCTAACCCCATGCACATACTGGCAGTACTATGTGAACTCAATGGATTTTAACAAGAATACATGAATTTAGAAGGGGAAAGTGGTGGGTGGAGTATGGGAGGACTTGGTGAGTGGGGTGGATTTGATCAAAACACATTATATGCATAATGAAATTCTCAAATAATAAATTAAAATAAAATGCATAAACTGCTTAACAAATGCACATCAACGAGCAAATGTTAGCTTCTTTTCCTGTCTTTATTCAAGATCAAAATTAAGTTAAACATGAGTGTAACTTTTATCCTAAGAACAGATTGGTTAGAGAGTCTCACTCATTTCCAACCCTGTGATAAAGTTATATAAATTACCATGTAAGGAGATATATAAGCTGTCACAGAGGACTGAAAACAGGGACCTCAACAGACACTCAACTATACTCTTTTTCAGTCTACTGTCACTGAATTATTGTATACAAATGAAGTAGGAATGGAAAGGATGAGAGAATAAAAGACAGAAGAAAGTAGGGTTGGAGGGGGAGAGACAGCCACACATTCAAAGAGGACAGAAGGGGGAGGAGGAGGCCATAGTGATGACAGTAGGAGGAGGAGAAGGAGGAGTAAAGAGCCTATGGTTTATTTGTTCCATCCAAAGCCCAGTATAACAAGCATATGAAAAGGTTAAAAACATCCAGGGAAGATGCTTGAAATCTGTCATCTATCTAGAGGTCAACTTGATTTACTGATGGACACTTTTCTTTCAAGTTTTCCTGTGCCTTTGAATAGCATGTGGTTCTTCTTGTAGACAAGGAGGTCAGGCTTCTATATTGTTATTGAAGGATGACGAACTCATTCAGATGTCCAGTTCTCTGTGAAGTATTCTCTTTCCTGGAAAAAAATCCAGAAATTAGGTTTTAAAATTGTATTTTGCAGTCCGGAAATAGAAATTAAACACTAAAGATAATGAAAAAAAAAAAACACGGTGCTTTATTATAAGCGAGAGTTGTGATCTGCTGTAACATGAAGATTAAAAACCTGGAGATAGATAATTGGGCTTCAAGCTGAAAGCTCAGAGAAGCAAAGAAGCCAGACCAGTAGCTGTTATCTCTACCCAGGCTGCAGCAATCCTGATATCAATATGGCTGGAGACCAAAATGCCCCAGACTGAATATCTGCTCCTATCTTATATAGCTCAAGTGCTGGGATTAAAGGTGTGTGATCCCAAGAGCTGAGATCTTCTTTGTGTGAGCTTTGTTTCTCTTTTAGCCTGGATCAAGTTCATGTAGCTCAGTGTAGCCTTGAACTAACAGAGCTGTGAGCCTCTGTGTCCTGAGTACTGGGACTAAGGGTGCCTACCACCACTGCCCAGCCTCTACACCTAACTAGTGTGGCTGGCTTTGCTTTCCGATCTTTCAGGTAATCTTTATTAAATCACAAATAATATATCACCACAATATGACCAGGGAGAGAAGGCTCAACAATATTTCATACACAACATATTTGCAAGTGGTAACAAAGAAAAGAAAGTCTCCAGATTCAGAGTCTCCTGGAAGAAGAAAGAACTCTCACAATGACAGGGGAATTTCCTCTCTAGCAGAGGTTTGGCATCCTTGGGAAAGACACCCAGATACAGGAAGATCTCAGACGGCACCCTGCTCCCTTTCCCTGCTTCCCTCTAATGACTGGAGGTCATATGAGACCAAGCACTTTTCCTCTAAGATCATGGTCCAGACTTCCAGTCTCATGCCCAGGTGCAGAAGCATACAGCTTGGGAGACACTGAATTTCCCTTGTCGTCAGTATGCTCATCCTGTGTCACCTTTGACTTATGTGGGAAATCTTCCGCTAACCTGGAGCCTGAATGGTGCTCTTCTGTGTGCATTTTATTCCCAGTCTAACATGACTGTTGCTGAACATTGTACAGCTCTGTTAAAATTGTTCGTCTATGTGCTTTGGACCTATTTCTGGGAAAGAGGCAGACGGAAGGAGCAATTATCTGTGATGAACCACAAGATAATGATCTCTTAGGACTCGCCTAAAAGGCAGTGTCTTCCACAGTGACAACAAAGACACAGAGCAGAGTGTAGACATGATAGAGATGCCAAATAGATGTTGAAAGCCCTAATTATCAAGAAAATGGCTGAAGACGGGGAGCAAAACTCAAATTCATTGAGTGTATTACTGCTGTCAATGACTCCTTTATCTGGTGGATTTTTAAGCAATGTTATTCAAAGGCTTCTAAAAACAACATATTTGAACCTGTGATAAATATTTGTAACCCTTCCCAAAACAAGACTGGTTGGGCCATATGATTTAAAAACATAGTTTATTCAACATTATTTATGAATTTGATTATTTTTCCCTCATAAGTGTAGAAATACATTCTTATGCTTTGTCTCATCAATTTGCTAAGAAGAATAAAATAAAACGTAGTTTACAACAATTTTCAAATGAACACATGTTCCCTAATAGTGTTTCCTCGAAGTTAGCTACAACTTTTCTGTTGCCTCAATATACTACTAGAGTCAAATGGTAATAAACTGTTGGAAACAGCAAATGTCTGGGGATGAAAACAGTTTAAAGACTATAAGTATTTTTACATTTTCTGAAAAATAATATATTAGTTAAGAGTCTGACTTTAGTTCCTATTTCAAAATAATAAATCATGTGGTACTATTCTAAACACTTTTCATACAGTAAATTCTTATTCACTTATACATTTTATACTTTAACATTTTTGTTCTGTTCCATAAGACTTCCTTACTGATTCCAAAACTGGGAATGTTTTAATTATTTCAGTGTTTGGGATATGTTCTAACCCATGATAGAACAAATAGACACCTCTTTATTATTTTAATTTATCTGAATTTTCTTGGCTTCTTTCAGGCAAAAATTGGAATTATTTTGTAAAGCTTCAAAAGTATCTACTGGGACTTTTGTATTAAATTTCATTAAACATACAAGTTAGTATAAGAAACAAATTGTTTCTTCTCCAAGATCATCATAGTTTTTTGTTGTTGTTTTCTGTATTTGATTTTAAGATATTTCTCTGTAAATTCTCCCAAATAATCTATTTATGGGCTTATTGTACCTCATATTTTACATTTATATAGAGAAATAATAGGCATTATTTTAAATGTTCCCCAATCTTATAGCTTTCCCATTCTTCTATGGTTAGTTTGAATAAGAACTGTTATTGAAGGACTTACTGACAAGTCAACAAATGCATATGCAGGTCTCTAAGGTGAAGCTATCATGAAATGTTGATTTCCAGTTTTCATCATGAAAAACTAGTTGTCTTTTAAATTGACTTTCCAGAGCCTTTTGGCCAAGCAGGGCAATGGATGATTTTATTGTCCTAATCTTGTGACTACATAGCTGCTGTACTCAGTGACTATTTACTTCTAGTTCATCAGTGTATATTCAATAGGATTAGGAAGTCCTGATAACACCTGATAGTACCTCAGTAGTGCTACAATTAAAACTCCCACGGCCTCTCTTGCTCTACACTAACCATGTCTCATTCTCACAGTTCAAAGCCTCACATCCCTCTGCTATAGACTCCTGCAAATCTACTTACACCAGTAACTCTCACGTTTACTACAGCTGGAGAAATCTTCCTGAAAGCCAAATCTGATCCTGTTGTCTGTTTTTGTCTAAACCTGAACAACCATACATGAATGATACACTCATGAAAGATACACTCACCATATTTCATAATCCTGTTAGCAACAGGCCACACAGATATAAATGAGATTTGGATGGGCATCTTACTGTTAGGACAAAGGTCTGATTATAATCATAGGCTGCTTCTAGAGCCCTGACACCCTTACCTCCTGCTGCCCCTCACCTGCTTCCTGGCATCCAGCCATGCTGGACCCTGAGAACATAGATTGTCTTTGATCATGCTGACCGTCAGCTAGGATGTTCCTCTTAGCACAAGCTACCCCCCTTCTTCGATGAACCATTGTTATACATGATATGAATCTTTTCTCTGTGTACATCCCTTCTAACACCATAGACAATAGAATTCTCTCAACTATGATCCTGTAAGCAGTTAGTTGGTACTGGTGTAGCACATAGTAACTTTGGTAATTAACTGTGTGCATTTCTGTCTTCTGGGTTCTATTGTGTTTGTTCTGTGACTGGGTCCTGACTTGGTAACCTTGTGATGTGTACATCCAGCACATTTTCCTGCAAATAAATTCTGAAGAGCTTAAATTTTGGAGAAAATAAAACAGAAAAGGAAAGATGGGGTTGAGGCCACAATTTTTCTAATAAATATGGTTGTATTTTCTCAACACAAAATTTCAACTTTTACTTTAGCATTTTAGAGTTCTACTATGCTATTTAGCTCTAGTGAATATAGCTTAGTGACAGCACAGGGTACCAGAAATCAAGTTGTATTTGGAATCTGAATCTGGTCTTAATCCACACTGGCTGTGTGAATTCAAACATCTCACACAATCCTTGTAAGATGCAGCCTTCTGTACTTAAACAGAAACATCTCCCTAATTGTTTTTTTTTTTTTGAGAGTGTGTGACCTACACATATAAGAAACTGAAAATGGTGTATAAGTACATATGTCAGTCTCATTTTAGTTATTTTTATATGATTTTGAAGACAATTTTTTATAAACTATTTCTATTTCAGAGATGATAGAAACTGTTTTGGAGGATTAAATCCCATGCCAATGTGTGTTTGAGTCTTTGTTCCTTTTCTTTTTAAAAATGATTGAAGCTTGGTGGTGGTGGCACACGCCTTTAATCCCAGCGCTCTGGTGGCAGAGGCAGGCAGATAGCTATGAGTTTAAGGCTGGCATAGTCTACAGAGAGAGCTCCAGGACAGCCAGGGCTGTTACACAGTGAAACACTGTCTCAAAAACCAATGCTTACATGTAAGACTATCTAGATTGTCTAACTTTTACAGTATACTGAATCAAAGGAATGGATTCCATCTCCCTGTAGGTCACCCAGCTCCTCAAGCCTCATTGGGTGTTCACTGCTTGGAATACATATGCAGCAAAAATAGTATTTGGGATTCCTGTTCCCTGTAGTCTTCCTTTTCTTTCTCCGAGTTCTGACAGGTGTTGGTTGCGAGCTTGTTGGCTCAGGATAGCACAAACTAGGGTGGGAAAGAGCAAGTACATAAGCAGTTCTGGCCTTCAATTCCAGAAAAGGGGACCCCTAAACGCAGGGCAGAGGAGCAAGGGGGAGGTGAACAAACTCAAAGGAGATTTTCCTGCTGGTGAAATGAGATGAAGAGATATAACCCACTTTAGATCAGCTGTGTGGAATATCTGGAAATTCTACTTTTCTAGCCAGTGAAGAAGCTGTATATGGTCTGTATAAAGGGAGAAATAGCATTTACCATCCTCACCACCAAGCAAAAAGTGTTAAGAAGATAGGAAACCACATATACAACACAGAGAGACACACACACAGAGAGAGAGAGAGAGAGACAGAGACAGAGACAGACAGAGAGAGAAACAGAGACAGAGAGACAGAGAGAGACAGAGAGAGAGAAACAGACAGAGAGACAGAGAGAGACAGAGAGAGAGAGAAAGAGAGAGAGAGAGAGAGAGAGGCAGAGAGAGAGAGACAGAGAGAGAGAGAGATGGAGAAAGGCACTGTGGGTACTTACTAGATACTCAGAAAATGCCAAATATCTACAAAACCACATTGACATTTTGACTCAATCCATCAAATGAATTCCATTCTGTATCACACACAGTGTTGTGAGGCGGAAAGGAACACTTGAAAGGATGGGATGTTTCTTTGATTTCTGGGTTTTGAGTGATAGCTCTCTCAAGGAAAGTAGTAGCCATGGCAATACATGTCCTCAAACAAGTGCACAGAGATCAGTTACTTCCTTCACACATGGGGTCCGTGGCATCTATGAATCACCAATGGGCCCTGGCTTTGGTTCTTCTGGACTTGCAGAGATTCTCAAAGGTCAGTGAGCAATCGCTCACAAGGCTGGGCTGTGCACTTAGCTTCCCAGAACCAGGCCACCCTCTGCTTTTGAGCAGGGCATTCTTGATCAAGGATACTTGTTTTCTACTCAGCTGCTCCAGAGGTAGATGGATGCTTTTTGCGGTGCTCGTGTTTCTACCCCAGCATGTTTCACACAGATGTGGCAGCTTTGCACTGGAGCATATTTGATAGTGCCTTGCAGATGTATAAATTGGGTTTCCCTATATTTTTTCCAGGGAGAGAGGCCTGCAGTTTTTCAAAAGCATGTATTGTAGTGCCATCCTTGGGAAGTATCATTGTTTCCCGGCAGAGATCAGAGTCTTTAGAGAATAGGGAATAGCACAGATAAGTTTTGATTATATGAAGTCAATGTGGGAACTGTCAGGCCCCGGCTTGGGGAGACAAATGTAAGTGAAATGCTGTGCTGGAATTTTGATCTCCGTGACTGAGGCTGGGGGGTTCTCTGAGAAAGCATATCTGAGTATGGATTGACCCAATGTATTTTTTGGCTTATTTTTTAGCTTTGGAGAAATGGTTGAAGTTACACCATCTCTTTTTTTCTCTATTTCTTACAGATTCATGAAGGTGGCAGGGAGCACTGTAGATGCGGTTACCTGGCAACAGTAGGTATTCATCATTTTTATCTCACTTATTATCAGCTGCTGTGAAATGGAAGATAATTAGTTGTCACCCAGTTCACAGCTGACATTTAATATACTAGCCTTTATCTTTCAAGAAAAAAATTAAAAACACCTCTAAAGCTGTTATTGTAACACATGTTGCCTGATAGTGCTGCAACTTTATTTTGTTATTTCAAAATCATAATTGCCCCCCCAAAAATACTGACACAAGTTGAAAATCTCACCTATTAATGTATACTCTCAAATTAATCTGTCAGGAATGAAGGGTAATGGAGATTAAGTGTGGTACCAATTCCCCATGGGCTTTCTCTATGGAAATACATTTCCCTGTGTAAGAGAAGAAACTGTTTCGGTTGTTCAAAATTTCATGTGAAAATAGAAATGCTTTATTATATTACTAGCTATGGTGTTAATTAGTGCCAAGAAATTTGATAATATAAAGCATGTTAAAAGACAAAAAAAGAGTATTAAGAAATTGCAGCTTCTTCAGGAAAAGGGATAACCCTTAACACTCCAGGAAGAAGCTCACATTGGCATTCCTGTCACCTCGTGTCTCTTGCCTTGGAAGTCATCTGGGATGTACGTTTACGTTTTCTGTGAGTTGAATTCTGTGCCTGTGCCAGGGTGTTGGATATTGGAATCCCCTGCCCCAGCATCTCAGCCACTTTTCAGTGTGATGCAGCTGAGATGCCTCCCACTCCACGCCCTGCTAGCTCACAATATGGCCATCTTCCTTAGTTAGCCATTCCCACTTGTCGGGAATGCCCTGTTTTATGTGGACCCATCATGGTACAATGAAACTGTGAAAGGGAAAAGAAGTGAATAGAATATTTATTGAAATACCCTGAAAGAACTTTTGGCAATCAACAACTCAAATCATTGTGGGAACTATTTTAGCCTGTATGTATACTCAGTTATCTAAACAAGGAGTTTTCAAGTTTGTTTGCTTGTTTGTTTGTTTGTTTCAGGAATTCTTGTCCTTCAACCTGTTTCTGTGAGGATAGATCAGATCTATCAGCTTATCATTTACAGTCATCTCTTTACTCCAAAACCCAAAGCAAAATGCTCTGTTGTGGTTTGAATGAGAAATGCCCCCCATACGTTCATGTATTTAACACCTGGCTCCCAGTTCGTGGCCCTGCTTGGGGAGCTCATAGAACCTTTTGGAAGGGGGACTTTGCTGGAGGAAGTGTGTCACTGGGGACAGGTTTAGAGGGTTTATAGCTCCCCCACCCACGTTTCTTGTTCTACCTACACTCCCAGCCCCTACCCTGTCTCTGCCTCTGCCTCCCTTTCCTTCTGTCTCCCCCCTTCTTCTCCTGTATGCAGATGCCGTGTGATCATCCATCTTCCTGGCCCTACTGCCATGCTTTCATGCTCTCAGTCTCCCCACCATGATGGACTCTGTTCCAATGGAACTGTGATCCAAAATAGACCCTTTTCTCCCCTAAGCTGA
The DNA here is from genome assembly GCA_030556225.1 of Cricetiscus sungorus. Taxonomy (NCBI): domain Eukaryota; kingdom Metazoa; phylum Chordata; class Mammalia; order Rodentia; family Cricetidae; genus Cricetiscus; species Cricetiscus sungorus. The sequence continues at coordinate 138,984,624 of JANBXA010000007.1, read as the reverse complement.
GTTTTATTAATACACTACCTCCCGATTTCAGCTCTTGTCACTTGACTTTATTTATTCTGTCCCAACAGGGTAGAGGCTTTCCTGCCTGTCCCTGAAGGTTTGTGAATATGTGCCCCAGTGCTTTTGTCTTCTCGCTGCCCTCCATGTGCCTGGCTCTTGTCATCTTTTATTCACCTTCACGCCATCTCTGTAGAGATATCTTCCTTTATGATTTTACTTGAATAGGTCTCCCCTTTACTCTTTTTCTTGTTCTTGTTATTTTATATAGTACTTAAAATAATACACAAAACCTTTTTATAATTTTTTAACCTTTTTTAATTTTTTTCCAATGAGAAAGCATTTATTCAATTCACAGACTACTTATTTCAGGTAATTGTTAATTAGGCATTTACAGTTAGGGGAATAATAGTGACCACAATGGCAATGTACCAGAGATTCTTCTTGAGTTTTATATACCTACCATGTTTGATCTTCTCAGTGGATAAGTGAGGGAGGGGCTGCTTGACCAGCTCATTGCTTACAACTGAGAGTAAGCTCGGGACCCACCACATTCCTTATGGTGGGTTTAACTCACCTTCATTTTATGCTTGCTATAACATGGTTCTTTTACTGACAAACTACTCGTGTGTATTTATGTGATTTATAGGGAGGGCAATTAGGTGACAACAGGAAAAATTCTTTGCCTTTGTGGCTTCAGTAATATAACTTTCAAATAGGGGTCAGAAAAAACTTTCTTCTTTATTTAAATGTTGTTCCTGGCACAAGTAGAATAAATCAATCACAGTACTTTCTATAGTGGAGAAATACATGTTAATAAATACATTTTTAGTGACTACTAAAAATAGCCATATCTCTAAGCAAACATCATATATTTGCAAAAATATCGTATCACAAACAAGAAAACAAGAAAAGGGTTGTGCTTCTTCCTTTCTACTGCACACATTTGAAAACAACAAGTAATACCTCAAGTGTAGTTTCTCTACTTTTTGTCCCTCCATGCTGAGGGTTTTGTTTTGTTTTTGTTTTTTCTGTCAAGGCTTATAAAATAATAGAAAAATCATAGCAAGAATCTTAACATTAAAACCCAATGTCTTGTTTCTCTAACTCTAAGAGGAGGTGCTAAAATGTTAATAAAATATGGTCTAGGTGTTTAGACTATTTAATTAGGAAGGTCAGGCTCCCAAATTTGATGTGTTTTGAGGACCAAGATGTCTGATGTATTCTATCCACCACATAGAAGCCCAACAACAGTTGCACTGATATTAAGTACAAATTCTAGGCACAATGGTATGGCCTGTATCCAAAAATATATAAAAACAAACATTTGACATGTTTCTGAATGGTGTGAAATTAAAGGAAGATATGAGAATTTTGATAAACGTGAATGACAGTAATGATAGCCACATTTACCTGACTTTTCTGGAAGTCATTTAACCCACACTTCACAAAGCAGTAGAACTAAAGCAGAGATACATGGCGGTATCCCCTTTAGCTTTAAAGAGGAAGCAGAAGCTGGAAGCAGCCAAAGGAGAAACTCCCAGAAATGGGTGTGAACTCCTCACAAATCTTTGGTCCCGTAATGTGTGTGTTCACTGGGTGATCCAAAGAGCCTGGTGGAAAACAGTAGTGAGAAGCCTAAAAGTGTGAAGAGAAATTTCAACCACATGGAGTTGGAAGTTCTTCTAGATAATGATAATGATAACGATAATAATAATAACAATAATAATAATAATAATAATAATAATAATAATAATAATGTCTTTCATGATCCAGAGATTAGAGTTAACTGACAATTTCCAAGTAGTCATTGTAAATATTCAGAGCTAAGGGTGAGATGTCCACATTAAATGATCACATAGGAAAATGTCGGTGAAATGTAACACTATCTATACTCTACTTTTATAAGATCAACTTTAAGCTTCCACATAAATGAAAATATACAGTGTTTGTCTTTCTTTGACTGACTTATGTCACTCAGCATGTTGTTGGAATGACAGGAATTCATTCCTCGTTATGGCTACACAATATTCTATCAGAAAAATGCTCTTTAAAGATTGACATAACATAAAGGTGGTTTTGATTAATATAAGACACAAAATGCTAAGTTTTTAAGACAGACATTAGCAATGCTAGGTGAGATTTAGGTTTTCAAAACATAAAGAGCAATGGAAATCACAAATTTGTGGTTAAATACAAAACACTCTTTTCCTCATTGTTTTTTTTAAAGACCAAGACCAGGCCAATGCAAATTGTGAATCATATTTTGGCATTTATAACATCTGTGGGTGTAAAATAAATATGACAAGAATGCCACAAAGGTAAGGAAAAGTAGAAATGCACAGTGTTGTGATCGCTCTTTGCGTGAATTAGTATGATACGGGCATTAAGAAAACTGACAGGCACAAGTGAAAAGTCTATTCTTAAAGATTCACTTTTAAAATACTGGACAGAGTTATAGATTTAAAAATCATAAAGAAATAATGACTGAATAGTGGGAAATAGTGAATTAATTTTGAAAATCATGAAAAGAGGAAAATAATGACAAAAATACATGGGAAACTTCAAAATTAAACATAAAAATAATAAGCCTAACCATAGCTAAATCAATAATTATGTTTGGTATACTTGTTCTACATTGTATAATTAGTGCAAGGATACTCAGATTGAATATCATAGAAGACACAAATACTTTGCCTATAGGAGACATATTTTAAGGTCTTTGAACATTTTGAGTTGATTTTGTACGAGGTGAGAGACACTAGATCTAGTTTGATTGTTTTATATGTATATGGATATTGAATTTTCCTAGCATCATTTGTTGAAGAGGCTATCTCTTCTTCAATGTGCATTTTTGGACACATTTGCCAGAAATGAAATAGTTGTAGCTATATGTGACGTTGCTTCCAGGTCCTCACTGGTCTGTGTCTGTTTTAGGGCGTGTTTCCCGGCGGTACTGGACTATCTCCCTTCCTCTCACGCTGTAGTATCATTTGAAATCAAGCGTCACTGTTTCTAAGCAGGATTGTTTTGTCTTTGGTGCTTCTGTGTAAAGTGTAGTTAGTACTGCTTTCTACTCATTGGAATTTTGATGTGACTGCACTCAATTTGCAGTTCACTTTTGACAGTATTGCAGTTTTCATATTGATTATATCAACCCATGAGCTTGAGAGAAACCCTGAAATGTGCTAGGAGAAAACACTTCGAAACATAATCATAGGCAAGAATTTTCTGAAAGGACTCCAGTAGTCTGAAAAACAATTGCAAGGCCTGAAAAGGGGGCTTGTATGAAATGTAAAAGCTTGTGCACAGCAAAGGTACCAGTTAACAAAATGAAGAAACAGTGGTCAGAGTAGGATGTTGTCTTTGCTACGTATACATCTGACTAAGGATTGATATCTAAAGAACTAAACATATCAATATATAAAGAACTAAAAAATTTAAACATCCAAAAAGTATCCAAATAATTCTATCAATAAGTGGGCAAATAAGATGAATGTATTTCCAAAAGACAACGTGCAAGGAACCAATAGATACATGGAAAAGTCCTACATCCTTAGGCACCAGAGTCATGCAAATCAAAAGCGCATAGAAATTTCGTCTCACCCTTATTAGACGTCAAACCACTTTCAAGATATATAGGTTGTATTAATCCAGCGGCATTCATAATCAAATGCATTTTAGCAGCTGTAGCTCCTTTCTCAGCAATCAAACAATTCAAAGACATAACATACAGCCTGTAGGCTCTCTGTGTACCTTCCATCTTTACATATCTTTATGTATTTGTTTGTTTGTTAAAACTCTATTTTTTTTTTACTTTCATTTTTTTTATTTTTTGAGAAAGAGTTTCTCTGTGTACTTTTGCCTGTCCTGGAATTCACTATGTAGTCCAGGCTGACCTTGAAATCAGAGAGAACCGCCTGCCTCTGCCTACTGAGTGTTGGGATTAAAGGTGTATGTCACCACACCCAGCTACTCTTTCTTTTTAACCACTTTATCCTTTTTCTTTTCTCTCCCAAGCTACGTATATTTTTAAACACACTGTAAACCCTTTGGATGGTTTTCCTCATCTGAATCTGTCTTTACTGTGTATCCCTACTTTTTTCTGGCCATGAGTCTTTTATCTGCTAAACAGCATGGCTAAAATTAAAATGGCAGCTACTGTGCCATTATTTGCTGATTATGCTGAGTCAGGAAGCCTCCCTTAAAGGAAGCACAAGTCTCTGCTTGTGTCTAGCAAACAACCCACCCAAGAAAATGCTGCTACCAAGAAGCTGTGCTTGTATCTGTCCTTTTGTTTTTAGAATCCCTTTTTAAGTTTTTGCCAGGTTTTACATGGAAATTCTTGTCAGTGACATTTTGATCCCTCCTGCCAGCCCACTGCCCTTGAGCCCCAAATAAGCACACAGACACTATATTAATTATAAAATTGTTGGGCTTCTTATTGGCTAGCTCTGTCTTAATTGTTAAACCATTTCTATTAATCTAAGTATTTCCACATGCTCTTATCTTACTGGAGAAGAGTCCAAACCTGTTACTCCTTTGGTGACTCACATGGCATCTCCTTCTGCCTACCTTCCCTGAATTCGACTCACCCTGCCTATCTTCCTAACTCTATTGGCCACAGTATTTTTTTCATCAACCAATAAGATAAACATATATACAGAAGGGCATCCCCCATCAATTTATTAAGGATTTTTCAGACATCACTATTGTTATTTTACCCATTCTGTGTTTACCCCCTTTCTCCCTAGCAAGTCCCCAATTCCCATTTCCCCTACCCAATCACTTGTACCCTGTTATTCTCCTTTACCCTCCTCCATCTTTCTTCTGTATTTATCTTCCTTCCCCTCCCTTTTCTATTCCACTGAACAGACCACCTACACCGGTACTCCCCCCTCTGACAATGAACTCATTAACTTTCCTGGTTTCTGCAGTCACTACAGGATCAGGTTATGAACTCATAACTGAATATTTGGAGTTAGGGGCTGCCAATGGGGGAGAACATGTGACATATGTCTTTTTGAGACTTGGTTAACTCACATAATATGATCTTCTCTAGTTCAGACCAGTTACCTGCCAAGTTCAGTATTTCATCTTTCTTTACAACTGAATAGTGTTCTATTTTATTCATATATGTGTGCATATGTACATATAATAATAATACATGCCATATATGTATATATATAAGTACCACATTGTCATTATCCACGCATCAATTGAAAGATATTTAAGTTGTTTCCATTTCTTAATTATTCTGGGTAGAACAACAACGAACATGGCTGAACAAGTATATATGGACTAGAATGTCAAGTCCGTTGGGCATATGCAAGGAGTGGCATAGCTGTGTCATACAGTAGACTTATTTTTAGCTTTTGAGAATTCACTACACTGATTTTCATAGTGGCTGCACCAGTTTGCAGTACCACAAAGTATATTCTGATGACATAAATATTAGTAATACAACGTCTATAAAATTGTAACTTTGGGTATTGACATGTTCAAAAATAATCTGTAGCTCAAAAACAAAACCACAAAGCAAAGTATAAGAGTTATAGGTTATTATGAAAATATATGATATCAAAATAATATTTAGAAAGGTTATTATAAAAATATATGATACCAAAATGATATTCCACAAGAGCAGGACCTTTGCAGAAGTCTGTGGCCTGCCCTGCTTCTAGTAAAAAGAAGAAACACTCAGCCAGTGATTCTGTTTGTCATCTGAAGAAGCTAAAAAGGAACCAGCACCCCAAACCAAGTATGGGAAGTATAACAGATTTTTTTTAAAGCCTCATAGATTCCAGAAGTATAACAGATAAAACAAGCTTCACATAGATCCACAAGCCACAAGCCTAAAGCAAAACAGCAGCAAAGACTATTCATGGCATTTCAGTTATACAAAATAGAATGGTTTCTGTAAACAAGAACAATGACAGCCTCTGAGGATGTGGAGACTAGGCACATAGATTAGTGGGGAAGGGCCATGGCCTCATTATTGCAAAAACCTTCATGGGAATAAGCATTTATCCAAGTTCATCAAATGATATAATGAAAATTTTTTGCAACTCATTATATGTAAAATATACTTTTAAAATGACTACTAACATAAACTCTGGTTAATTGAATACTTGAGGACATGTTTAGGATACTGTTTACAAGCTAAAATCTATTTTGAAAAGCATTAGAATGTAAAATAAATCAACTATTGAGTATAAGATTAGATAAACTGGTAGGCATATGGAAAAAGAATTACAGTAAAATGTTAACTACAGCACTCAGGTGGTAGATATATAATACCTACTATATAATTTATATAATTCTTTCCATTTACCTTTAGATTTGAAAATTTTACATGCCTTTAATCCCAGCACTCTGGAGGCAAAGGCAGGCATATCTCTGTAAGTTTGATGGCAGCCTGATTTACAGAGTGAGTTCCATGATAGCTAGCTACACAGAGAAACCCTCTTTCAAACAAACAAACAAACAAACAAACAGATAATAAGAGAAAATGTTCTGACTCAAACATTGAAAGGAAACTTACATATAAAAGTATCTTATTGATTATAAAATAACATGGTACCATGATAATATTCATGAAAAAACATCTTTGTTGAAGAAATTAAAACAAAGAATGTGTAGATCGTCAGTGGCCCCAAATAAAAATTCAGTGAATTAATAGTGTTAAGCCTTGAATGCATGGAGTATGGGGGCTCTTCTTTCTTCATGCTTACTTTTCTGTAATAATATACTGTTTTATTATAAGTATGTAATACAGTTTTGCTCATATTAAAGACACCATCAGTGCCTAGCTCCATCATTCCTGTCCTACATTCCTTACTCCAGATGCAGTTTGAATAGTTTACCCACCTAGATGCTTACTTTCCATGTTTCTTTTTTTATTTTTTAAACATTTATTTATTTTATGCTGGACATAATTATAATGTAATTTTTAATGAAAACAAACATTTATAAACAATATTTGGGAATTTGGGCATCATTCTTTCCAAACTGCTTCCTGCTGGTAGGGGGCGCTGTCATGGGGGAATCCTAAGAAGACGCAGAAATCCTGGCTGTAGTGGTCTGCAAAGCTGCATTGTCCCATTGACATTGCTTCAGGGGGTCTTGTTTGATCAAACTACATTAGTCTGGAAGGAATCCACAGCTTTTCATTTTCGGTGGAAACAAAATTAGAAATCCTTTTCCCCAGTAACTTGTCCTTAAGCTTAAATTTTGAAGTCAAAGAATGTTAAATATATATATATATATATATATATATATATATATATATATATATAAAGAAAGAAGGAAACATGCTGCTGGATTATATATATATATAATATATATATATAATATATATATTTTATATATATATATAATCCAGCAGCATGTTTCCTTCTTTCTTTTTATTAATAATATAATTTCAAAATTTTTCATGTGGATCCCAGTTTCCTTTCCATTCCTCCCTCCCTCCCTCACTCACTCACTTACTCACTCACTCCCTCTTACCCTCTTTCCCCTGTGACATGCACTCTGGCCACCCTCCCCTCCCATCCCCCCCCACCCCCATTCCACTTGTAGGGCTATGCTATCCAGGTTGGGTCATGTAAATCTGTCAAGTCATTTGAAGTAGGGACTAGGACTTCTCTCCTGTCTCTAGGTTAAGGAGGTATCCCTCCATGGGGGATGTGCCCTCAAGGTCCTTTTGTGCACCAGATATAGATCCTGTTTCTACTGTCTGAGGTCCCCCAGACTGCTCAGTCCTTCTAGCTGAGACCCATGTTCAGGGGATCTGAGTCAGTCCATTGCTGGGTTCCTAGCCATCAGTCTGGGGCACCCAAGCTCCTCCTTGTTCAGGTCAGCTGCCTTTGTGAGTTTCTGCAACCTGGTCTTGTCCCCTCTCTCTGCATCTGGATTCTAGTTTGACTCAGTGTTTGGTTATGGGTGTTTGCTTCTGTTTCCAACAGGTACTAGATGAGGACTCCATGATGATGGATAATTTAGTTGATGATCTCACTATCAGGGAAGGGCATTTATGGTAGCCTTTCCATGGTTGCTTGATTGGAGTCGGTCTTGTAGTTCTCTAGACCTTTCTTCAGGTTCAGTTTTCTCTTCAAACCAATAATGGCTCCCTCTTTTATGCCCCCCCCTCACCCTGACTCAATCTATCTACTCACACGTGTTTTCCTCTCCTCCCCTTATCTTTCTCCTAGTTTTCTCTCCATTCACTGACCCCCATTTCCCATGTGCTCTGGGGGACTTGCCCCTTCCTTTTTGTGAGGGACCATATATGAATCTCTTAGAATACACCTTGTATCCCAGTTCGTCTGGTGGTGTGTATTATAGGGTGGTGATCCTTTGCTCTACGTCTAAAATCCATATATAAGCAAGTACATACCCCCTGTTCCTCTTTTTGTGACTGGGTTACCTCATTCAGGATGGTTTATTCAAGTTCCATCCACTTGCCTGTGAATTTCAAGATTCTGTTATTTTTTTTTCTGCAGAGTAGTATTCCATTGTGTAGATGTGCCACATCTTTATCAATTCTTCAGTTGAGGGGCATCTAGGCTGCTCCCAGGTTCTTGCTATTACAAATAATGCTGCTATTACAAGTATGAACATAGTTGAGCACATGTCTTTGTTGCATGGATGTGGGTCATTTGGGTATATACCTAAGAGTGGAATTTCTGGGTCCTGTGGTAAGCTAATTCCCATTTTCCTGAGGAACCGCCATCTGATCTCCAAAATGGATGTATGAGTTTGCACCCCCACCAGCAGTGAAGGAGTGTTCCCCTTTCTCCATATCCTCTCCAGCATAAGTTGTCATTGGTGTTTCTTATTTTAGCCATTCTGGCAGGAGTAAGATGGTATCTCAAAGTGTTTTGATTTGCATTTCCCTGATAGCTAAGGATGTTGAGCACTTTAAGTGTCTTTCAGCCCTTTTGATTTCCTCTATTGAGAATCTTCAGTTCTGTACACCATTTTTTTAATAGGGCTATTTGGTGTTTTGTTGACTAGTTTCTTGAGTTCTTTGTATATTTTGGAGATCAGCCCTTTGTCAGATGTAGGATTGGTAAAAATTTTTTCCCAGTCTGTGGGCTGCCATTTGGTCTTGTCAACTGTGTCCTTTGCCTTACAGAAGCTTCCAAGTTTGAGGAAGTCCCACTTATTAATTGTTGATGTCTGTGTCTGTGATACTGGAGTTATGTTTAGGAAGCAGTCTCCTATACCAATTTGTTCAAGAGTATCTCCTACTTTCTCTTCTAAGAGGTTCAGTGTGGCTGGATTTATGTTGAGGCCTTTGATCCATTTGGACTTGAGTTTTGTGCATGGTGATAGACATGGATCTATCTGCAGTCTTCTACACACCATCATCCAATTGTGCCAGCACCATTTGTTGAAGATCTTTCCTCCATTTGTTGAAGTTTTTTTTAGCTGTTTTGTCGAAAATCAGGTGTTCATAGGTGTGTGGATTAATATCGGGATTTTTGATTCGATTCCATTGGTCTGCTTGTCTATTTTTGTGCCAATACCAGGCTGTTTTCAGAACTATCGTTCTGTAGTAGAGTTTAAAGTCAAGGATGGTGATGCCTCCTGAAGTTTTTTTTATTGTACAGGGTTGTTTTGGCTATCCTGGGTCTTTTGTTTTTCCATACAAAGTTGATTATTATCCTTTCAAGGTCAGTGAAGAATTGTGCTGGGATTTTAATGGGGATTGCATGGAATCTGTAGATTGCATTTGGCAAGATTGCCATTTTTACTATATTTATCCTTCCAATCCAAGAGCATGGGAGATCTTTTCATTTTCTGATATCTTCTTTAATTTCTTTCTTTAAAGACACAAAGTTCTTATTGTATAGGTCTTTCACATGTTTGGTAAGTGTTACCCCGAGATATTTTATGTTGTTTGTGGCTATTGTAAAGGGTCCTATTTCTCTGATTTCTTTCTCAGCCTCTTTGTCGTCTGAATAAAGTAGGGCTACTGATTTTTTTGAGTTTATCTTGTATCCTGCTAATTTGCTGAAGGTGTTTATCAGCTGTAGGAGTTCCCTGGTAGAGTTTATTGGGTTGCTTATGTAAACTATCATATCATCTGCAAATAGAGACAATTTGACTTTTTCCTTTCCAATTTGGATCTCCTTGATCTCCTTTTGTTGTCTTATATCTTTAGCTAGAACTTCAAGTACAATATTGAAGAGATATGGAGAGAGAGGGTAGCCTTGTCTTGTCAATTCCTGATTTTAGAGGAATTGCCTTAAGCTCTCCATTCAGTTTGATGTTTCTTAATAATAGTCTGAATCATCTTTCTTGATTTTTCCAATTCTATTAATCATTACTATGGAGATAATTTAGTTTTCATATACCTCTGACATCACATGACCAAACACTAATTTTATTACTCCTCCAATATCTTACTTTTCAGTGGCTAGATCAAAATTAATTGTTCACCTTGTTACTATATAATTTTTAAATTAATTCAGTTTGCATGAGAGAAAGAGAGGTGTGTTTGATCTGTGCATACATATGTGTGCAGTTGTCTGTGGTGTATGGCATCTAGAGAAGGATGTCAAGTATCCTTTGTTACTCTCTGCCTTATGCCTATGGGATATCTCTCTCTCTCTCTGTGTGCGTGTGTGTGTGTGTGTGTGTGTGTGTGTGTGTGTGTGTCTGTGTGTGTGCTGTCTGTCTGTCTGTCTGTCTGTCTGTCTCTGTCTCTATGTATGTCTCTCTGTCTTTCTATCTCTCTCTAATACTGGAATTCACACCTTTCATGGACTAGGCTAGCAGCCAGAAGCTGCATGGATCCTTTTTTTCTCTATTCCCTACATTATTGGAATTACAGACACATGCAAGGTCCTGCCCACCTGGATTGTTATGTAGGTGCTGTGATCCAAATGCAGGTTTCATGTTTGCACAGAAGATGGTCTTGATCACTGAGCTTTTTCTCCAACCTCAGACTATGTAAATTTAATTCATAGCTCAGATATGAGTTTTCCTATGATTGGTTTTTATCACAAATTTTGTTGTGTTGATAAAGACCTTTTTTAAAAATTTTGTTCAACTTTCTGCTACTCTACCATATCCATCCTAAATCTCTACAGCAGAGTAAACTTCTATGAAAGCAGACACTTTAGGTAGTTTTCTGTTTCACCTTCTCAGAGATCTGTTCCTAGAGCAATCTCTAGTATTCCATGTGGACTTGGAATAGTGCTTCCTGAACACTGTTGCCCTGGAGTCACCCTTCACCATCATCTGTACGTGCCTACCCCTGTCAGCAAGGAAGACACGACTCCAGGAAGAACCTCTTCATGCAGTTTTAATCAGGATCTTTGAACATGCTCTTCTGACCCGCGGGATCCTGGGGGACCCCTGCACAGGCTTAAATCCCCTTGCACTAACCAACCCCAGTGAGCTACCTGCAGATAGGCTACTCTAATGTGGAAGCAGACAGGCTGAACAGACTTAACCAAATAAGGGCTTGTTACTCCAGAGAGCGCTCACCCTCAGGGAGGTGGAAGGCGGAAGCCAGCGCCATCTTTATGGTGTGGCACTTCGCAGCTCTCTACAATCATCCTTGGAGTTCTTTTGATTTTTTTTTTTTTTTTGTTAGATCTGTGTTCTTCTTTGAGGTTTATTTCCTCACCTTAGTATAGCAATTCTCCCAGGGACTTACTAGGGAAAGATAAATGAGAGCTGACCACACTGAGCCTTGTCTAGGAGTTTGATTTATGATTCAGGCACACATGGCTCTCCCTCAGAATTCACACTCATGCTTCATCTCACTCTAACTTTCCTGGTAACTTTTAAAATTTCTGATATATTAACATGGTAATGTATTAAGTTTTTTCTAATCCTTTCACTTAGCACTTTTCCTCTTGACAATTTTGTCATCTCTCTGTCCCCAGGGGTTCTTTGTGTGATACTCCTTTTATTCTGTCCAGTTGGTATGTCTTAGGCAATCTAGTCTAGAATCCACACCCGCGGTTTAAGAAGACTTCCTTAGACCCATTTTTCTTTGATGAAGATCTTCTCATTTGGATATAGTCATCTGGAACCTGGTACCAGTCAGGTATAAAGTCCTCAAGTAGTACTCTGATCTTTCCATGTTTTCTCCATTTTATTATTTCTTCTGTTTTCTTATAGATACCCTTCATCATCTAAGTTTTTTGTTTGTATTTACATGTCTATAATGATCATTCCAAAAGCTCTTCTCTAACTCTGAATGACCTCATCATAATTCCTTCCCATTTTTCTGGATATACCATCTCCTATTTCCTCCACTATAAGGATATCAATTTTAGATTCTGTTGAAATTTGTATTTCTGTTACTTCCAAACCATCATTTTTGTTACTCACTGCTTTCTATCAGTCCTCACCGTGTTTCTGGCTGTACTGCCTCCTGTTTTCTGTCCTTTTTGTTGTTGTGGTTGATTTGTATTTTGAGACAGTTTTTCTCTGTCCTGGCTGTCCTGGAACTTGCTCTGTAATCCAGGCTGGCTTCACATTAGAAGAGATCTGCCTGCCTCTGCCTCCTGAGTGCTGGGCTTAAAGGCATACACCACCACAGCCAGGCTGTCTGTTTAGTTATTGCTTTGTTTTTTTCCTAACTTTCGGTTTTCTCTACTTAGTGCTTTTTCCTTTTCCCCACACTTGGTCTTATACTCCCTTCATTAATGTTGCTTCCTCTATTTCCTTCCCCTTTTTTGTTTATTTATCTTAGTTTCTGACTTTAGAAAGTTCCCTTTCCCAAATGCCTGATTATTTTGAATTTCTAGGTTTGTTCATAAGAGCTGATTGGATTGTTCTTGAATGGGTATTGATTCTCAGCCAGTGAAAATCTGTACAGAAAGGTCTGGCTGGAGCATCAGACTCTTAACCATTCCTGACTATTGGCCTTTTGGTTGTTGTTCCACAAAGTTCTCTACTCACCTAACTTTCAACTTGCAATCTGTTAGCATTGTCACATGGAAAGGAGTGTTTGCCTCATTGTTTGGAAGCCTCTAATTTTAGTGTGATTGCTCTCCACCTCCCCTGTTCTTGACAGCCTGACTACCCCTCAACTTTTGTTGTTCTGCATTTTTATTTTTAAATAAGACAGTTTCCCTAACTACACAGGACAATGCCTCATCAATTCATTCATCTTAGGACCCCATTCATTCTTGAAAACTATTGAATCTTCCACAATTCTTTGTATAAAAATTCTATTTATACCTATGTGCTATACTAGAGCTATAACAAATTTGAAATTACTTATTCTAAAATCAGTTGCTTTTTATGATTGAGCATGAATATATTTTATAAAGATTTACTTTATCTTCAAAACTAGGAATACTAGTGAGAAAATGGCCTTAGTTTATATTATTGCATCTCTTAATATCTGACTTAATTAAAACATGCATTGTTTTGGTTTAAGGCTACAAAGAAAATTCGGCTTGATGTAGAGATGTTTTTGAAAGAGGGAAAAATATTAGAATATCATTGTCCAGATAGTATTCTCAGATATTCAAACAGGGCATGAAGTGGTAGTTTCTTCAAAGCCATTTACAGTGTGAGACATAAACCCTTGCACATGAGCTCCTCATGCTCTGCTTCACTAAATCTTTGAATAGAGTAATGGGTTATGTTATAACATCCTAAATTAATCATTTGAAAAATGTTGCTTTACTGAGTTATGGGTTATATAGATCTCCCAAATGCTGACATATTTGGATATTGTGAAATATCCAAAAATTCATATTCACTAATACCCCCAGTGACCTAAGATAAGTGAAAGCTTTGGGAGAATGGCGAGCTGATAGTAGCAAATGCAATCTTCTATAGTTTTCAGTTTCACATCAATAGGTTTTCATTTTCTCTGATGACACAAGCTTATTTTGGCCATTTTTGTTAAAGCATATTTAAAATGCCCAAGCATAAGTAGTCATAATTTTATAAGTTGCTCCTTTAGATAAGAATTGTGCTCCTTTATAAAACTGGCCAAACCATTTTGCAGTTAAGTCATCACAGAAAGAGTTAGCTCTTCAGGTGGCAACCAATCTTCTCTGTGAAGACAGATATGGTGCTTCCCATTTAGCTATGTGGAACACTTTTTAAATATATGCTTAAGGGATTAAGTTTAATAAATTTAATTTTATTAGTTTATCAGAGACATTTCAAGTGAAGCTGGCCTTTTTGGTAATGGTCAGATATAATAGTGTCCACCAGTACAGTTTGTTTTGTAATGAGTTATCAACAGTTTTATCCACTGTTACCTCAGAGCAACAGTCCAGATACCAATAATTCTTCTAGTACAAACCATGAGTCAAATATTTTAACAGCATGAATTTCATTATCATGTTTATTTGTTTCCAAAAATTTACACAAAGGATCTTCATCAATGATTAGCTAAAGCTGATACTAAATAGAAAAATTTAAGTTTCACCTCTGGATGGATGCATGAGGCAAAAGTACACTTCTACTGATATAATAGTAACTTTTTTTTCATGCCTGTGGATTACGTCTAGTGTGATCTCTTTGCTGGCCTTTCAGCTCATAGGCATTCAGAAAAGTTAAGTGTACAATGCTCTATTAATTCTTAGCTGACTTCTAGATCTTCCTAGCCAATACATTTGAATAACATCTCTAAGATACTTTTTAAATGTTCAAATTTCAAGATAATTCCAAAATGTTATTGTAAAACAAGATATTAGAGTGTTTTTGTTTTATTGAGACATGGGAAAAACATTAGGATTTTAGAATAATAACTTATTTTATGATTATGTTGTTATATCTGTTGCAAACTGTACAGTAGAAAATGTACCTTGTGTCTTAGTTAGAGTTTCTGTTTCTGTGAAGAGACAGTATGACCATGGCATCTCTTACAAAAAAAAAAAAAACATTTCATTGGGGTGGCTTACATTTTCAGAGGTTCAGTCCATTATCATCATGGGGGCATGTAGGCAGACATGGTGCTGAGGAGAGAGCTAAGAGTTCTTTATCATGATCCATAAGGCAGCAGAACCAGAGGCTGGGTGTCACTTGAGCATATATGAGACCAAAGGCCTTCCTCCAACAAGACTAGTCCTACTCCACCAAAACCACACCTCCTAATAGTGCCATTCCCATTGGGGGCCATTTTTTTTAAACCATCATAGCTTTTAAGAACACAGTAGTAAACATTGAGAACAAACTGAACTGATCTTTCAGAACATTTATATGTCTAACCCAAAGACTTTCCTTCAAAAGGAATGGTCTGGAAAGGCAAGAATATACAAGCAGATCTTGCGTAAATTGTCAGGACAATGACTTTGCCATTTGTCTGACATGCTACTGTACATGAAATGAAAGCCACAAATAATGTTTCAATATTGTTAGGAAACATAGTTTTGATCTCAAAGATTTCTGAAGAAATCTGGGAATCTCCTAAGAATCCCTGGACCACACCCTGATGACTGTTAGTGTAGAGTAATGCTAAGAATCTAAGAGCTTCGTTAATTGCAGTCCATCCTCCCATTTCAGTCTCAGACCCCTTCATTCTTAAAGGCACCTGGTGTGTTCAACTCTCAAGACTTTATGGGTGCCTGTAGGGTTTTAGGAATCCCTACTTGCAGGAGTCCCATTTAGCTTTCTCTGGTCAGATAACTTAGTTACCAGCCTTCTGTTTACAAATACCAATATTTAAACAGTATTTTTTTTCTTGCACTGTTCTTTTGCCTTATTTCTTCACTTTCCTGTTCATGCTATGAGATTTGAGGAGGAGTTTTTGTAAAAATCCTACTGTCTGCATTTCCTGCCTGTAGGATCACTTTTAATATGACAGGAAAAAATTTTAAATTAAAAAATTTTAAACAAAGCCAAATTCAGGAGATTCTAATGCCTAAGATCTACCATGGACAATTGTCATATTCTCTTCGTCGTCTTCCCTCATCTTCTTTTTTGTCTTTGGCTATGTGGTCCAGACAGCAATACTTTTTAAATATAATTAATTAAAATATTATTGCATCATTTTTCCATTCCTTGCCCTCCCTCCAACACCCTTCCATGTTCTCACTCCCTCTGTAACTGACAGCACCTTTTATTATTATTGATACACATATATGTGTATAGATATGCATAAAAATACAATTATTTAGAATACAATTATTAGAATGGGTTATAGGCCATGGTCCAGGTAATCCAACAGTGGCTGGCTATGAACATTAAGTCCAAGAATCTAGTAGCTGCTCAGATGATGAGGCTGAATGTCTCAGATGGTCTTTAGTATATGCTGGAATTCCCAAGAAGGTAGGCTGTATTTATGCCAGTGAAGAAATGGACTTGCTTGCAAGGTGAGTGCAATCAGGCATAGAGAAAAAGCTTCCTTCTTCTATGTTCCTATATAAGCTGCCAGCAGAAGGTGTGGCCCAGATTAGTTCTAGATTAAAAGTATGTCTTCCTGCCTCAAAGATCCAGTTTAGAAATAGATCTCCCCATTTCAAATTAGGTGGAAATTCCCTACAGGTGTTCCCACTGTTTTTGGATTTTAGTTGATTTCAGACGTAGACAAGCTGACAACCAAGAATAGCTATTGTTCCCAGCAAATCTTAGACTTAGACTCCATGTGATTCTGATGAACTTGAAAGCTTGAAGACCACTGTGACATAAGAAAGCAGTCTGGATCTGGTTTCTAAGAATACATGTCACCATGTTTTTGTTTGTTTGTTTGTTTGTTTTGTCTTTTATTCTTTTGCCACAAAACTTTATACAGAGGCTTCTATGCTACGGGATAAAATATCTAGAAATTCTGTCAAGCACATTGGCCTTCAGAAAATTCCTGCTGTTAGTTTTCAGGATCATATCTTGAAGTTATTTCATTTTTAGTAAAGTTTTCCCATAAAAATAGTCTGTCTCGATATACATTACTCTTGACTCCTGCTATGTCAATAAAACAGAACAGGGTGGGTACACTACAGCTAGAGGCCTAAAGGGATTAATCTTAAGAGATAAATATTTAAATTTGGGTTTTGGCTATACTTAAAAACATAATACATGAACAGTTAAATATTTCATTTCCAGAACAACTATGAATTTGCCCACTGTATAAATAAATGTGCATAAAATAGCTCTGAGAATAGCATCATTTCATGAGCATCTCTGCAGGCAATGGGACATTAGAATGAATTGCTAAACAAAGATGCTGCATTAAAGGAAAAGTTAAAGAGACTGATCATGTAGATAACCATTTCAGAGCCAAATAAACTAACAAAATAAAGAGCTTATTTAGGGAAAAAAAGGTAAAAAATATTTAAGAAAGCAACTCACAGAGATGTTAAAACATCTATACATATTCTTTTGGAAGCAAAGAACCTATAGGATTGTGTATCATGGTTTGGTAGAAATAGCAAGGGGTCTGAAATAAAATAGACCCGATATAATCCCTCAGAACTTTGGTAGAGTGAGGAGAAAAATAAATCCTTCCAAGCTAAGTTTCATCATCTATAAATTGGGGTTCATACTTGCCTCAACAGTTACTGTGAGGGTTAAATGCAATACAGAATGACACACATTATATTGAACCCTCATCAAATTTGAGTTCCCTACTCTCTCTGATCCCTTAAAGCTGTTTTTATGAAATTATCTCACCATAGAATATGGATATATTTATTATACATTCTATTTCTGACCACTCTACTAGTACTCTGTGGATGTTTCAAAACATCCTTGTAACTTTCTCAGTCTCAGGAGGTTACTGAGCAATTTTATGAGTAATCTTATACTTTCATTAATTCATAATAACTATTATATTCTTGAGTACCTACTATGTACAGGTACTATGCTAAATGCTATGTATAGACAATGAAGGAAAAAGAAACAAAATTCTTTGCTGTGGAAAACTTAGAAGTCTCCTGGTTAGCGGGAGATTACCATTCTAGTGACCACTTCTGCAAAGCAATGCTTATCCTCACTCTTCTGTAATGGAACATAGAGGGCAAGTGTTATTAGTCAACTTAGTAAGAACCAGAATAAAAAGACAATTCTTTTGGGCACCAGAGAAGAATGGAGCTTTACTCAGAAAGATACCTGTGGATTATTTTAAAGGGAGAGGATAGCAGATGAAGAATGGTTAAGAGCATGCAGAGTAGAAGAGAAAGTGAGGGGGGAAAGGAGAAGAAAGGGAGGAAAGGAGACCACGGTATGTAGAAACTGGTCTTTTAGAAGCTGAGATGTGAGCCAAGACAGAAAATAGAAGTAAAGGAATTAGCTAAGGAAACCTCCAGGGAGCTGAGTTTCTGGCAGAGGGACCACCTAGACTAAAGTCTGTGAGACAGAACTGGGTCTCAGTAGTTCTTACTCTCATGGATTGTAATGATGACAACTGAGAGGGTGATGAAAACATTTATCACTTGGTACTTGAAATTGCAAGTGTTTAATGAGCTTGGTTTATAGCTACTGGCATTACAGAAGTCACATTTCTAAATATTAATTAAGTTGCAGGATCTCTAAAAGTGATTTATATGGCACATTCGTACAAAGATAACTTTTTTAAAGTTCCTGTTTCCTTCAATATATAATTATTTAAAGTAAAAAAATGTATTTATTGAGCAGGAGTATGACACAATAAATAGTGATGTGCTTTAATGTGCAAGGCCTAAGTCCAATCTCAAACACCACAAAAATAAATAAATAAAATGGGCTTTAGCAAAATAATGTCTAATGAAATCCAAGTAAAGCCTGGAGCTTGGATGATGATGTTGATGATGATACATGTATGTATATATGTATAGTCTTGCAAATATAGAATTTCTGAATCGTTTATCTTGTCAAGAGCCATGAAAAATGGTCAAGCCATGTAGTAATAAGAATGCTTATAAGGCTGAATAGAGGATGTGACTAATATTCCACATTTTCAGTTCCTTTTTCTCCAGTTCTCACTGGATTTCACATAAGAGGCTTCTGATTTAGTTCACTTTCCATCGTTTTGATAACCACTGACCAAAATCAAATTGGGAAGTAATGAGTTTATTTGACTTACATTTTTCAATCACAGTCAATCATTGAGGATAGCCAAGGAATGATTTCAAACAAGGCAAAAACATGAGGTCAGGAACTGAAGCA
This sequence comes from Cricetiscus sungorus, assembly GCA_030556225.1. Lineage (NCBI taxonomy): Eukaryota > Metazoa > Chordata > Mammalia > Rodentia > Cricetidae > Cricetiscus > Cricetiscus sungorus. Next base: position 138,965,553 of record JANBXA010000007.1, on the reverse strand, counting down.
GAGATCATAGAGGAATGCTGCTTATGGACTTGCCCCATGATTTGCTCAGTTTGCTTTCTTAAATCACACAGAACCACTTGTTCAGGGCTGGCACCACCTTCAAGGGACAGGCAATCTGATGGCAGCTTTTTCTCAGTTGACATGCCCCCTTCCCAGATACTTGTGTCAAGATGACAAATAATTAACACAGTTGATCACTTGTCAGCTTAACATACCAATGCATCATCACTATTAAGCCATAGTCTTTCCTTTCTCATCTATCCCCAAGATGTGTTAATATCACAGTATAACTCTAAAAGTCTCAGTCTTTAGAAAATTCAAATATATTTTTAATTCAGTCTCTTTAAAATACCCAGCCTCATAACAATGGGTTCCTGTAAAGTTAAATAAATAAATAAATAAATAAATAAATAAATAATAAAGGGAAGAGCTAGGGCACAGTTACAATCTGAAGAAAGCAATACCAAATTCCAACAGTGTTAAATTCCATAGCTCTATATTCTTAATCTGGGCTCTACCATTTAAAGCACACATAGCTCATCTCATAGGCTGTGGCCAGTTCTGTTGCTGTATTTAGCAGTCCTCCTAATGTCCTGGAATCTCCAGTCTTCTGGGGTCACCACAGGCTGCATCTTTACCAATGGTATTCCAGCCTCCATTCAGTGACTCTAGCTCTGCCGCATGGTGTCAAACCTCCCTGACCCCTTCAATCCTGGATTTTCCACTGCTACTAACTCTGCACCTTCACCAGTGGCATTGTCTACCTTCTAATGGTGCCACACCTCAATTGCTGTCACTGAACCCTACAATCCTGTGGCTCTCATGACACCAAAGCCACTACCATCTGGAAGATTCTTGTACATTACCAAGCTCAGCTGGCAGCATGAGATGCATCCTTAGCCTCCTTTGGACCACAGCTGTTTGTGCTAACTCTGGGGGAATTCTTCCTTGGATTTCACATCAATGATGCTGGTCTGTTCTTAATGACAGCTAATCTCTCAGTCCCAGCCAACCAGCATCATATGTCCCAGTAAAGGAAAAAGTTTCATCTCAATGGTTTTAGTCTCTTGATAACTGTAGATGATTTTATATCCCCAACCCCAGAAACCACAGATTCTTAATACACAATACCACGGGAATGACTCTGATAGAGTTTTTAAGGAACTTTAAATTTTTCTTCTGAAACTTCATAAGCCAGGCCTCCACCATGCACTATTCTCAGTATTTTTCCTGTTCCCACAAAAGCTCAGTAAGTTCTAAGTACTCAATGGCTTTTCTAGGCCAAAGTTCCAAACTTCTTCTTCCCCAAACAGCACAGTCAGGTCTGTCACAGAAATACCCCACTCCTGGTACAAATCCTCAGAAATGGAAATGCATCCAAAATTGGTATTTTATGTAATATACTGTTGACAATGAGGTAACAGCTTTGCTAACTGAAGGCCTTCCATGTATCAGTGTCAATGTGGCTTCTTATAAATGTGAACCTGGAAAGCCCCTACTGCCTTGTGTAAAAGGGGTCTCCAAACCAGCAGCATGAATATCACCCACAAGCTTTAGAAAGGGGAAACCCAGTTCCCACTCCAGTCCTTATACATGACGTGTGCATTTTAATAACACAGATTTTCATGCATACACATGAGTCCCAGGAGCACTGCCCTAACAAAGTAAAGCTCATTATTAAGTTTCTTCTAGATAACTAAGCATCAAAAAGAGTGTGTCTGAGGAATCCCAGAGAAAAGATGATGGTCCAGGATTTAACTATTTTTTTTCCCAGAGCAGAACCCATGTTCATTCCGTTGTGCTATTCCCTTGCTAGTTATTTTAAAGAGACGTACTTCATAACCTATTTTCTAGGAAAAAATACCCACTCCATTTCCACGTGAAATCTTCACTTTGAAAGCATTTGCCCAGACAGAAAGGCTAAGTTTAAGCATCTGGTCTCTAAGTGTAAACCTGGAAGGTTGTGGCTGAGTTTATGTGTCACTGGGGGTGAGGGAATCACGTGCTTTCTTGGCTTCTGAAGAAACTTACCTCTCTGTTATATGTGGGAACCTAAGTTTAACTGTTGGCAGGGTTGTCCCACGGGCTTGTTCTGATGAGCAAAAGACAAGAGCAAGGATAGGCAGACCTTAGCCTGAGGAGATGAGCGACCTGGTGTACAGAACAGAAAATGTCTTTTTTATGAGCTAGGAGGTATTTTTATGGTTTGCCGTGAGTGAATAGTCTCTGATGTTGGAAAAACAGACTGGGAACAGCTGGACTGCACTTTGGATCAGTTGCCACAGCAACTTGATACATTTGTCTCTGGTGTCATTTGAGCCCTTTAAGAGCTGTATTACCTCAGCAGGGCTGTTTGACTTAGGGGCTTTCTGAGCAGTAAGCATGTCTGATTGTATTTCTCAGATTACATGCAATGTTAATTATATTCATTTGGAAGTTTGGAGTTTAGGATTACAGAACATGGCTACCTCACAGGTGACTGGAACTCAGGATCCTATCAAACCATCATTATAACTGTCAAACTCTGATTTCCAAGAGCAAACCACACCTAGTGTTAACAGGGAAAACCATCAAGATTTCAAAGTCATCTCAAAGATCTCAAGTTTAGTAGAATATTCCACTTTCTCACCTCATATAAATTTTGTGAAAATGTAAGTTTATGTTAGTCGTTGCATGTTCAAATTAAGCAAGAGGCACTCCATTTGGGTTTTCAAAATAAAACTGAGCACATTTGTGGGATGTCAAAGGCAGTTTGACTTTTCCCTCTTAAGCTTGCAAATGATTGATTGATTGATGTGTTGATAAGAGCCCAGCTACTGTGCTTAGATAAAGAGCTGAGTACATTCTGAGTCACTTACCCTGACAGACATTTGTTCTCCTTTGGCAAAGTGTTTCCCTCTCTTTGACGAGAAATGGTCAAGCAGCTTTGTCCCAACTTCCAAGCTGATGGCAGCTGCAGCCATAAGTCTTGACACACTGGCATCACTGTCTGTGTCCACCATTACCCCACCCTTTTCTCTAAAACCTGTGCCTCTTTTCTTGAGAACAACAGCTCCAAAGAGTTCAGCAAAGAAAGAGCAAAATGTAATGTCATTAGAATTTACGTTGGATGGTTTTGAGAATTGCAGAAAATAATTTTATTATTGTCTATGATTACATGGCTGTTTCTGGGCAGACAGTTTCCTGAACACCGCCATTATACAGCAGCATAATTGTGGCTTCCTGCTGGCATCTTGGTGTGGACATGGATGCTGCTTCCTGTCTTTCCCCCTTTGTTTCTCCCTTCCCACTTCATTTCATACAAATAAAAAGAAACAAAGAACCACCAAGAACAAACACTTCTGGTAAATTTCCTTCTCAGACGTCAAGGAATTCAAATTTTCTGTAATTTTTAAAATTCACTTACACTGTGTGTAATTAGTATAGTTTTTCCAGTGCATGTTCAACTTTCACATGAGATGCTTTAATGTGAATCACATGAAGAATGTGGCCAAGCATTGTAAGTGCTTTTAGCATTTGCATTTCTCATTCTTTGTGGGTGATTCTGTAAATCTGGGTTTAGCCTAATAGGCTTGGAAGGGGGCAACGAGGAGTCAGTGAGGTTTGGAAAACACCCCTCCTTTAGAAAATTAGGCATGAACTTAGTGACAGAGTAATAATTTCCTATAACATGGGGATGTTTTATTTCCTAACAAGCTGGGGTCTGTTGTGTGGAGGGTAGAGACTTTCTTCCAGGCAAGGAACACACAGGATCATCACCACCAGCAGCACTTTCAATATCAAGGAAACCAACTGATTCAGCCTAAGAAATGAATGGGCTACAAACTCAAACATCACAAGAAACCCCATCAGATCATAAGCAGTTTCCCAGATCTGTAGCCCTGCATCACAGTAGCCAAGACCTCAGTGATTCCCTGTGGGTTTACAGGAAGCCTGTGTTGAGGACCAAAATTGAGCACCCTTCCTCCTGCACTCATACTGAGCATTTCTATTCCCCAGACCAAGAACACTTTTCAAACGCCTCTTAAGGAGAGTGTATACAGGCTCCATAAGATTATAATCCAGTGTGTTTTTATATAAGAGAGACAAGAAAGACTTGTGAATGTTGGGACAAAGAGGAGTCTTTCTTGGTCCCTTCTCCATCACTTTGGTCAATGTTCTGTACATGATTAATGCAAAGCTAAATAAATAAACACCATTGAAAGAACTGGAAATGACATACAGAAAAATATAACCTGCTGGCAAACCAACTTCCTTTTAATGAAACTGTTTTTGCTTGAGTTTGGGTTCAAGACATGGGAAAGAGACAGTATATAATAGCATGATCTACCTGGATTCTATGAATTCTCTACTCAGAGATTCATGGAATGTTACAGGATGGCATAGTTTCCTTCCCAGCACTTCTGGAAATATCTTTGGACAAGCATTTTTCAGTCCAGGATTTAATTAACGGAAAAAACACAAAAACCTATATATTGAATGTTTACTGAACAGATTGTAAAGAGCCACTGAATTCTGTCACAGCACATTTTGCGGACTTTATTCATATATTATTAGTTGCTTTCTGATCACTTGTGTCTGTATTTAGCTTTGGCTTTCCAAGAAGATTTACGCTGTGTGTTTACCTAATAGGAAAGGAGGTAGTACAGGTTAAGGGTTAAATCACCTATATATCTAACGACCAACTGTTTTTCACTCATGAAATGGCAGCTTCATAGACTTCAACCTAACACCCAACAATGATATTAAAGGTTGCTAATAAGATAGCTTTCCTGATCACAACGTAAAGTGCATGTGAATTGCTGAAGAACACTCAAGGCAGACATTTTAAGGTCTACCAGATATCACACCTTACTGTAGGTTTTATGATATATATATATATATATTGTATATATATATATGTACATATACATATACATATATAGTCTTCATTATGTTCATATCCAGTCTTAAGTATGTTTTCCCCAGTCCTACTCTCTCTCTAGAACTTTTATCATGAAAGCATGTTGGGGTTTGTCAAAAGTTTTTACTGCATATGTTTGTTAAAATGACCTTGTGATTTTTATCATGAAGTCTATTTATATGATTTATTTATTTACCGACTTACATATATTTTATCAGCTCTGAATTTCTGTGATAAAATCAACTTGATCTTGATATATACCTGTATTCTGTTGACTTGTATTTCATTGAGTATTTTTACATCTGTGTTCATCAGGTATATTGATCTGTAGTTTGGTTTTCTTGTGTCTTTCTATTATGACTAATATAAAAAGTACTGATTTAGTTCTTTGAAAGTCTGTTAGAAATCTGCCGTGAGTCCATCTGGGCCTGGGCCTTTGTAAGTCAGAAGGCATTTTATCAGTTTGATCCCCTTTGTTATAGATCTGTTTAGGTTGTTGGTCTCTTCTTGGCCTAATTTTGGTAGTTTGAATGCAGCAAGAAATTCATCCATTTCTTTTAGATTTTCCAAACTATTCTAGTACAGGTTTTTTAAAGTATTCCCTTATAATATTCTGAATTTCTTTGGTATCTATTGTAATATTTCTCCTGTTAATTTCTGGTTCTGTTAATTTTGATAATCTCTTTCTTTCTTTGGTAGTTGTGCCAAGAGTCTGTAAATTTTATCTTCTCCAAGAACCAGCTCTTAGATTTGATGTTTTACCTTGATCACACTGGCTGCACTTTAAACTACTAGTGGCCCAGAATTCCTCCTTGGAAGAATGTCTCTGTTGCTGCCACTAAAGGCAGCTTTAACTAAGTCTCTACCATTCTAATAAAATTTGAGATTCAAAGGCTAGGGCAAAAACCTGCAAGCTCAGAGTTAGAGTAGCAACAATCTAACTTTCTTTGTTGGTGTTCCCAGAAGCCACTCTCTTTCTATACTGCCCCAACTAAAAAACTCATACTGTGCTACACCCTCCTACTTTCTGTTGCTAATCCAGACTCTCATTATCCAGTTTAATTTTATTTAGTTAATACAATGCAGCACATCTTTATATAAACAAATGCAACATAAACAAATGGAACACATCTTTGCCTAGTTAAGCAAATATTACACATTTTCCCCTTTTGCTTAAAACTATTTACAGTAAAAACAACTATTAATAAGAATTATATTTACAATATCTAGTCATTTTGCATTTGGAAAATTCAGAGAAATCACTATTATCTATTCTACTTTGATGACTTCAAAGCTCTGTACCTAATTTACTTTCTATCATAATTTAGGAACTGTAACTATAATTACCTAGTTTTTAACTACATCAAAGGATATAATATTATCTGAGTAAACAGAAAGTGCATTGCAAGCAACTTCTAAAACCATAGAAATTCCAGAGACATTTGGCTGCCTGGACAGTTACCCAAGGTACCTCTGCAACATTGGAGCACCTATCTTTTGCCCACAAGCCTAGATAACTGGCAGACTCTTCTGTGAAACAGAAATTTGGAAAGACTGTCCTACCTTGTTTTAGCAAAGTTCAGTAGTCACTTTCCTTTATGTCTTGCATGTCCAGTTTTAAAGGTGTACTGTCAGAGTTGAGGCAAGGGCAGTTTCTTGCCCAAATGACTAGATTGAAAGCAATCTCCATGTAGTTTCTTCAATGCCCATTGTTCTTTCTCAAGTAAATTGGTGCTGCCAGGAGCAAATGTGTCTCACTGTTAATAAAAAGCCCTTTGGTAACAAAATACTTTAAATGTCATAATCTGTAGGCCTTTGAGGTGTTTGAAGACCATCTATCTAAAGTATATCTTTCCATGATCTTGAAAACAAACCTAACATAACTATAGGTTTATTGTAATAGATGATTAACTACTGATATGTGTTTCTTAATTATTCTAAATGTTTTGTAACAATAGTTTTCAAGGACTAGAACTTTACCTTACATTTTTAAATGAACTATATCAGTACAATGCCTTAAACAAGAGTAGAACATACATACAGCATAATAAAAACAACCTTAAATTTGTATCAATATACAAAAATCCACACCAAAGTAAAATATTTGAAACTAATAGTTGTCTCTTTTATCTTATATTCCCACATTCCCCCATAAACGATGATAAACATCCATAACCCACTGAATAACCAAAACCACCCACCTCACCTCTTGGGATTGTGGGCTCTGTATTCTCTAAAAGATGCTGTGGGTGACAGCATCTTTAGGGAACCTGAGTCGAGATAATTGTCAAGTTCTGGAAGAGCTAGCTATATCATTTGTTGTTCAGTCTCTGTGTAATGGGAAATCACAAGGCTTATCTTAAGTCCTGGCTGGAGTAGTCTGAGGCTGGACCATCTCAGCCAGCAGCCTTGAAGTTGTTCTGGATTCAGAACTCTGAGGAAACTATAACAGAGGCATTCTGAGAGGCTGGATCACCTGGGCCATTGATTTTCATTGGTGTCTGTCTAGTCTCCTTGCTCTGAAAACACAAACTTTAAAAGGTAACATGCATATCTGCATTAACACAAGTATGGACTGCACATTGTACACAAGCCAGCCAAAGATGATGCTTTGTTTTATGTTTGAGCAGGCAAAATGTATGTCACCTGTCTTGTAGTTTTTCTAGGTTTATTTCTTTATATATGTAGTCAAGATTTTCAGGGGGTCTCCCCCAGTCAAATCTAACCTCTATTAATCTCTATTAATCACAGCCTTTCATTTCCTGCAGAAACAAAAACATAACATCTTTCCTAACACAGTAAGTTTTCTGACTTTTATTTTAAAGTTTAAGCACCCCTAAAGAATCTAGGCTGAGCCAGGCAGTGGTGGTACATGTCTTTAATCCCAGCACTCAGGCAGAAGCAGACAGATATCTGTGAGGTAGAGGCCAGTCTGGTCTACAAAGTTACACAGAGAAACCCTGCCTTGAAAAATAAAATTAAAAAAAAAAAAAAAAAGAATCAAGGCAGCTTAGAAGTGCCTTTTACAATTCAATGTCTCTCAGCAGCTCTTGTTAGCTCATCAGCATTCAAAAAATTCAAAATCAACAAAACACCACACAGGATCCAGACTCCCTGTGTATTTCCCATCTTCACATGGCTTATCCTTTTTATATGACTTTACTCTTTCTCTAAATATCTTTTGTACTATTTATCTTTTTCCAGTCCGTGAAAGCCAAGCCTGAGGCTCAAGTCTGCAGCTGTCTTTGACTGGGAACTGCATTTAACCACCCCAGCTCTAGGAAGCTGGTGCCCTCACAGTGCCAGATTGTATTATTATTATTATTATTATTATTATTATTATTATTATTATTATTATTATTATCATTTTCATTATTATTTTACTTAGCTTGCTGTTTCTACTTAGCATACTGACCTTTTTTTCAGGCCCTGTGTGTAACAGGAATGCTCGGCCTTATTTTCTGCTGTTTCTTGCTAACTCTCATAATTTAAATTAACCCGTTTCTCTTGCTCTACATTTTGCCTCTGGCTTTTTTTCCTTTTTTCATTTCTGTGTGTTCTACTTTTCTGCTTTTTGTGTCTGTTTTCCTGGCTGTTGCCTGGCTTCTGGCCACAGACATGTCCCTCTCTTCCTTCCTCATTCTCTTCTCTCCTTCTTTTGTTCTCTCCTATTTATTCTCTCTGCCCACCAGCCCTGCCCATCCCTCTTCTGCTTAGCTATTGACTTTTCAGTTTTTTAATTAGACCAATCACATGCCTTAGGCAGGTAAGGTGAATTAAATGTACATATCTTTACACGATTAAATAAACATAACACATCTTTATATCATTAACAAAGGTAACATAAACAAATGTAACAGACCTTTACACAGATAAAAAATATTCCTCAGCATAAACAAATGTAACACATCTTTACATAGTTCAATATTCCACAATGTAGACTCACTGATTCTTTTTATAGGTTTCTTTGTTTCTATTTTATTAATTTCTGCTTTGATTTTTATTATGTCTTGTGATCTACTGGGTTTGAGTTTGGTTCTTCTTTTTCTAAATTCTTGAGTTGCCTCATTAAGTCCTTTCTTTGTGCTCTTTCTGTTTTTTTTTTTTTTATGGTAGGTACTGTAGACCTATAAATTTCTCTCCTAGGAGTGATTTTACAGTGTCCTAGGAGTTTTGTTGTGTTAGATTTTCATTTTTATTTAGTTACAAGATTATTTTGGTTTCTTTTTTATTTCTTTAACTCATCATTCAATAATGAGCTGTTTATGTGAGTACTAGAATTTTTTTGCAGTAGATTTTGTTTCATTGCATAATGATCAGATATGATACATGGAAATGTTTTGATTTGTGGTATTTACTAAAATTGGTTTTGTGTGCAGCATTGGTTTGTTTTAGAATAGTTCCCATGTGCTTCTGAGTATAATGAGTATTTTTATTCTTTGCTATTTAGTGTTTGAGTGGAATAGTCTGTATGTATCTGTTAGGTCCATTTGATGTAAATGGCCATTAAAATCTGAGATTTATCTTTTTTCTAGATGACCTATCTATTGGAGAAAATGGGGTGTTGAATTAACCTACTATTATAGGATTTGTGTTAGTCTGTATTTTTAATTCCATTAGTATACTGGTATGGCATTGAGTTGCCAAAGTTCCATACATATGTGTTTAGTATTGAGGTAATTTCTTGAATACTTGACTTCTTCATCAGTATGAAGAAATCTTTATCTTTATCTTTTTCTTTATCTCTTATGATTAATTTTACTTTGAAGACTATTTTGGCAGATATTAGAATGGCAATGACTGCTTGTTTCCTGATCTGATTTGTTTGGTGTTACGGCAGGTTTCCCCGCCGGCTGCCACTGGTTCTGCCGCCATTGTCCTGCAACCAAGTGTGCCCCAAATAACACTCAGAGACTCTGTATTTGATACAATCCTGTTGGCCAATTACCATCATTGTTAATGGGCTAGCTCTGCCATAATTATTAACCCATTTCTACTTATCTAAGTATTTCCACGTGGTCATCTTATCGGGGAGCCGAGCGGCAGGCTTCCTGCTTCTTCCCGGGCTACATCTCGACTCCCCCTACTACTTCCTCTTCCTCCTCCTAGTCTCCTAGCCCCACCTATCTAGTTTTCTATTGGCCACAGGGCTTTATTAACAGTATGAGAAACATATATACAGAATCACATCTCCCATCATCTCCTCTTTTCTGTCTAAAGTAAAAGAAGGGGTTTAACCTTAACATAGCAAAATATACCATACAACAGTTATCAAATAAGAATCACAGTTAACAATATTTAGTCCATTAACATTTTGTAAGACTTAAAGAAAATATCATCTATCCTATCTTTGTCAGTCTAAAGACCTATATGTAACTTATTTTTAATCCTAACTAAGAAAAACTATAATCATAACTATCTGTCTTCAACTCCTTCAAAGACCACAGAAGGATAATATATAAATTCTAGAAATGATAGAGACAACTCTTTGCCTGGTCAGTCACCTGAAGTTCTTCTGTAATGTTCCATCTTCAGCCCATAGGCCATAGTGTGTGTCCAGACTCCTCAACTAAGCAGGAAACTTTAAACTGTCCACCTGTATTGACAGTGTGTCAGTCCTTTTTCTCTGTGTCCTGCAGACTATCTGGCTGTCTGGCAGCCTCTTCCATGAAACAGGAATCCTGTAGCAATGTCCATCTTGCATCAGCAGTTACCTTTTTGTGGGTCCTGCATGTCCAGTTTCTACAACATAAAGTCAAACAGTTCAGAAGAGCAGTACCTTGCCCAAATGGCTAGTCTTGCCATATTAGAAGCAAACTCCATAATGTGTTTCTTCGATGTCCATCTTCCTTTCTTCTGTAGGTGGTGTTACCAGGAGCAGTTGTGCCTCACTGTCAAGAAAAACCCTAAACCATTTTAAATGCCATATTCTATAGGTCTTTGAAAGGTTTGAAGAATGCCTATCCATCTCAAATACATCTCTGTATATCTAGAAATCCTAACTAACTTAACTCTAAGTTTTAATTATCATAGGTAATTATCTATACTCTGTGTTAAAGTATACATTACATTCTAAATGAGCTATATAAACACAATACCTAAACAAGAGGAGAAATATACATATCATAAAATTGACCTTAAATTGTATCAATAAAAGAAAATCCATTCCAAAGCAAAGTATTCATATCTATACCATAATTCCCTTTTTACCTTTAAAAAGATTGCTTGTGGTTATAGCCATTTATAACCAAGTCAATTTAAATGAAAACAAACATTTGTAAACAATATTTGGGAATTTGGGCGTCGTTCTTTCTAAACTACTTCCTGCTGGTAGAGGGCGCTGTCATGGGGGTCCAAAGAAGATGCAGAAATCTTGGCTGTAGTCTGCAAGGCTTTGTCTCAACTGCTTTGAATGTTGGATCACCTGGGGAGCTGTTTCAGGGGGTCTGGCTTGATCAAACCACATAAGTCTGGAAGAAATCAATAGCTTTTCATTTTCTGTGGAAACAAAAATAGAAATCCTTTTCCCCAGTAACTTTTCCTTAGGCTTAAATTTTTGAGTCAAAGCATTTTTAAAATATATAAATTGAATTAATTTAGTAGCATTTCTTGTATTAGTAGTTGTTATTTTCTCAGCAATCAAATAATTTAAAGACAACAGAATCGCGTATAGTATCCAAAATTTCTCTGTGCTTTCCATTTTTACGTGGCTTTTTTATTACTCTATTTCTTCTACTTCTATTTTTACATATTTTGAGACAGGGTTTCTCTGTGTAACTTTTATCTGTCCTGGAATTCACTGCATACCAGGTTTACTTTGAAATCACAGAGATCTACTTGCCTCTGTCTGCCGAGTACTGAGATTAATTTTACTTCCTTTTTTCTTTTTTAAACCATTGTATCCCGTTTCTTTTTCTCTCCCAAGCCAGCGTATTTTTTTTTAAAACACAGTGTAAACCTTCATTGCAGCTCTTGTACACACCAATGAATTGTTAGCAGAGCTCTTTAAAAGCAAGGCGGTTTTGCCGCTTATGCTAATTTTGGAAACCTCCCTTAAAGGAGCCATGCAAATCTCTGTCTACAGCAAAACAAATCCAACCGAGACAATGCTGCTACTAAAAAGTCTTGCTAGTCTCTGTTCCCTTGTTTCTAAAAACTATTTTTTAAGCTTTTGTTAAGTTTTAAGCGAAAGTTCTTAGTCCCAGTTCTGACACCATTATGTTACAGCAGGTCTCCCCGCCGGCCTCCCGGTCCCACCGCCACGTGGGCCCACAGCCGCGCCAGCCCCAAATAACACTCAGAGACTCTGTATTTGATACAATCCTGTCGGCCAGTTACCATTACTGTTTATGGGCTAGCTCTGTCTTAATTATTAACCCATTTCTACTTATCTAAGTATTTCCACGTGGTCGTCTTATCGGGGAGCCACGCGGCAGGCTTCCTGCTTCTTCCCCGGCTACTTCTCGACTCCACCTTCCTACTTCCGTTTTCCTCCTTCTAGTCTCCTAGCCCCACCTATCTAGTTTTCTATTGGCCACAGGGCTTTATTAACCAGTATGAGAAACATATATACAGAATCACATCTCCCATCATCTCTTTTCTTTCTAAAATAAAAAGAAGGGTTTTAACCTTGACATAGCAAAATATATCATACAACAGTTATCAAATAGGAATCACAGTTTCCCACTTCTGACACCATTATGTTACAGCAGGTTTCCCCGCCGGCTGCCACTGGTTCTGCCGCCATTGTCCTGCAACCACGTGTGCCCCAAATAACACTCAGAGACTCTGTATTTGATACAATCCTGTTGGCCAATTACCATTACTGTTTATGGGCTAGCTCTATCTTAATTATTAACCCATTTCTACTTATCTAAGTATTTCCACGTGGTCGTCTTAATGGGCAGCCGCGCGCGGCAGGCGTCCTGCTCCTTCCCGGGCTACATGTCGACCCCTCCTACTACTTCCTCTTCCTCCTCCTAGTCTCCTAGCCCCACCTATCTAGTTTTCTATTGGCCACAGGGCTTTATTAACAGTATGAGAAACATATATACAGAATCACATCTCCCATCAGTTTGGAATATTTTTTCCATCCTTTCTCTTTAATGTGGTGCCTATCTATAAAGATAAGATGGGTTTCTAATAAACAACAGAAAGACAGATTTGTTCCATTCAGCTAGCTTTTGTTGTTGTTGTTTAAAGTTATTATTGAAGGTATGTGTTAATTGCAGTCAGTTTTCTGGTTCTTGCTATTTGTGTTCTTAGTCATGCTTTGTGTTTCATTAATTATAATTTCATTTTTATTTCATTAATTATAGTTTCACTTGTTTTCTCCTTGTGTAAAACTTTCTCTTAACCTAACATTTGGTGAGACACCATCAAATTTTGCCAATTGTATCTTTAAAAGAGGTTCAGATTCTAGATATGTTGAACAATTTCTAGTACTACAATCAAAATTTAAATAATGTTAATTCTTCATCCACCAGTTTTCCCATGGTCCATTGCTTCCACTCCAGTGATCACCTAGGATGAGTTATCATTACTGCACTTAGAATCATTCATTGTCTCTTAATCCAGTTAAAAATAATCTAAACTAGTGTCCTTAAAACAGCATATAGAGCCCCATGCTAACTGGTTTCCTGACTACTTCTGCTGCCACCCTCCCACCCTTACCCAGCTCTACTCTGGTCTCCTTCCTGTTCCTAGAAACCTTCCAATGATACTTACTCCTACCCCTACATCTTTGCATTTACTTTTCCCTTTGCCAAAGAACTTTCCTCCCCAAATCTATAGGCCCTTGTGTGTCTTCCATACATACACCCTCTACCTTCTTTGAGAATGAATTTTTCATCAACTCACAAGTACACTAGATGGACTGGTCCGCAACCCCAGGTACTGTGCTGTTTCCACTGCCTCGGTGATCACAAACATGAACACCATTGCTGACATTTTCGTGTGGGTTCAGAGAATCAAATTCAGGGCGTCGTTTTTGCAGGGTAAGCTCTTTACCAACTCCTCCGTACACCCAGCCCTTTGTAATGCCTCTGCCCTCCTTTATGTTTTTCTTCATCATGTTTATCTCAATATGGAACAACTTACTATTTTAACTCTTTCTAGAATGTACAATTTATAGAAATAAAAAAAATTGTCCTATTCAATGCTTGGGTCCCCAGTACTTAAGTACTTGGTTCATGGTAGACCTTTGCAATGATTGAATGGGAGAAGAGGAGAAGACTGGTAAATCTAGACACCTAGTCAGGCTTGTGTCTAGTATACTCACTGTCCTTGGACTGTATTGCCACCACACTGTCTTGTGACTGTTTATCTTCGATAGCTTATATTGTCTCACTTCCTCCACAAACATTAAATAACTTTATCTCAGAATTCCAGTTGCTATATCATAGTTTATCTTAATCCCATCAAGTTTTTTTTTATTTTTATTATATATTTCTAGATTCATATTTCAGCCTATGTGACCTCCCTAGACAGATTTAGGACTAACTAAAGCAAGTCAAACAATATTTATTGAGCTATACTATTGTTTAGATTCATTTGTTTTCTTACTGCTACAACAAAATACCTGTCAAAAGCAACTTAAGACCTGGAGAGAAGGTTCAGTGTGTAAAGTGCTGGCCACACAGCACAGCCTGATGATGTGAGTTTGAGCTTCAGAACCCATGTGAAAGAGGAAGAGGACCAACTCCCACCAGTTCTTCTCTGACCTTTACACTATGACACAAGTGCTCTCATAGATACATATCACACTCATAAACACATCATACACACACACACACACACACACACGATTCAATTTTTACAAGTTTAACATAAGGAAAGAAGGTTTATTTTGTTTTAGTTCAATAATGCAGCTCCATTTAAGAGGATGGCACGGCAACAGTACTGTGAGCTAGGAAGCAAAGGATGATGGGTGCTCCTGCTCTCAGGACCCCAGCCCATGGGTTGGTGTCACTCACATTTAACCCAGTCCTGACATTCCCTCGCAAATGTGTTCAGAGGTTTGTCTTTTGGTGAGTGTGGATCCTGCCAAGTCGACAGTCAAAGTTAGCTTCCACACAGTTCCATTGTGTTTCAGATGACGAACATCCAAAACTTTGAGTTCTTAGCTACAAAACAAGAGGATATTGTAAAAAGACTAGGTTTGTTTCTTTAAAGTATATCATAAAGAATATTAATTGTACAGTTTGTTAAATAATTCAAACCTAAGAACATAAATAAACTTGTGAAACTTTAATTCATATTCGTTCAGTATAGTTCTGTCTTGGGGAAGTGATCCATGTGTATGCTTTGGGAAAAGGCTACACCTACTGGTCATTAAATTTCTTCACATTTTTCAAAGGTCAAAGCACTAACTATTTATCTAGGGCTATATGGTGTGAGAGCTCATATTGAAATATGTGTGAGATCCATTGGTGTGCATTGCAGTGTTACTTGATTCAGCTCTGCTTGTAATAACAAAATTTAAAGTAACTAAATGGTTTCAGTGATACAGAATTTGCTAAATAAAGCCATGGTGTAGTCATGTAATAAAATGCCAATGTCATTTTAGAAGACAGGAAGGTGACATCACAAATACATGGAGGTAGAAAGGAAACTTCTCTCCATAGATTTGTTTGTTTGTTTTCCTTTTGATTTCTGAGCCATGTGAACCTATAGTGTTTGCAAATTAAAATTAAATAAGCAGAAAGTAGTCCTAGGCAGTCCTGATTGTTAAAAAGCAGGTGTTTGAAAGCACTGGACTATGCTTTGCTCTTCTAAACCAGACTCCTCTGAGACTTCTTTTGTCCAGCCTTCACACCCTTTCACACATGCTGCCATCACACCCTTTCTTCTTGCTTCCTCTGAAGGGTATAATCCCTGCCCATTACCTTCACTGCTTCTACATTTCATCTTATGCTATTGATTCTTGCTCTAGTACATGGTGTTGTGTGCCAGACAGCTTCACAAATCAGGCAGAAACGCTGAGTCTGGTAGAGGAAGGGCCAAGGAATGTTCATCATTCTTAATTCAAGATGGAAGTCTTGAGATGAGGCTCAGCCTCTAGTGTCAGTCCACCTTACTCTTATCTTGCATTCCAGCTTCTTCTCTGGAAAAGATCTGAAGAACAGACACTCATTTGGGGAGGGTCTAAGAATTCTTGAAACTCCACACCAAAAGGTGCTTATCAAGCACAGTGGATTCCATATGAATAGAAGAGAGGGGTTGTTTGTGAAAATTACTTGAGGCATCTGATGTCACAATCCTACAGTTATGGATTGTTATGGTGTCTTTGGTTGCACTACCATTCATTGTAAGGAAGCACAAAGTGCCAATATCTTCAGGCTCTGGAACCTCATCCTCAACATAGGGGACATCATGAGGAAGCTGAAGTGCAGAGACACACCTAATGCCAACAGCTGCTTCTGTGCTTCAATAGGCTCCCTTTGCCAAGAGCTTTCCTGTGACTAGGAGAGACTGTGGTACCCATAGCATCTGCTCTGTAGTGGTGGAGGGCTAGATTTAGAAGTAGAACATCGATTATTTTTCCCAGAAGTATTGGAAGGAAGTTTAGTGATTACTTTATGACAAACGAAAATATATAGTCCCTTCTGATTCTAAGGTGGACATACTACAGCTAAAAAAAAAAAAGAAGAAGAAGAAGAAATCTCAGGTATCAGCTTAACACCCATACTGTCACTAAACCTAGAGAATAAATTTGCAATGGAAAAAAAAATGCCAAGAACCCCTGCATAATCAATCCCCTTCTACTCACAAGCCATGGCTATCTATTCTCCTGCCTACTGCACTGCAGTTTGAGTGCTTCACCAGAGTATAGCCTGTCTTCATTCAGACAATTTCACAAGGACCTGCCCCAGAAACTGGGAACTCAGTAGTTTTATAACACAGTTTAGTTTCAGTAATGACACAGCCACATTTTAACTGAATGAAGACTAATTTTCCTGATGACAGCCTCATAAAGTCAGTGAAGTTTATTCCCATGCTATCTCCCAAAGAAGAAGATGCTGGCATCTATTGTCTCTTCACCTTTCTACCTTTAGACAATGGCCTGTTCTCCTGAATGGCTTCTATTGATTTGGCCAGGATATTTTTGCTTATTTTCTTTATTTTTAGAAGTTCTTGTGTGTACATTTTCCCTGAGGAGAAAGGGTGATTTAATGACATAAGATTTCCTGTTATAGGAGCCTTAATAAAATAAAAAAAGATGGAAGCAGAATTAGATATAAACTCTTATATATCCACCATTCATAATTGATAAGCATTACTGCAAGTTTTGTTTTGCTTATGATATTTTCTGTGAAACAAAGCATTTAAATATATGAGAGAGTATACTTGTTTCCCAGTTCAGCTTCATTATTTTCTCAGACATATAACTGAATAATTTCAGCTTGCATGCTTCTAGCACACATTTAATATTTCTTACTATGTACATGAGAATCTATAAGCCATATACAGTATTGCTGGCATGCTTGAAAAATTGTACAAATCACATAGCTTTAATTTATATAAAACTACACAAATATTGAAAGATTACTTATGCACTCATTTTCATTTGGCTTTGGTTTTTATTTTGTTTTGTGTTATGTTTTTAAGTTGACATACAAAATAATGGGTTTCATTATGGCATTCTCATAATGCTTGGTTCCTGTTGGCCTCCCAACCTCTCCTGTGTTCTGTCTGGGTGCCCTCCTGTTGCTGCCCTTCCGTCTTGCAACCCCCAACTTTCAAATCACTTATATTCTACTTCCCCGCCCCTCTAAAAAGATCCCCTTTTTCTGTTCTCATGATTGTCTTTCTACTTATGTGACATTTACACACACACACACACACACACACACACACACACACACACGAAAGTACAAATGCATACACACAAAATTAAATCTAGGAACCCTGTACGAGAGGAAACATGCATAATTTGTCTTTATGAGTCTGGCTTATTTTGATTATTAGTAAATATCATAATTTCATTTTTCCTTATAACAGAGTAAAATTATACTGTGTATATATGTGCCATGTTTTCTTGATCCATTCATCTAGACTCACCCTATTTCTTGGCCATTGTAAATAGTACCATAGTAAATATGAATATATAAGCATCTCTATGGCAGAACTTAGAGGCATTGGAGTGGTAAAACTGGGTCATGTGATTGCTCTAATTTTAATTTTTGGAAGAAACTCTGAAATTATTTCTATAGTGACTACATCTAATTACACATCTCAACAACAAATAAAGATTCCTTTGTCTCCACATAGTCCCTTGCATTTTTGTCCTTTGCTTTCTTGATATTGGCCATTCCTACAGGGGTGAGATAGAATATCAAGGTAGTTTTTATTTGCATTTCTTAATGGCTAAAAGGACTGTAAACACTTTTTAAAATATGTATCGGTCATTTGTGTTTCTTGATTCAAGAACTGCCACTCAGTTCATCAATCCATTCATTGATTGGAAGGGGTTTTCAAGGGGAAGAACAAGGATATGCTTAATTTTTGTAGTTACTGTTTATTTATTCAGTGTGTGTGTTGTGTGCAAATGCCTGTGGGGGCTAGAAATTGCTGTAGCATCCTCCTCTATCCCTCTCCACCTTATCTTTTGAGACAAGATTTCTCCCTGATCCTAGAGCTCACCAGACTAGTTGGCCAGCACACTGCGGGGACCTCTTGTCTCTGCCTTCACAGCACTGGAATTACAGGCATGCAACACTACTCGCAGCTTTGTCGTGGAGTGCTGGGGGGTCCAAATTCAGACCCTCAGGCTTGTATGGCAGGTGCGTTACCAAGTAATCCTGTCTCAGCACCACATAGCTCTTTGCATTCAACATACTAAACCCCTGTTTGAGGGACAGCAGGGAAAGCTTTTCTCCCGTTCTATAGGCTGTCCCTTCACTCTGGTGGTTAGTGTGTGTGTGTGTGTGTGTGTGTGTGTGTGTGTGTGTGTGTGTGTGTGTGTGTGTGATATTTTCCAATACAGAATCTTTTTACTTTTATGTAGTCTGACTAGCTAGTTCTTAGTGTTGCTTCCTTTTCTGAAAGTACTTGCAACTGCCTATATCTTAAAGTGTTTTCCTTATGCTTTTCTACCTATTTCAGTGCCTTATACTAAAGTTCTTGATCCATTTTAAATTGATTTTTTTGCCCAAAGTTAGAAATATTTCTAATTTCATTCTTCAGCAACTGAATGTCTTAATGTATGAGTTTGCTTCTAGGTCTACTGTACACTATCTCATTCATGTCTAATTTTGCACCAGCACCATGTTGTCTGTCATTGTGGTTCTATAGTATAATTTGAGGTCAGATATTTTGATATCTAGCATTATTCTTTTTGCTTAGAATTATTTTACCTAGACAAGATCTTGTGTGTTTCTGTATGAATGTCACTTAATTTTTAGTGTGAAGAGCATCACTGAAATTTTAATGAGGATTGCATTGCATCTATAGACTAGTTTTGGTGTTATATTTTTCAAAATATTAATTATTCCAATACCTGCACATGAAAGCTCTATCTATTTTCTTGTGTCTAAGCATCACCTCCTGCCAGAAATCATCTAGTTACACCTATAATAGCCATGCCACAGTTGCACCAGTGAGCAAACCTTGGTAGGTGGGTTGACACTGCAGCACACAGGGACCAGCCCTGGGTAATGATCACATTTCATTGCATACATATATGAAAATCTAGAGAATAAAGAGGCTTTTTAAAAATACTGCATATTGATAGTAAGTTCTGGAATCTTAGGTCCTGCCATTCCTTCTACTGATCCCTGTACTGTTACAGTCACCCGGAAGGTAATGGTTTTAAGTACTAGACTTTTCTAGATTTGGTTTCCTTGACTGCTAGAAGCTAGATTTTCTAAAGGGTGTTTGTTATCAGGAAGTATTGCTGTGCATACATCTCTGGTAAATTCCCTAGGCAACTAGAGAAAATGGGGGAGGGGAAAGGACAGACAGAAAGAAGAAATATTTTCAAGTTTCTGGGAGCTTGTTGTCATTTATTTTGTCATTCTATATAAATATTTACTTTTGAGCCCAATTTTATATTTTGTACATTTGATCTCATTGCAAGGATGGCCCCACACAGTTTTTAGACATAAAACACCTGGATGCATTACTGCCCTCAAGCTCAGTGCCATTGCCTGCTGTAACTCTGCAAATCACTTGAGGGGCCTCTTCAGAGCCCACTCCCATGGCTGAAATATGTAGGACTTTCCCACCCATTCCTTTTCCAGCTTCCTGCATACTCTCCCCTGCATGGCTGGGATCAAGGTCCAGCTGTTTGAGCCTCTGCCAAGATATAGTGTCTCTCCACTACACTTTAGGCTCAGCGTCCAAAATCTGCAAGGAGTTAACTGAGAGGGACAGATTAGCAATGTGCTCAGCCCTGAGACACTTCAGCCTCAGATCCATATCTTTTTCTCGCTATGTATTAACTCATGCTGTCACTCGTTATTTTATTGAGTATATTTTGAATGTTCATTGTATGATGTTGTGATGTCCATAACCCCAGACTTTGTGTATACCAATTTGCTATATTTTCTTTTCGTAGTACAAACTCAAATTCCTTAGCTGTAATATTTTAGTCTATTGGATAATTTATGCATGGGATTATTCAAACAAGTTTAAGAAAGCCCAAACAGCATTTATATTGTCTAGAATCTTTCTCTGTAGCAGTATTCATTTCGTTCAAGCTTTCTTGCCCAAGTAATTTTAAACAGAAGATAGGAAGTTTGACACGCTGCAGAGAAGACGAAGAATGAGGCCGCCTCAGAATGAAACCCCATGGCAAGCATGAAGAGCCCCGCCTCAGCAGGAGCCCAGAGAGGCCCTGGGGAGGAGGGCGAGCACACTTACACAGCCTTATGAAGCTTCCAATCAGCTTTCTCCACTGTTTGCCTTGAGGTGTCAGACTAAATTTTACAGGTCAACAGGGTTGCTCTAATGATTTTTTAAGCTTCTCCCCATTTGGAGGGAAAGGCTCCAATTTTATGGAATTACCTGCCCCATCAGCAGGCTGGGTGTTAAAATTCTGAGTAGACTACCCCTCCTCCTTGAAAGCAGCAGGCAGCAAAAAAACGGTCCGGAAATTCCTGAGCATTGGGAAGCCAGCCCTAATGCAATTACATGAAATAAAAGAAGGGGTCAGATAATAAGGGGCAAAGGCTTTTCCTCTTAAAATAAAGGGCCAGGTAAACAAAACCAGCTGCCTCTGGAGCCAACAAACTCTCTTCATTAAACTTTTTAAGAAGCTAATGGGCATAAATGGCTAATTGTAGCACAACCCTAAAACTGAATCTTGAGGATGGGAAAAGGTAGAAAGACACGGGAGCTGCAGCTGCATGGCAGGGCATCCATACATGGTCAGGATGGAGGAAAAATCAAAAATGTTTTGACCAGCATCTCTGTGAGATGACTTGGGTGTCTTAGATGGGGCAAGTTTAAAGTGATATGCCAGTTCCGTAGGATCTAAAGAAATTGTACTTAGTGCTTTACGGGAATTTTCATGTACACTAACTATGAACAACTCTGGAAGGATATTTGTCAAAATGTGAACAGTGATCCAAAGTGTTGTCTCATAAGTGACTCCTCATTTTATACTTCTATTTTGTTTGTGCTTATTTTAATTTGCATTCATTTCTATTATAATAAAAAGACAATACTTTTAAAAATAAGATGAAGTATATCATATAGTAAATAAAATCTTACATTTTATTTAAGTGTATAAGAAAGTGAGGAATAAGTTAATGAGAAGAGCCATTTTCTTCTGCTGTTCAGTCATTCTTGCCATGTTTGGTGTGACCTGCCAGTCTAGAGACAAGAATGACAATAGCTGGCCTCCAGCAACACTGACTATTGTGACCATGTCCACATGTTTCAACTCTTAAAATTGTTAGGAAAAGGCTATTTCAACACAGCCTTCCTGGATGCACCCATCAACTGAGTGGTTCATTTTTTTTTTAATGTGACCTTAGAGAAGTTGGGGTTTATAAGGGTTTGGAGAACTAAGATTTACTTAAAAGTGTTACTGTAGAAGACTCTAAAATCACCCTGCTAGGATTTATATAGAAGTTTCTAGAGTTTCTCTAATTGAATAATTTCTTCTCTCTCCCACCACCAGTTTCGTTCCTTTTGATTTATCTCTCTTCAGAATCCTCTGTGACCATCACTAAACTAATTAACTCTTGTGGAGACTTGTGGGTAGCCCAGAACCATCATTATCTTCTAAGGGCAAAACACAGAAAGGAAGAAAGTTACCCCAAATCACCGAAAAATTAGTATAATCTAGCCTGGCTTCCTTCTAGTCAGTCTTTGTTAGAAATCAGTATCATTGGAGCTGGGGCCATAGCTTAGTAAGTAATAAATACATGACCCTCATCATCACGATTAGCAGCCTGTTGGTGAGCACAGACTGCTCCACTTCCTTCATACCCATCTCTGTGCTATTCTGGTCTATAACTATGGCACTGTGGAGAGGTACTCTTGGTACCCAAGTGCTATCTGATAAGCAGGGCTTTCAATAGGCTGAGGTAGGAGGCCTCTTTGTGAGTTGAGGACATCTTGTGATGCACAGTGGATTATTCTAGACTAGATTTGATTAAAATGAGATTTTTGTCCAAAACTAGAAAATAGAATATAATAAAAGAGGCTCTTGTCAGAATAATCCTAAATTTTAGTGACCAAAGTTCCTGTTTCAATAGTTTTAAGACAAGAGTGAATTTAAATTACAAATGAAAATTGCTGAAATGCTCAGTATAATATGAAGAGTCCTTTGACATCCAAATATAAATTAGATTCAGACTAAGTTTGTTAGAAAGATGCTGTTTTGCTTAGGGCAGTAAAGGGTTTGGTTCCTTGTTGGGTCAAAGGTACAGGCAATTCCCAGGGCCATATTTGAGAAGTGCTTTAAAGAGTTTCTGACAGCTCTGTGACCTTCCCTTATTTGCTTAACAACCGCATCTATTGCCATAGTTTTACCCATTATTTTTAAGCTAAAGAAGAGACCAAGTCAATGTTGCCCATCTCAATTTTCTGCTAAATACCTGCTATGTATTTCCTCCTTGACATTCTGTGTATGCTTGATATATCAAACTGAATCCTTCATCTCTCTTGACAAGCTTTGGCCCAACTCTAATGCCTAAATGTCCTCAGCATAATGTTCTCCAAGGCATCCTCTCCCTCCTGCGCTCATGGTCAGCCTTGGTTTGTCATTCCATAGGGAGCATTATGAGTGCTTTTATCACAGCCTGTCACTTGAATTTCTTCTGTCTTCCCTTGTTTAGGGCCACACTGCTGAGGTAACTTTGCCCACTGGGATCTCTGCCTGTAGCTTCTCCTACCCCAGTCCAAATTCAGTCTTCAGGAATAGCCAAGGAACAACTGAGAATAATTGGATCCAGCTTGTTAGGTTAAAATCGGGGTCAATAATGGGCTCTAAAAGGCTTAAGTTAAAGTTTCTATTGGAGCTCGTTCTCCTGTTCTGAGTGAAGGAGGAATTGTAATACTTCTGGGTCTAGACAGACAGCATCAGTCACAACAAACAGAAATATGGAGCATGCTTCTCTCTACTCCCACCTGAAAGGCATCCAGGGTTTGTCTTTACTGGTACTTATTTCCCTCCTTCATACCTCATAGTGGGTGAGTGTAAGGGTTCTCCTCTGGAAAGAGGCTCCCCCGCAATTCCAACCCACAGCCTTGCAGTCAAGTTTCTGCTACCTTGAGCCTTTAAGTAACCTGACAGAGTGTATTTGGTTATTGGATACCTTCGATGTGCCAGTATTTCTCCTTATTTGTTTACCATAGCAACCCTATAAAAATACTACAGACTTAAAGTTTTATTTTCATTACATTTTTATTTCTTTCTTGTGAGTGTGTGAGAGAGAAAGAAAGACAGGCACCTAGGGGAATGGGAGAGAGAGCACACACACGTGTGGAAGTCCAAGGTAGGTCTCATGAATCAAACTCAAATCAGGCTTTGTGGCAAGCACCTTTGCCCACTGGGCCATCTTGCTGGCTCCGGGCTTGAATTTTTAACCCATCTCGTAGAAAGAGAAACACAGATATATGTATATGAAAATTTTATAATTAAATCTATTATTTTTTGTGCCAACTTGGAAAAATGGGGTGGGGATCCAATATCATGTGGGTAGTAAGTGGCAAAGCATATCCAACCAGGGTTTTTAACTCTAAGTTCTATGTAACTTGATAAAGAAATACAAGAAAAGAGGGAAAGAATGAAGGGACCATAGATCAGATGGGTTAGTATAAATGTTTGTAGAGAATCCTATAATGAAGACTTACATCTGGTATCTTTATCTTAATGACTATTAAACTTTATGTGTTGCCAGCAAAAGTTATAAACACTGATTGTTATCATGGTTACTGGGCAATGAATGTAGAGGCGGAACTATAGTATTCTTGCTTGAGTATTAAGAGAATAATTATAGCATACTGTTTGTCATAGGACTTGTCACCATGTAAGTATTCATTTCTTCATCTGTGTATTATAATAACAGTGCACAGCTTGCTTTGTTTTTATTTTAATGATCCCATCCCAGTGTGGCCCATTTTTCATGTAATTTATAGTCAAGCTCAACTTGTTTAAAAAAAAAAATTAGAGATGATAATAATGTAATACTAGCAAGAAGAAGTTATGAAATGTTAAGACAGTGGCCAGGAATGAAACTATGTTACCCGTATTAAATGTTTGTTGAACTTGAGTTTAGCATTTGAACTAGAGATGAGGTAAAATGTCACATTATTGTTTCCATTATATAAGTAACCACACAAAAATATAAGTACATATCCCCTGGCAGCATTTCTACCTTTTAGGATTCTATACTCATACATACACAATTTTACTAACTGGTCTCCTGTGTCTGAACTGAACTTAGAAAGATTAGAAAACAAGAAAAGCTTTTGTATGTCTACTGTGCTTGCTGTGTGCCAGACATCTTATGTTCATTATCTCCTTGATTTGAAATCAAACCCAAGGAGCAGATATGCCACTCCTCTTAAATTAATAAGAAAACTACCAAACATGGTGGCACAAATTTGAAATCAGAACTCAGTAGACTGAAACAGGAGAAATGCCATAGTTCAAGGCTAGCCTGAGCGACATAGTAAGTTCCAGACCAGACTAGACTATAAAAAGTGAATCCTTGTCTCAAGAACAAACATGCAGAAACAAAAACTAGATAAATGATAAATAGGCAGGTAGATAGATAGACAGGCAGGTAGATAGGTAGGTAGCTAGCTAGATAAACAAACAGAAAGATAAGAGATAAAAATTTAAATATGTTAAAACTGAGGTCTATAGAGACCAGAAAAGCATTTGAGATTATATAATCAGCAAATGCCAAGTCAGGAATCTGAACTCAAATGTCTCTATCTCCAATATCACATGTTTAAAAGAACGTGTCAGTCATTTAAATATTGGGTTCTTTGGAAATATCTTATGGTAGTGAGGGAGACCAACAGGGAGTTGAGTAAAACCTGTCTCCTTCCCTTACTTCAACTAGAGAACCTGTTCACAATAAATGATTTTATTTTAAGTCTGACCATCCCATAAAGCATGTGTTATGATGGGGATTTAACATTAAGAAGGACTTTCATGTAGGTCTGTATGTACTGATGGGCAATTTTTTATTTCAAAGGAAAAAAAATCTATCATTAGTTATCAACCAATGAGACTTCAGTAGGTTAGGTTAGCCTAGGCATATGGGAATTATAAGAATTTAAATATGTATTTAGTTCATATTTTGCCAAGATAGGATTAAGGCAGGGTTCTAGGTAATGAAGGCCACCTAACCTAGAGCCCATGTCTGCCTAGTCTTCAGAATAAATGGTTCAGAAAAGAGAACTACGTAAGATGGGATGGGCCTGTCTTTGTCAGATGTTCACAACACTGTCAATGCAGCTCGATGATTCCCTTAAGCTACTAATGAAAACCATATTGAAGGCAAAACAAATGATCACATGTGTGGATTTCTTTGCATATGTTTGTTCACTTATTCACTCATTCATTCTTTTATCCCGATGATGGTTGGGGCGGGAGGTTCAACCATAATGAATTTTACCAAGAAAGCAAGCTAGAAACTGGAAACACTTGAAACTCGTTTACTGTATGCATCAGAACTTTACTCTTGTTTATTTTCTTATTTAAAAGTGGAAACCTAGCAAATGTTTGGGTGTTCCCTTGGAACTCTCCCATGCCTTTATTGCTTGAAGGTAAAGATAGAGACAGCCATGAGATTGAAGGCTAAGTCCCTTTCCCAAGAGAAAAAAAGTGAGTTTTTCCCCCGTTGCCCAGTTTGGATTATAAAATATCTGTCGGTTCCCAGAGAGAAAGAAATGGATTTTTACCTGAGCAAGGCTGAAAAAAGTCACAGTAACTGATAAATGGAATTGGAAAAAGAGAAAATAAAGTATAAAGTATGTTATTTGCTTGAAAAGTACCAAGAGACCAAACCTATCCAAAGATGAAGGATGGGGTATAATCCTAGGCTGTTTCCTCTGGAAACAGACTTCTGTTAAGAGACGTATACTTCTAGTCCCCTCTTCAAGATTTTATCTGACTCTTGTTTTACTTTTATTCCAGTTGCTACATTGATGGCCGGGTGGTCAAGGTGATGGACTTCCTGAAAACTCGTCTGTTAGATACACTCTCTGACCAGATTAGGAAAATTCAGAAAGTGAGTAAAATTGTCTGTGAGCTGATGTGTTTGGAAGAAAGACAAGGAAAAGGTCACAGGGTCTCAGCTGGAATTTAGTGCTGTGGGAACCAGGGTAAGAAAAGATTCCAGATGGACGTGGCCATGTCCCCTTCTTCAAGTGATGATTGTGGGTCATTATTGTTTTTCACATTTAGAAGGGTTTATATTTGTCACACCAAGGTCTAGAGTTGTTCCAATGATTTCGACAGTTACACACTGTTGGTGGGAATGGAAGTAACATAATCAAGGAGAACAGTGCAGAGGGGTCTCAAAACACAGAAACAGAACTACACATGGCCCAGTCAACCAAAGTGTGGTCAGCCATCAGATCAAAGAGATGTTGCACTCCCTGAAGCACTATTGAGAGTAACTGAGATACAAAAATCAACCATGCTGGCTATCAGTGAACAAATGGATAAAAAAATACTATAAGGTTTCTTATGCAATGAAGAATTAAATCCTGCCATTTTCAGAAAAACAAATGAATGGAACTGTAGGGCCTTTTATGTTGAGTAGAATAAAACAGACTCAGAAAGACAAATATCCTTTTCTCTTTGGAAAATAATTCACTCAAACTAGGAAATAGCAGCCCTAGAAGAGAAGAGAGAGAGAGGGACAGATAGAGAAGTGAGCTAAGAGGTACTGTAACACAGTAACATGGTGACAATACATCCACATCTCCAGCACAGCACAGTAACTATTTACAGTGACACAGCTTATCAATACCATTGGCCCTAAATATGAAGAAAAAATGGTGAGGTGAAGCGCTTCATTATAAAAACTGAAACCATGTACAATGTCCTAGAAATATGTGCAGTTATTATAAACTGCACATTAATTAAAACAAAAAGTAAAATTCAGAGAATTAAAACTCCACATGGGAATCATATTAAAGGTTTGTTAAACCAACAACAAAAACACGAGCCTTTTTCTTCATCCTTCTAACTTTGTACCACATTTAAAATTAAGTGAAAGTCATATTTTTATTTAGAGGGATCCTTTAATGGCAGATTTGTTTGTTTTCTTTTCCTGGGGATTCTCTTGGGGCTAGTTTAAGGACATAATCATTGCTCACATTCATTGAAGTTTTGGTTTTGAGAGCTAATGATTCTGATCACTATTTACAACATTGTTAGGTATCTTAGAGTCAGCCGTGTAAGAGCTGACTTTTGTCAAAAGGAGGAAGAAACTAAATCACGTGAAGCAATTGCATGTAGGTCTTTCTAGCAAGAGCCTTTTAGTTAATAAACCAATCAAGATAACCAATGATGCTCATTAGTAAAGTGTCTAACCCCGTTCCTTACACTCTGGTTTAGTGTGGCTAGTGTAGATCTCAGAGCTCTGCCTTGAATGGTCAGCTGCCTAGTGATTCTGTGTATCACAGCTCATAGGGTCACATTTTGAGATACACTAGATTTGTTCTTTCTAAATATTCTAAATAATGAAGATCTTATGTCCACAGTTTCCACTGGGCCTTATCAAAATACATCTTCTACTATCTGGTAAGGTTCTTTTCCAGAAATTTGCACCCTATGGATACTTAGCTGTTGTTTTGAGCAGATAAAACACTTCTCAACAAGTAGTCCCTCTGTGAATGTGGGATAAAAGACTAAATGGACAAATTAATGAAAGGTTCATGCTTAAAACTATCTCTGGAAGAAAATTCTACTTGAAGCCACCATGGGAAAACACCATTGAGAACTAAAGTGAAAGTCTGAACATTTTTTATATTCTCATACTAATGTCATACTTAAATAACATACAGCTTCCATGTTCTTGGGGAGTGTTAGAGCCTGAGAACTCTCAAGATGTCTGGATCTCTGCATCCCAATATAATCACCATGGGACCAAGGACATTGGCCAGAACCTTTCTCTAACACTGCCTTCTATTAGTTAAAAAGAACTAAATGATCTGAAATACTTCTGCCAGTCTGTTTGACAAGTTAGTGGAAAGTATTGCTAGCACCAGGCACAGTGCCAGATGCTGGAGATACAAAATAGAATAAGATGTGGCCTCACAGAAGTCAGTTTTAAGTTTTAATATTTGACTAGGTTGGAACATGTTGCCTGGTGCAACAGAACATCAACCTATTGTTGATCATGGTGGTGCATGCCTATAAACTAGCCCCTGGGAGGCTGAGGCAAGGGGATCATGACTTGGAAGCCAGCCTTGGTTAATGAGACCCAGCCTCAAAAACAAACATAAACCAACCTACATAATGCTATAATTTTCTGGACTCACTGTGCTAATTTAAGTGTTGCTCTCTAGAAGGACTGTTCTTCTATTTCTTTACTTGTAAGTTAATTCTCTCATGCAATGTGCTTCAGACAGCCTTCTAAGTGTTTATATTACAACAATGTACAAGATAGTCTTTCTGTGTTTATATTACAACAATGTACTAGATGACTAGTCAAGTCCCTTTGTTTTGGGTTCTTCTAGCTTTGGACCTAATTAAAAGATTGTTATTAGTAATAATATTGTGTCAAGAGAGACAATTCTAGCTGTATTCATGTTATTAGTTAAGTGTAGCAGGTGAGTGTACATTAAAACAAAGATGAAGAAGTTATCTCTCCACTCCACCCTTTACCACTGCATTGCCCTTAACCACCACAGGACATTCAAAAGCTAAAGGAGCAAAGCTTACTTCCTGGTTTATATATTGTTCCAGAAATATCGGTAAAATAGCTATGGAAAATTGAGTTCAAGGCTTTAAGAATGCGTCTGATGCCCTTGAAGTGACCTCCCACTTCAGGAAGGAATAGTGGAATCCCTCAGGAGAAATGACCTGTGTGTAAAAGGCTCCTGGAAGGGAGGGCTAGACCTAGCAGCTGAATCAGGCATCACCTCTTGGCCATTGAACATGCCCAGAAGTCCTTTCAAGTCATGGTCCCTATTCTGGTTTCTATGGCTGTATAAGCAATCACTCCAAAACTTCATGGCAAACACAGTATTTATTATATGATGAAACAGATAAGCGGGAATTTTCCCTGGGCAGAGCAGGGACAGTCTCTCTGCTCCATGGTAGCTGAAACTGTTAGCCAGAAGATTTGATGGCTGGGGTGCATCAAGATTGTCACATAAAATTTATCAGAAGGCACTTTTACTCAGGTGGTGGCAGCTTTCACCTTAATTGGGTCTGGGAGCCAGAATATCCATGACTTTTTTTCTTTACCTATAAAGTGAAGATGCTAAGAATTCTGTGTTCCCTATTTTTAAGGAAGTTAGGGAGGTCACACACAGTGGGTCTATTAATTCATATTGAGCACTAGTTGTTATTGCTGATATTTTGTTAGTTATTACTCTTATTTTAATAATTTTTGTGAGTCAAATGCTCCTACTACCTTTATTCTCCATTTGTTCTTTGCCTTTTTTCCTCTTTCCTCTTTCCTCTTTCTTTGAACCCTGGAGAATATAATAGGTGATATTTTTGGCACCTGAAAGGCAATGACTCAATTGCTAAAAGCAGCTGTGGTTTCCAAATTTGGACTGCCATTTAGAGAAGAATTCTGTTTTCTCAGCAGTCAGTGAATTATCAGGTTAGATGAAAATCTATATGATACTTTTGGAAACCAGTGAAATGTCTGGACAGCCCACACCTTTGGATGAGCACACACTGCTTTCCATTAGAATAAGAATAATCATGTGTATTGGGAGGCGAGTCAAAGGGAAGAATTGAGACTCTCACAATGCAGAGACAGGTCAAATGGGAAAGTGAGAGACATTTAGGACACAATACAGATGGTATGGTGCAGAGAGCTGGGCTGACTCCAAAACAGTGATGTAAGGACCAAGAAGAACCACTTTGGCTTAACTCATTTGGACTCTATGATTTGTGTCTTCATCTCCTGGAGGAATCAGAGGAGGAAATAACACTTTTTATATTATGTTCAGCAATTCAATAAGCACAGGAAGGAGTTGGTGAAATCCCAGTCAGGAGGAAAAGTATTTCCACAAGTACTGTCCATATGATTGCAGTTTGAATATTAAATAAACTACAGTGGACTTCCTCGATATTTGAAAAGTTAATTTCTTCCTCCTTCCTTGCTATCCTTCCCCATTCATTTATCAAGTGTTTGTGCCGTTGTAGTAATTTTCAGACTTCTGAGAATACAATGGTGAGCAAAACTGATATATTGCTTGTCCTCATAGACCTTACAGTCTAGTGGGGAGCGTGTTGATAATAAAGTGCAATGATGGTTGTAATAGTGTAATAGTAATAGTGTAATGGGTGTGATGTGGGTACTCATCACAGCATGTATCCATTTCACCCTGTAAAGGAAGAGACGCCAATGGAAGTCTCCCAAAGCATTCCTCTAATTAATACAGTTTTCTCTGAGGTGCTGTTTGGGAGCCACTAATAGATGTGTGGGGACAAAAAGAAGGGTTTATGTGGTCCATAACGAGACCATTATCATTCTTACTTTTATGCGTCTCTCAATTTTTATAAAATAATTTAAATTTAGAATGCCAAACATTACATGAAGCACAAGTATCTGAAACAGCCATCACCTAGTGTGCACACACACGTACACACACACACACACACACACACACACACACACACACACACCATGTGCACTAGGCTTGTCCTTCCAGTAAGTTACCACTACCTGGGAGAGGAAAGAAGAATGTACGGAATTACATGCTAGACTGATGATTCTAGCAGATCCATTTGTTCACCAATGTTATTCCCTGGAGGCAGAAGTCAAGGTAAGAAAGAATATGTAATGAGAAGTAACAATGATGCCTTAGAGATTACACAGCATAACCAATATTACAGGGAAGAGCCCAATGAAGAAAAAAGAAATGTAGGAGTTAAGTTTAACAAGACATCCCACATCTCAGAGGAAATAGACTGAGAAATGCTCTGTTTTGACAGCCTGGCTTCATTTAGAAATTCGATATGAGAAGGTTTTGGTAAAGTAGGTGTGTAAGTGGTAATGGATGCTACACTTAACACTCTTTAATCATCTGCCATGTTATTGAATAAAGGTCAACCCTTTTGAAGTCTCAATAAATACAATGATATTATGCTGCTTATAGTATATCTTAAATGTGAGGCAATGGAAGTAAGACTGGAAATATATAATCCTGGTAAATTATTAAACATATCAGAAAGAAACTTTGGTTCTCAGTTAACCTTCCAGTTTGTTAGTCTGCCCTCTTATATGAGCTTTTTAACATATCAAAAAATTAGTTACCTTTGATGATGACAAAATAACTTTAAGAGTAATTAAAGGGATAAGAATAATGTTATGCTTTAGTGAGGGAATCTAGAAAACGTAAGCATCAATAGGATAAGAATGGTAGTTATCACCACAAAAAATACAATGTTTATTAAGTCATTCTTTAATTTATTCACTCATTCAACAATGCTGAATCCTTTCTTTACTGTCCCAGTGTGTACCACTTGGCAGAAATTCAATTAATAGTGGAAGGATGGAAACACAAAGGAAGTGAGGATGAATGGCGAAGATAAAGTCAGAGTAGAGAGGAAGTGATGTCTTACTTAGCTCATTCACACGTGCACATTTGCTCTTCACACTGGAAGTTTAGTTGGTTGCTAACGTCAGAGCGTGGTTCTGCAGATAAGGAAATGAATGTGGAGACCCCTGTGAGTTATGTCCACACGCAGGCAGGGCACAAGTGTTTCTGTGTGTGGAGAGGTGAAAGGGAGCTCTCTGTGGGGCCCCAAATAGCATTGCAATCTGCTTGTAAATACCAAATATTCTGTTTTAGAAAATAATATTTTAGTTTATTTTAGGAATATGATGGGAAATGTTAAACTTAGCAAGATGACAGCTACCCTGGTTGAACTCCACACTAAGATATTAGTGTCAAATAGAAGATACTTTCTCAAGAGTAGATGTCAGTGAAAAGGAACAGAAACACACGCCAAGAAAGAAAGGCTATCAAAGGAAGAGTACCCTGCGGAGCGCAAATACAAAGTGTACACATTAGTGTCTTGGGATGACATCCATGGGTGACCCAGATTTTATGGAGCTTAAGTCTTATGCAATAGGGACTTCTTTAAGAGAGAGAGGAAAAAAGGAAAGCCACTCTGCAAAGTTCAAAGACAGTGGCCTGTGAACATTGGAGTGGGTTCTTCCTAGGACATGGATAGCCACCTATAAAAATGAGGATCTGGCCAGCACAAGCTCTGTGGTCTCCAATTAAATGAGCCTGTGTGATGACTCTGTCCATGCAAATAGAAAAGCATGGCCTAACAGAAATTAGCTTTTTACCCTTCACATGAGGGTAATAGTATTACAGGAGCTATCCCAAAATACACTAATCATAGGAGAGCCAAGGTTTTCATCCTTGCCATTTTATTAACTTTGATTTGTAGACATGGGTATTTATAGACTACACCATTAACTTAATAACCTCTAGAAGAAAATTGGGGTAAACTACAGGCAAGTTTTAGCTGCTAATGCTTATGAAAAACTGATTTCAAAAGCACTAACTTATGAAATATACATCATTATATTACAAAATATGTTACTTTGGTTTGGTATAACAAGAACAGAAAGTAAAATTTTTAAATCCCAAAACTGTCACTGAAACAGACTGACATTTGATCTAGTACCAAAAAAACCTGGGAAAATATGGTGCTCTGTAGCGGAAAGAGAATAAAAAGTAATTACATAGACAATAGACAGAATAAATAAGAGGAGTGTGGTGAGATACTGGATGACTCACTCAGAAAAGCCCACCTGTCTAAGAAGGACCTTTAAATATGGAGGCAGCTTAGACAAGCAAAGACTTGTGGTTCTCAAGCAGAGAAATTCAGTCAGGAGGTAACAGAGCCCTAAACTGGAGCTGTGGACATGGGGCATCTACCCTTGCTAGCTGGGGCTTGTTAGTTGTCTCCTTTGAAACAATAAAATATCCACTTTTGCTGACTAAATATTAAATTAAGTCATTACCATGAAATCAATGGCGCACGAGAAAAGGGAAAACTATAAAGTTACATTTATGTGCAGTAAGATCAAAATCAGAAGTTCAAGACTTTAGAACTTAGAAACAAGAAGGAAACTTCCTAGAGTTGAGGAATATTTCATAGAGAAAATAACATTTAGAATAACCCTTGAAAATAACAGGGAGCATGGGTGAGAGGGGCAGGTGGGAGAAAACAAGCAACAAAAGTATGAAACATTTCCCTAAAACAGTAAGGCCATCCTGCATAGGTTTTATGGGTTAGGAATGGAGGCTGGGTAGCTAAGCAGTGGTTATGTAAGGTAGTAAATACCATCTTAAATAAAACAGCCAGGGTCCTAACCTGTGGTCAGTGGCCACTGATTGCAATAACATCAGATAATTATTGTTCATCTGCTGATCTAATGGACCTTTCAGAGAACAACGACAAAATGGTTGCTCCCCCCTACGGGCAATGCAGTGAAAAACTACTGATGGTCTTAAAGATGGGGAGGGGTTCTAAAGTTAACGAAGGGCAGCAGATGGAAGCTGGGCTAGAAAAGAAAGAGGAGAATGGCAGGAAGACAAGGAAAGAAGCTGTGAGACTCCAAACTC
Source organism: Cricetiscus sungorus (assembly GCA_030556225.1). Classification (NCBI taxonomy): domain Eukaryota; kingdom Metazoa; phylum Chordata; class Mammalia; order Rodentia; family Cricetidae; genus Cricetiscus; species Cricetiscus sungorus. The sequence continues at coordinate 138,931,394 of JANBXA010000007.1, read as the reverse complement.
CAGAAGGAGAAGAGTCATTACCCTCCTCCTTGTCCAGTAAAGTTGGTAGCCTCAAGTCAACAACTACGCACAAATACAATGAAGAATCAAGACTGAAATGCAAGGAAGATATATAGGTGAGGTGTAAGGAGCTTCCTGAAGACACCTAGATGACTAAGTGGGTAAAGGCGCTTGCCACCAAAACTTGTCACCTGGGTCCAGCTCCAGCCCCTAAAACTCACATGTTGGAGAGGACTGACTCCCTCAAATAGCATTCTGACCTCCACATGTACACGGTGGCAAACACACACATACACACGTATACAACACACTCACACACACACACACACACACACACACACACATGTAAAGAACATTAGACTGTTTGAAAACACCAAGAAGAGACTTCCTGAAAGCAGTTGTTTGTGACCAGCATATAGGAGGCTTGCAATCTGTTGCTTAGAGCATCCGTTCTTGTGACGTTCAGAGGAAGGGTAACTCCCTTACATGAGACCCGAATTAATGGGCTCCAGCTTCTTTTGGAGGGCGGGACTCCTGCCAGGCCTGATTAGCCCAGCTGGCCTGTCCACTGTTCCTGTTTTATTGCTTCCTTTCTCATTAAGGAAGGTGTTGGTTTGGATAACCATAAACAACATGTCTGCTGCAACAAAGCTACCATCTCTCGTGCAGTCAACGCCTGAGGCCAGGCCCTCAGGAGTCTTTTCAAAAACTTAGATTACAGCCTCAGAGGCAGGAGATCAAGGAACCACAGGAAAAGGAAGGCCAGGGCTGGAAAATGTGCCCCATAAGTGGCTATGTTCCTACTTTATATTTTTTAAAAAGCAAGAACATTTTCCCTAAGTGTGCTTCTCCTCCTCCCTCCCTCCCACACCTACCCCACAAACACCTCTTCTACTCCTCCTCCTGCCTTGGTGTAGCCCCATAAACAAACATTCTCACTCAGTCCCTATCTCTGAAATGTAAGAGATGGGATCTGGATAAGTTCACCCTTATGTCTCTCTGCCTCTGGTAGATGGGGTAGTGAACAGCTGATGGCCACTCAATGGACTTTTCCTTGGGTTCCTCGGAGCTGCCTTGACCACAGGGGCCCCAGGGCTGGGAAAGATCTGGAAGGGAGCTAAGCAGCCAGCCCCCTCCCATGCTCAGGCAGGTAACATCAGCCGACCCCCTCCTCCTCCCCAGCGCATCGCATCCTTAGAATAACCTTCACTGGCACATCGTTTCTCAGCAGGAGCACTTTCACTCCCAAAGTCCTCTCCTTTTCTCTCTTCCAGCACAGGGAGAATCGTATTTACTCAGAAAACCACAGGGTTGAACTATAGCCCCTGGTTTCTTAAGGCTTCATTTTCTGAGGGAATTTTGCAGCTGGTTCCATCTGCTTTTTCTGTTTTATTTTTTCCCTTTTTGTTTGTTTGGTTTCCTCCTCTTCAGCCCAAGATGATTTTCTCCCCAGGCTCAACCAGCTCCCAGCATCAGCATCCATACCTCCTCCTCTCTTCACCATGCTGGCCTTCTCTGTTCTTGGAAGGCTCCCAGTTCATCAACTTTCCCACCATGGCCTCACCAGAAAAGGCACTGAAAACATTTGTGTTGACTCCTTGAACTTTCAACATTAGTGCTTTTAGGAATATTTCCCAGGACAGATAACTGCTTTAGTTTGAATTCAAGTTTTATCTCACTATGCAGTTTTTGTTCATGCGGGTAACAGAATGCTTATGCTGAGAGTAAATAAATATATTCTAATTATACTCCTCATATATATAGACATGTATATAAGATATATATACATACATGTGTATGTCTATGTATATATATGCAAATTATGCTTATGTGTATTCTAAACTGCCCTTTCCTAGTGATTAACATATATCTAAGCTCTTACCCATTAACTCAAGTTACTTATCTAAAGGAAAAGCAATCAATGCTGATATTAAACTTTTCGAACACAGTCAGGTACCTTGAACAAGGAGAGGAATTCAGCAAATATTTGGTTTAAGTGCTTACTGTACATCAGGAGCTTTTTTTAAGTTCTTTTCCAAATGTCAGGTAGTTAAAGCATAAATACACTGGGGTAGGTATTCCATTCTACACTAGAACACAAAGAAGTGATTTTAAATATACAAGGTCACAGAAAGAATATACATGAATACTACCTCACCAAATGTGGTGCTGTGGGAAGAGTTAGCTGAGGCTGAACCTGGGGCTCTATGCAGGCTGAGCCGAGGATTCGTATCTTCAGCTCTGGGAACAACAATTAAAGATTATTTTCTTTTGTTCTCCCTGCAGTCAGAAGAATTCAGATTAACTTTTGTTTTTAGTATCAGTGGACTTTGTAGGATCCTGTATACATAGATTTTATAACTTCAAACATTTTCTGGAGTCATATCTTCATTTGAAGAGGTAGACTTTGAACTCTTTGAAATAACTCTCCTCATATAAATTACCCCTCCAAGTTCAGCATACCACGTTCAGCTTCCAAGTGTTGACCACGAACTTGCTCACAAAAGATCTGGACATGACTGTCTTCTCATTTTCAATGTCAGAACATCAGAATGGTTCTTCATAAAGTTCTTGGACATTGAAATCATGTTGGATGACAGTTTGCATTTAAGTCTTGCAAGTTTGTTGGGTTTCATATATAATTCATATTATATATTAAATATATCAGGATTTCTCTTCTCTCAGAAATCAAGACTTGCTACGCCAAAGCTTAGCAAATAAATAAGCAGTGTTCTTGCCTAGGTCTTTCATGTCCTCACAAGTTTTCCCTTTTGTTTCTATTTTTCCTAATCTCTAAATTTGTATTGTCAAGAAGCACATGGCCTTTGGTTCTTTGACCTGTTTGGTCACACTTTCTTCAGTCACGTAGTTTCCTTCGGGAGTGGGGTTTACTGTGACCTAGTGCAAGGGCACGTTGGGGATTGCACCAGCCCCTACGTGTTCCTAAAACCCGTACTCTTATAGGATGTCAACACAAGAAAATAAGACTGAGCAGTGTGGTAGGGAGATGGCTAAGCAATTTAGACCAGAGGACCCAAGTTCACTTCCCAGAGGCCTGTAACTAACTCTAGGAAGATCAAAGTCCGGAAGCATCCACAGGCATCAGCACCCACATGCACACAGACATACATATACACAATTTAAAATAATAATAAATATAAAAAAGGAAAGATGACCGGGTTTCCTGCCCTCAAACAGATCATAGTCAAGGCTTTCTGGGAGTCTCATGAATGGTTCCGAATCCCACTGCCAAACTGTAGGAATATCTGGACTAGTTCTCTAAATTCATGCATCGCCTTAAAGGGCTCCCATAAATCAGTGTTCATCCGCTGGGTCCACATCCCTTTCAACTAGCTCAGGATTATCCTGTCATTGGCCGGCTTCATGTTATTTATACTTTGTCAAACAGCTGGGACCCTTAGTACAGTCCTGCCAGGTATTATTCCATTTATACATAAGGACATTGAGGCTCAAAGTAGCCATAGAAATAACAGAACCTTTAATTTGTATATCATGTTACGGGTTTCACAATCCTTTTAAGACATATGTATGACCTCATAGCAGCTACAAAGATCTGACATAAGTCAGATCAGATCCCTCTCCTGCTAAATCCCTCTAATAGCCTCCGTCACACTAAGAATGAAGGCACCCCCCTTCCTTCTCTGACCTCATTTGTTCAATCTCTTTATGTACTGGACTCCAGATGGCCTTCCTTTGGTGCTACAAGCAATGGTCCCCTTTTCACCTTACATCCTTTTACTGTTCCTTTGGAAGCATTAGCAACCTAGCTCCTCTTAACCACGTCTCATTTCAGACACCACCTTGCAGAGGTTTCTTTACTGACCATTGTCTAACACATCCTTTTCTTTCCTGACAAACTCCTTCCTAGCATCTTTTTTTAAATACAGGCTTTTATTTAAATTAGAAACAATCTTATTTTACGTATCAATTCCAGCTCTTATCCTTCCTCTTATCCTCCCATGCCCCCCCCACTAACCCCTCATCCTCTCCCCCATCCACTCCCCAGAGAGGGTGAGGCCTTCCATGGGAGATCATCAAAGTCTGTCACATCATTTGGGGCAGAGTCTAAGCCCCCCCCCATGAATGGGCTCCCAAAGTCCGTTCGTGCACTAGGGATAAATACTGGTTCACTGTCAGAGGTCCCATAAACTGCCCAGTCCTTCTAGCTGAGACACACATTCAGGCAGCCTGGTTCAGTCCTATGCTAGTTCCCCAGCTATCAGACTGAGGTCCATGACCTCCCACTTGATCAGGTCAGCGGTTTCTGTGAATTTCCCCACCATGATCTTGACCCCTTTGCTCATCACTCCTCCTTCTCCACAACTGATTCCAGGAGTTCAGCTAGTGTTTAGCTGTGGGTGTCTGCTTCTGCTTCCATCAGCTACTGGATGAAGGCTCTATGATGGCATATAAGGTAGTCATCAGTCTCATTATCGGAGAAGGGCATTTAAGGTAGCCTCTCCACTATTGCTTAGATTCTTAGTTGAGGTCATCCTTGTGGATCTCTGGACATTTCCTTAGTGTCAGATTTCTCTTTAATCCTATAATATCTCCCTCTATTAAGGTATCTCATTTCTTGCTCTCCTCTATTCTTTCCCTGACTCAGTCTACCTGCTCCTTCATGTTTTCCTCTTCCTCCTACCTCCCTACCCCCATGCTCCCAATTCTTGGCCTGATAATGGCGGCAAGTATGGGGTTTCTTCTTGTGATGATCTGATAGTGGTTGGTTACTGCCCTGATGTTACTCCTCTAATGCCAATATACACCAGTGGCATCAATCCAGTTAATACGTTTTTCTAGATCAGTTATTATTATAACTCATAGGCTCAACAGGTTATAATCAATGGTAATCTTACCTTGAGTGTTAAGAGCCAAGAAGGCATGTAGCCATACTATAAAATACTTATACATTTTAATATATTATTTTCAGTAGGGACTTATAGTTTACCTCTTCTAAGTCCTTGTCTTTAAATATTAATGAAGGCCAAGATAATGATTTTCATCAATCAAAGCTAGCTTGTGATCATATCAGAAGTCTCAGGGTACATTCTTCTTCCTACATTATGATTTCTACATGTTTAGATAACTACCTCTCCTTTTGCTAGTGGTATAGATAGACTGATGTATGTTTATAAAATGTTTAGACATGGAGAAGTAATTACCATTCCATAAAATTTACCCTTTTAAAATATGAAAGTCAATGGGTTCTGGTATGGTCATAAAAGTTTAAATCATTGCCATTTTAATTTTAAAACATATTCAAGACTCACAAAGAACCTCTTACTCATTAGTAAAGCACTCCCCATTGTCTCCAACCTTAAACTTCCTTCTCTTTTTCAACCTTGTGGAACTACTAATCAACGTTGTGCCTCTCTGGGTTTTCTAGGACATATTCTGGTTATTTTAAATACATGGGTCCATATAAATTCACATACTACATGGCCCTTTGTGTTGAGTTTCTTTCACTTAGTATAATATTTTCAGAGCTCTCTGTGCTTTGCTTTTATCATTTTGTTTGAAAGCATGTCCCCCTATTGCCTTTTTCTTGTTTTAATCCTGTAGGTCATCACTCCTGCTAGCTGTTGTTATTCCCTCGAATGAACTAGCTATAGACAAGCTTGTGACTCAGACTGTACTTTCAAAAGCTACTAGTGTTACCCTATACAAGAACTGCCTGATTGCTTTCCAGGGTATCTGCACTGTGATCTGAATAGTTTGGCCAACCTCCAACTTGTACAACAGAGACTGGGTAATTTCAAAACTTCAGAAGGACACATTTTAACAAGGTTTTGCCTTTGCTTGGAAGGCATGCAGCTGTAGTTCTCTGTACAGATCTGACCTGTGGGTCAGGGACTTTTCTTTTTATATTTACTCCAGTTATCTTCAAAATATGGTTGCAATATATATGCCATGCCCGTTATATACTTCCCTGGAACATTTTTCTCTCCCCCTCATGGTTCATGACTGCTGATACATAGACAGTGTATTTTATTATAGAAGTACTGTAACATAGTCCTGAAAGGCATCACTTCTCTGTACCTGTTAATATAGAAACACGATGTGATTCTTCTTTTCCAGGGTATTGCATCCCTAAAATCATCTTACACTCTAAAATATGTGTTTCTCCTATCACACCATCACTTGGGATGATTTAAAGAGAAAAATGAACACGTATGAACACTAATGCTTTTGATGCATGTGGCAACTCACTCTGCCTTCCAGACAGGTTGCTCCAGAGTCAGCCTTTTAGCCACTACAGTAGACCAGCTTTTTTCCTTTCTGTATGGTCTTCCTGTAAGAAGAAAGCAACAGATACACATCTTCGTGAAACAAAGCACAAATCATGACCACTTGGGAACAGGGAATGAGTGACACTTCCTTTAGGGAGTGACAGTGCTTCTCATTTGGGAACAGCTTTTGAAATCTCATCTATCCCTTCTGCTTTTGTTGTGTGAACAGGTGGTCAATACATACACTCCAGGAAAGAAGATTTGGCTAGAAGGCGTGGTGACCACCTCAGCTGGAGGCACAAACAATCTGTCAGATTCCTATGCTGCAGGATTCCTGTAAGTTATTCACCTTTTCACTCCCAGGCACTTTCAGGAAAAGACAGTGAAAGTATAACCCACTTATTGCCCATTGCAAGGCAAAGTTCATTTCCAATTTTATCATCTCTTTCATTTAACCACTTAACAAAAAGTAATCAGTCACTTCTCCAGCTACTAACATTTTGTCAGGCATAAGCATCTGAGTCCAGATGACAGTAATTAGTCACTTCTCCAGCTACTAACATTTTGTCAGGCATAAGCATCAGAGCACAGATGACATCTTGAGTTAAGTCCGTAGTTCAAACCACAGAGTCTACACTGTTTGTTCTACCTTCTGCATTTTACCAGAGTTGTGGGAGTTAGGTAGCAACAGGCATGGTTTTGTCCTCCAGAAACATGACTAGAGGGACTAGTATGAGAGATAACTATATTGCAAAGACTAACTGTGCTGTAATAAGTCTTTGAAGAATACTGCATCTACTGGGTGCCAAGGAAGGATTGTCTGAAATTCTTTGATACTTTTTCAGCCAGTGAGATCAATGCTACTGTCTCTGTTGTGAGCCCACGAAACAAGCTAATACTTGTCACATTAGAGCCAGAGAAGCTGAAGGGCAGAGCTGAAGTAAGTTAGCCCAGGAAACTCATTTAGCTAGTGGCAGAGATCAGACTCAAGCCTGACAGTCTGCTCCAGAGTCCAGCCTTTTCACTACTACCATAGACCGCTGTTCTTTCTGTCTCCTAAAGCCTTGCTGTAAAGAGAAAGTGATAGTCTTTGCAAAGGGATAAAGAATTTCTCTAAGTGGAGTTATCAGGAAGGGTTTCATGAGAAAGGTGGCATTTGGGTGGGACATGGAATACATGCTCTGGTTTTCATGGTGACCAGCAGAAGACCTGACAGCGAGGTACCTCAGGCTGAAGAAACATTACTGGAAAGGCATGGCAGAGGGGCAGTACACAGTCTTGTTTCATTCAGTAGGGATGGATGCACTAAAGACTGATGCCGTGAAGAAAGTTTACACCAGTTCATGGAGGGCCTTGAGAACTATATAAAGAAAATGAGACCTTGTTCTGGGCTCACACCAAGCCACTAAAGATTTCATAGATGAGAGAGATAATCTGAGGAGCGTTTTAAAATTTAGACCTTGTCAATGTCAAGCGCAGGATCTTGGGAGAGATAAGAAAATGAACTTGAAGGCTACTGTAGTTGCCTGGAGAATGACTTGAGTCAGAAGCATAGAGCTCCGCTTGGCTTTCTGCTTGTCATGTAGCCAGGACAAACCCCTCGCAACCAGAGACTAACCAAATTATTTTCCCTAGTCCATTGTGGTCCTTTGGCCCTGGCTTTCTGGCTGAGCAATACATGAACTGTGGTTTTACCCTCAGCTATGTGTTTTGCTACTAACAGCTGTTCCTAATTAGACAGATGCAGTTCCTTCCCTCTGAGACAGCTTCCTTAATACATTTGTGAAGAACAGACCAGGCTGGCCAAGCAGATGGCATTTTCAGATGGAATCCTGTCAAATGTACATGCAGATAACCGCTCAGTGTAGTTTAGGGGTTACTCTGGGTCTCCCATGTTTGTAACCTCGCCATCTAACAGTGTGTTTCCAGAGATGTCCAATAAACATGGTTGAAATGGATGAAATGGGGTGAATCAGCATTTAATGAAGCACCGCGAAGAGCTTTCTTTCATAATTTACTCCCCACTAGTTTGATGGGAATTCTGTTGCAAGCGGCGAAAGCCAGGTTGGCAGTCAGTACTAAGGGGTCCCCTTGGAATCAGCCCAGGAATGGCTTTATCTCGGTTGTCACCAAATGATTCTGTTTTGAGGTCCAGCAAGCAGCCCAGTTGCTGTGAGTTTTCCTGAGAACTCTTCCTTTTAAGGAATGGTAAAATGAAAAGTACCACAGGTCTTCATGGTGGCAGCTGAAACAGGGACCTCCCTTTGCATAAGCATCAGTCATACAGCCACCGAGCTCTATATGGCATTTGCAGATGAACCTAGTTGTTGATATCTGGGCTGTACTTCAGATCATCAGTGCTTGGTTGACAGAGACCTGAAAAATCTAGTTCATTCTGCTCCTGGTCTTTTCTCTCACCTCCTTGTCATCCATCCCATGTTAACTCCACAGGCAGCACATAGCAATGAGCTGTGTTTGTGAAGGGATATCAGTTGCTTTCTATAAAGATGATACGTGTATAGCATTCTAATAAGCTCCAGGAAACTAGCAAGCATGCAAAAGGGTGGCATTTTCCTAGGACTTTCCCAATATATCACAGAAGTATGAAGTTCCTAGGGCACGTTCAAATGCATGCATGAATCAGAATTCTCTACTAATGACAACTGAGAATAGCTGTCCTGAGAGTCTTGAAATTCTTTGGAATACTGCAAATTCATCTTGATAGGCTGCTGTGTCACCAGCACCTACAGCATAAATAATTTATAGTAGGTGTTCAATAAACACTTATGAAATGGGAGAATGGCTGCTGAACACGTGAGCAATGAGATCATTGCACATGCACAAAGCACCAAGAGGCTTCCCTGTGCTGCTGTACGGATGCTGCCGTTGGAGGAGCTCATGCATATGTGATTACGCATTCACTCGATTTTATTTATTCTAGAAGATTAAACTCTGTGTTTGCTTTTATAGATAAATATTAAATATAGACCATGATGTATTTGTACTTTTTGAACATGGCAAGAGCTCTGGTTTAGGAGGCTTCCACCCAGAGCCCGTGTTACAGCTCCAGCACAGGGCATCCTTTGATAATCCATCTGCTACTGTGCCTCGGGACCAGAGCAAGAGCTGAACCTATTATCCTGGTTTCATAGGCTTGCCAAACTAATGAAAATAATAAAGGCAAGTAGCTTTGCCATGTGATGTTCCCAAAATCATTTCAATTCTCTGGGTCACAGTGTCCCAGTGTGACAAAACTAACACAACAAAGGTTCTGCTGTATTGTACACAGACTTTCCTTTATTTAAAACTTTTGTTTTTGTGTTTTGCTTTGCTTTGGGATTTGGTTTTGTAACTCTAATTGTCAGTAAATGTGTTCAGTTTTACGAGAATAAAATAAAATTGTAAATGTAAAAAAAGATTCGAGAATGTGAACATTATTTATTCATAATATAAGAATTAGAAATGCTCTTTATTCCAGCAAGGAAAAAACTTAATTCTAGAAGTCATGGGTTTGGAGCACCATATGGTTTCAGATTTGGGAAATCATAACTATGTGTAATTTTTCCCATGTGCTGAATAGTGATTTCCAAAGTTCCTAGAATCTAATTTTATCCAGATAAATGTCAACCTAAACAGTGCTGTGTACCTACAACATGCCAGGAACTGTGTAGGTTGTTCTGAGTCTAAGCTCAAAGTCTGTGTGATTGAGGACCTATAACTAATGGGGAGAGATGGGTGGGTGCTGGCAGAAAGCATAGACAAAAAGAGCTCTGTGAAGGCAGAAGGTGATGCTACTGACCAGGATGCCAGAGTTTAGAAAAGAGCACTCGCTCTGGAGAATAACATGGTAAGAAATTTGCCAAATGGAAAGAAATGAGTTAGGGGAGGTCAGGTAGGAAATGCTAAAAGCAGGAGTTAAAACACATGTGAGTGCTTGGATCAATACAAGAGAACATACTATATTGGCTACTCAAAAGTAGTTTTGTGCATCTTAGACCTGTGGATAATGAAATCTGAGGTAAGAGCAAAGATGAGGTGATATTTTAGCAGTGGCAACACAGAAAGAAAGCAATAAGTGCCTAAATTGATGAGAGAATTAAGCATGTCAATAGCAAAGGCAGAGTCGGAAGGGAGTTCATAAAGAGCCTGGGCAGCAGCCTTTTTAAAAGAGTAGCGTGTTGTGTAAAGTAGGCATTTTACATAGTCAGGGGTAAGTGCATGGCCAGCGCAGGGTGCCTAAGGTAACATGCTTTCAGCTCTGAACGATTTGCTGTGGTGTTGAGGCTGGGACAGTGATGTATGAGGGAACCAAATGACAAGTTTTACATAGGTCATAGCCTATGTAGGTTAGAATCTTGTGGAGAGTGTGTGTGCTCTTACAGAATGAGGAGGCTGAGGATGCAAGGTGCAGTGTGAAATGCTGTGGCTGCGTGTATGTGGCTGGGGAGGATGCATTAGGCCCGTACATGCTCCCAGTATTCATTCGTTAGTGTTCCAGAAGAAAAATATGCCATAGGCTGTGATAAATTTATGACCATGCACACTTTGTTTTATTCCCTCAGACCGGTTTCTTTTCCCGTGAAATAAAGAGATTAGATCTGAGAATATTTGAGATCTCTTACAGCTTCATGTTCAGCACCGAAAATGATTTTCTCTTCTAAAGCACCAAATAAATCTGGTGGTGCCTGGGGGAGTGGGGAAGTGTTTATTTGTGTGTTGTAGATATGTTCGGTTCTTGTAAAATGCAATTTTAAATGCGCTGATGTGTTTCTTTTCTTATTTTTCTATCTTTTTTTTTTTTTTAGATGGCTAAACACTTTAGGAATGCTGGCCAATCAGGGCATTGATGTTGTGATACGACACTCATTTTTCGACCACGGCTACAACCATCTGGTGGACCAGAATTTTAACCCATTACCAGTAAGTAAGCTGGATAAAGATACCCGATTCCTTTGCATATCATATTTGTTCTTTTGATCATGCCTCTTTTTACACACTAGGAGGACTTTTCTCCTCTGTTATTGGTAGTCTCTTTCATAAATCAGACAGAGCATTCTTGTCTTTGATTTCATGAACTATTCCATGGGCTTTGGCTTCATTCTCCCCGCACACACCTACACACACACACACACACACACACACACACACACACACTTATATGTGTATAATGTATAAGTTTATTACTATTGCTTTAGCAAACTTTATGCAATTGAGATTCCACATCTCCTTGTGGCCTGTTTGAACTCTGCTTGAGAGTGGATTTTTCCAGATTGTTTTCTTTTAATGCTAATAGGAGACATTAGTTAACGTCAGATGCAGCATGTTGAAAGCAGATGGGGGTGTTCTAAGATCAGATACAATGGGAGCCCATCTCTTAAGGCTAAAGTGCACTTGAAGTTAGATGTTGACTCCTCAGTAATAGTGAAGAGATTTGCCCCAAGGCAGAGTTCTGAGTGACCTGCTGCATAGTCATTGTAGAAATCTTAGCTCACCCAGAAAAGCTGGTCTTTGCTTTGCTTTGTTTGGTTTTCAGAAATATCACATAGATGATACATAGATGATTCTTTTATGTGGCGATCATATGATATCATATTATTGCATGGTCCTTATGGAAGGTCACACTCCCTCCTCATACCTGTGGTTGGTCTGAGAGATGCTCTATCTCCTTTAACAAGGTCACTGAAGGTGAGACAGGGAATGGGGAATATAATGCCATCCCTAGACCCAGATGCGATGCTGTGCCTTAAATTACTGTTGCCTTGAGAGTCCTGGAAATAAAGATACCCTGGAAGAGTTTGTACCATTTTCTGCCCTTTGCCTATTTCTACCCTGCTGCTTCTACCTTCCAAACCCAATTCAAGAGGCCGTCAAGCCCAGAACAAGGAATAGTGTGGCCCACAGGAGTATCATCTCCAAGTCTCAGAACTGAAACCAACTGGCTCAATTGTTTTTATTCACAAAACAAGAATAAGTCTCAAAGTGTGTATGAAGGACTGGGGTAGGAAGGACTGGGGGAGAGTTTTCCATTTACAACCATAGAGATTTATTTTGTTTTCATATACCTGTGTAAATAAGCCAAACAGGTTAGAAAACTACATTCAAGGTATAAATATTAAACAAACATAGAGCACATCTTCTATTTGGAATAAATATTATTAAATATTTTTGAGCAGCAGGACTTACGGAGGAAGCAACAATGAATGCGTAAATAATAGACTATGATGAAGGTTCCTGGATGTATGTACAGGAGGGCCTTTTCTTAACGTACAGCATACAAGCGAAGAGACAACTTCTAAGCAGAGCACAGTCCAACACAAAACACTTCACAGCAGAAACTAACTTGGCATGTCTGCAGAAGCAGGATCACAAGTACCCGAGACGTAGAAGGAGGGGGAAACTCGGCAGAAATGAAGTAGGCAGGAGTGGGATTGCTCAAGGAAACAGAACTTTTATCATAGCAGTAAGGAAAATCACTGGAGAGCTTCAACCGGGGAAGTCATGATTGCTGTCACTCTGACATACTCGCCAGGGAACCTTTTCCACAATGCAGGTAATATTCACCAATGCACAGGTGCAGGGTGTGATTTTATCTGGGGTATCAGCAAAACTCCGCTGCTCCTTTTTGTCTTCTTTCCTTCCTTCAAATTCCATCCACTTGTCTTCATCATGTCCTATTTGCTTATTGATAATTCCTGGCCGTGGATCTCTGGGGAACCAAAATGACAAAGTCCTGGTGCAGTGTGGAGAGAGATGGAAAACAAATGTATAGGACAGTTGTAGTTTAATCATCACTGCTCTAAGTGAAGCCTACTGAGGTAAATATGACTTTAGCAATTTTCTGGAAAAAAAAAGTTCTAAGTATAAGTGAGTGTCCAAGGTCAGAGAAGCCACAGTGGCTGGCACCCCCTGGGATTTCTAGCTCTAAATCCTATTTTCTCTTTACTGTGTCGCATGATTTCCCATGGTGCTGACTTAGGTGTCCTTGCCATGGTCTGAGGCCAAATCTGCCTTTGACTTGAATCTGAGGAGAAATAGACAAGAAGGAAGTAAGCTAGAGAAAGATGGGTGTTGGAAGGCTAGGCAGGCCTCATTTCCAGTGTTGGGAAACGTAGATATCACATTGCTGTGTATCTGCTCAGGACCATGGCCATAAATATATTAAAGACGCAAAACTTCATAGCTTTCTTCTGCATAAGTAAGAGTAACTGTCAGTGGCTTCCTTTAAAAGTGTCACACAGAAGTCCCCAGTTGATACCTGGGGTCCCAGAGCTCACGTGGCCTTTAAAATATTAAAACAAGTTCCATGGATGTGGCACAAAGACCCAAGTGAGCCGGGCAGCTGCATCTGGAAGCATCAAGTGCTAATAAAGAAATCATACGTAAAAGCACTTAAAAAAGTAGCCAGCTTTCCTTTTTATCTTTTTTCATGGTGAAAATTCTGCACCTTATAAGTAAGAAACTTGGCAGCTGAGAGAGTATGCCCTAAGTCCCCTGGAAAGAATTTACAAGGCCAGGTCTGAGAGTCACTGCTGACTGGCAAGATGGGCAATGGAACGAGGCCTGAGGATCACACTGATTGCCATGTCAGAGGGATGTGGAATTGATAACTGGCACTGCCAACAAAAGCTTGTGGATTTTATATTGTGGTTGTATCTCCAGGAGAGTTTAAGAGATTAGCGGATTAGTAAACTGCACTTTAGTTTGTCTCCCAGAAAAATAAGTATTTTCTCTTCCCATTCCTTCAAACCCAGCTTAGTATATTTCAGGAAAGAATCCTATTAGCAAATTCTTTTCTGTTTCTGCTGGCGTTCTTGAGTAAATCCGGAGACTGTGGGTCCCTGTGCCTCGGGGCTTCTCAGGCCATGTTCCGTACCACACCCCCTTCCTAGTTAGCTTTGCTGCACGCATTCCAACCCAGCCCTATGGAATGATAAAAGACAACGGGGCCAGGACGACACTTCAAAAGTGCTTTTTAGGAGTTAGGGTGAGGGGGAAATGGCACAGAGTATTTTTAGGGTGAGGAAACTTCTGGATGATATCAAATAGTGGGTAATTTATATGTTGATCCCAAACCACAGGATGGACAGGATAGGTAAATCCTGCTGTAAAATGTGGACTTTCTGTGTCACTGATGGAAGGACACCAACTGTAAAATCACCATTGTAATGAGAGCTCCTGGTAACGGAAGAGACGGTGCACACGTGAGGACGGTGCACATGTGAGGACACGAGGCGCGGGGCATCTCTGCACCTTCTAGTCAGTTTCCCATTGGACCTGAAGACTTCTCTTTTATAAAAGAGTCGCTAAGACATGGGAGGAGACAGAGGGGAAGGAAGGGGGAAGGGAGAGAATGAGGAAGGGTTCTGTGTTCCCTGTTCTGTTCAGGAAATAACTTTCCAGCTCGATTCCTTGTTTCCTCCTGATTTTTCTGCTAGAAAAGTGGCATCCTCCTCCTGCTGTGTGACTGCCATCCTCCCGAGGAAAGGAGCTTACTTTAGTTCAGCATTGTCACTCACTCCTACCCTTTCCTCTGATGGGCCTGCCATTGGGAAAGAAGGGGCATGTGAGTCTCTACAGCCAGGCAATCAGTCCTGGGTTCCCTTGGGAGTAGACGATGTTTGTGCAGAAGAGATCTGCACAGTCAGTGGACAGAGTCCAGACCCCACCAACACTGGGCACTTCTCCTCCCAGAGGGTTTTGGAATTCAGCTTGTCGCTTTTTTTTCCCAGAGTGTGATTTACAGAGCTTTCAGGAAGAGGAATGGGGAATTGCTAGTTTGTATCTTCCTAACTCCCACGCTAAGTCAGCAAAAGGAGTCTTCACACAGTTGTAATTCAAAAGAGGGTAGAGGGATGGAGGGAGGTAGGGGGAGGAGAAAAGGAAGGGAGGGAAAGGAGGAAAGGAAGGAAAGAAGGAAGGGAGGGAGGGAGGGGGAAGAGGAAAGGAAGGGAGGAAGGGAGGGAAGGAGGGGAAGGAGCATAGGAAGGAAGGAAGGACACTGAGCTCTGAGCTCACTATCATGTGGATAACAGATAAGATATGGTCCTCCATCTGCACAGCCAGTAACCCACTGTGTGTTTGTAAGATTACAGGTCAGTCCTGATCATGTCTACTCTGGGCATAGTGGTCTAGCTGTGGGCACTTGGCACTCATTTTTGCTTACTATACTTGATGAGTAACAACACAACAAATATTCAACAGCCATGTGTGTATCTGTTAACCACTCTCTGTGAACATCATTTAAGAGTACAGCCATCAGTCATGGATTAGAGCACAGGGTAATAGTCTGTATTCTGACATGAAACCTATTGTTGCAGTCACCATAACAGCATATGCTGAGCCAAACCATCACTGTTCAGATGTTGTTTAGCTTTGGCAAGAAGCGCTGCCTTTTACCACCGCCAGTCTGGCTTACTTGGTCAGCGTATCTACCAGAAAATTCTAGGACAAGTTGTTCAATATCATGTCTTCTTTTTCCCTTCAAGATGTCCCTTAGAGATGGTACCCTAACACACAGCATAGCTGAGATATGGACACAGGATCAGCTTAATGCACCCTTCCTTCAGGGGGAACACTGAATTATAAACCTATACCCCAGTGTTGCTGGAGTGACTGAGACTTGAACCACTCAGACAGGAGGCATCACAGGGAGCAACAGAGCCTAGAACGTGACCAGATTTGTGGGTTCTTGCTCTACCATCAGCTATGTGTGTTTGGGTTCTGGTTTCCCATTGATTGAATTAAATTAAGGATAAAACTGCCTCCCCCTTATACCTCCAAAGTCATTGTCAGTGTACTTGAGAAATTTATTTAAAGCATAAGATTCTGATTTTGCATTTATTTGTAAGTATAGAAAATTATTGGATGAGACTATGTCCTAGGGAAAGGAAATTACAAGCACATTCTTTTCCCCTTTGTAGACCTTTTGTTTGTAAGGTTGCTTGCAATCAATAATATTTTTAATCTGAAAAAGGAGATCTTTAAAAGGCTATGAATGAATTAAAGCCCTTAAATAGCCAAGTAAATATAAATCTTAGCTTTATGTGTGTTCCTTTCATTCATATGGATTTATTACAGTCATTATATTGCTGGATGCTGTGTTAAACACTGTAGACAGCATCTGCCCTCAAGGAGCCGACATCCCAGATACTGACAGATGGTAGATGAATTAATAGTGACTATGGCAAAACACTTTTAAAGAGTAGGAAAGAACACAAAATACAGACTGGTGAAGGCAGTAAGTGCCATCTCAGAAGGCCTTCTGGGAGAAACGGGCCTAAGTGAGTCCTCAGTAAGTGGCAAGTTAGCTGTGAGGAGGCATTTTGGGTGGGGCATCTAAACATGGGCAGTAACAATACAAAGACACAGATGGTAGATGAATTATGAATAATTATCTCAGGAAGTTTTTCCCATTGCTGTTGCATGGCCACACAGGGTGTGCGAAAACTGAAGAACTCGAAAGCCACAAACCTGGAGGTGGTGTAGGGGAGGTACAAACCCAGACAAAGCAGCCTGCGACTTGCTTCTTAGTGCAACCTTTCTTCTCTTTCTTTTCTTTCCCGTGGGATCCATCAGGAACATGAAAGAAGCCAAGTGGACCTGTTTAGGGGTAGTTGTGATGTGAAATCCAATCCTGTCATTAGGGGCCTGACAAAGACTTTTCCATGTGCAGCCTTCTTTGTGGGAGCCCATTGCTGCTGAGAGAAGGGCAGGTCTGGCTGTGGGATCAATCACTGGGACTCACTCGGATTGCCTCCATCAGTGGCAAAGCACCGGGCTACATGCCCAGTGGACAGGACTTGCTTCTCCTCTCCTGGGCCTGGGCTCCGCACCATCTGGCCAGGCAGGCAGCACTTGACCCTCATGCCTTTCATGCAGCCTCCTCTGATTATTTTGCTCAAATCTTTTGTTTGTTTACCAACTTGAGCGGTTTATATATTATATCAGCAACATGCAGTAGTAGCTGTAACAGCTCATCCCTTGGGGAAGTAGAAACAGCTCGCTGTGGGCCTGAAATCACATGCTCAAAATGCAATGCAGTAATTTTCCAGTCACGAAGCCTTCATTTCCTCTGTGAAAAGTGGAGAGCGGGAAATGCTCGAATTTACTTCTTAGCAGTACTGACTTTGAGCTTAGACTGACAAGCTTTTCCAATTACATCCTCTCCATACTTGAAATTACTAGAAAACTTCAGTGAGCATCAGTTACCTCCCTCTGAGGACAGCATCTACCTCGGAGGGTCACAAGGGATTGGATGAGCCCGTGCATGTGTATCTTTCACCCATCATAAATAACAAATGATTATTAAGTGCTTTTTTGTTGTTTGTGAAGCTACTTTGTAAGATGTAAAATCATAAATCACATATAACATGGATATATAGAAATAGATTCAAGTCAAAATGACTAAAATATATTTTCTAAAATTAAATTGCCAGAAAATTAAAGGAACAAATAGGAAACCTGTGATTTCTGAATTTGAGAGGAAGTGAGTGCAAATAGTTAAAGGCAAACAATATATTACATTTTCTTTCCTCCAGAGAAGATGTGGCCAAACTTGCCAGTGAGAGCAATTAAGACCTTGACAGGGCTGCATTACAAGCGCTAACACCTTCATGTGGTGTTTATAAATAGCCCAGTAAGCCCTGGGAGCCATGATATGTCACATCAAAGTGCTAATGAGAGTCACTGAATAGCAACAATTGAAAATCTCACTCTGCCATCAGCCATTTATATTCTTCCCAGATTACAATTCAGCTACTGGAAATTTTGTAAACCTAAATAAATCAGAGAGCTGAAGCAATCTCAGCATTGCTGTGTCTGAGCTTAGGAGCATGCTGTGCCACCTTGAAGCAACCTGCAGATGAAGATGAGCAGGGTCTGCTCTGGAATGAGAATGCCTAAGCTGGTCAGCTCTCTCTGACCATGAAAGATTGCTTCGAATAATCAGCCCAGAAAGAGAGGGGAAGCAAATACCGAATATGTAAAAGAGGGAAAAGGGTAGGTGGGTTGGATGGGTTTTTGTTGAGTGTCACAGTGAGAGGAACTTAAGGTTATTTCATCAGTGATACTGTATTTGCAGGCAGAGATGGTGAATCTGGGAACCATCAAAATGAGAACCAAAGATAACATGTCTTTTTCTTAACTCCATTTCTATGTTTTAGTAACTGATGTTTTAAGTAAAAAATTCAGTCTAGAAATAAAACAAGTTCTAGAGTCAGCACTCACATGCACACATGAGCATACAGTCATGTACACACATGCATACATGAACTTGCATATATACATATGCACACATACATGCATGCACATACACACATAAAATATTAGGGTAGGAAGGCGATTAAAATAATGGGAATAAAGATATGGGACTAGAACAAGTAAACATGAATTCTGCTTTAAGTTATTTAAATATACCCCACAATTTATCAATTTTCAGAACTCCATCAATCATCAAATATTTCCATCACTGAGTTTGAACCATTAGCACTGTCTTACTGCATCTCAGATTTGGTTTTAAGGACTGAACAAAATACACTGTTTCCACCCATTCTGGCCATTAAAATAAGTGAAACGGAGGACGTGGAGGGCATGGCTATGGAAGCGGTCTAAGAAGTCACTTGCATGGCCTCCTCATGTGCAGGATAACCTGGCCTGTATGTGACTCTTCCTAACCTGAAGAGCTGTCTTCTCAGTGTCATCATCACTCACAAGTCTGCGAAACATCAATACGATGTACACTCAGCAGGGAAAGCTACATAGAGCACTGAATTATTGCAAGGGATTCCTTTAGGTTTGTTTTCCCTACTGGTAACCTAGCCCAAATTTAAGAG
Source organism: Cricetiscus sungorus (assembly GCA_030556225.1). Lineage (NCBI taxonomy): Eukaryota > Metazoa > Chordata > Mammalia > Rodentia > Cricetidae > Cricetiscus > Cricetiscus sungorus. The sequence continues at coordinate 138,912,313 of JANBXA010000007.1, read as the reverse complement.
CCCCCCCCCAATCACCACCAAAATATTTAGCTATGTAAGTGACTTATGCATCTTTATCCAACAAATCCATGAAAGTTTGAGTTTTTTCTCCCCAAAGTTTCTCGGCATTTAGCTTTTTATTCTCTCTGTAGATAAGCCAAACTGAGTCCATCTTTCTATTTAAACAGCTATTGAAAGTACAGGAAAAGAAAATGACACAGATACTGTTTCACAGCAAAAGCAAGATAATATTGGAGGGGTTTTTTCCCCTGTGTGTGTGGGGTGTGTGTGTGTGTGTGTGTGTGTGTGTGTGTGTGTGTGTGTGTGTGTGTGTGTGTGTATTAAAGGGGGAATTATTAGTGTAGCTTACAGGCTGTGATCTGGCTAGCTTCACAAAGGCTGTCTCCTGATGGAAAGACCAAGAATCCAGTAGTTACTCAGTCCAGAAGAATGTCTTATTTGGTCTTCGGTCTACATTGAAATCCCAAAGAAGTAGGTTCCAATGCAGTGGAGTAATGCCTCAGCAGCAGGGTAGATGAATTTGCCAGCGAGTGAGGACAAACAGGCAAAAAGCAAAAACTTCCATGTCCTTTTATACATATGGTCTACCACCAGATGTGTGGTCCAGATTTAGGGTGGCTCTTCCCACCTCAAATAATTCAATTAAGAAAAATTTCAGATGTACTTAAGTTGCAAACCAAAATTAGCCATATTGTATAGATGTGCTACGTTTTATTTATCTACTTATTCAAAGATACTATCTGCTTATACTTTTTGTCTAATATGACAGTGTTCAGTTGAACATACATGTGCAACGAATAGTGTATGTTTTCATTTTTTATTAGGTGTATACCTCGTGTCAGAGTTTGAATGATGCTAACCCCTTCGACATTTCTGCTAAAGCTTTATCCTCAGTACAGCAATATTAACATATGTGGCCTTTGAACATCAACTGTATCGTACAGGCTCCTTCATGGTGAATGAGATTAATAATGTCCTTTTACAAAGGGACACAAAGTTGAAAGCTGTCTTCTCTTGCCACTGCCATTGCTTCTACCATGTGAGGACACAGCATAGCTGAGCTCTCGGGGTGAGTGATCCACAGGGCACTGCTGGAATCATAAAACAGCTCTTATGGGACACCAGCCACACCAGTGCCTTGAGCTCAGCTTCCAGAACAGTGAGAAACAAATTCTTGACCTTTAAAAACTGTAATCCCAGATGCTTTGTCACAGCAGTGTAGACTAAACTAGATCTAAGAGTAGAACTACTGGTTCCTCTGAAATTTTTGAGGAAAATTATCAAGCTGTGACTGCAAGATGCTTTAACAGTTTTGTATTCTTGCTATAAATGTGTGAGAACACTATCAAGAAAGTGAGCTGAGCACTGGCGTTCATGGGCCCATTGCCTTCTGACGAGTTTGTAATAGGTTAGCCACTTGAAGCTTTTGCTGCTGTGACTTCCCTTGAAATGATAGACTAACCTTGAACTGTAAGTTGTAATAAACTCTTTCTCTCTTAAGTTGCTCTTGTCATGGTATTTTATCACGGCAATAGAAAAGAAACCAAGACATTCACAGATCCAAACATAAGTAGCTGTACTAGTTTCAGACAAAGCTGTCTTCAGAGCAAAGAAAGTAGTTATAAAGAAGAGCACAACATAAAGATAGAGGCATCAGTTCTTAGAGAAGATGTAATGATCTTTTATGGGCAGGCACTTAACAACAGACTCAATTACACAAGGCAAAGTCAGATAAAAGTAAAATGAATAAATAAATAAATCTGTTATCATAGCTGGAGAGTTTTCAATACCCTTCCATTAAAAATTAATGGGTTGGTCTTCCCAACTAAATTAATATAATCAAGATAACCTTACAGTTATGCCCTGAAGCCTGTCTCTGGTGTGATTCTAGATTCTGTTAAGTTGACAGTTAACCTATGTACCAGATGTACCAGAACCATCTAGCCTGGTACATTTCTCTTTTAACTTACTTTTATTCTATATGTCTGTATATTTAAATGAGTTTCATATGGAAAGCCTACAATTAGGTCTTGGGTTTTTGTTTGCTTTTGCTGATTGTCTTTTTATTTTTATCTTTCAATTTTAAGATAGTAATATTATTACATTAAGCATATCTTCCTTACCTTTTCTCTCTCCAAATCCTCCCTATACTCCTCCTTGCTTGCTTTCATGGCCTCTTTTTATTGATAATTTTTTTTCTTTTATTGAAAATGGAATCTTTTCTCATACAATATATCTGAATTACAATTTTCTCCTCTCTCCACTACTCCCAGTTTCTCCCTACTCCCCTCTGCTCCCCTCCCCTCCAGATCTACTCTGTTTCTGTTTCTCATTAAAAAAGAACAAGCTTCTAAGAGATAACAACCAAACATAGCAAAAGGAAATATAAGATAAAATAAAAATCATCATGTCAATACTGGACAAGGCAACCCAACAGAATAGAAAAAGCTCCAAACGCAGGCACAAGAAACAGAGACCCACTAATTCACACACTCAGGAGTTCCATAAAGATATTATTCTGAAAGCTATAATATATATGCAGCAGACCTGGTGTAAACCCATATTGGCCCTGTGCTTGCTGCTTCAGTCTCTGTGAATTATTTTGAGCCTTTATTAGTTGATTTAGAGGCCTTATTCTCCTACCCCTGACTCTTACACTCGTCCTACTTCTTCCAAGGCTGTGAAAGCTACAAAGGGGGAGGGGGCTTGATGGAGATATCTGATATTCCACTTAGAGCTGTGTGTTCCAAGGACACTCTCTCTTTCTCCATCCTTCCTCCCTCCCTCCATCCCCCCTCTCTGACTGTGGGTCTCTGAATCTTTCCCTATCTGATGCAGGAGGAAGCTTCTCTTATGATGACTGAATAAGGCACTGATTTTGAGCATAACACAATATCATTAGGACTCGTTTTATTGAGCCTTTGGGTTTGTTTGTTTATTTTAGACCAGCACTTAGTTTTACTCTCTACTCTCTGGTTCTTGGTCATCCAAGCAGTAGTGGGTATGGGTTCTGCCTCATGGAGTTGTCCTTAAGTCAAATCAGACATTGGTTGACTATTTCTGCAAATTCTGTGCCACTGTTATTCTGGCATATCTTACAGGAAGGACAGATTGTAGGTCAAAGATTTTATGGCTGGGTTTGGGGTTTAAGTTTCTCCTTAAGTTAAGATACTCCTGCAAAGTATCTTCCTGCACCAAAGACACTAGAATGTAACAGTGAAGGCTCCATATAGGTACCGGCTAGACTTCTCCATGTTCAATGACTTGTGTGGGTGGTGTACGGCAATGGAGCCCTACTGTAAAGTTGCATTGTCTTAACAACAGTCTAGGTTGTTTGAGGATTTCCATGGGAACCCCTCAACCAACAACTCAATGGAATGGAACTCAGTCCTGCTACTGGAAGCATGGTTTGGTAACGAGAGATGGTCACTTGGAACTCTGTGTCCCATCTTGTTTGAAGACCTCAATGGGATCACTTTCATATATTTCAGGAAGTTTCCACTGCACTCGGTTTCCATATCATCCCTCAGGTGCTCCTCGATTCCAGCTGTCTACCCAGATTCTCTCCCTCAACCCTTTTCACCCTCCTTCCCCTACCTGATCCTCCTGTTCCAGTCTGCACCCACCCCTAATCCTCCAAATCTCTTTTCCTTCTCAGGGAGCTTCATTGTCCCTCACTACATCCCTAGTCCATCACTCTATACCTAACATCTCTGTGTATGTAGATTGGTTATCATTTATTTAATGGCTAACATCCAGATATAAATGAATATATACCTTTTTTTAATCTTTCTGGGTCTGGGTTACCTCAACTCAGGGCGATTTTTTTTCTAGTTCTATCCATTTGACTGCAAATTTCATGATGTCATTTTTTTTTTAACTGCTGAGTAATGCTCCATTGTTTAAATGCATCACATTTTCTTGATCCATTCTTCAGTTGAGGGACATCTATGTAGTTTTCCATTTTCTGGCTGTTACGAGTAAAGCTATTATGAACATGGTTGAGCAAGTATTCTTGTGGTAGAATAAAGTATCCAATAGTTGTATTCCTGGGTCCTGGGGTAGATTGATTACCAATTTTCTGAGGAACCATAATTGCTTTCCATAGTGGCTGTACAAGTTTGCACTCCCAGCAATGAATAAGTGCTCTCCTATTCTATATCCATGCCAGTATGAGTTGTCACTTGTATTACTGATCTTTCCAATTCTTACAGGTGTAAGATGGGATCTCAAGTAGTTCTGCCTTGTATTTTCCTGCTGGCTAAGGATATTGAACTTTAAAAATAAATACTTCTCAGCCATTTGTGTTTTCTCTATTGGGAATTATGTTTAGATCTATACATTCACTGATTTTCATATATTGAACCATCTTTGCATCTCTGGGATGGAGCCTATTGATCATGGTCGATGATCTTTCTGGTGTGTTCTTGGATTTGGGTTGCAAGTATTTAACTGAATATTTTTGCATATGTGTTCATAAGGGAAACTAGTTTGTTCTTCTCTTTATTTGTTGGGTCTTTATGTGTTTTCAGTATCAGAGTAAATATGTATGGCCTCATAAAAAGAAATTGGCAATATTCCTTCTGTTTCTGTTTTGTGAAATAATTTGAGGAATGTTAGCATTAATTCTTCTTTGAATGTCTGGTAGAAAGCCGTGCTTAAACCATCTGGCCCTGGGGTCTTTTGGTTGGGAGACTTTTAATGATTGCTTCTATTTCCTTTGGGGCTACAGGTCTACTTAAATTGTTTATCTGATCTTGATTTAACTTTGGTAGGCGGTATATATCAAGAAAATTATTCATTTCTTTTCGATTTTCCAATTTTGTGGGATACCTATTTTTAAAGTCTGTTCTTATGAGTCTCTGGATTTCCTCACTATCTCTTATTATGTCCCCCTTTTCATTTCTGATTTTGTTAATTTGGGTATTTTCTCTCTTTTAGTTTGGATAAGAGTTTGTCTGTCTTGTTGATTTTCTTGAAGAACCAACTCTTTTGTTTTATTATTTCCTTGTATTGGTCTCTTCCTATTTTACTCAGGTCTGGGTTTGATTATTTCTTGCTGTCTACTCCTCTTGGGTGTTATTCCTTCTTTATGTTCTAGAGCTTTCAGGTGTGCTGTTAAATTGCTCATGTGAGATATCACAAGATTTTTTTTTAATGTAGGAACTTAGTGCAATGAACTTGCCTTTTAGAAGCATTTTCATTGTGTCCCATAAGTTTGGGTATGTTATATATTTGTTTTCATTGAATTCTAGAAAGTCTTTAATTTCTTAGTTTTGTCTTGGCCCATTTTTTATTCAGTACAGAGTTACTCATTTTGCATGAATTTGTAAGCTTTCTATTGTGCCAAGTGTTGATGCCCAATTTTAACCAGTGGTGGACAGACACAAAGCATAGAATTTTCTCAATATTCTTTATCTATTGAGACTTGCTTTGTTTCCAAGTATATGGTCAGTTCTGGAGTAAGTATCACAAGGAAATCAATAACCAATGATTTCTGATTCCTGTTATCGGTGATATGAGATTATTTATTCCCTTTATTTTCATGGGTGTAATTAACCTCCTTGAGTTGGAATTTTCTTTCTAGCACCTTTTGTATGGCTGGTGTTATAGTTAGATATTGTTTAACTTTGACATTATCATGGAATTTCTTATTTTCTCCATCTATGATGTTTGATGTTTTACTGGGTACAATAGTTTGGGTTGCTCTGTGGTGTCTCAGAGTCTGCAGCACAACTGTCCGGGAGTTTTTACCAAAATGTCAGGTGTAATTCTAATAGGTCTGCCTTTACATGTTAATTCTAATAGGCGTGCCTTTACATGTTAATTCTAATAGGTGTGCCTTAACATGTTACTTAGTCTTTCTTGCTTGCAGTTTTTAATACTCTTTCTTTGTTCTGTATATTCAGTATTTTGATTATTTTGTGTGGAAGGTCTTTCTTTTCTGGTCTAATCTATTTAGTGTTCTGTGTGCTTCTTTTACCTCTATACGTATCTTCTTTAGATTAGGAAATTTTTCTTCTATGATTTTGTTAAAAATATTTTCTGGGCCTTTGAACTGGAATTCTTTTTCTTCTTCTATTCCTATTATTCTTAGGTTTGTTGTTTTCATAGTGTCAAACATTTCCTGGATTTGTGTTTGTGTGTGTGTGTGTGTGTGTGTGTGTGTTTGTGTTTTTAAATTTAACATTTTTGTTAACCATTGAATCATTTTCTTCTATCATATCTTCAATGCCTGAGATTGTCTCTTTCCTCTCTCGTATTCTGTTGGTGAGTCTCCCAATCTGCCTGGATTTTCCCACTTCCAATCTACTTGTATTTCTTCCACTTCTAATCTTTCCTCCACAGTATCATTTGGGGCCCTAATTACTCCTTCCCTCTTCTTAAAATACATTTATCAAATATCTCTTGCTGATGCAGATCTATAAACTCATAAGCCTGGTATTCAAAGATTTTAATAATCTAGATTTGGCCTGTTTTATTAAGTCTGTTTTCAACTAGATGGTCATAGATTGCCTGTATTTAATTGGAACCACTTATTCATAATTACTGCAACATCATCAGTAATTAAAGTTTTGCCTCATTGCCATCTTTCCTAATGTCCCCAGTAAAAATTCATTACCCTGATTCTCTCGAGTTATACAAATTAGTGTTTCCTTTTAGAAAATACGAAAATTGAAGGCAGGAAGTATTAGGACATGATAATGCAAAGTGGAAGATGATTAAATCATCTATGGCTAAATGGAAATGTTTGGATTTTTTAATAAATCAGTCATTAGAAGCCATACTCCACTCTACGGAGCAATTAAGATGTGGCCTAAAGGGACATTGACCACAAAATTTGTTGATTTCCCCCTTGTTACATCTTAATTGACAATATTTGTACATTTGTGTATCAATGACAAAATGGGCAGAATGTATCTCGAATATTCATAACAACTTCTCCAGATATTTTTCCAGGACTAAAAAGCACCTGAAATGCACCTATACCAAATCCTATAAGATAAAGGAGACAAATAGCTTGCCAAATGAAATGTCTTAAAAACACCAATTTAATGATACATATAAATTAATCATAAACACATGGACTAAATTTCCCCCAGAAAAGGCATATTTAGGCTCTCTCTGGACCACAAGTGATTGAAAAATGATTGGAGACATTTCCTGAACCCAAAGAGAAAAGGAGTATAGTATGTCTATGCTTCTTTAACTGTAAAAATTAGTGCAGTAGATAAATTATCCAGGGGGGTCCAGGGAAGTTAGAAATATGAACAGGAAATAAGAAAAGGAGATTCAGCCTTAAAATATGTTCCAGGTACATCTGGGGCAAAATAATCAGAAACAGAAAGATTTCTGTTTGACACAGAACTCAGTATAATTATACAGACTGTGAGATATCCAGGATGATTTCTAATTGTCATGGCATACATAATAGAAGGCTGATTGTGATTCCTGAAGATGCAAAGGCAAAGACCTTAAGCTATGGAATATGAAACGGTGCTTATTGCCCACAGAACACAGATGAGGTCTTCATTGTTTGTCCTATCAAGATCCCTTGGGTGTAAGAAAGGTTTGGCAAAAAGTTGATTAGCTTTTTTTTTTTTTCTTATTTTATATATCAATCCCAGTTCCCTCTCCCTCCCATCCTCCCATGCTGACCCCCCACCATCCCATCTCCCATCCACTCGCCAGGAAGGGTGAGGCCTTCCATGAGAGATTATCAAAGTCTGTCAATTCATTTGGGGTAGGGACTAGGCCCTCCCCAATGTCTCTAGGCTAAGGGAGTATCCCTCCATGGGGAATGGGCTCCTGAACTTCGTTTGTGCACTAGGGATACATCCTGGCTCCACTCCCAGAGGTCCCATAGACTTCTCAGGTCTCCTAGCTGACACCACGTTCAGGAGGCCTGATTTGGTTCTATGTTGGTTCCCTACTTGTCTGACTGGGGTCCATGAGTTCCCACTTGCTCAGGTCAGTTGTTTCTGTGGGTTACCAGCATGGCCTTAACCCCTTCGTTCATCACTCCTCCCTCTCTACAACTGGATTCCAAAAGTTCATTCAGTGCTTAGCTGTAGATCTCAGCTTCTGCTTCCATCAGCTCTTGGATAAAAGCTCTAGGATAGCATTTAAGGTAGTCATCAATCACATTATCGGGGAAGAGCATTTAAGGTAGCCTCTCCACTATTGCTTAGATTCTTAGTTGGGGTCATCCTTGTGGATATCTGTACAATTCCCTAGTGCTGGATTTCTCTTTAAACCTATAATGGCTCCCTATATTGATGTGTCTCTTTTCTAGCTGTCCTCTATTCATTTCCCCCATTCAGTTTTACTGATACCTTATTTCTCCTCTCCCCTCCTCATCTCCTCTCCTCTTTCTCCTCCCTTTCTCTCTCCGCCCACCTTGCTTCCAATTTGTTAAGGGGCTGTTGTCCATTTTTCCTTCACTGGGGGACCTTGTATGTCTCTTGTAGGATCCATCTTGTTTCCTAGCTTCTCTGGAGGTGTGGATTATAGTCTGGTAAACCTTTGCTCTATGGCTAATATCCGTATATGAGTGAGTTCATACCATGTGTTGTGTTTCTGTGATTGGGTTACCTCACTTAGGATGGTTTCTTCTAGTTCCATTCATTTGCCTGAGAATTTCAAGATTCTATTGTGTTTTTTTCTCCACCGAGTAGTACTCCATTGTGTAAATGTACCACATTTTCTGTATCCATTCTTTAGTTTAGGGCATCTAAGTTGCTTCCAGGTTCTGGCTATTACAAATAATGTTGCAATGAACATAGTTAAGCAGATGTCCTTGCTGTATGGATGTGAATCCTTTGGGTATATGCCCAAGAGTGGAATTGCTGGATCTTGAGGTAGACTGGTTCCCATTTTCCGGAGGAACCGCCATACTGACTTCCAAAGTGACTGTACAAGTTTGCACACTCTCCCACCCCCAGCAATGGAGGAGTGTTCCCCAATGACTCAGGAAAAAAAAATGACCAACGTCAATACTGTAGTCTTTAAACAAGAAATCTAGAAGCAAGATAGAATCTGAGAGTCAAGACAAGAGAAACTGAAATTCAAATTCAGGAAGGATACTCTCTATGGATAAACTTAAATCATTTGTGTTTGTGAATCAAGAAAGCCATTACGGAGCATTCTCAAGAAAACTTAGGATACTTACCTTTGTACTTTGAAGACATCAGATATTCATCCAAATAGGTAAAACTAAAGTATACTTATTGAAAGCAAACTCTGACCTTGGGCATTGGGCCATATGGTATAGTGGGGTTTTATTTGTTTTTGATTAATTTTATTTTTAACATTTAGTTTATTATATTTTTGAAAATTTCATATATTTCCCCCATTCCCACCCCTCACTTTTCCTCTTCTAACTCTTCTTATGTCCCCTACTTCTCCTCAACTTCATGATCTTTTCTTTTTCAATTATCACTACTATACACACATGAGAGGGAAGGGACCTCTATATCAATACAACCTCCTGAGTCCATTTAGAGTTGTTCACATGTATATGTGTTTAAAGGTAATTACTTGAAATTAAATAACTTACCAAGAGGCTCATTCCTGAGAACACTAATCCTCTCTTCACAGCTTTCAGTTGTCTACAGCTTTTCATCTAGAGGTGGAACATTGTGAATTTTTCCTAGTCTGCGTTGGTGTGTCAACTGGTGGTGTGATTATGCAGGTCTTCTTTAGGCTACTATCTCATTGAAATTTCATGGGTGCCAATTATAGGAGATATCTCTTAGCAGTTGCACTGCTCCTCTGGCTGTTACATTTTTCAGGTCCCTTTTCCACAATTTTCCCTGCTAGGTGTAGGGGTTGTGTTGTAGACATATCAGTTAGAGTTGGGCACCCACAGACAGCGTTTTGATCAGTTGTGGGTTTCCGTGACTGTCTCTGCCTTGCGAAACAGAAGCTTCTTTGGTGAAGGGTGAGAGCTACACTTGATAGTAAGGATAAGTATTTAGGATGCAGTTAGGAATTACCCTGGTTCAGGAAAATGACAGCAGTAGGTTCTCCTCTAGGGTCCATGGCCTCACCTGGCACAGATTAGTTAACTAGGCTTATATTGCCAGGCAAGAATTCCCTTCATTGAAAGTCCAATGAAGTGGCCGTTGGTTACCACTGAGATATAAGAGTCACTATTACATCCTTGAGTGTATCTTGTCATGCCAGTTATTGTAGTTAATAGGCTTTATGGGTGGGTAGAACTGTTGGTTGTTTTTTTCCTCCTTGACACCTGGTAAAGCACCTTCAGATGTTATGAGAGCTAGTCCTCAGCAAAGAGATTCCCAGGTCAGTTCCAGCTCAATTCCTCCAAGTCCTATGTCTAAAGTGTATGGTGTCTTTAGCAACAAGGTCTAACATTCAGGTTCTTGGAGGCTACTATGGTCAATGGAAACAGCCTATATTGTTTTGGGAGTCAAGTGAACTCTACTGACCAATGACATGAAGGGACATTTCCCATGCCTTGCCATTAGGGTCTTATTAGATAGCAGCTCTTTGAAGTGGTATAACTTCATTTAAATGATTTATACATGTTGTATGTGCACACACTTTTTTTATATACAATATAAGTATTCTCAAGTCAACATAAAATAATAGGTTTCCCTGTGGCTTTTTCAATCATCTTTAATGTTTTCCTCCCTCTCTCTGTCTCCCTCAGTATTGCAGAACTGCCCAGAAAAAAAAATCACCCAGTTGTTTCATTCCCCCTTCATAGAACCTCTGTCCTACTGTCCCATCCATCTTCTCCCCACCTCAGTCATACCACCTTCTCGCTCTCCTGGTTTCTATGGTTACTCTAGGTTATATGAAGATTCAGAGCTAGGATCCACAAATGAGCTAGAACGTGTAGTATTATGATAACAAGTTCATTTGCGGGAGTGAGGCCAACTCATGCAGAATTATTTTATTTGAGAAAAGTGTCCAATTCAGCTAGTCATCCCATGAATGCAAATTTAATAGGGTATCACTTCCGTGACCCTCCAAGTTCTTAGGGGGAATTTCTGAGTGATCTCTAATTTTTTTCCATATTTATGCTAGCTGTCAGGGTTGGTGTTTGGGGCCAGGTTTATGTATTGCTTATGCTGTACCCCCTCAGGTCTCATCTGCAATCTGTTACTTTTATTTCATCTGCAATCTGTTACTTTTATTGCCTCATGGCATTATCTCTCACATTATGGGAACATGAGGGGACTCAAGACCATAGGTGATCACAACTATATATACTGTAAAGTTGTTGAGTATCCTGGAAATTTCCAGCGCACCTCCACACTATCCCATGTATCTAGTGTTTTTATGGTCAAGCACTTGTAGAGTTTATGAAGAAAAAAGGACAAGCAGGAGAGAACACAAACAAAATCCAGTACTTGACATTGAAGGAGTGGTGAGAGAGAAACCACAGACAGCAAAGATATACCATGAAAGCAAGCAGTTCTTCTAAAGGCAAGAGCTGTGGGTAATTGCTCCCAGACAAAAGGGTGCCCAACAACCAGCTCAAAATAACCAGTAACCTATGGCCAAATCAAAATGGTCATCCAGACACCCCAAAAACTCACAGTCACTTCCCTAAGGAGACAAATGCCTGGTCAGGCAAGCAGAACTTGAGCTGGTAATGCACACTGATTCAGTGACGCCTCAGATAAAGTGGGATATCTTGAGTTCTCACATTGGATGCCAAAGCACAAAATCCACCTCAAAAGGAATAAAAGATGGTTTATTCTGAGTCACACAAATGCACAGCCCAGGAACTTAGATTTGGGTTACTTCATATCACGTCTCAAATATGGAAGCAGTTGCATGAGCTTTCTGTAGTTAAGAAACAAAAGCAAGTCATTAAATCATTTTCCGTCTACATTAGTGGGAATATCAAGGAAGTGGGTTACAGCACAGTGGGGGAAATCTGTTGTAAGTATCAGACACTATCAAGTATTATTTTTAGATTTTTGAATTGATGAAATGTAGTAGATTCATTTTATCGGAATACATTCCAAAGATGTTACCTACTAGTCAAATGGATATTACATCAGATACAGGAGTGGGCAATGAAAGCCTATTAGAATGACTAAAGATAGCCCAAGACAATGTAACTCCAGATCTTTAATATCCCAACTCTCCATATCATGAAATTCTAATCACACAATCAGCCTTGTAGAATCTTCAAGAGTAATGGGGTGTTTTCTGGGAACTTCTGTTTACATGACTTGTGGCATTCCCAAATTCTCATTGGTGAGACGATTATTATGAAGAAGAAACAGAGAGAACTTAAGGGACATCTTTTGGGCTAAGAAGAAGGGGAGTGGACTTTGGAGGTTGTGTTGAAACATACAGAAATCCCTGCCTTACTCTTTAATTTTTCTTTTCTTGGTTTGTAAAGAAGTAATGACCCAACTTGGCCCCAACGGCTGACCTAGTTAAGCACATCTCTCTGTTTCAATCTGCTGGCTAATTGAAGACAAGACTGGGAAAATTGTGACCATCTGGAAAACTGAGTCACAGTTGCCAGAGGGCCTTCTCTGGGAGGCCAAGTTAGTTCTCTGGTGTTTCCAAGAAGGGTCTGAGTTAGAGGTGAGGATTCAGGGGCAATGAAATGACCAGGCCTGGGTATAAAAGTGGATTCTTATGAAGTGGTGGTGTGTGACAGTGCAGTAGTATGGAAAGAACTTGTGTGACCTGTAGATGGCCCTGTGCTGTGACAGGAGGCAACCTGGACTGTGGAGGAGCTACAGCCCTGAGGATGTGCCTGTGGGCTAAAGGCATGTGTTGGAGAGCAAGCCCAGGAGACAGAAATGTGGTCTTCTATCTCCTGAAAGGCTGAGGTGCCTAAGAGTACTTAGATTTCTCCTACTGGGCACGTGATTATTGTATGAGCAGAACTGTAGCTCTGGATAGAATCTGAAAGGAGAGAGGGGAGTTCACTAGGCATAAAAGGATAGCCCGAGATTTGAAGCCCAAAGTCTGACTCAAGCCCTTCCCTCTCCTGTGATATTAACCACTAATGGAGGAGGGGGTACAGTCACATTGTATAGCTCAGGAATTTAATAACAACCTGCTTTAGAAACTTGTCCCTTTTAAACCTCTAATGCTTCTTGGGCTTAACAAATATTTTTTAAAGCCAACTTTCCTTTTAAATGTAACTTCCTGGAAATTCTTCATCCTCTAAAAAGTTTCTTGTTTCTCTTCCTAGATGCCCCCCAGGCATGGGGAACAGAGGAACTCCTGAGTGAATGTGTACTGTGACATGGGCATGTCCAATGGCAAGGATCTCAATGCCTCAGACCCAGGAAAATGGGGCAAAGCCTTCCCCATATGGGTCAGACTCAGAGGGATGGCAAAGCCTTCCTCTAGTTCCAGTGTGAATGTTGAGTGTGTGTGCAAAATCTAGCAACTGCAACTTCCTCCACCCAGATGTTGACAGCCTGAAATTGCTTGCCTGCAGAGACTCCCCCAATGCCTCCACCGGAGCCAGCTAGCTCCGGGCCCTGTCCTGTGCATTACAGACTTGTGACTCCTGATAGTCATGTTGTTTTGCTCCATCAAGGCTCACACATCCCAGCACAGCTTTGCTGTGTGTACATCTGTGTGTCTGTCCTTTCTTTGGTCTCTGACAACAGCAATCAGGTTCCCAGGCCTTAACTGTACTGGACCACCATCTAGGTACAGAAATGCTTATACCACATTCTAGCACAGGTGGCCTGTCTGCTATCATTTGATTCCTCACTAACCCTCATTCAGCCCATGCCCCCTTCTCTATTAATTGAAAGAACCCAGATAGTGAATCCTTCCAGAGGGTTTTGGTTTTGCTTCATACTGGTACCTGCTACTAAGACTGGACGTTACTCCTGCTTCCAATGCTGTGACACTTCATAGTTTAGTTCTGTCACCAACAGTATGCTGGAATACTGTCTCCATGGCAGTTCCCCATGACCTGGCAGAACATGGAAATTTGAAGTCAAACAAAGACAATGACAAGCTAAGAGCACTGACTTGGGCATTCTCTGTGCACTCACACCATGCTTGGATTTCTGGACAACTGCCCTTGGTCTGTGAAGTCTTCCAATACAGCAGCGGTTCTCAGCCTTCCTAACAGACCCTTTAATGCACTTCCTCATGCTGTGGCGACCCCCAACCATAAAATTGTTGTCATTACTACTTCATAATTGTAATGTTGCTACCATTATCAACCATGATGTAAATATCTGTGTTTTCCAATGGTCTTGGGTCACCTCTGTGAAAGCGTCATTCAACCTCAAAGGGGTTGAGACCCACGAGTTGAGAACCACTGCCATAGCGCTTCGGATGAGAAGTGGGATCTCTGTGCTCTTCTTTCATTGTCTGCCAACTAGAGAGGTGAACACAGGGTCTCTCCTCTATGATCCAGGCAATGTCCTGACCCTGGTCTAGCCACCTTCAAGCCTTCCCTACACCATGTACTATATTCTCTACAGTGTGGTTTCTGATAAACGTCTATGTTCATACCCCTAAGTGTTGTTAACATCTTTAGGAGTTTAGAGGTACAGATGTAACAAAAAAAAATTGTTTTAAGATTTTTTCCTTATGAAAGATTGTTTTAATCTAACTTGAAACTCAGAGCATAGGACTGATCTTTTAGTGTTAAGTGGCATTTGACCTTCAGCATAAGCTCAAATGTCTAATTTGATATAAGGAGCTGAAGGACAGCAAGCATCCAGCTGAACATGGCTGTAGAAAATGAATACTGCATCAGTCATTTCTTATATTCTTTTATTTCAGTGGAATGTCTTGTAATAAAACATTTTTACCTTTAACTTTTTTAGTTTAAGATCCCAAAATATGATTTTATCACATTTTATTGCCTTCTACAGCAAGAATAATCAACCAGAGTACACTAGCGTCTGTCTTCATTCAAAAGTGCAGACAGAAAGAAGGTTCAGAAGGAGCATTCTGACTCGGGAAGGACAGAAGTTTTTCTGAACTTAGGCAAGAGAGGTTAGCGGAAGTTCAGTTGATTTTGGGAATTCTTGGACCAAGACAGTTCTCAGAAAAGGGAGGAAGTATGCTCAAGAGTTAGCAGCCATTGTTTAGGCAATTTGAATTCTATTAAGAGGGGTAGGAAGGAACAGCTGTGAGAGACACAGACATGCTAGGGACAGGGACGTAGTGGAAAATTCTCTGTCCTTAAGTGTCTCTTAATTTGCAAAGTGGAAAAATACACCCATGCTGTCTTCAACATGTGTGAGTAACTCTTCTGGTGGTGTGGCCATAACCCGCCTGAGGCCTCAATCTCTTCAAATACTATTTTACAAACTATGATGTGGTTCACACACTTTTAACACAGTAAGATTTCAATCAATGCCTACTTTCCTGGCCTGGGAGAAATCCATCTTCTTCAAAAAACAACTGAGACAAACATAAGCAAAATTATCATGGTGAAAGTGTGTTCGTCGCATTGCGAGATGTCATAGGAGACAGTGATGATTTATGAAGAGGATGATATTTGATCTATGCCTCAAAATGATAATGGTTATGGTAATTTTAAAGATAATATAGCATAGTCATTAATTCTTATCATGTCCTATCTATTTTGTAAACACATCGCCTGAAATCTCCCACATATACCACTTATATGAATCTCATTTACTTCAGAAGTAAAAAGGGAAGCCCACAGAGCATAGAGACCTGTCTTGAGGCCATTTATAAATGGCAAGCCTTAGATTTGAGCCCAGAACATTCTGGCTCCAAAGCCCAGTATTGTTTTCTGCACCAGTATTTCCAACATGTAAGATGTGACTACCAACAGGGAAAGAGAGATCAAGTTGTGTTGTGTCTCAAGTAGAACATTACACAGTGTTAAAGCCACAGGGACAGCTGGAACCTTTTTGCTGTTCTGATAATATCAGAAGGTTTCAGTTTGTTGGCATATGTCCTTCTTTACTCTGCCAATCTCCCACACTCCAAATTATAGAACAGCATATCCCCAGCTAGAGTTGGACAATGTATCTATAATGTTCATCTTTATGCTTACTTTCAATTACAGAAAATTATATTTAATTTTTACATAATATGAACTTTCTGACATATACTTATTTGAATTAAAAAGTAAATATTTAAGTAGTTATTAGGAAAATGTCAGTGTAGATTGATGATGAAGGTGTGACCACAGCTGAGGCATTTTGGACAGCACAGCACTCAGAGCATAATCAGGTGAGCAAAGAGCATGAAACAGAAACACATCAAAATGAGACACTGGGAAGCAGTGATGGGAGATGTTATTCTGTAAATATGTCTCTCATACTGGTTAATGAATAAAGCACTGTTGGCCAATAGGAAAGCAAGATAGGCAGGACTAGGAGACTAGGAGGAAAGAGGAAGGAGTGAGGAGGAGTCAGCATGGAGAGCCAAAAGAGAACAGCACGCTGGCCGGCTGGCCAATAAGATGACCACGTGGAAATACTTAGATTAGTAGAAATTGGTTAATCATTACGGCAGAGCTAGCGGGTAAGAAACTAGTATCTGGCCAACAGTAAACAGTATTTATATCAAATACAGAGTCTCAGTGTGTTATTTGGGGCTGACATGGTGGCGGGACCAGACTGACGGCAGGGAAAACATACTTGTTACAAAGCAGGGAATAGTTGGGAGAGCTAGGATGGATGTTAGATACTGAGATACCAGCGTGACCGCACTGTGCATCCTTAGCAAGCAATTCCCAATAGAGGTGCGGAACCCTGTACTGTCTGCCTTTTGTGCTGTCTACTCGCCTCGCCTTTATTGTGAGAAGGTGTCAAACCTTTGATAAAATGTTAGGAAATCTTCATTGTTCTAAGTAGTTGAGAGACAAAGGCCTTTTTAAACAATAAGCCCTATTACACATTTCTGAAGGGGACTGTGGGGAAAGAATGAGATTGTTTTCATTGGAAGAATATACTCCTGTACAGAAAGGTATGCTCCTCTCCTTAAATAAATCTTTTCAATCCACTACCTCCAGGTACTTCAAGGAAAACACCAGTGAGGAAAATAGGATAGAAATGGATATACAAAACAAGTTGCATTCATTCCCAACCAAACAGTGAAATAATTTCTGAGAAAAAAATAAAAGTTTATTTGGTGACAAATACTCTAGTACAGCGGAGGCTGCTGAAGCACTGTGGTGTTTGGAGATAGTTGTCCTCTGCAGACTGCTTCTCTGTGTGTGCTCACAAAACAGGGACTCTGTAGAGAACGGAGATCATGGCTGAGCACAGTGGTCAGGCCTGGGGTCCCAACACTTGGCAGAGGAGAGTGTTGGAGGATAGCCCGGCCTACTACATAGTGATAACCCGTCTCAAAAATTAAAAAGGGGAGTAGAGTTAGAAAGAAATAATAGCCTTATGATTTGATGCTACACCTCAGACATGGTGAGTAAATTCTCATTGCAAAAGCAGTGAATACAGCGAGTTCTAAGTACTGTCACCCAGACAGCCCAAAGGATGAGGGGAAAAGGCAAAGCCAGGATGACTGAAGAGACGGCTCAACAGGAAGAGCACTCACTGCAGCAGGCGTGAGGAACTGAGTTCAAATCCCCAGAGCTCACTAAAAGAAGCTGCATGTAGGGTTGCAGTGCGTAACCCCGAGGGTCCCTGGGGTCTACAGCTCCAATTTCAGTCAAAGGCCATGTCTCAAGGAAATGTGGCATCAAGTGATAAAATAGGACACTCGATGTCCTCCTCTAGCCTCCATGAGCAAATGGACACATATATACATGTACATACCACACGCACACACACACACACACACACACACACACACACACACACACACACACACACACACACACACACACACACACACCACTCACACACCACTCACACACACACACAGACACACACACAGACACACACACACACACACACACACCACTCACACAGAAAACCTTAAAGATAGAAATTATATCTTTATTCCAGCATGATAGCACTTTCAACCATCTTTGCTTTATTATCAATTTTCACTTACTAAAAATATACCTCTTTAATAGAAAATATTTAGCACCAAATAAATATCAGGAAAGAATTAATTCAAAAGGACACTGTTTTAGAACAACTTTTAAAACAAAGAAGTATTTATGATATAATTGGCTCCTGGCTCCAGGGCAAATGATGTGACTTTTAGCTGTTTTGGTTTGTCACCTCACCACCACCTACTAGCAGTGAACCAAACTCCCGGAGTAGACACTTCTTTGAGAATGGGGGCGGGGCTTGAAATCATCCTGACTCCCATATTCTGGTGCTGCTTCCTCCTGGAGAAGGACCCTCCTGTAAGCCTTGCTTTCCCTCTCATGGACTGGCAGAGTAGGGGTAGGGGTGGGAGCAGTTACACTAAGTATGATTTATGCATGATTAAGGAGTGGTGACAGGGTAACATGCAGGGCATTTCACACCCATAAAGCAGTACCTGGGACTTCTTGTGTTTCCTCTTCTCTCCTGAGAGGTGTGTTCTCATAATGAGGTCATCACCACTGCAAAAGCAAGAATATGCATCATTAGAGAAAATCTAAATTATATAATCTATCTTTTTCCACTCACTACAACAATATTTTGGCTTTTAAAAAACAACAGAATTAAATAGCTCTGAAATAGTGGCTCTGTCTTCGTCTCTCAACTCACCCTGCAGTCACAGTTTATGAGGTTCTAGATGGAAGAGAGCTTGCACAATGGCAAAGAGCTCTCTCTGTATTGCAGACATATTTCCACCAGGAACATTTGGTAGGGGACAGCTGAATAACTGGGGTTTCCTGGAATTAACTGATATAGAATGCAATGTTTGCTAAGGGACTGGTTGTTCAAATGTGTTAATTTGAGACCTGCACACATGTTATAAAATGAGCAGCACCGCGAGGACTGTGAGAAGTTAGACCACAGGAGTCTGTCTCAGCAAGGAGCTTATCTCTGCTGTTCAGTGTCATTGGTACAAGCTACAAACAGGAAGCAGACTGATTCAAAGTTACTTGGTTATCATTGGGAAATCTCAGCTCCTGTTCTCACAGGGACAGATCTCATATCCCACATGTGAGATGCTGCTGCCATTATGCTAAGTCTATACAGGTTCAACCAAATCATTGATACATAGTTGTGTATGTAGTCTAGCAGCTATAGTCGCTATGATTTAACTACTTGGTAGTGTATGTATGTATTCTGGTGTGTGTGTAATTTTGTGTTACTTTGGTGTTATCCAATTGTATCTTAGATCTGAAAGTATTAGGTCATTTTTTATCAATTCTCTGAGCTCACAGAGGTTCTAATAACCACATTAAGTTGTAATAAATTAGACTTGTGAAAGTAAAATTTGTTTTGTTCATAAAGAGGAAAGGATGCTTACAAAGATGTTATAGTCATAGTTTGAGCTTTTGAGACACCCAAAACTTTTTGTTTTGAAAGACAGATTATTGCTGTGTCTGCCAAGCTAGCCTTGGACCCCCCAAGCTCAAGACCTGCAGTGTAGCCTCTACTACAGGAGTACATCAACACACCAAGCTCACAAATTTTGCTTTTAAATGCTAAAAATATTTTAATATGAAAATCAGTGTACAAAATGAGGGACATTAACAAGAGAATTATTTTAGTGATGTTTGACTGCAGATGCATTGGAAAATGTAGGTTGTCACAGATCACTATGGATTAACCTCCTTTTCAACAGAAATATATAAATATACTATGAGAGAAACATAGAAATGCTATAGTGACCTATAGCATGAATCACTGAGAATTCTGGGGCTTTGCCAGGTACTTTATTCATACATTCAAGCTCCAAACTTTATGTGGATAATAGACTATCCCATCTGTCCATCAATCCTTGATATGTCTTTCTGCTCCCTTTCATTCTTTGTTTATTCTGTTTCTCTTGCATTCCAGACACTGTAACAAGTAATATATTACAAATAGGACTGTTATTTCTGCCCTCGAAAACTTTGTCCCATGGCAAAGGCCAACATATAAACAACTTGTTAGCCTGCAGTGTGATTAGCACTGTAAGAATGTGCAGCGAGCTCTGGAAACACAGAGAAGGGAGCAATTAGCCCTGTTTGAGCAGAGAGAAACTATCTTGGAGCTGATAGCCAAGCTGAGCCTTAAGGCTGGAGAATGTTCCAGGAAGTGGATCTGTGGTGGCCTTGAAGAAAAGGGGCAGCACGGTACATAGTCCAGACTTGCTTTATTTGTTCCTCCTGCCATTCTACTTAGTGCTTTATCTGCGAGTAGCACCTCCTATGTGCCACATTCCACACTTTCAGCAGCTTACACACCATTAATTGAATCTTGGGGAATAAGCCATCAGTCTCCCTTATCCCTTGAACCCTTGTCCCAAAACTCTTGCATTACTTCATAATTATTTTTCCATCTTCAAGGTTGAAGTGGGTTGTTAATTCTAAAAGTCTATATCATTTTAAATTATTTATTTATTTAATTTAGAAACAATATTTTTTTAAAAAAATTTTACTTATATTACAGTCTTGTTTTACGTGTCAATCCCAGTTCCCTTCCCCCCCCCTTCCCCTGCTCCTGACCAAACCTCTATCTCATCCCCTTTCTGCTTCCCAGGGAGGGTGAAGCCTTCCATGCATGATCATCAAAGTCTGGGCTGAGAGAGTATCCCTCTATGGGGAATGGGCTCCCAAAGTCCATTTGTAAACTAGAGATAAATACTGATCCACTACCAGAGGCCCCATAGACTGCCCAGTCTTCCTAACTGACACCCTTGTTCAGGGGGTTTGGGTCAGTCCTATGCTGTTTCCCAGATATCAGACTGGGGTGCATGAGCTCCCCCTTGTTCAGGTCAGCTGTTTCTGTGGGTTTTTCCATCCTGGTCTTGACCCATTTGCTCATCACTTCTCCCTCTCTGCAACTGAATTCCAGGAGTTAGGCTCAGGGCTTGGCTCTATCTCGGAGGCTTCTGCTTCTATCAGCTATTTAATGAAGGCTCTAGGATGACATATAAGGTAGTCATCAATCTCATTGTAGAAGAAGAGCATTTAAAGCAGCCTCTCCAGTATTGCTTAGATTCTTATTGGGGTCAACCTTCTAGATCTCTGGACATCTCCCTAGTGCCAGATTTCTCTTTAGACCTATAATGGCTCCCTCTATTATGGTACCTCTTTTCTAGCTCTCTTGTATTTTTCCCCCTACTCAATCTTCCTGCTTCCTCATGTCCTCCTCTCCCCTCCTCTTCTCCAAAAAACTCTACCAGGGAATACCTACAACTGATGAACACCTTCAGCAAAGTGGCAGGATACAAGATTAACTTAAAAAAAAAAAAGAAAAAAGAAAAAAATCAGTAGCCCTACTATATGCAGACAATAAAGGAGCTGAGAAAGAAATCAAAGAAACAACACCCTTTACAATAGCCACAAACAACATAAAATATCTTGGGATAATGCTTATCAAACAAGTGAAAGACCTATATAGCAAAAACTTTGGGTCTTTAAAGAAAGAAATTAAAGAAGATACCAGAAAATGGAAAGAACGTCCATGCCCTTGCATAGGTAGAATCAACATAGTAAAAATGGTAATCTTGCCAAAAAGCAATCTACAGATTCAATGCAATCCCCATTAAAATACCGGAACAATTCTTCACAAACCTTGAAAGGATAATAATCAACTTTATATGGAAAAAAAAGACCCAGGATAGCCAAAACAACAATAAAAGTCTATATCTTAAATATAAAACCTGATTACCCTGGTTAGTTAGTATACACATACAGAGCAGAGCAGAAGGAGGAAGGGAGAGAGGGAGGGAAGGAGGGATGCAGGCAGGGAGGGAGGGAGAGAGGGATGCAGGGAGGGAGGAAAGCATCATTAAGAAATCTTTAGTTCCCATGGCTCCTTCTTTCCCAGAAAGCAATGCTGGGGAAGGGGCTACTTAGCCACGCAATATTATTCACCCCATGTGCACTCTAATCATCAGGTGTGTTCTTAACGGCTCAGAGCCCTGTTTCTGAGTGGAAGATGTGCTATGTGCTGTTAAGTCCAAAGAGTCCAACAGAGGGGCCATGTATCAGGTCCAACAGTTGCAGTGCTAGCCAGCAACCAAAGAAGAAAATACTTTCAGATGATTCTAGGACCCAGCCTATGCATCCCTAAGCTTATTACTGTTTTGTTTTCCAGACTGACCTGATATTACTAACCTATAAGTGTATATATATTAATATAGCTTGGATAGGGATCTTCATGAATTGTGCTTCTGGGTCTTGCTGTTGGGTGATTATTAAAGGAACACAACATAATGGGAAATATCACACAGATCCTTCTAAGGAAAAGTCTCTTTTCCTGTCTTCTCTCTCCCTTCTGAAAGGAAACATTGAAAGCTAGTTTAGCAGTTCTGCCTCCTCCTGAGACTGGAATGCTTTCATTGTGCTAGGCCCCTGCCTGAGAGGGGCAGCTGAAATCCAATGTGAATGATTTAAAGTGCCCCACCTGTCAGACCATCAGCCCATGACTGGAGAGGGTGCTCCCACACCCCTGCCTCCTGATTCTACTCAGCAGGGCCTGCCATTCCATCCTCCACCTGGTTTCCACACAATCACAGTCTCCTATCGTCCTGGTATTCTTAGTGGTTAGCCTAAAAGAATGCCCGCCCCAATGGATCAAAGAATCAGTGGCTCAGGAAAAAGACAGCCTGGCCTTTCTGTGGTCGTCTGGATGCTAACCTGTCACAGATGTGCTTACCTTTTGAGACTGGTCAAAACACTCTCTACTGCTGGTGAGGAGCCAGTGAACCACAGTATCTCATGGGTTCCTTGTGGATGGAGAAGTCATACAGACACCCTAGAAAATCATTTGTTAACGTTAAACAGATATTTACCATAGAATCACATAATGACACTAAGTGCTGGGCCCCAATATAAAACTTATATCCACACTAAATCTTGTATACTTTTGTTTATGGCAGACTTCTTATTAACAGCAAAACATGTTAAGGATCAAAACACGTGTTTATGGTTAAACTCTGATACTTCCATATCATGGGCTGCTATCAGAATAAGGGTAGTAAGGGAAATGTTAGCACACACTCGGGTAAGTCCTTTTATTCCGTCTGGCTTGTCCCACTGTAGCATGATCTCAAAGGCAGGATAATCTGTATATAACAGAAATCTATTTCTCATAGTCCTCATGATTGCAAAGCTCATGATTAAAGCTCTAGCTGATTCAGTTGTCTGGTTAGAGCTGCATCTTCCAAACGCTGTACCTTCCCCGATAGAAGGCAAGTAGAGGTGGACTCTGCCTGTGTGATGGCTTTCTTAAGGCCTTTCATACCATTCATGAGAGAAGAGCCTTCATTGATTAGTCATTCTTAAAGATCCTAATGCTATCACCTTTACAACACCCAAACTTTAAAGGCAACACCTTGAAATCACAGATCTCAAAAGCAAAAATAAAATAAAATGCTGACTATAAAGCATTAATCTCAAAAGACCAGATCTATTACTACATTTAGAGAACGTTTTTAAATGACAAAATTATAAGATAAAGAATGGGTTCACAGTTGCTAGAGATTAGAGATGGTGAAAATTTGCAAGGTAAATGTGACTAGTAAGGGACAACACAAGAGACATCTTCATGGCGAGTATACTATTTACTTTCCTGTTGCTCTGATAAAGCACTGTGACCAACACAACTTATAAAAGAGTTTATCTGGGCTTATGGTTCCAAAAAGATGAGTCCAATATGTCCCGGAGGATGGCAGTAGACAGTCATGGTGATCAAAGCAGGAATCTGAGGGCTGTGTGACTTCAATCACAAGCACAGAGAGAGAGAGAGAGAGAGAGAGAGAGAGAGAGAGAGAGAGAGAGAGAGAGAGAGAGAGAGAGAGAGAGAGAGAGCTGGAAGTAGGACAAAGGTACTTTTTCCAGCAAGGCTGTACCTTAGAAACCTCCCCAAATGACGTCACCAATTGGAAAACAAGTTGTTCAAATACATGAGCATATGAGAGGCGTTTCCTATTCAATTCACCACAGTGTAGTATTGTATATTGAGTGTGGTAGTTCTACAAGTATGTGTTCATTATTAAATAGCATATAGTACACCTGTTGTACTTAGGCTGTTTCTGACTTTAATGTTGTATTATATTCACATTGATGCAAATTACATGAACACTATATAGAAAGACCTTTTAGAAACTATGAAATGAATGGGTGAGAACCAAATAAGGTCATGATTCAAGTATGAGCAAACTGAAAGTTGATACACCCGTCAGTGTTTTTAATAGATGGAATATAACCTTCAAGTAAGAATGGAAGGTATTCATCATTACAGAATAAATCATAAATGTCAAAGTAAAGCAAAGATTCCCGGAGCTGGGAGGATGCAGAAGATGAGAGGAAAGGTGGTGTGAAAGAGGCAAGACCTGATGACCTCTTACCAGTGAGCTGATTGCGGACTCCCTAAACCCCCACCGAAATAACAGAAGTCGGGCAATGGTGCGCAAGTTGTTTACCATGGAAATCGAGTGCACTGCTCTGGCATTTCTCATGCTGCCTTTTGTTCTGAGGTTCACTTTAAATAGTAAGATGCTGAAGCTCTCAAAGCAGTCTAAAGTTTGCTTGCTGTTATCTCCTGCTTCTGCCCTCAGGCCCTTCAAGAGAGAAAGCTGGGCTATGCACCACAGGTTTACAATCCCAGCACCTGAGGGGCTGGGGAAAGAGGACTGGCAGCTGCGGTCTAGCTTAGATTACATTGGGTGACTCTGTCTGAAAAATTAAAAGTGAGGAAGAACTGGTGTCATTGCTTCAGGACCTCTCCTAGATGTTGTCCAACAACAGTATTAAGAGATCGTTCTCTTTACTGATAAAACTGAGTAAGAACTTTTGTTGACATTCTGAGTCAATTAAATCATCCATAGTGTATCCCCCATTCTGCCTTCTCCATCCAGCCATTTGCGTGAGGTCACACTAATATACAGACTAAGGCTGGAAATCTGGAAGTCTGTAATTATAGATGATTAGTCTATTCTAGATTTCTCTACAAAATTCAGAATAACTTTAAAGCGTCTTTGTGATGGTTCTAAGCTCAAACTTAGAACAGAAATTAAAAGTCTAAGAAGAGTGGTTTAGCTTAAGTAGTAATTAAATTAAGAGCTTCTGGCAAGAAGGGTAGTGGGTCTGAAGAAAGAACAAAAGCAGAGGGGATGAGAAGAGAAGAGAAGATTGTGTTGTGAAGTGTAAGGGATAGCTGTAAGAAAGTTTTATGTGTTTCACTTTTTTCCCTGTGCCTTGGCCAAGCAATCTCTTAATCAATTTGAATTTCTCTGGGAAGTATCTTCACACCAATTAAAAATGAAGATTATTTGATATTCACTCCCTGTGTTATTGTATTTCTCAAATGAACATTTTTTGAACAGATTGTCCTTGGTGCAGTTGTGCCATACAAACAGTGGACTTGTGAATTTGGATTTTTGTAAAAGTACAGGAGAAGCAGGAGTGTAGCCAGAAAGGTTGAAGCTTTAGATTAGTCTGAGAACCCCATGAGAGCATGGGAACAGTTCCTTGTAGGTGTCGCTGTGCGCCTCATGACTTGGGTTCCCATCCAGATGGCTGGAGCATCTCCCGTGGAAAAGTTGATGAATTTTCAGTTCTCAGGAGGCAGGTTTGGAGAGGCCATCTCTCCCACAGTCAGTCTCAGAACAGCTGGGGTCAGAGAGTTCTCAGACAGCTTTGAAATGGATCTAGAGCCTAATCTATTCAAAGGAGCCAGAGAGGAAGAAACTTGGTGGGTATTTCTGTCCTGGGGACTAGTATACTAACAGACTTGAGCCTCTGTTCTTTTCCCGACAAGATTTCTGTTTAAAGATGTGTGAGAAATGGCAGGGATAAACAGACAGACACAGGGCATCGCTGGTATGAAGATATCCCCACAGAGGATAAAAGTAACTCCCACTTGAATGGCTAATCAAAAACTTCCTCCAGTGTGGTGGCACACGCCTTTAATCCCAGTACTCAGGAGGCAGAGGCAGGCAAATATCTGTGAATTCAAAGGGGCTACAGAGCAAGTTCCAAGACAGTCAGGGCTATACAGAAAAACCCTATCTTGAAAAACCAGGGAGAGAGAAAGAGAGAGAGAGAGAGAGAGAGAGAGAGAGAGAGAGAGAGAGAGAGAGAGAGAGAGAGAGAGAGAGAGATTTATAAAAGGGTTCCCCAGCATTTGGACACCTCAGAGAATGAAGAGATCAGAGAGGTGACAGAAAGGAAGGGGTCTCTATGGAACTGCAAATTGTTGGATTCTCCCTCCAAATTAACCTTCTGATAAGGCAAAAACTGAGTTTATTGCTTGTTATGGTAAAAAGAAAAATTTCTTCACAAAATTTTAATAGCATCTCTGAAAGACAAGAAACGAGTCAGACAATGTCTGAGACTTTTAGAGGAGGAGTAATTAATGTGGGCTTTTCAGTGTAAAGACATGATTGACACTGGGTAGATGGCTTCATATGATAGCTGGAGACTGATTTCATGGTAAAGGCTTCTGTCATTTACTACCGCCAAACACCTAAGCACTCTAACATTAAGTTTAAGTCAAACTTTCTGGACAAAGATAAAGAACCATATTTTCAAGTTGGTCCTCCTAGACAAAAGCTTCATGGGATAGGAGCATCATGTTGACAAGCAGAAATAATGGAAATCAGTACTCTGCCTATAGGTGGTTCTGTTCACTGTGGGTTATTGTAGATAACTATCATGATTGCTCACAAAAGAATTATAGATTGTTTGAAATGGCTAAGATTAACAGACGAGGAAGTGAAAATAAAATTTTATCAAATTGAGAAAATGAAAGTGAATTGAAATTGGAAGCTTTAAAACAATCAAACCCTCGCCTTTCATATCAGAAACTGAAGGACAATTATATAGGTGCTAATCAAATAGTAAAATGCTTGTGTGAGAGGCACCAGCCTCACGCTCCTGATAGAGCCCTTCGGCACTTAGCAATGTGAATATGTTATCTTGGCTACAGAAAGACATAAAGAAGGATGGGCTGGTATTCAACAGAAAATTCAGGGTAAAGACTCCAGAGAGCAGGGGCTGTGCTTCCTCTTCCTGAGAGATGGAGGAGGAGTGCCCAGAGTGAGTGGTGCTCTGGGAGAAAGTGGAAGCAAAGGGCACTGGAGACAACAGGGAGGCAGAGAAATAGGATAGATCTGAGGAGGGCACCCTGAAGGGGAGAAGTCTCCCTGAAGGGCAGAGGTCTGTCAGTGATGGATGCAGAGAAGGGCTGGGGACCTTACTGGGTTTCCTTTCTCTCATCCTCCCTCTCTGCTTCTCCTAACACGGACCTAAAGTCATTTTTATTATAGTTTTTAGTGCGTTTATTGAATATAGTTTTATGTTTCCTGTTCATAATTGAAAAAGCAGATGAATTCAACATTTGCTGTTTCTCATCACACACACACACACACCAATTTAGTTTCTTCTTATTTCTCTGTGGTCTTCAGTTGACTTCATCCTGTGGGCAAGTGCCCTTCAAAGACTCTTCTTCCCTCCTCAGTCTACACGTACTCCCTGTGGAAAATGTAACCCACTTTTTCACAGGCCAGAATTTATTGTTCCTGATACCTTTGTCTATTTTAACCCATTCTGTGTCTTAACATTGTAATTTGCCACTTTATAGCTTAGTGTATACTATTTATTTTTTAGCTCAATATTTGTTTTTGTGTTTTATCTTTACACATATTTCTTCCAGTTAAGAGTGGAGGAAGCTTTAGTCTACTTCAAAAGCAAGTAATCAATTTTGATCTTTAGCACAGTAGTGACAACAAACACATGAATTATAAGTGTCAGCATGACTTATAGGTATAAACACATGGAAACACTAACTTGACAAAATTTTAGAAAATAATTATTCACAAATATAACCCTTGCCTTTTTGAGATGAATGTGCTCAAATACACAATGAATGACAAAATATTAAGCTGTTAGTCCTTAATTTACAAGCTTTGGGGAATTAAGCTTTTCTGTGAGTTTAGGATTCCTGGGGAAGGAAATCAAGGACTCAAGGACTAGCACCATAGCACAGTAGCAACGTTACACTAGGAGCACAGGACACGGGCCCAGCTTCACACTAGCTGTGAGACCTTAAACAAACTGCATAATCTCCCTGAGCTTCCATTTCTTTATCCATGTAATTAGGCTAATAAAAGTGCCTACATCATAGGGCTTTGTGAGGATTAATTTAACAGTGAATATGAAATGTTTATCACAATGTTGGGCACATACTACACACTGTGTTTATTTTTACCATCAACATCCTTATGGTCATTGCTGTTACACATTCATCATGCACCTTCATGCAAATGACTCCACCTGTAGGATATCTGTTAGACTGAGAATTCCCATCTTTCTTGCCTGTTTTGTGATATAACGGTTCAGCTTGCTTCCTCCTAAGAGCTGCTGTGGTACCCCGTTAATGGGCATCTATAATTCATCCATACCTAGGTAGAAAGCATTCCTTCCCAAATGACTGTACTTGTGTCTTAGATGACATTGGAATCTATTTGAAAGGATCTGCAATTGCCATGTCCATGCTAGAACCCTACTGGTAGTCAGTCCTCCTTGTGCTCAGTGCTTTCTTAGGGATCCTCTTCTACAATGACTGGCAGCAGAGTCTGTATTCCCAGCCTCATTCTTTCCTGCTAGTCCAGAAAACTATAAAAGCCAAGCTAAACACAGAAAGGAGAAAGGTGCCGTCCACCGTGGTCTTAAGAACCTCTCCGTTAATCTTGGTAGAGACACCTGAAGTAGATAGAACTGGTTTCTATGGCTACTAAAAGTTGGACCCCCATCTCTGGATAGTAAGTCCTTGCCCTTCCGGTCCCTCCATCTTGACGGTCTGTCACTGTTCAGCCCCAGTTTCCCTAGCCATTATTTTACCCTGAAAATCAGAGAGATTGGAGGAAGCGCTGGTGTCAAAGGCTGCAATTTCTCCAGCATTCCTGGGCACCTGGGTCTTCCTGCCCCGTCTCCCTGGGTCTTCCTGCCCCTGTCCCCTAGGGTTTTCCTACTCCTGTTCATCTGGGGTTTCCTGCCCCTGTCCCCAAGGGTCTTCCTACTCCTGTTCCTCTGGGGTTTCCTGCCCCTGTCCCCAAGGGTCTTCCTACTCCTGTTCCTCTGGGGTTTCCTGCCCCTGCCCCCATGGGTCTTCCCACTCCTGTTCCTCTGGGGTTTCCTGTCCCTGTCCCCATGGGTCTTCCCACTCCTAAAAGTTGGGCCCCCATCTCTGGATAATAAGTCCTTGCCCTTCCGGTCCCTCCGTCTTGACAGTTTGTCACTGTTCAGCCCCAGTTTCCCTAGCCATTATTTTATCCTGAAAATCAGAGAGATT
Organism: Cricetiscus sungorus; assembly: GCA_030556225.1. NCBI lineage: Eukaryota > Metazoa > Chordata > Mammalia > Rodentia > Cricetidae > Cricetiscus > Cricetiscus sungorus. The sequence continues at coordinate 138,882,986 of JANBXA010000007.1, read as the reverse complement.
GGAGGAAGCAAACCCCTCTGGGGTTTCCTGCCCCTGACCCCCTGGGTCTTCTCAAGGCAAGTTCTGTCTCCCAACGCTGCCCTTTCAAGTATTTGCTTTTTAAATTTTAGTTATAAAAGTGATAGATTAATAATGGATCTGAAAAATAATTAAGATATTCTAAATAATGAAAGATTTCTTAATATTCTATTCCTAATTATTCCTCTCTTCTATAACTTTTATATGTATTCACACAGACTTAATATTTGTATGAATATTTTAGTGATCTTTATTAACATATCTATAAACCATATACTTTTTTAAAGAGCAGAATAAATCTAGAGTATGGCTGTACTCAGTTTTATTTAAGAATTCCCCGGATGACAAACATTTGAAACACACTCTATTTTAAGAAATATAATAGTTCTAAGTCAGACCGGCCCATATAGTGTGTGAGGCCTTTCATATGAAATGTTAAAATAGGCAAGTCTATAGACAGAAGATTAATGCTTTCTTAGACTTGAAGGATTTGCAGTGGTGTTGGAATGGTGCTGAGGGATTCAGAGTTTCCTTTGGGGGTTAACAAAAATATTCACAAATTTGTTGTAGTGATGGACATATAATTATGTGACTATACTAAAAGCCATTAAATTTTATACCTTAATCAATTAATTGTAGGGGTCATGAATTATATCTCAATAAATCTATGGGGAGAAAACAATATAGTAGTAATCTCATTAGATATATTCATCAAAGATAATTCAATTCTAGGCCATCTCCAAGAACTACCTAATAGTACTAGTGGTTTTTCACCTTAATTTTTCCTCCACAATCCATGTTCTAGGATGAGCCTGGCCTCCTTAGCAGCAGATAAAATTTTCATACACTTGAGTCACAATCTTTTGATCTATGACCCTTTGCAAAACAATGTAAGAGAGACATAAAGAAACTAAGTTCTGATTGGTTTTAATTTTCTATACTAAGAGCAAGAATCAAATATGAAAGAATCTAGATAAGTGGTCCTCAACCTGTGGGCATGACCCATCTTGAGGTCAAATGCCTCAAGGAGGAGGCACCTAAGACCATTGGAAAACACAGATATTAACATTATGATGCATAACAATAGCAAAATTACAATCATGAAGTAGCAATGAAAATAGTTTTTATGGCTGGAGGTTACCACAGTGTGGAAGGGTCGCAGCATTAGGAAGGCTCTAGATGGAAAGCAGTGAGCCCAGAGTCCTCTTCACCAGAGGCAATAAGCAACAGTTTTCGGATTGTTTATCCATACAGTCTTTCTCCAGTTGCCTCATGGATGGAAACAGAAATGAATTGGCCCTTTGGTGAAGCCAAGAGGTAGAAAGGTATTTTTTATGCATGCTGGTCTCAAAAATCTGGCTTACGAGGAAACCTGCAATAGCTTCTTTATTGTATGTGTTCATTGTGTCTCTGAAAGCTTTTCTACAGTAGAAGTGAGTTCTGTATTTTATTTGGATAACTCTAAGATCCTCATATTAAATGCTGCTGTTAGTTTTGAAATATAGTAACAACAAATAATGAAATGTCCACTGCCTAGTACAGAGCCTTGCACTGGTGGACCCTCACAAGGGCCCCTCTGAGGTAAAAGGACCCCTTTGCCACTGAGGAACATGCAGTTAAGTGACTAGCCAAGACCTGTTACCCAGAGCTTGTGCTCTGTCAGAAGCATGCTGTCTTCTCCTGTTTCAGCTTAAGTATCTTACTAAGCACTCTAACTGCTCCTGAGGATCAGGAGCCTTGGTGACTCATCCTGCCCCATTCACCATTCACCACTCCCAACAGGGACTTAACTCACTTAGGTTCCTGGTATGCATCAGCAGAAACTCCATCCCTGAATATCTGCTTTGCTTCCCTGTATAGGGCAGACCTGAGTACAGCTATGTCCACCTGAAGCATCCAAGCCCTGTGGACAGAGTTCACACAGGGAGCCTTGTAGAGCCCTGACCAATTCCAAGAAGGGACTTTCTTTCTAAAAACGAGGATGTTAGAGAGAGTCTAAGGGGAAATGTTAGGAAATTAAAATCTGTGGAATCAGCATGAAGGCTGCTTACGGATTGCATTAGTCATGGAAGGTGAGTTCACTGTGGAAAAAGCAGGGACATGGAGAGACGGGGAGGATGCATAGGAAGGATAAAATGACAGGTATGAGAGTTCACAAAGACCCTTCAGCTGCAGGAGCTCAGCCCCGGTCATCCCAGTGCGCATGAGCTTGTGTGGATCAGATTAAACCTGAGGGCTGATGCAGAAAGATGCGCATTAAGATGCGATCAAATGTTCACAGAAGTAAAACTGACCTCCAGGACATTCAGACACTCTCTCCAGGGAAGAAATAAATCATCATCCACAGTGTCTCCCCTCAATGGAAAGAAGATACTATGTGCAGGAAGCAGTCTTGTTCCAGATAAGAAAAGAAAGAAAGAAGGAAAGCCTCTGGCTTTGAAGTGGAACTCCAAGGACGTCCAGTCCCAGAATAGACACAGCACGGGAGCTTGGGGGAGACTCGGAGCCATCACCATATGGCTGGCCTAACCGCCAATGTCCAAAGTGAAACAAGCTGGCCTAGAGACCCCTCCTCACAGAAAAGTTACTTTGTGTGAGAATTTGGGGGGGGGCTTTATCTTGGAGGCATCTCTGGGTGCCTTGTTGCTTATCATTTCTTAATCTCATGAAGTATGTGAGCAACCCACGAGCACTATAATTTCAAAGCTGGAATCAGTCTTTAGAGCGAGAAGTTAGTCTAACTTCTCCTGTGGAAACATTGGAGACGGTTCTAGTCATTTTCCTGATCTTCATTCCTTCTTCTCTAAGAGGGATAGTTTAATTTCTAGTTGCATCAAGATGAGTGATTTTTTAAAAAATATGTACAATTATTTTACTCCTTTGGAACCGTTCAGCAATCTTTCAGTAAGTATTGGTCTGCTTTGTACAAAGGTTAGAGTCTGCAATATGATTCCCATGCTTAATCCAAAGGATTATTGTGCCAGGCAGTGCATGGACCAAACACTGACATATATTAGATCCTTGTACTTTCTTTTCTAGAAATATCTCTCCTGGAATCCAGCTCTGGACATTCCTGACTTTCCAAAGTTTAGATAATAAATCTCCCATTGAAATAGCATAACTCAATGCCCTTTTGCATATATATATACATATATATATGCAAAATCTGTATAGTCCTGATGCCCTGAGTAAGGTCACAACAAGCTATGTCATCAAATTTATTCACCTGAAGTTTTACACAGTACAGTACTAAGAAGTTTAAATATCTGTTAGCACTATATAGTTAAAACAGGATGGGATAGAAATAATCCGTCTGAAGTTGGACATAATGATTATTTCAAACTGTGAAGTTTGTAAAAGGTCCAGTTGCCATTTCCTGGCTAGATATCCACTCCTTAAGCACCTGAGGTCCAGGGCAAAGTAACTACATTTCTGATGACAGAGGGGTTCTCCCTTCTGACGGTAAAGGCATTAGCAGAGGAGTGCTGAGAAGATGAAGCACTGGATCCAGCCATGAAGCCATTACTTCCTCCTGATTTTCCTATTTTAATGACCAGGATTTTGTTTTTAATGAATGAAATGATCCCTTCATTGCCTAGTGTATAAACAACTCAAGTCTTACTAGTTACTACTGTACTGTTAAAAACAAAGCCTTTCTCTTAGTCCAGAGGAAGAACCCCGGGAAGACAAGACAGTTCCTTAAGAGAAAGCCAAATCAGCATGCATTCATTTGAGAACCACCAAGCACAGACCATAGCACCGTACAAGTAAATGCAGTTCAAAAGTCATGTCATGCAGACAGCAGCAAACTAACAGACCACAGGCAGAACACAAGACCAGATAAGTGGAAGAAGTCCCCTTGGCGGAGGCTTTCTTTAAGAAAAATGTTCAGATCTGACTTTGGGGATAGGCAAGGAGCACCCTGAGGTGTGGATTCCAGTACAAAGAAAGAAACCTTGAGTAAAGACTGCCTGCCTGGAGGACAGCAGGCATAGAGAGGAAGCCAGAGAGTTAGACCATGTAAGAAATTGGAATCGGATTGGATCCTTTATTTTGTCAACAAAGTAAGTAGAAATGGTGTCAGAGGAGGTTCCTTTGTGGTCACTGTTTGGGAGTGTGGAGTGGGAAGATTCGGGGGAAAAGAACATTGCCTGGGTATGGTGCGCTGAGATGGAGCCTGAGCTGTTCTGCACGGACTGAATGAGACAGCTTCTGAATAGAGGAGGCCGTGAGAGGGGCATTCTAATATCCTCCACCCCTCACTTCTGTACTGTCCAGGCTTGTCCACGCAGACGGAAGTAAGCAGCACATGTTTCTTAACAGATTAGCGCAAATACCAATAAAGACTGCATGAGATAATCTAGGAAACTGAACTGAATTTTGACAGGCGTAGTAGTATTCAGAGGAGGAAGAGGAAGGAGAAAAGGAGACAAGAGATTGTATGTGGCTCTGAAAAGAGAAGGAAGGGTAGTTTTTATAGTTTGAAATGCTACATAGCATGTCATGGTCCTTTATATTTTAATTAAACTTCTATTTTAATAATTTAAATGTATAAATTAAAGTATAACTTACAGACTAATTAAAACTAGAAGTTAATAAAATAATGGGAAGATAACTGAATAGACGGACCCATTTTTATAGCTTTATTGACACACACCCCATAAATTAACCCTTTAAAGGTATGCAATTCAGTATGTTTTTATTTCATTCACATAATTATGCAACCATCACCACTGTCTAATTTGAGGTCACTTTAGCACCCCCAAAAGAAACCCCATAGGAGAAGGATGTTTATGTGTGCACGTACGCGCACGCACACACACACACACACACACACACACACACACACACACACCGGAGGCTAGAAGCATATGCCACATGTCTTCCTTTCTTACATGCCACCTGAGTTTCTGAGACATGGTCTGTCATAGAGCCCAGAGTCCACTGATTCGGACATACTGGCTGATCATTGTGGCCTAGAGAACCCTCTGTCTCCACCTCTCCGGCACTGGCACTACAGTCATATGCCATTTTCCCTGGCTTCTTGCATGGTGCTAAGGGTCGATCTCTGGTCCTCATGATTGGGTACCAAGTACTTTACTTACCGGGCCATTCCCATAGGATCTCAGCATGGCTTCTCGGAGGCAATTCAATTCTAAATTCATCTCTTGGCATCACAGGACAAAGAACTGGGGCAGACTGAATAGCCAACAACCCAAGAACTTACTGTGATTATTTTTCAAATGGTCAACCAGATGGCTCTGATAGAAAAGGCAAGCGTTGCTAAGCCTGATGGTCTGTGTTCAACCCCTGGGACCCATGCAGTGGAAGAACTCCGTAAGTTCTCCTCCTGACTTCCATACCCATATTACCACACCAAGGCCCATATGTCCCCACCTCTACATACAGCAAAATAAATGAAAGTGGAAAGAAGTGAGCCCTCCACAAATGTTTTGAGAACTATATGGTATTCTAGCAGTGTCTTTTCTGTGTTAGCCCTGTGCACATCTGGAAAGCCTGATCCCAGATGTGTGATTTTCATCCCATGGGGTGGGGCCACAGTTCTGGGGATCCTGCCGGCCCAGCTGTGCTCTCAGAGGCCTGTTTCTTTGACAGGACCTGCAGGAGGTGCCTAGTGGTGGTTGTATAACCCTTGATTTATTACTGTTTCCAGCCAACGACAAGTGCTAGACACACACACACACACACACACACACACACACACACACACACACACACACGCTGCATCCATCCATCCATTTGGAGATGAACACAAAGAAGAAAACAATGGCAGGGCATCACCGTTGATTTCTCTTTCCTCTCAGATCAACCAGTCTGACTTCTCCCCGTTGCCTCCTTTGCCTGTGGTCTGTCAGCCAGAGGTGATGACAAGGAGTATTTCAGACTCTTTCTCCATCTGCTCCAGACACCAGGAAGCTGCGGGCCTGCATCCCTCCAGGCCAGCTTAGAAATCCTAGTGTCAGGATAGAGCAGACTTCCAAAAGGCAACCACAGAACATTTAATACCTGTGCAAACCCATGTAGAATTCATATGCCACAGGGTCATGGCTTTATGAGTGTTTCCACGACATGGTATTATTACACCCCAGATCTCTCACCTCATATGTCACTCAAGCATCCTCTGTCAGGAAACCAAGGAATAAACATCCAAAAAGAAGATTAATATTAGAAAGACTTAAAGAGTAAAGTTCACCCAACCATATGGTTCAGCTCAGAAGGGACGGTGTGTGAGCCCTTCTCCCTATCCCTTCACCCCGCCCTCCACTTTATCCTGTCTCAGCCACCAAACAGAAATGCCTCTGCGGCAGCCTGCCTGGACTACCTATGTCAGAGTCTGCAGGTCTGCTTTTTTTAGGGATGAAGACTCTTAGCAATCATTTCTCCTGGGAAGTGACTTAGGAATTTGTGTGTCACTTGCTCTCTAAGTAGTGTTTTATTTTTGTTTTTTTTTTTTTGTTTTTTTTGTTTTCCTTTTCGGTGCAAACTACCCTAATTTCTCCCTGAGAAGCAAACCATCTCCCCCAAACTGAGAATGTGTATTCACATAGAACTTGGTGCGTTGGGGGACCAATAGGGCTACAGAGGGATGATGGTGATGACCCGAAAGATGTACTGGATGAATTTGGCCTTCTTTATATTTGTCCATTTTTCTTTATTTTTCTTTCCCCTGGAGCCACAGGAATTCAGCCACCTCCCCTTGTGTGGGAAAACCTCTAACTCGGAACTTCTGTGTTCTACCTTGAGAAATAAATGAACAAACAAACAAAATGGAAGCAGCCTTCTGGGAATGAATAAAGTGTCTCCAGAAACATTCTCTTTCCAATCCTCGGTGGCTGGGACACACACATAGTCTGTCCCAGACTCCCTGCCCTGCAGTGCTGCACAAAACTTAGAGGAAAGGGCCAAATGTTCTACCTCCTTCGAGAAACTACAGTTGGCTTTGGACCAGATGTAGAGCTGTTTCTATGGACCCAGGTCTTTAGTGTGGCTTCGTTAGAACAGGAGGCATGAGACTGAGAAGTGAGGTCTGAAGGCCCCTGGAGAAGCTGTAGCTAAGTGCCGTCCACATTCAGTCACCACACCGCACCCTGTGTTCCAGCAGTGGGCTTTGTGGTGGGGTCACACATCCAGTGCTCTCCAGTTAAAGAAAAAGGATTCTCCAAGAGGAGTATCACAGTCAGCGCTCCGTCCTGGGCCATGGTCCCAGCTATGCCACTTCCTCCCTGTAGAGAATGTGTTTTCTCTTAGCATCAATTTTCTTCACTTACTACATATGAAAATAAAATTTTCATTAAGCACCTGGCAGAGCTGTGAGAATTCAAGAAGATACAGTACATTCCATAATGTTCTGAAGTGTTCTTATTAGAAGACAATATTACAAAGACAGTCATTCAGGGCAGGACTTTGTCCTGCCAGGTGCTGCAGAAGGTCTGGAAGTGAGCATTGTGGCTGGGAGCCCAGGCTCTGACTCCAAGTTAGGATGTCACCTTGGGGAAATGCTCCCTTCTTTCCTTTCTCTTCCCTTCTCTTCCTTCCCCTCTCCTCCCCTCCCCTCCTCTGCCATGCAATTCTCTCCCCTCCCTCCTTTCCTCTTTCTCATCACCAGCAATGATGATGCTGGGCTGGTGCTGGTAATACCATGGGTCTGGGTAAAGATGGAATGAAACCGTACATGGGAAGCATCCACTGCGCCTGGTTCACGTTGTGTTCTCTGTGAGTGTCAGCATCATAGCAGCATCCAGCGCAGAGGCCACAGTGCTCTCAGTGCGTATCAGTGTCATGGTCATCAGTGCAGAGGCCAAAGAGAAGAAAGACTCTTGAGGTTTTGTCTGGTCAGACTTCAGCGTCTTTTTCCTCCTCTCCACAAAAGAACAAAAGAATGACTGTTTGAGCCTATAAAATGCTTGTGCAGACCCCTGAGCCCGCATTCCTTTCTGTATACCGAGAGAGGTGGATATCACTCCTAGCAAGACGGCCATTCAGAAGGGTAGCAGTTTACCCAGCATTGCCCCTAGTTTAGTCCAGTGGTCCTGAGCAAACACCCAGGCCTCCGACTCTTCAGAACTTTCAATAAGGGTTGGAAAATCAAGATAGGTTACTGGGAAAACTTACAATTTTTTTTCCCTCAGAAACATTTAAAACATGCCCATCTGGCTGAGATGATTTAGAACAACTGCAAATAAGCCTCATTTTTAAATGCTTAAAACGCTTTGTTTGGTTTAGTTTAACTAAACTGCCTTGCCCTGCCTCCGGGAGGTACGTAGGTAGTAAAATTAATGGAAACAACATTCTTAACTACTCAATTTGCCAAACAAAAATTGCTTTGTCCTGTGGGCTAGTGGATGTGCATGAGCAACCATTATGGGTATGAAGAATAAAATTCTGCTTCAGACTGCAGGAAAGAAATACTGTGGGTTTGGACATTAACAAATTCTTGGACAACTATAAATTTGAAAGAAGAATATAGATTACTACATAAAGAAATTATAACAATAGTTACCAATGTGCCATGTTGTATAAATATGTGAACACATTTCACCCTCAAAGGTCCTGTAAATTTAGTACTACTATTAAAAGTGTTTACAGACGAAAAAAATGGAGTCACGTAGTTTTAAGAAAATTGCTCAGTTAATGGCAGAGTCAGAATGTCTGTCCCAGGCCTGTCTGTGTGTTAGTGTAAAGTGGGTGAAAGGCAACAGCACCAGCAAGTGTGAGTCCCTGCTCGCCAGCTGCTATGAGAGCAGGCTGCCTCCCTCTCAGGGCAGCCGGGAGTAGAACCCATGGGAGTGCAGTCTGGGAAGAAAAAGACAGGGTTTGGATTGATAAAAAAGCTAAGGACAGGACCGATGCAGTGTACTGTTCCTCTGCCTCTTAGCAGGGGTGACTTCTCCTATCACCTTTGCTGTCACACATACCTTGCTGGGCCATGTGAGTGTGTGTGCGTGCGTGCGTGTGTGGCTTCTTTTTTAAAATTGAAAATCTGTTCATGGGGCTCACCTCCAAGCATCCTCTGAGGCTGAGCACAGGCTGCACCCTGCAGTTGGGGATGCAGCCATCTACCTATTTTAATGCAAAATGTTCTCTGCTCCATCCCTATGGTGTTTGCATTTGTATTCTTGGGAATCAAAGCCTGTTGCTTCATCAGTCAAGTCCAAGTTTCTAGGGTAGAGCTCACTCTGCTTTGTTCACATCCCCCTTCTGTCCACTGTTGCCCTCCTCCATGATGTACCTCTGCTGTCAGGACATCCTGAATGCTTCTCCCAGCTGCACTGGTACTCCTGTCTATCCCAACAGCCTCAGCTCCTTTTTCTCTTTTCTTCTTCCATGCCTTATTTACTCAACTATTCACTGATCAAACAAACATTCACTGAGTAACCTTATGTGCTTAACTCTACCCCAGGGGCAGGCAAACTAATGGTCAGTGTGACCTTTAGTGATTTACCACCTATGAAAAGCAAAAGCAACCAGTGAGAGTTAACGTGCTGATAACACATCATAAGAACCTGGAAAGTTCCAGATTCTATCTGGGGAGAAGGTGCAGAGAGACTAGAGTGTCCTGTGGAAGAGATGGTGTCTGAGCCATATTTTGAAGAACTGACTGTTATTTGGGTTTGGATATGCAGTTAAGTGAAGAAAGGATTCTGGAGAAAGGCTGAGTTCTATTTCATGTGGAAGAAAGTACTTCAAGTGGTTAGACTTCTGAAGGGGGACCAGGCAGGGTGCAAGTTAGAAAATTAAGCTGGTATCATGCAAGAGGGCCGTGTGTGTTTTGCTCAGAACCCCACTATATTTGTAGTACAAAGTTTACAAATCCGAGTGCAGAGCTGGGATGACAGTCCATTTGAAGCCCTGATGGGCTTTCTACTCTAACACCTTCAAGCCCTGTCTGCCAGTACTGGCAACATCAGTGCCCAAACCTCCCCCGGTCAACAGATTCTAAGTCCTTGTAATGATGCTAGTCACCATCTTCTTTCTCCTTCCTTTGCTGAAAAGTAGCAGTTTTCCCTAACGTATGACCAGATGCCACTGTGACAAACAAGCAGCTGGTGAAGGGGTGAAGCCATGTAGTACTTGCCTGATACCCAAGATGCACCTGAGGGATGGCCCTGTGCTCTGTCCCTTTCACAATAACTCAGTGACCCTTGAGCAGCCTGAAATCAGAACCTAACCCCGTGCTCTCCATCTTCCCAGGTCTTTTCCCCCTCGTCTGGGTACGTATTCTTAGTTTACCCCAGGAAAACATCACCTCTTTTGGACGCTGCTGCACCCACTCTTCGCGTAGGAAGCCATTTACTCAGCCATTGTCTGTCACAAGTAGACATACAGTACACCTGCCTTCTCACAGAAAGCTTTGTGTGTTTGGGGTATGTTTTTAGTTTTACACTCATGGTTATGTTCAGTGTCTGGCAGAGATGTGGGCTGTTGTTCTCACTACTGCCTAGTACCCTGCTGTGCAAATGTGCCATGGCTTAGCCAATTTTCTTGCTATGGTTATTTACATTTTCAATATTTTAATTTATATACATCGTGGTACTACAAACATCTGTTGGTAGATGTCCTCACTTCTTTTTAAAGTTTTATTGTATTATTTGTTTGTTTGTTTGTTTTGTTTTATATCTGAACCACAGTTTCCCCTCCCTTCTTTCCTTCCAGACTTACTGTATTTTTAATTATCTGTGTGACGGGGATGTGCACATGAGTTCAGGTGCCCATAGGAGCCAGAGATGTCAGCTCCCCCTGGAGCTCAAATTATAGGCAGTTATACCCACCTTATCTGGGTGCTTGGACCTGAACTTGACTCCCCTGGAACAGGAATACATGTTCTTAACCACTGAGCCATCTCTTGAGCTCCAACATGCCATTTCTATTGGATATATCCCTAGGAAGGACGTAGCAGGGCCACAGAATGTACACATGTTCAAATCTAGACACTCTCTGAATGTTTGTAAAGATTCCCTTCCTCATATGCAGTTCATAAAAGCTCTAATTTCTCCACTCCACACTGGGTTTTTCTTCTACATTGCCACTCTTCTGGATGTATAGTAGAATCGATTCTTGTCCTGATCACTATGAAGTTGAGCATCTTTCGTACGTTCGTGGCCAGGACAGTCACTTTGAAAAAGAGTCTGTTCAAGCTTTCTGATCACGTTTCTGTTCATTTGTCTGTGCTTACCACTATATTCTGAATACAAAGCTTCTGAAAGATGCTTGTACTATGAATATCTTCTCCCTCCAATCACTTACCTTCAGTGGTGTCTGTTACCAAAAACCCATTCTAAATTTTAACATCTAATTTTCAGTTTTCTTTCTTGAAATGCATTCTTGGCCTTGTTTAACTATGATTTGCATGTTCTACTGTAACAGAGGTTCTCCTACATTTCCACCAACCGCCTTGTTATTTTACCTCTCATATTTATATCTGAAATGTACCTGGAATTGTTGCTAGGTGGGAGTCAATAAACATTTTGCCATGTGGATCAGTTGGCACATTGTTTATTGAATAAGATCATCCTTTCCCTAATGCACTGATTGCTGCCAATTCTTACATGCGAGGGTCAGTTTCTAACTCATGGGTTTCATTTGTCAATTTTCCTGTTCTCGCACCAAAATCTGTGTCTTAATTGCTACAGCTTTGTAGTAAGCCTTCATGTCCAGAGACCTACGCCCCTTCCAGCTTTGGTTTTTTTGTTTTGTTTTGTTTTGTTTTGTTTCTTTAAAATTAGTTATGCATCTGTCCTTTTGCATTCCATATAGATTTTAGAATGGACTTAATAATTTGTATTAACTAACTTGCTAAAACTTTAACACAGATTACATTGAAGCTGTAGTTTAAAATCAAAAGAATATTTTACAGTGTTGTTGACCACTCTATAAATATGTTAAATCATTTTATCTGTTTACACTTCTCAGTTTCTCTCCATGATATTTTGTCATTTTTACAGTAAAAGTCTCCTCTGCCTTTCATTCGCTATATTTATAGGCATTAAGCATCTGCTGGCTATTAGGATTTTGTTTTCTGTGTAGTTGTTCCTAGCATATGATAATAAAATTGATTTGGTGTATCAGTCTTACATCTAATGACATTGTTAAATTCACTTTTTGTGTGTGTATGCTAAGGAACCAGTGTAGGACAAGCAATCCACTACTGAACTATACACCCAGCCCACTAATGCTCTTGAGATGCTAGTACTTGTAGATGCTCTTGAGTTTTCTACAAGTACAATAATATTGATGGGGAAAGAAAGACATTTTGTTTCTCTCCTATTCCACATAATACTCATATTTGAATGGGGCCATATTTTGTGTAATAATAAAATTACAGGAGGCATGTGCCCCGCATTCCAGAGGTCACTGTTGACAATTTCTCCTAGACCTGGCTCCTGTGTTGTAGCCTGGCTAGGTGTTTCCCCTCTCCATCACTGTCAGTCTTTCTTGACTGGAAGTGCACATAACAGAAAATAAAGTTGGATGATCAAAGGGCTCCTTTTTCAACTCAGTCTTTCTGTGGGAAGGAGTTAAGTCTCCCAGGGACAGTGTCTCTCTGGTGGCTAGCATGCCCTCTGCTCTAGTCACACTAACAAAAGTAAGCTTCCGAGACAGTAACTCTTCAGAGTTCCCTTCCACTTCAAAGAAACCCGACATGGTACCCTAAATACTTCCTTATTTTGCTGATAACAGGGCTTTTTAAAATGCTGTTTTTCATTCTTTTTGTTGTTATCAAATGTATGTGAAAAAGAAAGTTAAATGGTCTTTATTCTGTCATCTACGGTAAGTAAGATGTCTTTTATATATTAATAGGAACTAAAATTTATAATTTCATTACAAAATTTATATATGCCCATTGTAGAAATTATGGAAAATAAATGAAAGTACACAGAAGAACAATAAATACTCAAATAGTATAGACTTAGACTTACTCGCTTGAGGCAAGAACAGCAAAGACTTTGGTACAACTGCAAGACGAGAGGTGTTAATGGATGAAAGAAGTCCTTAGAGAAACAGGCTGTGCCAAAACGTACAGTCCTCAAAGGGGAGTTTAGCTAGGCGAGTCAGCAGGACCAGCCGACTGTGCAAACATAAACAGCTCTCAAGAGGGCAGATCCGGACAGGCAAATATATCCTGGGCTGTGCAGGGAAGTGGAGACTGCAGAAAAGGCAGTGTGCAAACAGCAGCATGCTCCGAGGGGAGGTATAAAGAAGGTGGCATCTCAGTCATTAGAGGTGCTGGGAGACTTATTAAGTTACATTCTGATCCCTGGGGCTAATGCTGAATCATTCTCCTCAAACACTTTCATTTAAAGTGTTTGGCTAATGGCTCAAAAGAGCATTATGGCCTCACCCTAGGGGAGATTTTAGGGGCCTTAAGAGTGAAAGGGAGTCAAGTAAAGTCTAGACTAGAGCCCACCAAAGCATGTTCCATATAAGTTAGTAACAGAAAGATATTTTAATAGCACACAAATTTGTCACTTAAATGGTTATATTTATTTTGGGTTAAAAAATCATAGCTACTACAATGAGACCACGATTACCTAGATCTCCTCATTTAAAGCCTGGGTGACTTAAAGAAAGTGATTAAGCAAATAAATCACAAATAGGCAGATACTGTAAAAACCAAAAATTTGAAAATTCTGATTAAAGAGCAAACACCTGTGAAAGCCTTGAGAACTAAGCTAGACAGAAAACATAACCAGAGGGAGGGAGGGAGGGAGAGGGAACTGGGATGCATATGTAAAATAAGGAAAATAAATAAATACATTATAAGTTTAAAAAGAAAGAAAGAAAGAAAGAAAGAAAGAAAGAAAGGAAGGAAGGAAGAAAGAAAGAAAGAAATTAACCCTCCCAAGGCAGAGCAGAGACAAAACAAAGCACAAACCTCTTGATTCCCAAGTCTGTGTGTCTTCTTCTGCAGTGGACAGATTTCCTGTTGACTTGGCAAAATTCAAAATTACAAAGGTTTCCAGATACTTAACCTGCCTTTCTAGACCTTGATGGAACTTGCATTAGTATTTTAAAAAACCTTTCTGCTTTCATGTAATTACTCACTTAAGCGTTCCAAAGTACTGTTGAAGGTGATGGAAAGAATTAAATGAAGACCCTGACTACAATGAACTAGAATTTTATGAAAAATTGGATATCTAAGTACAAATCATTATTCAATACACAATAAAGTCAAATAAAGCAATGCAAGAAAAGTACTGTAAGATGAGAGAGAAGGAAGTATTTCCAGTATCAGTTGAGAAAATTCATGGAGAAGATGCTACTTGAATTAGTCTTAGATGAGTGGGTACATTTTAATAGACAAAAGAGAGAGGAGAAAATTCCATTTTAAATAAACAGCAATAAGGATTGAGGGGTGTCTCAGGAATGGGGGTTTGGATAATGGTGAAGGCTCTGACTTGGGTGGAAGTCCACAGAGAAGAGCAGAGAGGTAGGCTTAGGGGTTAAGATGAGCCTGAGTCTTGGTGGGTCAACACATGTCTGTGGAGATTATAAAAACAAGACAGGACTGAGAAGCCAAATATGCCTATAGTGATCAGTACATGTTTGTATCCACGTCTTATAAACAGTAAACATACTCAAAGTGCACCAAGACCCTTGGCGAGGTTCTTAAAACAGAAAGTACTCAGTGAATAAAACTAAATGCTGGCTCAGATGATAAGAAATAAGCAGGGAGTAGAGGACTGACAAGACATACAACTTGGTTGCTAAACTAGAAAAAAGAAGTTCTGATGGGGATATAACAACCCTAACTGTTGCCTTAGTGCTATGGAGAGAAAATAGAAAAACCAAAGAGCAGTTACCAGAGACATCAACCAAGTTCCCTCTTTCCCACTGTCATGGTGGAGAGGCTTTAGCAGACTGTAGTCTTGGATGAGCGTGGTGGCTAAGGGCTTCATGTGACCCAAGGACTAAGAGGTGAGAGGAAATATTAGGTCTTGATCAATGGGGTGACAGGGCTAGAAGTGAGAGAGAGAAAGTTCAGCTGACACAGACCAAGGGCATTCATTTGGCCATTGGAATAGCTCGAAGCATGTTCTCTATAGAGAATAGGCTTGAGGAAGTGAGCCTTTACTTCATTAATGATATGTTGGAGGACCCCAATAAAAACTGTTTTGACTAAATTCAATTCCAAAGCAGAGCAGAAACTGTTGCTGTCCTTGTTTCTCAGTTAATCTGATATTCATGACCACAGACTTCTTTTCAGACTATTACTGTCACACCTGATTCCCTGGGTAGCTGATTATATATTCAGTATTTGGAGGATGTAAGCATTTGGTGACTCAGATGGGATGGACAGGGATTCTGGCTCTCAGGAACAAAAGAATACTGAGTGTTACAGCTCAGATGGAAAGGTATTCTGGCAATTGGGAGCCAAGGTATACCACAGGTTACAGTGAGCATAGCAGCTTACATCTCTGCTTCAGGGAAAGGCTTTCCCAGTGTATCAGCTCTGCTCCTGCAGGAAAGGGTTTCCCTGGTGATGTTATTACAGTCCAGCTCCAATCCCCCAGAGAGCAGAATATAACAACTTCGCTTAGCCAGATGAAGGTTTCCCTGACAAAGTGTTACAACCCTGCTCCAGGCCCAGGGTTGTCTCTGCTCTGGTGAAAGAAGGTCTTGCAGAAACCTCATTCAAGAGATGTATTAGGAAGGAAGAATCCAGGAGAGTGGCTACCCAAACATCCACAAGCTGAACAGACACCGGGTTTATATAGGGATTCTTAGGGGCAGAGTTTTTCCAGGGAGATTTCCAGGGTGAGGATTGGTCAGATTTCAATCCCTGAGCTCAGACTGGTTAGATCTTGTGCTCGGGGATTGGTTGGTTTTCTGCACAGGATTAGGGTCAGATTTGGCTCTGGTTCAGGGCCAAAGTATGTTTCTTTCGCTGGTCCTTATTAGCCTTTTGGCTCTCATTTTAGGACCAGGGTATATTTCTTTGGTTCTTGTTGCAGGGCCAAAGTGTTTTTCTTTGGCTCTGCTCTGGGTGTGTTTCTTTAGTTGGACCTTTCCCCTTACAGGGGGGATATTTCAGATAGGACCAGACATCTTCCCATGAAGTTATACTGACAACCTAGAACAACATACATGCATAATAATTACTAATACTCACTGTGGAGCTCCCGTAAGTGCTGATTCTTTCTCAGTGTTCTATTTGTACTGTGTATTCTTGTTAATGAAGCTCTATTACCCTTCCTGGTTTACATGTGGAACTTTGAGTGGCAACCACTCATGCATTTATTCTCTCCCAGGACCCCCAGTGGTCAACTACATGCATGTAAGAGCAATGAATAGAAAAATATCAGAGCACCCCACCACCAGAGTCCTGAGTTAGATGCTGCAGAGAATGGCAAGCATAAGTAGTACTTAATCTGGGAGAAGGGAGGTTGGTAGTCTGTCATTGCAAAAATAATTTTATAAGTCAATGAAAATATATACTGATGAGAAATATAAACTTGTTACCAAAGTTTTGGGAGAACATAAGATATAATAAAGGAGGGTATTATTACTACTTTGGGTTCACCAAACAATTACCATACGTCTGTATTTGCTCAAAATTTTCCCAAGTTCAAAACCAGAGGACTCAATGTCAATAATATTATTGGAATATTGTGTAATCCTTCTTTCAGATGACACTTATGAAGAGTTTTAATCAAGTAGTATCCTACAAAAATCAAAAGTCAAGCTTTTTGATAAAATAAAATATAGTAAGATAGAGCAAAGACTATCACTTCAACGCTGGACAAGTCAACCCAACAGATGGAGAAGAGTCTCAAGACCGGGCACAAGAAGCAGAGATCCCCTCATTCACATACTCAGGAGTTCCGTAAAAATACTAAGCTGAAAGCTATAACATATATATATGCAAAGGACCTGCTGTAGACCTATATAGGCCCATGCTTGATGTTTGATGCTGCAGTCTCTGTGAGTTCATATGAGCCTTGCTTAGTTGATTCAGAAAGCCTTGTTCTCCTAGAGTTCTCTATTCTCTCTTGCTCTTACGCTCTTAATGCCTCCTATTTTGAGGGATTCCCTGAGCTCTGAGGGGAGGGATTTGATGGAGACATCCCATTTGGAGCTGTCTGTTCCAAGGACTGACTCTCCCCCCCTCTCTCTCAAGTCTGGCTGGAGGGGGTCTCTGCATCTGTTCCCATCTGCTGCAGGAGGAAGCTTCAGTGATGATAACTGAATAAGTAGTGTTTGGTCTTACCTTAGTTCTCTGGGCTATCTAGTCTTTTTGTCCTTGGTCATCTAAGCAGTGTCAGGTATGGGCTCCGTCTCATGGAGTAGGCCTCAAGTCAAGACAGACAAGTGGTTGGCTACTCCCACAAATTCTAACCAACATTGTTCTAGCATATCTCTCAGGGAGGACAGCTGATAGGTCAAAGCTTTCGTGTCTAGGTTTGGTGTTATGTTTTTCCTTTGATAACCTGCAGAGTATCTTCCTGTACTAAAGACACTAGAATGTAGGGGTGAAGGCCCCATGAGGGACCAGCTGGACTTCTCCAAGTTCAGTGAGTTGTGTGGGCGTTGTCTTCAGCAATAAGGCCCTACTGTCAGTCTGTGGAGAGTAACCCATTGTCTTAACAGCCTGGGTTATTTGACAATTTCCGTGGGATCCTCTTTGGTCAACAACTTAAATGAATGCAACCCAGTCCCACTACTAAAAGCCTCATTTGGTGACAAGAGATGGACAGTTGGAACTAGATATCCCACATTATTAGGAGATCTCATTAGAATCACCTTCTTATATTTTAGGATTTTCCACTACACTAGGTATCCAGATCGTCCCTCCAATGGCCATCAATTCTACCTGTTTCTCTCTCCATGCCCTTCCTCAAACCTATTTCTTCTCCCCCTCCCCACCTGATGCTACTGTTCCAATGCCGCCCATGCCCAGTTCACCCATAAAACCTATTCTTTTTCCCCCTTCCAGGGATATCCATGTGTCCCCGCTAATCCCTTCCTCTATACCTAGCCCTCTCTGGACCTGTGAATTGTAGGCTAGTTGTCACAATTTAATGGCTAATATCCACATATAAGTGAATACATACTATATTTATCTTTCAAGTTCTGGGTTACCTCACTTGAGTTGATTGAAAAATAAACATTTTAAGCGAGCCATTAAAATTTTGCTTCTATTCAGGTAGTATGAAATACAGTCCTTTATCAGTTGGGGTTTTTTTGTTGTATGCAACTGATACCAACTCTAGAAAGTACTGCATTAACTAAAAAGACATGGCTAGCGCAATCTATTTTTAAAAGCAACCTCAACATGATAAGAAATTTGATATTTGTGACAACCCAAGAAACAGTTATTGATAAAGAGTTTCATCAGAGGCCACAGTTGGGATGAATTTGCTGAGCCTATGTCACTAGGTTCTAATCTCAGATTGCAGAGAGAAGAATTGTTATTGGTTAATTTAAGTCTCATTCTCGCCCTTTGGTGGGAGGACAGGGTATCTTTATTGACACTCTCCATTGAACATCACTGAGGAAGGGGAACTTTCCCAAAAGGAAATGGGATGCTGTGCCATAAGAAATGGGAGTTGATGTTAGGTAAGCAAAACCAGCAGACCAGTCTCCATCTTCTCTCCTATAGAGAAGCTTGTGCCCTCTCTGATACCCTTTCCACCCTACAGTGAGCTTTTCCTAAAGCTGATATCCTGATCCAATCATAGGGCCACTTCCATTTGCAAATAAAGATCAAACCTCACCTCTGATAATCCATGCACACCTCTTAAGCATTGTTCTTTGTTCCTTCCCCTTTCCCACCATCTCAATCAAGTCCCTTTATGCTTGTGTCATGAAATGGTAGTTACCACCACCCCCCAGTATCCATGTGGTTCCAGTACTGTACACAGATAGCAAAACCCATGGATGTTTCAAACCTCTTCTATGCAATAGCACAGTGTTTACATATAACATGTACACACCCTCCTTCATACTTTAAACAATCTCTAGCTACTTATAACACCTAATCTACTGCAGACTGTGTGAACAGTCATGATACTGCCTTTTATTGAATAATGAGAAGGAAACTATAGAGCAGGCAACTTTTTCTCAAATGTTTTCCATTTGTAGTTCACTGAATCCATGCAAAACTTTCGGATGCAGAGACCCCACTGTATTTGTGGTTCTCCAAATATGGTGTGCTATCTCATGGATTTTCATTCATTTGTTATTTTATTCTTTAGTGAATTGTTCCTGAGGGTTCACCATAAGCTTAAATACTGGAGATGCAACCAGAATCAAAATGTAGCTAGTGTACTGTATTCATTAAGCTTGCCTTTAGGAGGCTGAAGGGCAAGATAAATGTTATACAAATGACCATAGAGAGAACGTTGCTTTGTGTGCTTTGAAAGAGATGTAACTTCCATTATAAGAAAGCATTGATAAGATTGGGATCATCTGGTTCTTCACTCTAAAAATGATATTTGAGCTGAAGAAATTGATAAGGCTGGGAGAGAAAGGTAAAAGTGTCAGACTGGAAAGTGATGTTTTCTTTTGTTTGT
The DNA here is from genome assembly GCA_030556225.1 of Cricetiscus sungorus. NCBI lineage: Eukaryota > Metazoa > Chordata > Mammalia > Rodentia > Cricetidae > Cricetiscus > Cricetiscus sungorus. The sequence continues at coordinate 138,863,433 of JANBXA010000007.1, read as the reverse complement.
TTGTTTGTTTTCTCATATTTTTATTATTTAATTTTTTCTTATTTTACATATCGATCCCAGTTCCCTCTCCCTCCTACACCCCCAACTGCCCCCCACATCCCATCCCCATACACTCGCCAGGGAGGGTGATGCCTTCAATGAGGGATCATCAAAATCTGTCAAGGCTAAGAGAGTATCCCTCCATGGGGAACAGGCTCCCAACATTTGTTCCTGCACTACAGGAACAAACTTCCACTTCCCAGAGGTCCCATACACTTCCCAGGCCTCCTAACCCATATTCAGAGGGTCTGTATTGGTCCTATTCTGGTTTTGAAGCTATCAGTCTGGGGTCCATGAACTCCCACTTGCTCAGGTCAGCTGTTTCTGAGGGTTTCTCCAGCCTGGTCTTGATCCCTTTGCATCATTCCTCCCTCTCTGCAGCTGGATTCAGCTCAGTGTTCAGTTGTGGGTGTCTGCTTCTGTTTCCATCAGCTACTGGATGAAGGCTCTAGGATAGCATATAAGGTAGTTATCAATCTCATTATCGGGGAAGGACATTTAAGGTAGCCTCTCCACTATTGCTCAGATTGTTAGTTGGGGTCATCCTTGTAGGTCTTTGAATGTTTCCCTAGTGCCAGATTTCTCTTTAAACCTATAATGGCTCCCTCTATTATGGTATCTCTCTTCTTGCTCTCCTCTATTCTTCCCCCAACCCCCAACTCGATCTTCCAGCTCCCTCATGCTCTCCTCTTCCTTCCTCTCCTCCCCTTCTCTTTCTCCTAACTCCCTCTCCCCTCCCCCATGCTCCCAATTTGCCCAGGAGATCTTCTCCCTTTCACCTTCTGTGGGGGACCACATATGTCTCTCTTAGGGTCCTCCTTGTTTCCTAGCTTCTCTGGCAGTGTGGATTGTAGGCTGACGATCCTTTGCTCTATGTCTAAAATTCATATATGAGTGAGTACATATCATGTTTGTCTTTTTGTGACTGGGTTACCTCACTCAGGATGGTTTCTTCTAGTTCCATCCATTTGCCTGTGAATTTCAAAATTCCATTGTTTTGTTTTTTGTTTTGTTTGTTTTTGTTTGTTTGTTTCCACTGAATAGTACTCCATTGTATAAAGGTACCACATTTTTTTTATCCATTCTTCAGTTGAGGGGCATCTAGGTTGCTTCCAGGTTCTGGCTATTACAAATAATGGTGCTATGAACATAGTTGAACAAATGTCTTTGTTGCATAAATGTACATCTTTTGGGTGCACAGGAATACATAAGTCCAGTCAATACATTTCTCTTGGAAGAAACACATTTAATTGTGGATAAGTTGGGTTTTAAACTCAGAAAGACGTGCAGGTACAACCCTGGTTGCTTCCACCTCCTGCCCTCTCCTGTCTCCCTCCCACCCTTGCAAACTCCTCGTACTGAAACTCCCTTCCTCACATTCTTATCTGTTTGTTTTATTTTGTGAGCCACTAGGTTTAAACAGACCATGTTCATAATCCCGGGTAGGCTCACCTGTGCTACACACTGCAGACAATGACTGGTCCCCCTCGAGAATCCATCAGTAGCCAGTTTTCATCAGGGAAGAATAGAGCCAAGGCCGACTAGAGACAGGCCCGGTCCCGTGCAAGCCCTTCCAGGCATAATGCACCCAGTAGTGCAGCAGTGGCGACTGTTATGGGAATGAACACCAGCCCTGATTGGACTTGAGGCCTGATCCACAAGAGGAAATTCGTGGCTGGTACTGAAATCCAGTCAAAAACCCATGGCTCAGGTCTTAGGCCCTAGAGAGAAATGTATTGTTGTGAAACAGGTTTTTAAAATGGAATTTTGTAGCAATAAGGGAATAGACTTAATGAACATGTCAAGACATAATAAGATATATGTAACTAGAGGAATATAAAGCATAAGATGAAGTAAAGGGGACCCTTAACAAATGACATACTTCATTCTCAGTGTTGGAAGTGTGGTGAGAATAACAGTTTTTACTGTCATAGTGTCAGCAAGTGTTTTATTAAATAGACTGAAAGCATCTAACTTAATCAATGTTCTTCTCATTTAGCAGATGAAAAGCTGAGACATTGGTTTTTAAACAACTTTCCCAGAGTCTCAAAAAAGAATTTAATTCCAAGTGCCTTGATTCCAGAAATTCTACTCTTACCTAACATATTATAGTGATATATATTTAGAGGTTGCTAGCATGTAAGTTTTAAGACAGCAGATGGCCTGAAATTGTATAGAAAACTAGTATTTGAGGACACCCAGTACACTTATGCAAAAGAAGGGATCTGTACTGGACAGGGATGATTTTTTAATTGATCGTGGGATAAATTCAATAGGGCTCCAGTTAAGATTATTCACAATTCTCAATCTGGGCTCTTGCCTGCCTCATTGAGAGAAACATGAGCATCTGTGTCAATGAATGTGCTTATTTTTCTCGAACCTTTCAATATGGGTCCATATGTTGATGTTGTTATATATATAAAGAGGGGAAAATGGACCTAAGGTAACAGGTACTTAGCAAACAAACAGGATTCCTACCATGGTATGCCTGGCAGTGTATAAGGCACTGTCTCACTTCCCACTACATGAAGCTTGAAAATAGCACACACCTCTATCCGATTCTCTGAAACTGACAAGGAAATAGAAGATAAAAGGACCCAGTCAACTTACTGCTATCAAGATGCGTTCCTCTGTCTAGTACCATTCATTACATTATCAAAGAAACACGTTGTATAGGACTATCAGAAGTCAGTAATACATCTTTTTTCTCTGAAGAAGTAATGTTTTATTCTCCTATTAAATATATTACTGTCATTATAGTAAGTATTTGTGTGCACTTTTGGCCTCACAAAATCATTAGCTTTGGAAGGCGGGGACTGTGATTGAGTTGTTTATGTCTATAGTTCTAAGACCCAGCATGGTACCTAGATCCCTTAAGTTTGTGAGTCTCCAAGAGGAATGATTGGAGAGGAGAAGGACCTCTTACTGTCCTCCTTGGAAATTGTATAATTTAAATAGTTATGAATTTAAATGAATGATTGGACATATACCAATCAATTTAAATACTGTCACATTGGGTTTTTTAAGTAGTTTGTAGAAACAAATTCAACTTTTCAGTGAATTTAATGCTTTAATGTGGTTCAGAATTCCATTAAACAGTATGTATCAGAGAAATATAACTCAATTTTTGTTTAATTGATTTTTTATTTTATTTTTATTATATTGGTCCTTTATTAATGAGCTTAATTTTTACAATTAAACCCTGCCATAGTATAAAGATATGTTAATGTTAAAGCTTCCTTAATTATAATTGGAAAGCAATAAGCCATTCTTTTAACTACCAGTGTTCTGACTCTTACTTTACACTAACATTCTATTTTTTAGTCATATGAAGAGAATTAATGAGTAATTTTTAATGAGCCATCCTAACCAAACCCAAAACACAGCTATTTCTTTTCCTCATACTTGATTCTTTTTAATTTGATACAGTTTATATAATAGTATTATAGTCTTAAGTTCACACAACCTTAAATTAAATTAGCCCAATATTTCCTTTTTACATCTAGAATCCAATTATATCATGGGGGATACATTTGAGATGGCTATGCAATTCCAGCTTGCTGTTTCCTAACTGGATTAGACGTCTTAATGTACTGTGGATTAGTTGCTGCTGTTTACTTAATTTTCTTACTGTTTAACTTTCCCTGTATCTTAAAAAAGTGTATTTTCAGAGAGAAAGCATTATTTATTTAAATTATTTATGTTCCTTTGAAGGAGTTTATGTTCTATACATTTGGCTTATTGTTCCATGATCTTTTGGATTCTGTTCTCTATTCATGCAGCCTTAGTTTTTAATGATTATTTTGCTTTGTTCATATGCTCTTGATTTTCCCAAAAAAAATGTGTTTAATACACACTTGTGAATGGTTTTAGAGAATGGTCAAACCAACCATAATTGCATTTGGCCTATTATATCTTTACGGTCCAGTGAGGGGCAAGGCCATAAGCCCTTTACCATATGGGCCAATTTATGTCACACCATTTACAGATGACAGAACTTACTCATGACCTTGTTCAAAATTCACACAAATGTATATTTTTACCCACAAGAGACAGTTGGGAAAAACATATGTACGAATAAATCCAGACCCAAGCCAACTGCTAAAAAATAGTTCAAGGCATGTGCTCTCCCACTTAAGGTTTTTCAAGCAATAAATGTATTCACTGGCCCTGAAAGAGATGGAGAGGGAGGGACTTAGTACATGATGAGTGAGTTAGTGAGATGAAAATGAGTGGTATCAATTTAGGTGAACCATTAGGGTCATCTCTAGGAGTCCAGCTGAGGGAACCCTTACACATCAGTCTTTCCATATGGAAGTCAAGCCCTAAGAAGAGTACAATTATTTCTTGGATTATGTAATGAATTGGCCAGAGAATTGGGTCTAGAATGGCGAATTCTAATGTTAGGCTCACAACCAATACACTAATACATAGAATCATAGACATTTTGTGAGTCAAAGAATGATGAATTGCCATTTTTATCTTTTCAATTACAAGTTCATTCATTGCAAAACTATACCTTACATTGTCACAGTATATCTACAGAAATTAAAGCCAAGAAAACTTTAAAATAATTATGTACTGATTAATTCAAAAATAGCATTAAATGCACTAATGTAAAGAACACATTTCATGAAAACTTGATGTATTTCCCAAAACAAACAGTAGTGGGGAGAGAGGTATTGTTTGACTCCAGTGTCTGGCTTAACTAATGACAGCTGATTCTCATCCACAGCTTCATTCGTGTTGTTACAGTGCATTGTTTTGATTGAACCTCATTAAGACAAGCTGTACTTACACACTTGTGGGTGGAAAATGGAGGAGTATTGAGTAGCCCTCCCAAATAATTCAACTCTTCTTGTCTGACACTATACCGAAACTCAGTAGTAAGTTTTCAGGGGGTTAATTGTAACATAGACTCTAAAACTTCGTCAGTGAAATTTTCATTTTATGATTTTCATCAAATAATAAATCTGATGTTCATTTTTTTAAAAAGTCATTAATTACTGGGATATTTTCAGACCTGTGGATGTTGAGGTAAATTTTCCAAACGGATTTTCATTTGAAAGCTCAAATTTTGATTGTTACCAACAAATGGTGTCAGTTGTTTCCCTTAACATGACAGTCCCCTAGAGTTGAGGAAATGTTGTCAAATGTTCATCTGAATCGTCATAGTTGTCTCTTCATAGCCTGTTCAAAAATAAATAAATAAATAAACAAGGCTACATGAGGAGAGCAGCTGGTCAGCTAGAAATTAAGACTCACAGTAATTTTTCTTCAGAGCCACAGACATTCATGTGCACATATCATTTTGTTAGGTGTGACAGTAAGGAGACATTTGCCCACACCAGAAGTAAGATCCAGAATTTTGTTTACTGTTTCAGGAAGACCACTCCATGCACTGTGATGTGTGCTATAAGCACCGTGCAGTGCATCATTAGCCGAGAACAAGTTGTGTGTTAATGTTATTTAGTTAAATGTGACCAATGCCCAATCATTTCAGTTCCTGCTCTCAATCCATAGTGCTGCTTGCTCACTGCCATTCATTTTCAAACCTAGAAACTTTAAGTTAGTTGACACTGCTGCAAAGTAAAGCCAGACCTGCAGTAAGCGAAGAGACGCAGTATCAGAGGCCCCAAAGATTTTCTCCTTGCCTCATGCAGTTCCCGAGGCAGAGAAGCAGATCTGATTGTACTAGTCTGCAGGGAGGCCCTTCTGCAGGAATTTCTCACAAGGCTTCCCAGGTGGTTGTACCCTATGCAGTCAGAGTTGAAATCCACTGATCCACACCAACTTTATTTTCCTCTGAAGGAACTGAATCCTAGAATATGTGCTACCTCAGAAAAACAACTGTCAAAGCAGAGTCTGAAGCCCAGATTTCCTAATTGTCCACCCAGAGGCCTTTCCTCCCATAATAACTTCTGTTAGAGAGGGAAGCATGTTGAATGGTTCTAGAAAAGACATGCCTGATGAGTAAGATCAGCAGCTAAAAGAAGAAAATGATGGACCACACTTAGGGAATAGTACCAAGAACCAAAAAAAAAAAAAAAAAAAAAAAAAACAGTTGTGAGAGAACAAAGAGAAAAACCTTTGAAACCTGTGAAGTGAGCTGCGGGGAACCAGGAAGACAGAGAACACAGAGGCAGATAGACAGCCTGTGGGAAAGCAGCTCAAACGGAGCACCGCCCACCCTCTTCTAAGAATATGAGTGAAAATTTAAAAATAAGGCCACACAAACAGCTTTCTTAGCATGCCTTTAAGGAAGGGTAAGAGAGTCATGCCTCGCAGTTACCAGACTGTTAAACATTGTGGAGTTGATTTGTTGATAAAGCGCTTTGACAGGAGAGCCAAAAACAGATTTCACCCTCTTTGTCATTCTTCAAAGCTCAGTGTTCGTCAGTGGTGCTGCTGGAGAGCTGTGTTCTGGTCCTCTGCTCCGTGCCACCGTGGAAAAGGGGCCTCTGTTGATGGCACCTTATGGACAATTCTGACAGTTTTGCAGAAAGCTCAACGACACCCGTAAACCCATGGCCTATGGCCCCACTAGTATCTTCACTGTCCCCCCAAAATGGCTGTTTATGTCTCCATTTGCTTTCATCCCTGGGAGCCTGCCCAAACTGTTGCCATTGCACTAAACAAAGACTTCTCTAGAGATTAATATGTGTACTTTATCAGGAAACACTGATGTAAAGTCAAGTTACCTTAATTAAATAGCATCTAGGTCGGTTGTTTTCAAGCTTGGCTACACATTTAGAATCATCTGGGGATCTTCTAAGGAGAAAAAAAAGAACTCCCAGGCAGCATTCTAAAGCAATTAAATCAGAACTTTGTGAGGGATAGGATCCATTTATCAGTGTTTTGTAAACTCCACAGATGGTTCCAGTGTAGAGCCAAGGTTTGAGAGCCACTAACAGGCTTCCTCAGTGAACTATGCTAGGGAACATTACATAGCTCAACGGGATAAATCATGATCAGCCTTGTTTGCTCCCAGCTGCCCCAATAAACGAATGTAAAATATCCCTAAATTCATCCCCATAATAAGCCCAGGCCCCACAGGCAGATCAAGACAGCCAGTAGAGGCAGCGGCTAGCATCTTGTGTGAGTTACCATTTTCTCAGTTTTATGCTTAACTCTCTGACATTCTTCCTTTCCCTTTGTAGCTCCTCTGCCCAGCTTGTGAAGGTCAGTCATCTTCCATTCTTTCTGTCCTAGGCCTACTTCTCTTACTCTCCAAAATCCCAACTACCCACAAATCTCTGGGTGCTGTTCGTCCCTGGGCCACTCTCAAGTCATAGCTCTTTCTCATTTCTCTTCCGGCCTTGCTTACTACTAGACGTCTCTGACTGGGTGTTTCCTGTCTAATTGAAATGTGAGCTCAACATTTCCACCTGCCCTTCCCACCCCGTCCATTCCCTGTGTTTAGTTTGAACCCCCTCTAGTGTTCAGATCTAAATAACCACCAGCGTTTGCTTGACCTCAGTTTATCCCTTCATCTCATGCCCAAGCCGTACGCCCTTCTGCTGGACCTCTCTCCCTTCTGTTTTTCTCTACTGCAACCAAATCGAGTTTCCAAAGCACGGTGCTTTGCAGGGTCTAATTAAACTCCTTAATTCATGGCCTCTGGATAGCTTCTTTAAAGTAATCTGTAGGACTCTATAATTTAGCCTTTTACCTCCATATTTTGTTGCCCTTCTTACACTCAATCCTCTATCCAAACTCAGCTGAGGCTAGTCACTTGGAAGTGGAGACTGTCCTCCCCTGGTTAGATTGTTCTGTTTATTGCTACAATCCAGCGCTTGCAGCAGTCTCCACACAGTCAGGAAGGCCTGGTGTCTTCTGCATTCATGCCTGAGACTGACTCAGTTGCAGGCAGCCTTGAGTATTCTCTTCCGTGTTCATGAATGGGGTTCCTGGCTCTAATTTACTCTCAGACTCACCATGTTTCTCTTGACTCTATCCTTTGTTCCTCTTCACTCTGGAAAGCAAATCTGACTCTGGATTCCTGTGCTAAATTTCACTCTCTGATGTTTCAGCATCAGGGCTAACCCTCTCCTTTCTCCCATCTCTCCTTTCCAGACAATATCACTTAACTCTGCCCTAACTTAAGCAGGAAGGACCATCAGTATTCTCTGTTCACATCACAAGTGCTTTCTCCTTCCCTTGTCACTTCAATGATTTCCATCCAACCTGCCCCTTTAGTGGTTTTCTTTGGATTCTCCACCAACCCAAAATAAAATAACTGAATTATTTTTCCTGGATGAGCTTCCTAATGATAAACTCAGAATCTCCTCCATTCTGTGCTAGGTCTGATTGCCATTGAGCTTTTGCCTCTGTAACCAATAGGACTTCTGTCATCCATTTCCATTGACGTCTCCGTTCTGGGAACAGTAGTTATTAAGTACAAATGCATTCTCAGGATAAATCAGAGCTGTTGAATCTGTGTTAACTCCTTAAGGGGTGGTCCTGAACACAAACAGAGCCCACTTTCCGTCTGCTGTCCCTGTCAAAAAGGTTGGAGGCTAGAAGAGGGCATAGTGTCTACTTTTGAGATCGTCCTATCGGCATGACATAAGCCAGAGGATGGTTATTACACCTCACCCAGGCCACATGTGACTTTCTTTGTTTTCAAAATCGTATGAAGAATTTGGAGGAGACTATGACAGGCACAGAGTACAGTGCACCTGGAAAGGCTTACTGAAGACTGTCCCACTAGGGTTAGCATTGCTGTGATGATACACCATGATCAAAAGGAACTTGGGGAAGAAAGGGTTTACACTTCCACATCACTGTTCACCACTGAAAGAAGACAGGACAGGAACTCATGCAGGGCTGATACAGAGGCCATGGAGGAATGTTGCTTACTGGCTTGCTCCTCATGGCTTGCTCAACCTCCTTTCTTATAGAACCCAGGACCACCAGCCTAGGGCTGGCACCACCCACAATGGGTTTGGCCCTCCAGCTTCAATCCCTAAGTAAGAAAATGTCCTACAGGCTTGCCTAGAGTCTCATTTTATGGAGGCATTTTCTCACTTGAGGCTTCCCCCTCTCAGATGACTCTAGCTTGTATCACATTGACAGAAAACTTTCCAGGACAGAGACACAGACTGGAGATGTTCATATGAGTGCATGAGGTGAGAGAGCACTGTTCTGTCAAGTTACAGCCTAGCAAAGGCAGAGCAGGTGTTCCAAGTTTTCCTGGGTTACAGTGGATACCACAGAAAGTACATGAAGTTCTGTTGTTGTAAAAGGACCGCACCCCAACAGAAGAGTCTGTGAAAGTGAAAAGCTTAGAAGAACAGAGGAATTTTAAGTGGTCAGCCATGAAGTACTGTAAGTACAGTATAAGGCACTTGGGTGTAGTTCAGTGGTAGAGTATGTACCTAGAATGTCCTACACACATATACACACATGAGGGGAAAGAGGAAGGGAGAGTGAGAGGGAGCCAGAGAGAGAGAGAGAGAGACAGAGACAGAGACAGAGACAGAGACAGAGACAGAGACAGAAACGAGAGGAAGGAGGAAGGGAAAGAGAGAGGGAGCAGGAGTGTGTGTGTGTGTGTGTGTGTGTGTGTGTGTGTGTGAAAAGGAGATTCCCAGAAGGAAAGTATTGGAAAAACCCACAAAAATGAGCCACAAGAGAAAATATTTTCAGAGAATGTAAAAAGTCATATTATGAAACTAACCAAAAGGGCATTTTTTTCACCAATTTTACTTTTCTTCTTCCCATCTTCTTTAGACACTGGTAGAGAAGACAAATAAAAACTAGCAAACCAAGGGTAGAACGCCTTCCCCTTTGTAATTTTCTGATTTGTGTCCAGCCTAAAGTAGCCAACATATGAATCAAGCTACATTTTTAAAAAGTAGACTTTTGATATAGACTGGAGAGATTTTCATGCCTGAAAATGAACTTTCCATTACTATCTGAAAAGTAAGAAATCTGCTTTAATATGACATTAGGGCTACAAAAGTGGGTTTGAAAGGAAATAGTTTTTTTTTTAATTGAAGTACAATTACATCACTTTTCCCTTGCTTTTCTTCCCTCCCTTTTAAACAGATGGCCTCCTTTTCTTTGATTGCTGCTGTCAAACACACATGTACATATACATGCATAGATGTATACATTCAACCTGCTGAGTCTATTTACCATTGCCTGGGTTGATATGGTTTCAGAGCTGTCCCGTTTGTGTTAAATAACCAATGAGGGGGTCATCTTTGGGAAAGGCTAATTCTACTCCCAGCACTCATCAGTTCTTTGTCTAGGGGAGGGAGCCCTTTCTCTTCATCATTAACTTGACTATTGGTATTGTCACTATTCAGGTAGCCATGTTCTTGGTCTTTAGGAGATGATATGCTAGATTTAGGTCAGCTACCCTAGAACCTGTATACCTGAATAAAGGAGCTGTATTTTTAAATGAAATTCACTTCAAACTACTCTGCAGAAAGGAGAGAAGTGGGGGTGAGGGTGTGCCTCAGTGGTAACATAAAAAAAGGAACAGGAGAAGGGGGGATGATCAGTTTAGGGAGGAGGGGCACAGCTTTAGTCGTGACTTAAATTTTGGGGGTGGGGTACAAAGTTATCTAGAACTAAGATTAGTAAATAAGGTAGATAATTAAACTGAGTAATGTTACTTTGATTAAAAAAAAAAATGAAGCAGAGAGTCCCGGATTCTGGCCAGGCGTGGTGCCACGCACTTGTAAGCTCAGCTCTTTGTGAGCTAAAGACTGAGCTACACACATAGCAAGACACTTCTCCAAAGGGAAAAGAAGAGAAAATCTAGGTTATGACTGTGAAGCGGATTTCTTCCATGACTTTTACTGGCTCAAAAGGCAATTCCAATTTAAATATCCAAACGATCATGAGTCATGGCCATGTCATTTCAAACACCAAGTGGAAAGGAGCTTTTAAGAGCAAAGCTGTCCTCGCTCGGCCTCCTGGTGAGATGACAGAGGCAGTGGCCGTATCTCTAGAGCAGGTGCTGCGTCCATGTGCCTTGGAGTCATGGCTCTTTCCCGCTCTTCTGACCGAGGTGCCCTTGAACTTAAAATCCGGTGCCCAGCCCCGTTTCTGTTGCTTTGAGCGCTATAAATTTGTTTGTCCTAAAGTCATCTTCCAGCCGCCTTTTCTTCAGACAAACAACAAGCGCAGCTCTTGGATACCAACAGCCTCTGCTTAATTGCTCTCCGAGGACAAGGAGACTGTTTCACATCATTAGAAAAAAATGAAAATGGTCATTTTGAAATTCAAAATGACTATTAATGACCAACAAAATCAGTATGGTCTCCATCTGCATTTGCAGTCCCCATGAAAGGGTCCCCACATTGGCCTGTATTGTTCTGTACAGTTTTCAAATTTCCAGATCCTACCAGAGTCTGCAGGACAGCTTCCTAACTTCCTCCCCTCCTGGGTGCACAGTATCCACTGAGCTGTCCCAGGCCTCCATGCTTGGCTTAGAAAGCTGCCTTCTGCAGCTAAGCCCACTGCTGGGGTGATCTAAAGATTCCTCCCCATCTTGAATACCAATTAGAGCCACCTCTGGAAAAACAGACCCTAATTTCATCAAAGAGTTAACTGGTGTTTGGAATCATACAGGTCTATTCAATATAAGAAACATATGTTTAAAATTGACATTTGGACCAATTTTTGCATCCATTAGATCCCAGATTTAGAAGAATTGCATGTGATTAACATTACGAAATATAAACACTGTGTTCCAGTGACTCAAAAGAAAGCCAGGAAATTTTGTATTAAGGCTTCATTATATCTTTAGAATGTCCCATTGTGACTCCCATAAATACCTCCAAAAACCTATCTTACATAAAACTCTCCATGTTACCATTTGAGACTTATTGACTGACATTGCAACTGCCCTGTTTGTAGTCCTAGTCCATCAGGTGAAACCTTTTTGCCCAAACTGCCCTTGAAGGTGTCCAGCTTTGGAGTGCTAAGTCCATGTCAGGCAACAGGAAGGATGCCTGCCAGTTAAGACCTTCAGAATTTGAAAGATTCCTTAGAAGCCACAAAACCCTTCCACCTAAGATTATTGAGATTCCAGAAAGACAGGAGCTTACTGCTCTCTCAGCAGGCATCAGGAGACATGTAAGTAAGCCCAGAGCTGCTAAAACGGAAAAGGCCCAGACTAAACACATGTACACGTGAGCAATACTTAATGAACTCAATGAACTCAGTAGACTTTATAACAATTAAAGCTGTAGAGACCATGAATTTGGAGAAGCTGGTGGAGTTGAAACAGGAAAGGCATGGATGGAAATTATGTAAATACAATATTCACATATGAAGTTTAAAAATAAAAATTTAAATTTAAAGAACACTGTGAAAAGAGAGAGAAAGAGAAATCCCTCCGAATCAGTGAGGCCAAAGTGACATAGATCACAATAGACAGAAAGAAGGGAGTGGAGAGAGGTAAGAGAACAGGCAGCCATTAGTGCTGGGAAGGGTGTTTGGAGGTCATCTTTCTTACTCCTGTTTTACAAAAAAAGGAAAGAGGCCCCCAGATTCCAGGTATTATTATGCTAATAGTGATGTGCCCAAGATATATTGTGTAGTCCTCTCGGTACCCCCTTAATAGAAACTCTTATATCCTCTTATCAGTTAAAGTGGCAAAGAGCCACCACAATACCCATGTCCAAGACCACAAGGCAAAGGTAAAACTCAGACCCAAGCTGACTAGAGCCAAGCCCCATTCAGTGCACACTGTGGGACTGGAGACCCTTAGGACTCTGTGCTGTTCATTTTCTTTGTAAATTATCTCTTGGATCTAGTCACCTTCTCCTCTGTTTTGAAGCCTTGTACTTCATAAATAATTTGTGAAGAAATGTTTGAGACTCCCAACATGCACAACAGAGTTTTCTTCCCTAAATATCTAGAGCCATTGTCAACTAAAAAAAAAGAAAGAAATCTGCATTGTTGAACTGGCAAACACTGCACATGGACTATCTTTTAATAGTATCCTCCTGGGCTGGATAGATGACGCAGCAAGTAAAGGGACTTGCAGCATGACCACCAGGACCCACATAATAGGAGAAAATTGACTCCCCAAAAATTTTTTCAACCTACACACACATACACACACACACACACACACGTAAATAAGTAAAAGTACCCGTCTGAAATCAGGAAAAAAAAATAATTTTTTAAAGACATGGGAAAATAAAAATAAAGATCTTCTGGGGTTAAGTCACCCAGAAATGTATCTACTTAGTTTAAACGTCAATAGAAAAAAAGCTCCCAGTAGATACCAGGGCTCCCACATGGTAATTAACTCTTACAACCATGAGTTTAGCTAGTATTGTGATCTTCGAGTTAGTCTCTATGACCATGACCAAAAGCAAAGCAGAGAGGAAAGGGCCCGTTTGACCTTTCACCTCTCTGGTCACACTGCAACACTGAGGGAAGTCAGGGCAGGAACTTGAAGTAGGAAGCTGGAGGCTGGAAGTAAAAGGAAGCCATGGAAAAGTGCTGTTTACTGACTTGTTCCTCGTGACTTGTTCAGCCAGCATCTTAATGCCACTTAGACTTGCCTATAGGCCAGTCTGATAGGGGCATTTCCTCAATGGAGTCCCCTCCCAAATGATTCCGTGTCAAGCTGACCTAAACTTAGCCAGCACAGTCCTCATTTGTGGATGATGAAGACTGAGACATGAATTTCAGTAGTTTTGGTAGCGGTCACACAGCTTGGTAACAGACTGTTTTCCCCACACTTTCACTATTGCATTTTATCTTAGATACCCAGACAAACAACTGCTCCATTTCCTATATGACATAAACCATTAAAAGAAAACAAACCCACCTAGCTAGTGATGCTGACTGAAATGTATGTACTTTTAGAAAGGTGAGATATTACCCTATCTTAGGAAAACTGAACATTTTGCCCAGGAATATAATCTTTGGGTTTTTAAACCATGAGTTAGTCATCCATATTCAGTAAGGTTATTAGAGTGCCAAGCTCAGAGTAAAATAAATCCTAGCAACAACTACAAACTTAGGAGGTTGGCAAATACCCCTAGCAAGTAGGAAGGAATCAATTTGATGCTCTTAATGCTGGCACTAAGTGAAAGTTTAGAAGTATACTACCCCTAAAATATCCCTTTAACACACATGGACACTAGACTGAGGCAAAAATCCTGTGTTTTCCTTTCCCAAAAGCAAATTCCTTGTTCTCTCAATTCTCCTAGGGCAGTGAACTGCATCCTCTATTTGAAGTTGCCTCAATCTGTCTATATTCCTAAGAATTTGCACTTAGCATTTAATTGCTTTAGGGCTTCTGTTGTAGCCATTGAGATAGTTATCTTATCCACTCAATCTGAACTGACGGGATGTAAAGGAACTGAGTTTTCCGCGCTTGTTCCTAACGTCCACAGTGTGACAGCTGGCACTATTATATTCAGCTAATACTTGGAGAAAGGGAAAATTGAAGTAGGCTTCATGAGAGCTGGGATGAGTGACTACTGCCAAGGCATCGGTCTCTTCTCTACTGGTCCCTGACCCTTTCTTTCAGTAGCTAGCTTCACTACATACCTCCTTGAGTCCCCAGGAGGCCACCGTGGGAGGAGGGCGTGGCTCCTGAGAGTAGATGGTAATGTAGAGATGCATCCTGTCCCCTGTCTCCTGGAGGTTAGCTATGGAATGCTGTGTGTACACTACAGGCTTGGGGCTCTCTGAAGCAGAAGAACAGCATCACAAAGAGCGACTCAATTCTTCTCTAAAGCGAGCTTGTGGGAGCTTGTGGGCAGCAAACTCAAAGGCTCTCGGACAGAATGATAGCAAAGGGATGGCTGCTGTCCTTCACGGCCCCATGAGCCTTGCCACGGGACCCTCGTATGCAGAGAAAGGGAAGGAAAGGTCGCTGCTCTGCAGTAACAGCTCTCAAGCTCAGCCACAGACCGCCAGCCTCACCAGAACTTAGTAGAAGAGCAAATTCTCAGGCCCCCAGCTTTATTGAGTCCGAATCCATGGAGACAGAGCCCAGAAATGTGGGTTTTAACAAGCCCTCCAGGTGATCCTTTGTACACACTAAAGTCTGAGAGCCACTAGAGATTTAAAGACCTCCGTGTGAGTGTGGAACACACAAGTATACTGAAGGAAATCTGGCTGGGCTTAGAACCTCTGGGACAGAAAGGGCACCGGCCCCATCCCACCCTCTTTCCCACATACATGCACTCCTCCATTATATCTGTCTATAAACACAAATGCAGTAACAAGGCAGAAACCAAAAGGAGCCAGTGGGCACCAATTTGTGCTGCAGGTTTTTCCAATCAGACAAGTCCCTGGTGGTTGGTGAGGATCCAGGAAATCTGTGCCGGAGGCATCAGGGATGACTCCAACCATCTGAGCACTCTGTAACAGAGCATTCCATAACTATTTATGTACAGCATAAACTTTTTTAAATGTCATGGGCTCCAGTTCTCTTTTTGTACTTCATATATCTTAGGCAGCTTGCTATAGATCTGCAAATCGACCCCTTAGTATTCTAAGGCTATGTCATGATTTATATAACCTTTTGCACATAACCTTATTGCCAAAACAATATGTATTTTAGTTGTCTGTGTCATTTATATTATAATGCTATAATAAATATTTCAATTAATCCATTCATTTGTTCAAATATGCATAAATATTTATTTATCTCTTGTTACATGTGCTATATAATGGAAAGAGCTATGTATACAGATCTGAATAGTGCTCCTTGTCCTGTGGAACTCGCAGTATATTAGCAGAAATAAACAATAGACGAGGAGAAAACACAGTGTTATATATACATCATGGTAAGTGCTCGGAGGGAAAGAGTTTGCAAGAATGCAGCAGAAAATCTTTATCTGGACAGCAGAGCCAGAGAAGGAGGTTTGGAAGAGTGGGCCAGAAGGCTGTAGAGGCATTCCAGGCATGTGGGAAAACATTTGCAGACCCCTAAATGGGAAAGCGCTTGGAATTTCCAAGAGACTGAATAGAAGCCCTTGTGGCTGAAAGGTGACAGATGAGGGAAAGCAGCATGAAGTGACCTTAGAGATATTGGCAGAGACCAACCATACAGGATCTTGTGAGGAATTTGAGGTTTATCTGAAATGCTATGGGGAGCCACTGGCAACATTTTAATCATAAGAGTAATGTTATCATACATATCAAAGATTACTCAGCTACTCTGTGTACAACAGATGGGAACAGAACAAAAATAGACGTGAAAGCAGGCAGGAAACTATTTCAGTAGTCCAGTCAAGGTGATTATGGATGGTTTGGGAGAGGCTAACGGCTATAGACACAGTCGGTTTCAAGATATATTTAGGAAGGAAAAACTAACATGCAAAATGGGGATAGATGTGGGGACTGAAGAAAGGCCTAAATAACTAATGAGCGGTGAAGCCATTTGTTGCCAAGAGGAAGACTGGGGAGAAAAATAAGTGTGTAGAGGGAAAATGAATCGGGGTTCACTTAAACACATTGAGGATGAGATGCCTATAAGTCATCCATGTGGAATATCAAGCATGCACAAGTCTAGAGCTCAAAAGAGACATCTTCACTAATCATGCAGTGTGTCAATACATCTAAATCTCAGTGGAAATGAAGAGAGTAATGATGCAAGTGGGAATCACATGAATGACGGATGCACGGCTGACTTTGCTCAGGACAAAACAGCACTTCCAAGCTGCAGAGGAAAAAAGAGGGCACACAGTCAGCCATGCATGGAGCCAGTGGTGGGAATCTGAGGACAGCCCAAGCCATAGCTGGTGACACTATGTGGAAAGCAGAGCAGTCAGCTGCTGGTTGAAAGGACAGGAGATCAGTATAGATTCTGAGAAGTATGTAAAGTGGTCATCTCCAAGGAAAGAAAAGCAAGTCTGGCAAAGGACACATAGAAACATTACACATTACTGGCTGGATTGAGAGCACTGCTCAGGCTTGAGATCACATTCAGGTGACACCTGTCTGTTCAGCTGTGTGGTTTTTCTCCAGCTACACTTAGCTGCTTGGGAACAGAAATAGGGAAACAGGGAAGTAATATCTTTAGGTAATATTTCAAGTCTACTGTAAAAGTATTTTTAAATTATAATTCTTGAGTAAGGTGTTTATGTTACTCATTTCGTGTTGCTACTGTGAAATACCTAGGTATGGATAACATAAAAATAAGGAGGTGTATGGGCCTGGACAGATAGCTCAGCAGTTAAGGGCACTGGCTTCTCTTCCAGTGGACCAGGGTTCAATTCCCAGCACCTATATGGTGGCTTACAACTTTCTGGGATCTGACACCTTCCTCTGGCTTCTATGGGCACAAGACATGTGGTATGCAGTTGCACATGTTAGCAAAACACACATAACCATAAAGTAAAAATACATGTTAAAGTAACTGGCATCTCTAAACAGGATGGTACCAGTGTTCTAGTGGGAGTGGCTTAGCTGTGTCACTGTATGTTGGGAAAGTAGACAAAGGATGAGTCCCATGCAAAAGAGGCTGCAGAGCACATGGGTGACCTCCCTTTGTAATAGCCTGATCTCTTGAGCACTAATCCGATCATGCAAGACCAGAACCACTCCCAAGTGACAGCACTAATCCGCACAAAGCTAGAGCCCCTGTAGCCTGATTACCCACAACTCACCCCCATCTACTAGCCACCACCCCAGAGAGGACAAAACCTCTCGAACCTTTGGAGAACTAAGTGTATACAAACCATAGCAGAGTAGGTAGATGTGTGTGTGTGTGTGTGTGTGTGTGTGTGTGTGTGTGTGTGTGTGTGTGTGTGTTGGTAGATATCACTGTTTATACCATTTCTGTCTCTGTTAGTCTATTTCAACACAACAAAAATCAAAACATAACCCATAATACTATTATTAAAACCAATAATTCAAGTTTCAAAGCAGAAAAGTTTAATCCGATGTAAGGAGAGACAGAGAATTTTGTTATAATTTATTTTGTATAAGGCAGTTGCTACCAGTAGGTTGAGTAAGTGTGTGTGTGTGTGTGTGTGTGTGTGTGTGTGTGTGTGTGTGTGTGTGTGTGTGTGTGTGTTTGAAAGCTGACTGCAATCTACCTTGCTCAAAATGAACATGAAAACATCGTGAATGAGCCCAGGGTGTAACACAAGCGGTTTGTGGTCACTACCACTGGTTTCTCACAATGCCTTCCCACTGTGAAAGTCTCTGTTAGAAAAATAGAGTGGTTTGGCCCGAGATGACTGGGATTCGCTCTGAGTGGGGTGGAGCTGTCAGGTTTATATGGCTTTTCCTCTTAAAAATATATGGCCTTCCCTTTTCATCTGCAGGAACTGTAAAGCTCATTTGGGGCCATGGCTGCCCGGTCAGTTTGGCTCCTTGCGCTTTAATGAATGTATTGCACATCTCTCAGGAGGGCTACCCTTCCGGCTTATACATCAGATAGGAAGCCTAGAGCGGTTTGATGCTTAAGATTCATTCTGGGTGTCCATGTTTCTGCATCCCTTTCCCTTCACGTAACAGTCAAAGGTTATTGTAACTAATTGAGTGTCTGTTCTCCACTGGCCCCCGCTGTTTGATCTGCTCAGGCTTGGCTTCACTGATGGTCTCTGCATGTGGCCTGGGGAAGGAGGGTTGATCCAAGTGCAAGGCATCCTCTTGTTCTTTCTTGTTCTTCCGCTGCTTTTCTGGAACTCTAGCTCTACCTCCGGAAACACCCTCTAAAACCTGAGCCTGATGCTATTTGTGATAAAAATGACACAGACTCGGAGAATGTAAGCATCTTGAATTATATAGCTCAGTTTTCAAAACTTCACTGTGTTTGAATCAAAGCCAGTCAAATGAGCTGAAAACTAGCCAAGGAAGGAAGCCCAGGACGATGGTGAGTGGCTGGCACTGAGCCGAGAAAGCCTGCTGGGAGGCCTTGTGGATGAGAACCCGCTTATGCTTGTCTCTTTCGTCATCATGGGTGATCTAACACAGATGCCAGTCACCCTAATGTGAATGCAGGCAATGTGAAACGTAGAGCCATTCTCCAAAACACGGGAGATGTTGATGGAAAGTACACAGGAGAAAGAAGCATGTCTTCAAAGCTACTGCTTCTGTATTAGAAGGTTCAGAGATCACGTGATCACACACATCCCACCTATCCCACATCTAAGATTCTCAGAGAGGTAGCTTTGGAGCTTAAGAAAATAGTTATCTTTGCTGTGTCTTCATCAGCTCTCTGGATGATGGCCTCCTTAGGGATGAACATAGCATTCTAGGGTGAGCCACCTACCACTGTCCTGTGTCCCGAAACATTGCTCTGCAGAAAACAGTCATGGCTTACTGCACTCGAGGAACTCAGAGTCAATCTGGGGCAGAGACAAGTAAACAAGTAGCTGTTAGCATATCTACTGGTATTGCTCTTGTTTAGTTCATGTTTGGGCAGCCATGTTGGTAAGATTTGATGGGTGTAGATTCTGCTATTTCTAGGAGACACAATCTCACAGTAAATTTTCTGTGCCCCTGACTCTTACAGTCTTTACTCCCCTCGTATGCAGTGATCACCAAGCCTTGGGTAGCGGGGTTATGTTCACTGACAGGCTATACCAAAGTGGAAGAGGGAAAGCCCACAGCTCTAAACAAGGAACTCTTGTAGGCAACTAAGGAATGCCGAGGACAAGAGAAACAGGGCATGCCATTTCTAGTACTCAATGTGCAGCCCTGAAACATATGTAGGAGCAATTTTCTAAGAACTGGGTAGATGTATAGGGTGGGAGATTCTGAGAAAGTGGCGTTTTTTGGTAAAGCAGTAAAGCTATTCTCTGTGCAGACCTCTAAAGGATGAAAATAAAATGCCCTTGGGAGGAGCCAAGGGAGCCACTAGTGTGTGCAGGGGTCTTAGAAGGAGGAAGATCTGGCCAAATCACGGGAGAGAGAGCACAGTGAGATGCCATGAGTCAATGGACTGAGCAGAGGTGAGGTGGGGCACTAAGCAACAATCAGGAACAACGAGCAGCCAGTGAAAGGATTTACCTGGGACTTCCTGTGATCAGATCTAAGTGTCGATGATCCCAGCCACTCTCTGGACAGCAGAGTGTAAATGGTGAAGGAGAAGGCGGCAGCCTAGATGGGATAATGGCAACATTGGCTCAACTAGGAGGTAGACAGCAAAGACAGAATAGGCGGGAAGATGAAGGGCATGGAGAACTGGATGGGAAGGGTTAATAGAGTGGATGAAAGGGTCGATTTTACATTCTGCTCCCTTCTGTGTGACCTCCAGGACAGGATTACCCTAAATCACATGAGCATTATACAAATTCCAGTGTGGCTTGAGTTCCCCGGGGCAGGGGTGTTCCTACCTCTCCACAGGCAAGGATGGACTGGTTTAAAATCTTTGCAAGAGATCTGAATTTTTACTAGCACTCTTGGATCCAGAATATTGTCTCAAAATTTTACACCAGCGTCATTCTTCCCAACCCCAATGGGTCCTGATCCTAATCTAGTGGTGAACACACAAAGCCAGTCCTTCCTCATCATTTATTTTATGATTAAGATGTTCTTCCCAGGCCTCTGCCCTGCATTTCTTCCCATTTGGAATTCTTATCCCATGCTTCTTCCCTCAGTGCCATGTGTAAACTTAACGATGACCATATCTGTCTTTTAGCCGCGGGTCCTGAGAAGCACTGTTCCCTCTATTTATTTTTAAAGTTCTGAGCAGATGGCCATGCTGCGTGAGCTCAGGCACTGAAATCTGAACCAAACAACTGGGAATGAGACAGGCTCTCTAGGACCGGTGCTAAACTTTACGTTATAGGACTTTAATGTAGATGTCGGTGTTGTGATCCAAACAAAACCTACATCAAAGTTGTGCTGATGCATCTAATAATGTGATTATCATAATTCTATGAGAGAAACAGCATTTGTCTAAATGTCTTCCACACATTTTCATCTTACAGCCAGGCCAAAGTTAGAGTTCTCCTTATAATCACGCAAATACCAACTTACCGTGGGAAGAAAAAAGAGATGCTGTCTGTCTGTCTGTCTGTGTGGCCCAGTCTTCCACCCATCCACCCAACAGCTCCATACTCTGTCCTACCTATAATCATGAAAATGTCATAGAAAACTAGAAATAGAATGCCCAGCTTTGGGAACTGTGGGTTTCTTGGCTGCAGAACTCTGGCAATTGTCATGTCCCTGTTCTATAGAAAAGTCAGGCTTTGTGTACTACTAGGCCATCCACCTTAGAAGTCTGTTCTTAGATGGCTTGTAGGAGCTGAACTTATAGCCTTGGCACCATCACTGGAGTGTCACAGCAAAACTTTACTCTGAAACACTATTCATGGTTGATGCTAAAAGCTGTCAAACATTACCATCCTCATGCTGCCAAATTTCTGAAATCTTTTCTGAAAGTAAAATACCAGAGTTTCTTTTCCTACTGGCATCTGCCTTTAGAATCACATATCCCTAGCCCATCCTGTGGTCCTGTGTCACTTCCTGTTCCTCTGAATTCAGAGACCACACACTTAGCTCAAGGTCACAACAGCAGCCCGTGGGCTTGCTTTGCTTTCTCCTTAATTTAATATAGGAGTTGGTTTTGTAATCAGAATAAAACTCTCATCAGAACTATTCCAAGATAGGCCACCCAACTACTCACCAGGCTTCACCCCAGGATCTTATGAGTCACCAAACCTATGCAACACTCACCCTCACCTGCCAAGCTTCTTTTTTGTTGTTGGTTTTTGTTTGCTGTTTGTTTGTTTGTTGTTTTTCCAAGACAGGGTTTCTCTGTGTAGCTTTGTGGACCAGGCTGGCCTTGAACTCACTGAGATCTGCCTGCCTCTGCCTCCCGAGTACTGGGATTAAAGGCCTGTGCCACTACCACCTGGCTCTGTGAAGCTTCTTTATGCAGTGGGTGACAGACAGTTAATACAGAGGCTGACAAAAGTGCAGAGAATGCATGACTGGGAACATTTAGCGCTAAACAGGACATCTCTCTCGAACCCCATTCCCATGAAAACTCTGCACACTGGTGAAAAACCAGAAAGGTTGTAAGAGGCAGTGTTTGGGGAATACCACTGCAAAATAATGCCATCTGGACATGTGAAGGCCGCTGCATGCGTGAACTCACAGCAGCTGTGTTTGCCAGCACAAGACCTGCACAAGATCAAATGAATCAATGCTCCATGCGGAGAGGAAACGGGCTCAGAAGGCCACACGCCCAGCTGACAGTTCATGGCCACTGAGGAAGGGACAGTCAGTTTTCTTTAGTGTGTCCCATGGTCAGTTGCCTGTGCTCCAGTGAATGGTGCCCTATACCCATCCACATTTAGGCAGCATAATTGGACCCAAATGGGTTATGAAGAGGAAAATTAGGAGGTGGGAGAGGAAGAAACAAGGCATTGTGGTGGGAGTGGTACTAAGGATCTGGGAGGCATTGGATGGGGCAGGCAGGAAGCAAGGAGTAGATAAGATCTAAACATTGGTGTATGAAATTATCAAAAAATAAATAAAAACTTTTAATTGTTCTGATACATCTAATAACACAAGTGTTATAGTGCTATGAGAGACAATGCTCACCTATCTAACTCAGCTTTTACCAGAGAAAATCCTATTTCTGCTAACTACCAGCCACCATGTTCTCCCAAATCAAAGGCCTTTCCAGTGAGGCATGCTGATGTAAGCCTATAAACATTACACTTGGGAGACAGAGATAGGAGGATCTCCAATTCTCAGGCTAGCTTGGGATACATAGCTAGCCCCTCTCTGAAAATAATAACAACAATAACGCTGGTAATAATGAAAACTTTCATTGTAAAACAATAACCCACTTCAGATTTCTCTTAATCCCATCTTCTCCGTAGGTAGCTCATAGGTCTCTCTTCCAGATTTTGGAGTCTATCCCATTTGATAGTAGATGATACCTGTGAAATATGTAACAATAAGGGAATGTCACCATGGCATGGAGTTTTACAAAGCCAGGATTGATCTACATAAAAATGTAGACCCTTTGCTTCAAAACAGTAACCGAAATATGAAAGCTTTGGTCTTTCCTTCAGTTCTCTCAATTTGTTATGCTCTTTTGTTTGCTATTTAATATTCTAGGAAAAATTAAAATTTTAGCTAGCATTAATCTTTATAATATGGATGTGTTTTAATTGCTGACATAGGAGCTTTACAGAATTACCAACACTCTCCAAGTTGCATTGTATACACATGTCTACCAGTATTCTGAACCACCAGAGTGCCGAGTCCAAAAGCACCAAAACAGAAAGGAACAGTGTGTTGGCCTTGCTTTCTCTTTTCTCTCGGTCTTGTCAGGAAAGGTGGTTGGCTGACATTGAAAAATAACATGAGTAAGAAAAATATGATAGACTTTTAGTCGTTTGTGTATCTTAGAATGCCATTGGCTTCTCTATTCTGAGAAGCTGTCGTATGAACAGAAAGGGTCCCCGCTTAGGGCTGTTAGCCTATTTCCTCTCACACACCTTACCTTTCATTCCCATGAGTTTCATTCAGCTCCTGTGCATTGTGGCTCTGTGACCACAGAGAATGTCAAACACTGTGATGACTTAGGCAGCAAGGGACTTCAGATGTACCAGGCACATCTCCTCTGTTAGAAGCAGATCCATTGCCCCTGCGTACGCCACATGCAGAACAGTCCAATTGTAAAGCTATTAAGATTTCACTGCAGCAATAGCACAGTGGAAGCTAAGCCCAGTGCTCCTTTGAGCACAGGTGACTTTTGAACATAGGGCCCTGTGCGCTTGTGTGGGTAACATGCCCCGAAGATATCCCTGGGACTGAAGAAGGGTCATAAGGTTTGATAGTGTCGAGGAAACAATATTCTTCAGACGCAGCATGGCAGATGCATGTATGAACTCACAGAGACTGTAACAGCATAACACAAGACCTGCACAAGCTCACTCAGACAGAATCAGTATGGAGAAGCAGGGTGGCATGAAGTCCCAGCCCTACTGTGGGCATTTGGTTGCTGCTAGCAGAAGGAATGGTTGTCTTCAATGCAGTGATACGTGATATCAGCCATATTCCAGGGCACGCCTCAAGCCCAGGAGTGGTTAACCAATGCAAACTGGACTCCATCTTAGAGAGGAGAGCAGGCATGAAGTTGGGGACAGAGAGTAGGGAGGTTAATTAGGACCTGGGAGGAGTTGGAAGAAGTGGGTGAATATAATGAAAATACATTGTATAAAATTACCAAAAAGAAACATATTTTTAAATAATTGGGAGAGAAAGAAAACAAGAGAAGCAGAAACCATTGGCCCTGTCAAAGCCTAACCTATTGGGTTTCTAGTCCAACATCTGAACTTTGTATTTAAATCTTTGACTGGGGAAAGAAAGGAGATATAAGTAGACTCTACCAATTTCTCTTTCTACTTGACAAGGACACTTCTGTGGGGAAAGTGAGGAAGCGGGTAGTAAGCCTATCCTATGTAGACTTCAACTCTACCATATGCGGAATTTCTAAACATGGTTTTCCACTTACACTTTGAAAACAACTAGTGCCTTCTAACTTTTACAATGGCAGAATGTGCAGGATGTGAAACTAGTGTGAAATGTCCCATCCGCCTTACTTTAGGAGGGAGGGTGGCTTCATACAGCCCAGGTCTTCTATGGCTGTGCCTTCGGAGACATCAACATCATGAAGCAAGGCAATGGCTTTACGGTAATGTCTTCATCCCAGATCCCATGACTTATTTTCCTGCCTGGAGGTTCCTAAAATTGGACTTGCCTTTGAACTTTGAAATTTTTCTACAGTTTTAAGAATTTGCATTCTGTTTCATCCTAGGTTCGCACGACAAGTTTCATGTTCCTTTACACTTCTCCATCAGCTGATATTTCTTATGCAAATGCTATAGAACTATAATGACTCTCTTTAGTGTTTAAGGGAGGATTTTTAATAGTCAGGGTGTGTACAGGAAAATGCCTGAGGCAGTGACTGGAATAACACTTTGGCTCCTTGTCTGCATTTACTGAGGATAAGAATTTATTTTATTAATTCCAGTACTCAGGCAGATCTCTGTGAGTTCAAGGCCAGCCTGGACTACAGAGCTAGTTCCAGGATAGTCTCGAAAGTGATACAGAGAAACCCTGTCTCGAAAAACAAAAACAAAATCTCCAAATGTCCCCATCACTAACCCACAATCTCTGCCTGAACAGTAAAAAGAACAAGATGATACTGGGAGTTTCACAGGTCTTCAAGTGGTCACATGCTGTGCTCATCCACAAGTGCCACAAGTTGGCCCTGGGTCAGTATCCACACAGGAAGAATTGAGTTGAGCCACAGCCCAGAAAAAAACCTTGGGATCGAAATGATGACCACATTGGTGAATTTTGTGTCTAGTACAGTTTCTGTTGGAAACAATCTAGCTGGTAAGAAAGTTTGCTGGTTAATGGTTAATGACAGAGCCCCCTCTTCACTGGGTATCCACAAAGTAATCCCATACTGAGGCCTCTAAACAAGGCTGGGATAAGATCCAAGCCTTCTGCCTTTTATCTCTACTGCCCCCGTCTCTCGGAGTTCCTTACTGGAGACAGGCTTCATTCCCAAAGTCTTGTCACCCACCTTCACACACCTCATATAGTCCCTTCTTCATCAATGGCAAAGAAAACAGCCTCCATCACAGGACTTACGAAGAAACAGAGATGCTGTCTATCCCTACACCAATTCTCTTTTTACTATTTGTATATCTAGATTCATGCCTTGGCTTTGGGATATCCTGAAGAGTGCAGAATTACTATTTTAGTCACATAAATCATGATATAAATGAAAACATTCTAAAAGACATTGGATATACAGCTATGCATGCATGCATGCGTGTGTGTGAGTGTGTGTGTGTGTGTGTGTGTGCGCGCGCGCGCGCACACATGCATACACGCACATGTGTGTTTTCACCTGTGCAGGCACATGTGAAGACCATGTCTTCCTCAATTGCTTTCCCGCCTTATTTTTTTGAGAAAGTCACTTCCGAATGGAAGATTGCCATTTTGGCAGAGTGGCTAGCCAGCAAGCCACTGCGATTTGCCTGCCTCCCTCCCAGCACTAGGGTTACGAGAGTACACTACCATACCTGACTTTTTTACGTGGGTCCTGGTGATCTGAACTCAGGTCCTCAGGCTTGCATAGCAAACATTTCACTCACTGACCAACCTTCCCAGCCTATAGTGTCAAAAGAAGGAGGAGGAGGAGGAAGAGGAGGAGAAGGAGGTAGAGGAGGAGGAGAAGAAAAAGCAAAGTGTGCATTCAAAAAGTAAACGGGATGTAATTTTGGGTCATTTCCTGCCCATCCAGTTTGGAAATCCCTAGGTAGATATCACTAGGGTCTGTAGATTGTGAGCTACTCTGCTGAGGAATAAGGAGGTAAGATAGAGGATCTGGCCTAGTTACCTGAACCTCTTTCCTTCCGGAGATATCCTAAACTTAGAAGCACCTCAAGAACAGAAAGCCTTTCTCTGATGTTCAAAAAACCAAAAGGAGCTAGCCTGATGTCTCTCGTCCAACTTATGTTTGTTCTTCAGGATAGGCTGAAGTCAGTATTTGGGCCATGCTTTCCCACCCGTTACACACTGCAGCCATTTCAGGGTCAGCCATGCATGCCAGATTGAATTAAATGCTTTTGTAAGTCTCCAAAGCAGAGAAACATCTTTCCCTGGCTGGTATACTTTTTCATGTATTTGTTAATGAGTGTCTGTACAGTAAAGATGTGGTCTGTAGCTTGTTTTCCAATTTGGCTGTGGATGTTGCTGCTGCTACTCAGAGATAGTTTAATTCTTTTATTGAAGCAGCTACAAACAAGTTAGTGAACAGCACAGTGTTCCCTTGGTTTTCCTGGAGCTGCCTGGGTGGAGGCCATCTTACTGTGTGTTCTGGATGCCTGCGCTTGTCAGAACACTTGGCTGTCAAGGAGGCACTCCCTCTGGGGCCAGTTAACCCTGCTGTTGGCCTGGTAGAGCCATGGGCAATCTGCACTCACTTCCCAGTCTCCACTCTGCTCTTCCTACCAGGGAGATGCTGCACACCACCACCCTGGACCAGAGTCAGCTGACTTCTCTCGAACCCGGCTTCCAACGCCTTCCGCACTGGCTCAGCTTCTGTAGCTTGCCCAGAAGACAGTGATTAGAAACCCCGTTCTCCACGCACCTTAACATTAATTATTGATACCTTAACTAAGTACTTTTGGTGCAGAGAAGTGTAGGTGTTAGATGTAGGCAAAGGCCTTGCAGGGGAAGAAAAGAGCCACTCAGCCAAAAGGGCATATGTTTCAACTGACAGCTGAGGGATGAGCCAATTAAAGAAGCAAAAAATAGAATCTCGGGGCTCAAAAGCTCTGCTCGGAAATCTTACTGAATCTGGACCAACTAAAACCTGTGTGCTTCAAAGTATGAGACTGTCAGTCACTACTGTAGGTCCTATGCATGACAAGTGTGATGATGGTGATGATGACGGCAATAACAGCATCTAGCCAGGAAGTCAGCTGATAAATCATCTTTTCATACATAGACAAGGTGTGACTCTGCTCTGTCCTGACCCTGAGGCCTTGGAGCACACATGTAACTGATCACCACTTTTCATTTACAAGTACTGTTGTCCCTTTGTCTTTCTGCCTACTCTCTCCATCCTTCTCTTGTGTATTGCCCCCATGGACATGTCATCCTCTGCATGTTTTCTCTTCACCGCTTAGCTGTTTAAATTCTCTTATCTACCTTAAACTCTGTTGACTCCATCGCTGATTTTTTAAATTAGCTTTTATTTAAATTAAAAAACAATCTTATTTTACATGCCAATCCTAGTTCCCTCTCCCTCCTGTCCTCCAGTTCTCCCCACCACCCACCCATCCCAACCCCCATCCACTACCAGAGAAGTTGAGGCCTCCCATGGGGGAATCATCAAAGTCTGTCACGTCTTTTGGGGTAGGACCTAGGCCCTCCCCATGTATCTATATGCCATACATGGTCACAGGCATTTTCAGAAGCTCACTATTAATGGTAACGTCATTGAGTATTTTGAGTGCACTCCACTCATCAGGCAGAGTACATTGCTCCCTTTGCATATATTGTCTGTTAATCTTCAGCCAGCCTCAGGAGGTGGGCCTGTGTTATTTACAGATGAGAATTCTAAGGCTCCAAGGGAAAGGGACTAAAAAGGGACAGTCTTCCTTAGAAAGTTCTGGAGCTGACTTGGAATGCAAGTCTAACTTAAGTTACTACCACCCATAGTAGAGCTTGCAAATATGCTTAGAGGATGTCTTCTCGGAGAAACAACCTTCGGCAGCCACTGAGGGAGGACATGCCTGGAAAGAGCTGTGCCCCTCACCTCTGTCTTTCCCAGCCCACCCATCTTTCCCACTGCTGCCCTCCTCCTCAATTCTGACCAACACTGGAACAAAGCTGTGAGTCACGTTCAATAGCCTCTCTGGCTGTCTTTGTCTTAGCATCCATCGCTTGCCCACCTGCCCTGTGCTCTGAAGAGAGAGCTAAATGAATATTCGGAGGCGCTGAACTTTGGAGGGAAGTGCCCCATCATGTCTCCATCACAGTAATCAAACACTGAAAGAGGGAAACATAAGCAGGAGAGGGCTCTTCCTGCCAGAAATGAGTCAGGCATTTCCCAGGCCTCATCAACTGCCTACAAGAGTCAAGCAAGGAAAGATTTCATGGTTTTTGGAACATGAAGCTTAGTGCAACCGAATGGCTCACAATGAACACAAGAAAGAGAATTGGAATTTGTATGTGGGGCTCTGACTCCAGAGCCCAAGGTTTTCTGCCACTGTGGAGAATGAACACAACAGCCAGAAATCTAGACTGCTCCAGGAAGCAGCCCTATTGTAAGGGCTAAAGCCCAAGCATGCCATGCTCACAAATTTTAATTGGCTTGGGTGAATGGAAGGGAACAAAAGATTAGATATCTTTACATATCATCTTCAAACATGAAGAGGCACTTTCTCCCCTCCGCCACCCAAGCTAACACAGGTCCGTACTCAGACATGAGAGTACACATTCATGGATTATTCTAGGATGTCTGGAAAGGGCGAGCACCGTGTTCCTCATTCACCAGTCTGTAGGTCGATGACTTCCAAGTAAGGAGGTAAGGGTGTGATTCCGCTTCACTGGAGACATTTGTCAGTAGCTGGAGACATTTGGGGTATTAAAACTAGGAAAGCGGTACACTGATAGCTGGTTGGTAAAGGCCAGTACACAGCCACAGCCTTGTTCAGTTAGCATCACCTGGCTCATGTTGTCAGTAGTGATAATGACCAGAAAGGCATGGCTTAGCACCACTCCCTGTGATTCTAGAGAAAGAATTGCTCCTGGTGGAAGATGATGACTCTGCTTTGGGTTGAGTTGGGTTGAGTTGGGCTGTGAGACAGAATCTCTCAGTGTGTAGCTGAAGTTGCTTGGTCTCAAACTTGGGATCCTCCTGCCTCAGTCCCATGTACTGCTCACAATTGGGCTCCACCACACTGTCCCTACTCACACACACGCCCACCCCCCCACCCCCCACCCCCGTGAGCTGTGTTCTTGTGCTTACTTTTTGGATCAGGCTTTCAGGTCTGCAATAAAGAACTTTATCTACATAATTTCATTCATTCATTCAACATTTGTAAGACCTACTGTTTGTCTGAGCACTGAGTTTCCAGCAAGGACTACAACTTCATCACTTAGATAAACTACTTTGTCTCCAGGCCTTGCTGTCTTTGTCTATTAAAAGATCAAACTGTAGCGACTGTTTCCAGAACTCACTGGAAGAATTTATGCAATGACTGAATGTATCTTGAGCACTCAAGGAGCATTCACCCGTCCACTCCATGGAAAGAACTACAGCCCTCCACTGGGTAGAATACAAAAGAAATCCTAACCTCACTTTAGGCATTGAGGGAGGTTTCCCTATCATCTCTACAAGACAGTCTCATGGCAGTCTTCCTGGTCCCTTGGTTCCTACAATATCTCTGCCCACTTTCCCATGATGTTCTATGAGACTTAGGCACAGGAGTTGTATTGACAATGTATCTTCAGGGCTGGACCTCCTGGTGCATGGATCTCTGCACTGTGCCCAGCTGTGGTTTCCTGTGAGGGTCTCCATTTGCTTCTAAGAGAAGCTCCTTTGATGAGGGGTGAGAACTACACTTATCTGTGGTAATAAGGGTAATCTTTAGAATAAAGTTGGAATTACGCTGGTCTAGTACAGTGGCAGTAGTAGGTTCTCTTCTAAGATCCATGACCTCACTAGCCCCAGGTAGTTGGCTAGGTTTCTGGTGCCAAGCGTGATTTCCCTCCTTAGAGTTTGCTTCGAGTACAATTAGACAACTGTTGGTTACTGCAGAGATGTGAGTACTGCTATTGCACATTTTGGGCTGTCTTGCTATACAGTCAAGTGTATGGTATGTACTTGTCACAACTGGATAAGACTATTGCTCGCTTCCCTTTCTGGGCATCTTGCAATCCACTTTCTGGCATTATGGAAACCAGACCACAGGAAGGAGGCTTTCAGGTTATGTCCACCTTGAATAGTCTTGAGTCCTGTTTCCTGCATGTATGGTGTCTTCAGCAACAGGGATTTACCTTTAGTTGCTGAGTGGCAGCCAAGGGAAACAACAGTAGCCTATATCGTTTTAGGAGTCATTTGGACTATGCTGACCAACAACAGAGGTTTCTCATGTCTGATGCTAGTGTTTTTGTTAGGTAGTATATGGCTCTTGTGGGGAATATTGTCAGCCCAAATGGCATAGCTCTGTATAAGGCATGTGTGGGGTGTGTACTTATATGGATTTTATATAATTTTAGGTAAATAAACAACAATGTATTTCCTTGAGGCTTTCCCAAAGAACCTTGTAATTTACCCCTCCTCCCTCCTTCTATATCTGCCTCTTCCAATTAGAGCTCCCCTCCCCGTTTTTTCATTTTTCCATCCCCCCATATCGCATATACCCTGCTATTCCCCTCTTAAGTCCCCACCCTAACACCATGGTCCTTTTATGGTTCCGTGGGTTCTGCACTTACCCTGTGTTTTACACTCACACCTGAAGATATGAGGTTTGAACTACAGATGAGGGACAATGTGCTACATTTATCTTACTGGGTCTGAGTGACCTCACGCTCTCTGATCTTCCCTGAGAAATTCATGATCTTATTTATTTACAACTGACTAGAACTCCATAATGTACACACACCACATTCCCATTATGAAGTCATCCATTGTAGGACATGTAGGTTGTTTTCACTTCCCAGCTACTGTGCCTAGAATGAGAATGAACAAGAGCAAGCATGTCCAAAGCAGGATGCTGAGTACTTTGGGCATGTGCCAGGAGCGACATAGCTGGGCCATGTGGTGGGCTTGTTTCGGCTTTTGGGGGATTTTCCATACTGATTCTCAAGTGACTTCTCCAGTTCGCACTCCTACCAACAGTAAAGGAGGGTTCCTCTTTCCCGCATCTTCAACAGCATTTCCTATCAGTTGTTTGGTTCATCTTAGCCATCCTGACTAGGGGGAGATGAAATTACAAAGTTGTTTTAATTTGCATTTTCCTAATTATCAAGGATGATGAATTGCTTTTTGTTGAGGTATCTTTTGCCATTTTTATTTCTTCTTTTGAAAACTATCTGTTCAGATCCCTAGCCCATTTTTTAATTGGGTCATTTGTTTCCTTGACTCCTTGTTTGTTGAGTTCTTTGTACATCTGGATATTAATCCCCTCTCAGATGTATTCTTGAAAAAGAAAAGAAAAAGTTCTCTCTGATCCTATTATAGAAGAGGACCGCTGTGCTCACTTAGATGTGTAGCCCCAAATGTGGCCATGGAGAAAGTCTCCCCCTCATGATTATTCTGCCTCTTTCTACAAACTCTAATGAACATGATTTCAAATCCTTAATATTCTTCTAAATTCAGGAACTGCAAAGTATCCATAGCTGAATCTGTCATAATGTATCTCTTGGTTTACTTATTGAACAATTGTTTTTCAGGTTCTAATCACATTGACTCTTCAGCCAATTAATACTCCTTAATTATTGAGGAAAGGATAGGAAATATTTTTAATATTTATATTATTTTGCGTGGTGTGTGTGTGTGTGTGTGTGTGTGTGTGTGTGTGTGTGTGTGTGTCCAGCGGAATCTGGTCCCTTGGAGCTAAAAGTGTTTGTCAACTCCTATGTGGATTCTGGGAACTGAACTCAAGAGCAGAAGGAACTCTAAACTACCGACTCTCTGAGGAGAGGAGACATTAAGTCAATAAGAAAAGCTAAAGCCCCCATGGAGTCTAGATGGCAGCACCAGTGAGTGAATGGTATTGCTGATAAAATAAATCTTCTCCAGACACATAATGGTTTGGTCACACCATTCAGTTTTCAGATTCCATGGAGGAAGATGTCCAGCTGGCTCAATGGCATTTCTGATCTCGAGGGAGATCTGATTAGCTGTAACCAGAAGGAGGCGAAATTGATATTACACACATCAGCGATGGTAGCTGAGACCATCTCACAGAAAAGTCTTTGCACATATCTATTATCATTTCTTGGGAATAAATTATGATGTAAATTGAGTCAAATATAGATGTCAAACCTGGAGGTTTGACAATCTGTTCTTTTAAACAGTAGGAAATATTTTATCAGTATTTTAGACATTAGTCTAATCTATCTATCCAGGTCCTTGAAACAAGAATAATTCCAAGACATTTTTGCCTTAATTAACTCACCAAACACATTCTATCTTAGGCTTTTTGAATTCAGATCAGACAGTGTACCTGTCTTATAAAAACCAAACCTTTGAAAATAAAAGGCAAAGTAGAAAGGGTTGTGTTTATACTAAAGTAACCAGTCTTCCTTCTTTATCTAGTCAATAGCTCTGAGCAGTAACACTGGGTAGGAAGGAATTTCTTTTTACTCTAGAAAGAAAGAATATTCAAAGCAAACTTCTATCATTTGGTATTTCCTGGATCTGGCTTACAGCTCCCTCTCTGGAGAAATTATAATAGGGTTCTTTCCTTGGCCTATTAGCTCAACATCAGGCTATATCCAGTGATGGACCAATAGTAGTATTCCATTTCTTCTTGGCTTTCTAAGGACAAGTGTCTAAATGAAGAGTGGCATCTGTGTCCATTCAGAGTTAACTACGTTTTTGTGACCTTGGAGTTCACATTAAGAGTCTCCATGAAGAGAAAACAAACCTCAAATGTTGTTAGTCATGTCAGCCAATGTGTATTTGCCATAAGCAAAGTGTAGTGAGACCGAACAAGCTGAGGTATCTGAGACAGGCACGTCTCCTCTCAGAAACCCCAACCCCTGGCCCTGGGAAGGTATTGCTTCACTCCCATTCAACCTAGAAATCCTCCCCCCAGCTTTAGGTCAATCTTAATTTGAATGTTCATTCAATTAAAGATCACTCATTAAATTCCAGTGTTTAGGCCCCTTGAGATAAAAAGACAAGTGTTTCAAGTAGCTGTTATCCAACAATCCCTAACCTTCCCAGCACACACATGCACGCAAGTGTGTCTGGTATGTTTTTAGGACAACATGAAACAAAACAATGTACATCAAGGATATTTTAATGAAGTTAAAATAATCTTTATAAAATAAAGAAAGGGAAAGCAATATTTATTAAATATTTTCATACACTGGGCACTATGGTGGATGCTTCTAGATATATTATCTCATTTAATGCCTATGAAGACAAGTTTAGAAACAGTAAATAACTTTCAGGACTTGAGTGGTATTTATATATTTAAACTTTAAGCAAAATATGTCTCTGCTTTTGTTTCTGAAAGCAAGCATCCCTGATTTCCTCAGGCATAATAACAATGTCTCTTCTTCTGAATTTCCGAAGGGATACAGATGTTCCCTCATCATGTGGTATTTTCTCTAGTTAGCGACATTTTATGGAGTGATATCTACATGTGTCTTTGCCTTTAAGCCTCTTGAGAATGGGAAGATGCCTTGTTCTCTTTATGACTCCTAGGATGAATGTGTAGGAGGCTTACAAACCACTGACACGCTCAGAAAATGCTCATATCACCAAAGAATCCATTAATGTAATCCACGCCTTCCATTGGATTGGTCAGAGCCTAGCACCATGTTCCAACTCCCTTTCTCCTCCTTTGTCTGAATAAATCAGTAGTCTTGGAGGCATACAATTAAACAAGTTAGTCTGAAAGCCCAAGTTCTGTTCACATCTTCACAAGCAACTTCCTCTTGTCACCTTTTTTGACTTATCAGCACACATTTCAAAACTATGGTCCACCAGACCTCTAGGGCTAGAACCCAAACCCCAAGTTTCAGCAGATCCAGGCAAAATATTAGATCTGTGCAGATTCCTGGAATCCAATTTATTCATCACATGGTCAAAAAGTGCTAACTTAAGAATGTGGCATAAACTCTTGGCTCTGAGGATTTTTGCCTCATGAAAAGGAGGTCAGAGCCTGACCCTCTAAAGCACAGGTCCCTTTGCTGACTCTAAATTTTTATAGCTACTAAGCTTGAGAAATAGTAAATGTGTAAATACAAACCCTGTGAAAATATGCAATGGATTCATATGCATAAAAACTAACAAAAAGAAATCAAAACTAAACCATAGAGACGCATATCCTTAGTCATTACCAGTTTCTCTTTGACCTTGTTTCTTATGGATGTGTCTTTACCTGCTTGTCCCTGGTAGAATTTGGCATCCCCAAGCTTTGTTGAATCATGGGTGGGTTAGAAGGAGATGGGATTGAACATAGAAGAGAAACACTGTTATTGTTGCCAAGCAGCCAGTTTCCATCCCATCTTCCAGAATAAGATCTGAACATTTAAAAGCTATGAGTTCTTTCATACTTATTTTATGTATCCAGCCAACCAGTCCTATCAATATTATTTATGTCCTAAATATCTCTCATATTCCTCTTCTCTCAAATGTAACTTCTTTAATCAAATCATGATCACCATTCTTGTAAATTAACCTCTTAGTGGTTTTCTTCACAGTTATGAAAGCCAATGTGATAAATATAAACTGCATAACGCTACTGTCTCTGCTTCACTCCATAATAACTTCACATTTGTTTTAAGGTGACTTTGAAAATTCTTAGGATTTTGTGACGTTGATCTACCATCCTCTTTTTAGCCCATGGTCTGCAAGACCAGTGAGACTAGACTGGTCTGAATCCCCTCCTGTCTTTAAAGTTGCTCTTCAGCCCTCTCCCCATCACTTCTTCAAACTTTAACTCCCACTCTGGAAGATGACACTGCTGCTATGGGCTAGATCTGACCATTTGCTATGGGATCTAAGTGACTTCTGTTCTGTTCTGGCATTTCTATCAAAACTGTAGCTATTAATTAATTAATTGCCTAACTCATTGGATCAAAGACTTTTTAAATGTATTCAAAGCTTCAACAATATCCCAAGGTGCTGATCCAGAGCCTTGAACAAAGTGGGCATCCCACAGTTGAATGTCAGAACCTCCCATAGGCACTGGACTGTAGGAACTGGTTTGGTAGTTTCAGAACTCAAGGACCGTTCAGCCCAGCAGTTAATCTAGTAAATTCTACAATCTTCTGTCAGTTTCTCTTTTCCTATTTGTTTTGGTTCAACTCATTCCATACACTTCCTTGTCTACCTTTCAGACAACAATTGACTTTTTGACAAATACTGAATGAAAAGGAAAGATTTAAAGCCCCTGTCATTTTAATGTCACCTGCTATTAGTTTTCCCTTTCCAACTAATAAATGAACACTATTTCTCTTCAACTTCTCATGCCTGATACATTTAAAGAATGTC
Organism: Cricetiscus sungorus; assembly: GCA_030556225.1. Classification (NCBI taxonomy): domain Eukaryota; kingdom Metazoa; phylum Chordata; class Mammalia; order Rodentia; family Cricetidae; genus Cricetiscus; species Cricetiscus sungorus. The sequence continues at coordinate 138,827,711 of JANBXA010000007.1, read as the reverse complement.
TGTGTCTTTCTTTGTCCCTTGGAAGCTATAATGCATTCCTTCCTTTGGATATTTCTCACTGCTGACATAAAAGGTCATAGAATTTTCTCTTCCCATTAATGACTCTTACTGTTTGAAACTTCTGCAGTGTTCTTTTATCCAATGTCTTTGTAGTTAAAGATATATATATTGCTGTGTATTCTCTTTGAGACATGGCTATATAGATGTATTCTGCTTTTTCATGTCATCCCCTTAATAAATTATCTGGAGTCATTACATTTGTATACATTTATTATGCTGTATAAATAGAACATATTCATGTTTTAAAAAGAGAGAGAAGAAAGGTAAGCAGGGAGGCAAAAGGGGAAGAAAAGACACATTTGATTCTGTGGAAAAGTGGTTTTTCACAAGGGAAAGATAAGGGTACAGGGGTGATGAGGAAGGGAGAAGACAGAAAGATTAAATGTTTCGTTTTTAAGAGGTAGGCTAGATAGGGGAAAAGGAAAAGCAAGAATGAAAAAGAAGTCTGAAAATGGTTCCAATATCCTCAACTGACATGCCAATCACAATCCTCCCTTCTCCCAAGAGAGGAGATGATAAACTAAGAGATAATCAATGTGACTCATCCAGGGAGCAAAACAATTCAGAGATGGCTTCCTTTAGGCAAGTCCACGATATTATCTGTCTAAAGAAATCACTGATAAGAAAAAAAGTCATGAGATTTTACTTGTTGTGTGCTACTTTTAGGAGAAAGCAGTACAAGCACTAATTATGAGTCTACCATCCAACCAGAACTAAAACAACAGTAGTTCCCATCAGCCTGAGTTATTTCACTATCATGTTCCCCTGGTTCTTCCCATCATAGCCAAGAGAACCACTCTGTTTCTCAGCCTATTGCAGACATACATATGTAATATCATCTTATTACACATGTGTACATACCTTTAAGCTGTGAGCTTGTGGTGAACTGATACCTTTAAGGGTAAAAAGCAAAGTGTAGCCTCCAGTGTGTGAGAAATCCATAACTATTGCCTAGGTCACACATTTTCCCAGGACACATTGCCCTTGAATTGGGCTGGAATGGATGTGCTCTTTTGGAAGTGGAATGGAGAGATCCTTTACAAATAGAACATCAAATGAACAGACAGAGAAAGGACTCTAGAGGTACTTTGAAAGCGCCTTCTCTACAAATGGAAAATCAATGGCTCTGCCAACAGAGCAAGTTTGAGGCTTAACACCGAATTCTCTTTATTGCTATGCCTACTTCCAAATCATTACTAGTACACTCTGAAAAATATTTTTTGATTTCATGCTCTGATCTTAAAAGTTTCCATGTTTTTGCCAATAAGTATTTTTTATTATGAAAGATAGAAATAATCTAATAGAAAAAAAGCATGTGATTATGAACAACTTCATCTTCAGAATAGAGAAATATATGGAAGAGAGACCCCACCCAGTTGTTTGTTAGTCCCTGTCATATTTGTGGATTAAATCTTTCAATCTTTCAGTATGATAAAGTGTAAACTCTCCTCTTTTGAGTTATAAATTTACTGTAATGTCAAAGTCTCAATGGATTTTGTTTAGGTATTAGAGAATCTAACCCTAAAACATCTCTATCTGAGGCAAGTCCCTCTATGAACAAAGTTAATCCTAAAGAATGGGCCAGGAGGACTCGACCTACCAGGTTCCAAGCTACAATATAGAACAGTGGTAATTAAAGCAATATATTAGTGGTGCAGGACAGAAATGGAGCAGTATAGGGAGCCCAGAGAAACAGGCCCAGTGATATATGGAACTTTAATAGACTAAAGCCATACTTGGTGTCATATGTCTGTAATCATAGCACTTGGGAGACTGGAGCAAGAAGACAGTGAATAAATTATGCTGATATTATTGGCTATTTTTAGTTAAAAAATATGAAAATAGATGCTTACCCAGTATCACATCCCAGACAAATTCTAAATTGATTAAAAACTTAACTCCTGAAAGAAAAAAGTGAAATCAAATGAACCTATATACAATCTTTCTAATTTAAATTTTAAAAAAGAAAAAAAGAAGAGGGTTATTTCCATCACAGTTGGAGAAAAGCTCTTGTAAATTCTTTTACCTGTGTGTTAGGTAGAATCATGTTGCATATTCTGGACACAACTTAACATTCATTAGCCAATTATCAGTGTTCACACAATGAACTAATGTGCACATTGATGATCAATATATAGTTAGGGCATTTAACAACCTTAAGACAAAAAAATTAAGTGAAAAGAGAAAATTACATACAGCATGATACCATTTTTGTAAACTAACATTAACTCTGACATGTATATGAACTTATTACATGATAGAAATGAACTAAGGAGTAACTTATTCACTAACTGATTTTACAGTAACTATTATATTCTTAAAAACAGAGTTGTACCATAAACCAAAGGATTTTATAAAAAAAAAAAATATCATCATATCTTCCATAGAGTCATTGAAACTCTCCATTTCAAACCAGTGATAAAAATCATAAGAACAAACCACATATTTGATAAGAGTGTTGGCACCTTATACAGTTAAACTCATAGGCATGCCCATCCCTTTGACATTGCAACACAACACTGTCATCTACAGAGTTCACACAGAACAGTCTAATAGTTTTGATTTGGACCATATTCATAGCTACCCTGGAATACATGTGACCTGTGGACCACAGAGTGAATAAATCAGAAAACACTTTTACTACTACAAAGAAATGGGCTACAAAGGAATCTGGGAAGATGATATCATAGGTAACAATAAGAATATGTTTCCCTGCCTAGGAGGCAAGCGCACCAGCAGAATCTGATTAAAGTAACAATCTTGGCATCCTGAACACTTACAGCTTCAAGTGGAAATCTTGAGTGCTAAAGTTTAACTACTTTCTTTACATTTCATCCCTTAGTTCAGTAGTGACTAGCATCTCTCACCCCTCAGCCCTGAAGTCAGCAGCTGTGCCAGCTATGTCCTGGGGCTGCTTATAAACTATCTTCCAAGAGCTAGGATGAACTAGAAAGACCCCATAATCAGATTATCAGTGCTCTCTGCCCTCATAGGCTGATGCCTCTTGATCACAGGTACAAAGAACAAGCACCTACTGTTGTCCCATTGTCGCAAGCCACTCCTTCCCAGCTGAGATGACTACCAGCAATTTAAGGGCCAGAACCTTTTAATTTTTGTCCTTCATCTTTTTCTTTTTCCATTTTTGGGAGCCAGATAGTAAATCAATAAGCATTTAAAAATAACTACATACAAAATGTGACCAGGGAAAAGCGTAAATGTGTGTGTGGTGAGGGGTCCCAGTGTTGACAAAACCACAGTTTACATGTACAATGGTCCTTGGCACAGACACAGCCTAAAACAACTTAAACAACAAATAGTAGCAAAGTGTAATGGGAAGGAGAAAATGTGATTCCTAGAAGTTGCCACATTTTTAGATTCAAATGTCAAGTTTGAAACAGAAACACAAGTCTCAAGGCATAAAAGAAACAGTGATATATGACTCGTTTAAAAAGCAAATCAATAGAAACTGTCTACTAAAGACTGTCTTAAAGCTCTTAGAAGATGATCTTGAGAAAGTCTAGAACTAGCTAAGTGAGCAAAACAGAAGTATTAACAAATAGAAAGCCTAAAGAGAGAGCAGGAAGAAATTCTGGAGCTAAAAGCACAATAATCGAAACAATACCTTAGGTAGGAAAGTTGGAAGGCAGATTTTAGTAAACAAAGGAGATAGTGAGTGAGCCTAAAGATCTAAGGTTGGAAATAAACAATGGTGAAGACCATAAAGAAAATCAGACTGAAGATTAATAGAAACTAAATACTACCCTCTGTGAGAGTTTCTGGAATAAGAACAGAGAAAGAGAAAGAGAGAGAGAGAGAGAGACAGAGAGAGACAGAGAGAGAGACAGAGAGAGAGACAGAGAGAGAGACAGAGACAGAGAGGAGCTAAGAAAATGTTCAATAAAATAATGCTTACAAACTGATGAAAGACATAAATATAAAACTTCAAGAACATATATTAAGTCCAAAAAATGAACCTATATCCTAATCAAACTTTTGAAAGCCGGAAAAGAATTTGAAAGCAATGGAGGGAAATGAGCCATTGTCTAATAGAAACTCCTCAGCACAGTTACCAGAATTCTCATCAGAACCACTGAAGTCCAGAAGTTATATTAAGAGCACCAAAAGGAAAGATAACCTACTCAACAATGAACCCCATATTCATCAAAACTTTCTTTCAAAAGTGAGGGAAAATTATGATGTTTCCAAGTAAATGAAAAGCTAAGGAAATTTTTACCACTGAGTCTACCCCATAAGACATGCTCAAAGGAGTCATGCAGCGTTGCCTGAAAGCATGCCAGGCAAGAACTGGAAGTCACAGGAGTAATTTCATGCTAAGCACAGATAAAGACACAGGGATTATTATAACAACAATTTGTAAGTCTATTTTTTGTGTTTATATGATTTAAGAGACTAATATATGTTAATACTGATTTAAAAATGCATTAACGTAATTTGGATTGGTAACCTGTATTTAGTGACTACATGATTTAAGAGAATGGTGTGTTTAAAAGACTCATTGGTATGTCTTAGGCATATAGTATATAAAAATGTAATTTTGTGACATTTGCTACTGAGATGAGGTCTGATAAGTAAAAGACAAGAATTTTTATGTTGTTAAAGTTAAGCTAGTATTAGTGTTTCATTAGGATGTTAAATGTAATCCCAATGGTGTAAGGTATTATAAAAGACAATAAGAAAAGAATTTAAATTTCTTTTGCTATAAAAAAAAAACAAGCACAAAAGAAAATTGTAATGCGGGAAACAAGGGGCAAAAATCCATAAGGTATATAGAAAACAAACAGAAAAATAACAGAAGTATGTCAATTCCTACTGACAATTGCTTTAGATATAAATAAATTAAACTCTGCAGTTAAAAAAAAAATAAGTTGACGGAAATAACTACAATAAACATGCAATTCAGTTGTATGCTGTCCATAAGAGAATCACTTTAGATACAAGGATACAGATAGAAAGGCTGTAAAAAGATAAATCTATTCAAGTATAACCAAGAATAGTAGAGATGGCTATACTAATACCTGATAAAATTGGCCTTACAATATAAAAGCTTACAATGTACAAAGATGTAGTGTGTATGTTTTCCGCCAGCCCGCCCGCCGCCGGTCTGGCGTGCCGGCCCCAAATAACATGCAGAGACTCTGTTGATGCAATCCTGTTGGCCAGTTACCATTATTGTTTATGGGCTAGCTCTGTCTTAATTATTACCCATTTTTATTTATCTAAGTATTTCCACGTGGTCATCTTATCAGGAGCGGCGGGCCCGGCATCTTGCTTCCTCTCGCTCTACATGCTGACCCCTCCTAACTACTTCCTCTTTCCTCCTTGTCTCCTAGTCCCTCCTATCTTGCTTTCACATTGGCCCAACAGTGCTTTATTTATTAACCAGTATGAGAAACATATTTACAGAATAACATCACCCAACACAAAGAAAATTAAATTTTCAAAATATCAAGATTTAAGTATTATGAATATATACACACTTGATAACAGACCATAAAACTGGCAGAACTGAACAGAGAAACAGAAGTCTACAGTTATAGCAGAAGCCTTCAGTGATGGAGAGGGCAGCCAAAGAGAAGATCAGTGAGGAAACAGAAGGCCCAGAACCATAATAAATCCACTAGGTCAAACAGAAGCTACCCAACAGCAGCAGACATATTATTCTCATTACACCTGAGACATTTTTCGAGATAGATTACATGTGAGTCCAAAATTAAATCAAAGGTGATATGTACATAGGATGGAACATTGTTAAACCTTAGAACCAATGGAAATTATGATACATACAACATAAATGAGCCTTGAGGGTATTATGCTAAATGAAATAAGCCAGTCATCCAAGGAAAAAACACTGTATTATTCACTTATATGAGATGCACAGAAAACAGAGTAGTGATCTCCAGGAGACTTAGGGGAAGGGTTAAAGTTTAATGGGTACAGATTTCAGTTTTATAGCATGCAAGGAATTGTGGAGACAGATAGTGGCTGGTCATGCTGATATTACATCATGAATGTGTTTACCTGCTGAGCTATGCATTTCTACCTGGTTGAAATGTGTGCTTTTGTGTGGATTTTGTCAGAGTAGGAAAAGCTGAAAAAAAGGCCATAGTCATTAGGAATGAGCTTCATCAGTTTTCACCCTCAGAGCCTCAGCCTGTGTCCTCAAAATCTTGATGGTGTGGCATTCAGCCACCGCACAACACAAAGGCTGCTTCACGTTAGTGAGGCTTGGTGTGAGTTTAAACTTAAATTAATTATTTAATAATGATGAAGAGAACTGAGGTTGATCTTTCTGAAGTATGCTTTTTGATTTTACATAACTTTTGAGGTTAAACATAATACTGTTCCTAGATGTTAATTGTTTTGCTACAGATATGCCTAACCTTAGTTGGAAATTGCCATGACACAATGACCATAGCCATGCCTAAATGCAAAATTGAGAGCAACCCTGTTTAGCTTTTTCAGATTTTCTAAGTAAAAAGCCACGTGTTGGTGATAAGACATTGGAATGGAAGTCATTTTAAGAAAGAGTTTGGGTTGGAATTGGAGAAACGGTGTGTTATGCACTTACCTTTTATTATTAATGCTCTGAGAGAGTAAGATCTTGAGTTAAATCACAGGCGCTCTCGGCACAACCAGTAAGACTCATTTCCAGACTCTATGTCCACAGAATATTTGCTTGTAAGCTTCCTTGTACCTTTATGCAATGTGACTTTCTATGTCTCAAAGTGAGTCAAGTATTACACCCATGATGGAGAAAAATATACCCCATTTTCTTTTATGGGCTACCATTGACCAGTTTTGTGACCTCAAATGTACCTGTGAGCTTTCCAAGCCCATTTTCATATCTATAAAACCAGAAGAGAAATTATATCATACCAAGTCTTTAGTAGCCAAATTCTAGTTTATTAAACTTTTATTATTTTAACGTATTATAAATCAGATAGGAAATAATGGGAATCCTATTGGAACATGATAGACCATGAGTAAAACATAAAATTTATAACCAAGTAAGAGCCAATTAAAGCAATGACTTTTTCTATCCCATCTCATTAAAAATTCTCAAATATTTTTATTTTAGTACTAGGAGACTTTATTTAATAACCATTCTAAGGCCTTCTAAACATAATTAAGTTGAGCAGTTGGGCAGAGCTTAAAGCCTGCTGTTAGGGCAGATGTGGAACTATTCTGTTAACAAAGGTTCTTTGAGAAATTTGTTCTAATTTGTAAAATTCACCAGTGATGTTGTAGATGATCACACAGTTTATCACACACACACACACACACACACACACACACACACACACACACAGGAAAGAAGAACAGAGTGAAGAAAGAGTATGCCCAGAATTTCAGGATTTGTGGTGGAGCTTTGCATGGGTAAATTATAAACACTAAGTTCGTAAAGCAATAGTCAATGTTAGTAGTTTACACAATACAAATGTCAGTTTTATCTTGTATTGAAAGCCCCCCGAAGGGAGACCCTCACTCAGATCTTGGGAATAGCAAGCACCCAGTGAGGCACCAAGACCGGACTTGCTGCAAACACACGAGGAAGTTTATTGAAAACGGAATTGGATGAGATCTCAGGCCAGCATGCTGGGGTCGAGACTCATACACCCACGCGGGGGTAGAGGAGTTCGACCCCGACCCAAACTTGTGACAAGCTTATAAAGGCAAAAACCGAAAATGAGGGGAAGGAAATAGGGGAAGTCCAAAGTTACACGTTTACTCATCAGCTGACCAGGGAGGAGGTAGGGGAGATCCCGAGTTACATGTTTACTCATCAGTTAAGCTATGTATTGTATTAAGCAAGGCGTTGGAACATTCCACAGAGGTCGTTGGGACATCCTGGAGTTATCTCAGGAACTATTTTTCTCAAGAGAGTTCCGTGAGCGGCCACCTGCAGGGGACGGAGGCCCTAGGGTGGTGAGTTCATGTCCTTACAGACAGCTAGTAATTTTTTTACTTTTCAGTATCAAATACAAATACAACGTGTAGTAACAGCAAATACAACCAAAAGTAAGATGGTGGTAGGTAGGCTGACTTTTGTAAGCTCAGACACATGTGTTGGCTACAGAATGGGTATTTATTAATTGATTATACATTCGTTTCAGTTTAGGAAATTTCTTTTTATTGTGGAATATTAAAAGTGACCAGGAATTAGAACTGTGGGAAAACTTTATTCTGTTTGTCTTTCCTACTCTGCAATGGAGAACTCAGCCTTGGCTCCTGTTGGAGAACCTACATCTCCCTCCCCCTTTGTAATATTTGGAGAATGGTATTTTATATTCCCATTCTCCAGAAACCACAAACCAGCAGCGTGAAGGTGCAGCACAGTCAGATGGAAAGTCCCCCATCCCAGCTGGTTATCTCATTTGTGGATAACCCTAACTCATTTGTTCATACCCTGCTTCGAGTCCATGCTGCCTAACCCTTGCCCACTTAGTAAGTGGAAAGGTTGTGCTGGGAATCGCTGTCTTCCTTATCAGCCTCTCCGCCACCCTGCAGCCATAGTTCTCCTGGTAGGAAGTAGTTTCTGACCTGAGTTTTGTCAGCATGCCTGAATGTGAGTTGTCTCCCTGACTCTCCACCTCTCTGTTCTGCGCAGGACTACTGGCTTTCTCTCCTTTACAAGCGTCTGATTGGCCCCAAAGTCCTGGCAGTGCATGTAGCAGGGCTCCAGCGGAAGCCACGACCGGGAAGAGTCATCCGAGACAAACTGAGGATCTATGCCCACTGCACAAACCACCACAAGTAAGTCTCCTCAGCAACTGGAAAGGGGAAGAAGATCCGTGAACACAGGTGAACTAGCCACCAATGGGCTGCAGCCCCTCTTAGAATGCTGCCGCCGCGGGAGCCTTTCAAAGGGCACCCGTGTTCAAGGATCTTCTCAAGGATCTTCGCTGACTACTGCCTCTGTGGTCACTATTCTCTCTGCAGGTTGCAAAGGATGCCTGGTAGCTTTTTTTTTTTTTTTTTTTTTTTTTTTTGTCAAGTAGGCCTTTCTTCTCATACAGGGTTTACTTGGGAAGGATTTGCAAAACCCATCTATTTGTTCACTCTCTTCCACATGCAACACATTTTTATTGGGCACGCCATCTGTGCCAGTTGAGACAATGCTCACAGAGATCTGTATGTGGCTAAGCCTGAGCCAAGACAAGACGCCAAGTCTGATGCTGTGACCCACCACAGAGCTTAAGAAAATAAGTGGCCGTGTCTACAGTGCAAGAAAGAGCCCCCGGCCCACATTAGAGTCCCACCAAGTCTCTGGAACGAAAAGAGTACCCAAGGGGAAGAAGCATGCTAACTTCCGGGACATTTCCCGTATTTCAGAAATCTCAGCTCTTTTACCTGTTAAAGGGCTGTGAAATGTAGACTTCCTTTTGAGGGAAAGGGGTTCTGGAAGCATAATAACCCTGTGGTGCTAAGAGATGACCCTTCTTTTTTTGACCTGAAGCACTGGGTATCATCCAAGTTCTCTTTAAACGGGGAAGTTAATTGTCAGCGAAGTTTGACAGGTTTGCTTTTTTTGAGTTTAAAATATGAAGACTGTGAGGGGAAATTTTTAAATGGATCTAAAGCAAAGACCATCTATCTGATCAACTATGTCCTACATCACTTCCTGTTTAAGGCCGGGGAGGTTACCCTGGGAAGGAGGATTCTTTCTCTTATACAGAGAAAACCTGGGGGAAGGGACAGCCTCCTGTCTCCTGTCAGACCTCCATCCAGGGCCTGTCAGGCCTGATCAAGGCCAGGCAAGCACAAAGGGCTGCTGTGGTCAGGTTACACCATACACTCCTTCTCTGCCCTTGATGAGACAGAGGCCAAGCCTGTTAGCTCCTCCTGATAAAATGCTTTCAAAGACTCACTCTGAGCTGAGGTGGGCGCCAGGGGCCAGTTGTCTTGCCGGCAGATACAAGTGCCTATTGTAGGGGAGGGGAGGCTGTCTTGGGCAGAGGCCAGAAGCTTTCAACATCCCTTTTGCTCAGCAGGAAGCTCAGTCCCATACCTGACAGTGACTGACTGCTTTATGGCCTTGCCTGGAATTATCTGATCCTCACACAAGGCAACATTGTATTCCTTGTCTACGACAGGCCCTGAGGCAACCACCCAAAATGTGGACCCCCAGCCTCAAGAGAGAAAAATTGCTCTTGGCACCTTCTGTACCTATTGGAAAACACACCAGTCTTTTGTAATAGTAGCCTGTATCCAGGAATAAAACAGGAATACCTATGTGGGCTGAGACGGATCTGTATGTCCTCACTGAAGGCTCCCTCCCCATGGAGGCCTATTCCAGGGCCCACATGAGTATTCTTGGATATTCTCATGAGAAGCTCTCACTTGTGTCCTGAGGGTACCATGAGCTTGAGGCCAGTGATCCTATTTATATTCTTTGTGTCTAATACGGTGATGGGCGTGAAGGCCTTGTAAGTGTTTGATATATAAATGAATGAGAGAACACTGTGTTCCTGATGATTTATAGTTACAGTTCTTGCCCTGTGTATCACATCAGCCAGAGGGGGGAGCATAATAACGTGGTTCAGAGTTGCACAGCTCACTATCATGAGGCCTCCAACAAGTTAGTAAAAATAATCTGCATTTGAACCCCTCTTTCTCTCAACTGCCCCCAGCTTTCTATAAAACGTCAAAAAGAACCTCTTAAAAAGGAAGGGGTTCCAACAGGCATCTACCAAAATAATCTCTCCTTTCTTCACAAAAAAAAGAAGACTTTCAAAACCATGTTACAGTAATGAGAAGAACCAAGTTAAAGGCCTTTTTCATCCCTCTAATGTCAAAGAATGGAGACTTTGGGCCAGCTGAGGTTGTAGGTCGCCTTGCAAAAAAAAAAAAAAAAAAAAGTGTCAGTTGTCTAGATAGCAAGGTACAAAGGTAAGAGAAGCATCTGCTCTCCTGTCTGAGAAGCCATGTGTCCTGTCTGTTTCCCATCCTCATCAGTTAGGACCAACACTACTGGCTGACTCAGTTTACTTGTGGCCAAAGACAACAAAAGTATAGAATCATCTCATAATGGACATATTGGCCTCATACTAATCAACCTTGATTAGTCTGAAATAAATATCCTGGATCAAAATCAGAGCCAGGTGAGAAATGCAAGCTTACTAACGCTTGCACTCAATACTTAATCTCAAATTCTGAAGGCTCTATATGCAAACAACAGCCTTTGTGCTGCAGAGCTTTTCATTGCACGCGTGTGTCCCAATGAGTGTGGAGAGCCCTTCTTTAACTCCCAATCGCCACCTGTCACCTACTCACACACCTTCATGGCTCTCTTGCATTGTAGGTTATTTCTGACCAAGCAGAGCCTGATTTCCTAAAACTGATTGGGAGAGGCTGGGTATTCTCACACCAACCCTGGCCATTGCCTCCGTCCTCTTCTGGAGTTAACCAGTTCTAGAGAGCTGGCAGAACTTCCCACAATCAAGTGTTGACAGCCAAACTGTTTTATGGCCATTCTGCTAAGACTTTGTGTGTTTCTGGGGTGGAGTCCAGGTCCTCAGCCACACTCAGAACCAACTGGAACCTAGTGGATGCTGAAACAAAATTGAGCCTTTTGGGGTTCAATTTCGTTTATTATTGGCAAAACATGACTTCCTGTTTTTCAGAAGAAGTTTTTTTAAGGGCTCATAAAAAAGGTTCCTGAGGCTTCTTGGACATCAAATGACTCTTACAAAACAATATTTTGATGAGTTAAGTGTAAATGAATCAGAAACATGTGGATTAAATTTCCCTTAAAATACACAGGGGCTTTGAAATTAAGGGGAAAAATGTTTGGCAAAACAGGGCCTGACTTTTACCAAACCCCAAACCTTTGAATTAGATTTGGAGACAATGGACCAACTGAATTTTCAAGCACATTAACTTTCGCTGGGAATGATCAGTGACTGAAGTGCATTGCCCTCCCTTCCTTTTCCCACATGCCCTGCTTCACTGGAGATGTTTCTAGAACATGACTGTTTTCTATCTGGAACTCAAGACACACCTCCCATCTGACATCTCCCACCTCTTACATCCAGGATCTTCCCATTCCAACATCCCTCCTCTGACTCACTTCCTCCTCCTCCATGGCAACAGAAAGAAGATGTCAGGCAGGAAAAGAACAGCCAGAAAAGATGAACTCCAGATACATGGCTTGGCTGCTGGTGAAAATGTCTCACCACAGGGAGGCACAGAGCAGGGTAGACATTCTGCCGAAATAGCTTCTTTCCAGAAAGGGGCATCCACTAAGATAACCAAAAGGCACCAGAACTTGAAATCAGGCATTAAAAATGACAACTGACCAATCCCCCAGACACCATTTCCTAACAGAATTCGTACTCCTCCAGGATTGGTTTCTTGTGGACAGAGAATATGCATTCTTCAGAAATCTGTATTCTCATGTGTCTTTGAAGTCAAAAGGCTTCATGCCCTTGCCCATGACCAAGTAGGGTGATGTATACATTACCATGAGTTCTATGAGAACCTGTTCAATCCGGTCCCTGGGTTGCGCTGGTTTATCTCTCCCAGGAGAGCTATGGACATAGAAAACAAACCATTGCCAAGCAGCTTGGAAAGACAGCTTTCTCCCCAGCACCGCTGTGATTTCAGGTCTCCCTCCAAGCCACCAGGTCCTCACGTCCCACCCTTCTTCCCATAGTCTCCAAGGGCACATTCTGCCCCAGCCTGCCAAGGAGAAACTCGTAAATGAAGCACGTGCTGTTCTCCTCCACCACGGCTGGCTTTTAAAACTATTGTTTATAGTAGCTGACAAAAGAGTTTACTGTGGTCTGGCCAAATCAATACCCACCCATGCCTATTTTGTGCACACTCTGAAGCCCAAAGTACCTGCCATTGGTCTGTCTTCATCCACTTTGCCCATAGCTAAGCTAAGCTGAAGTCCCACGGCTAGAAACCAGCTGATGGTTCTGCTCCAGTGGTGGCCACTGCCCACGCAAACTGCCAGCATCCTCCTTCGTCACCTGTCTGCTCCAATCAGTTGACATTCTCTTCTGAATCAGTTGACTGCAGAAGTTAATTTACATGCTGCAGGGGCTTAGAATGGAATGCGGGAAGAAGGAGTACATAGGGGAGCCATTTAATGTTTTATCAGAACATAATTGCAGACCTCCAAACAGTTTGAACACAGCAGTGTACGCCATTGCAGATGTAAGGGAAAACCGTCTGATGCACAGCCAGGGGGATACTCTGGGAATCTTCCTTGTAACCTTCATGCTTTGTTCTAAGTTAGAAGTTCCTAAACCCAACTCATCAGCTAAATATCTTGGCAAGCTTTTAATACAGATTCCCAGGCCTCGAGTCTAAATGAATAGAACCTCAAAATCTGTAAAGCCCCCCAAGATATCCTACTGACCTGCCCTTGACTGCTCTGCTCTCAATCGGCCTCTTTAGGAGCAAAGACTAGTAACCCAGGGATCAAAGGGTTGCATGTCTGCAAGCAATGTTTAGCTCTAAGTTGCCTTAGAGTTTCTCTGAGCTCCTCTTTTGAAGGCTGAGCTGGGTCATTTGTTCTGTTTCCTCTCATTAACCAATCCAGATGGGGCCCCAAGAGACCCCGTAGAAACAAGGTCTTTTTCCTACTGGGAGGAAAATCATTATAGCTTTGCTGATTCACACTGAACCCCCCCTTGCATGCCAGCACATGTCCTCCCATGGTTCTGTGCACCCTGCTCTGGGATAAAAGGGTTCTAAGACAGTGACCAGTTTTAGGCATCTTACAAAAGAAAAACGGAAGTGGCAACTGGGCAAATGAAAGAATATTGTGCCTCAATGTGAACAAGACTATAAAACACAACATCACCATCCTCCCATTTTCTTCTGGTTTGCAAAGATGTTTGAAAAGATCCATACCCAGTGCTCTAAAGAGTGCGATGAAATGGCATAGGCAAAGCTTTACAACTGTCTAAATAACACCAGCCTTATGAAAATGTGTGCATTCGTCAAAATAAATGATGTTATGCCATGGTTTAAAAAGAACAGAGCACTCCCCAAGACCATTGAGATGACTCTGTGAGTAAGGGCATTTGCTATCTATAGTTATTGTCTGAGTTTGGTCCCCAGAACCAAAAACAACCTTTTTAAGAACACCCAAATGTAAATGGCTTCCAGTAAGAAAGTATATTTCTTGTTCACACTTTCTTGTCCACTATGGCTCAGCTGTAACTCTGCTTTGTGCCTTCATTTTATCCCCAGGTCAGTCACCTTAGTGACCACCATTGTCAAGCCGAACATGATGGAGTGTGTGTGTGTGTGTGTGTGTGTGTGTGTGTGTGTGTGTGTGTGTGTGAACTCAGCACTTACGAGGCTGAGGCAAGATGATCATAATGCAGTGATAGCCTGGGCTACATAGCAAATGGTTGTGCCCAAAAAAATAAAAACTAAACAAGATCCTGCCATTCTTGTCCTAGCATAGGGAGCAAAACATGTCATCACATGAACAGTTCCTACAGCATCTACCCAAAGGTCTTAACTTGTCCACTCACATCACACTGGACAAAACAGACATGTAATTACTTTTAGAGTACAATAGCACAAGGATATAACTCTTCTCACAGAGATGGACACCACAGAAAATGGAAATCGATGAGAAATCATACAGTGTACACATGCCTGGACATAGTGATTCCAACTCCTAGAACTTCTATCACCAGAAAGAATCATTATACATAAAAAGTTTATGTACAATTAAGGCTTTTGTGGCATAATTTATAATGGCAAAAAAAAGTGAAAACAACAGGAATCCACAAAAGTGGTGGACTGGCTGAGTAAATTATGTTGCATTTCTGTGACTGGAAAAGAAACTATAGTAAAATAAACGATAATAGCACAAGGTCACGTGTAATATATACATTGTCTGGAAAAGGCTTTGTAGACAGTTTGATCCTAGTTATATAAAAACTGAGTGGTGTAGGCACATGTGTAAAAGTACTTAATGGATAATTGTCAAACCAAGAAGCAAAAATACTGAGTGTTGACCAAAACTGTACTATTTCAAGAGTATATAACTATGAACATTTTCTTTTATTTCTTTATCTCTTTATGCTTTCCTGGATTTTTTTCTTTTTCTACAGTCATCATATTTTACTTTCATACTGCACATATACATACTTGGTTCTAAAATAATTCCAGTAAATTTAAACAAACCCAGTGGGGTGAGGGGTAGGCACCTGTCTTTTCGGGAATCAGTAATAACCAGGCATTCCCATCTTGAAGGTCTGTTGGGACTGTCCATAAAATAAGGCACTTTTCTGGAGTGATCCTGGTTTGTACAGCCTATAAGTTATTTAGGAGCATCTAATTGACTGCTTTGTCTCATCCCCCCCATATCTCTCTCTCTCTCTCTCTCTCTCTCTCTCTCTCTCTCTCTCTCTCTCTCTCTCTCTCTCTCTCTCTCTCTGTCTGTCTGTCTCTCTCTCTCTGTCTCTCTCTCTCTCAGCCACAACTATGTCCGTGGCTCTATTACACTTTTCATCATCAACTTACACCGATCAAGAAAGAAAATCAAGCTGGCTGGGACGCTCAGGGACAAGCTGGTGCACCAGTATCTGCTGCAGCCCTATGGGCAGGAAGGCCTAAAGTCCAAGTAAGTGCGAAGCTGGAAACAGCTTAGGACCACGTGGGTAAGAGCTGAGTTAAGAGGGAGCTGGAGTTACTGAAGGCAACATGATTTCTGCTCATTCCCTGGGGCTGGAGGAGGTGGGTGGGATAAGCTGTCTGGAGTAGGAGGCTTCCCTGTTCTTTGGGGAAATCTCTACTCACGTCTCTGACTGTCTCCATGTTTACATTCAACTGCAAGGTCAAACAGTGGACAAATGTTTATCAACAAGGATATTCTTGGTGTTTGAGCAAGTCAGTTCTTCATTGGGCCATATGATCACATGACGAACTATTTAGCATCCTTGGTCCCTACCTACCCACTAAATGCCAATAGTACCCTTTGTCATGTGGCCGTCAAAAGCCTTGTAGTTGAGATCCGTGTCTCTTTCAGCTATAACATTCTAGAGCGTTATGGCTCCTCTTTGATCATTATCTACAGGCCTGTGGGACTTCAGAAGAAGAAGCACTAGGGGAAAGGCCCAAAGTTCACGGATCCAGCCATTTTGGCCCCTAATTATATAGCTTTGACACAGCATTGCTGGATCTGTTTTGCCTATCTGGACAATAGGAGGGAAATTGTATTCCAGATCCCTGTGACCTTTCAAACCACCCCCTCCATATCTCTCCTGCAGACTGTCTGGCAAAACTGATGTGCCAACCAAAGGCAATGCTGAACCATTCTGAGAAGGGCCTGGTTAAGGGCAAAGTCACCCCGGTCCCCGAGCAAGGCCCCTTAGAACGGGCATGGGATGCTGTGCAGATCAGGGGCGTTCCCGTTGCATGCTTAATGTTTACCAAGTTTAACAAAGCTGTAAACTTGGAGCAGGTGGCTTGCACTCCCACAGCTGCCCACAAATATTTGTGCTATAATTGCTCAGTGCTTCATTACAACCTTGGTGGCTTGCATTTGGCTTCCAACTGTATGTGCAGTGGGAACAAAACAGTCTGGGAAGTCACTTACTGAGGCTTTTCAGCCCACCCCAGATCTGGGTTTTCAATGCTGGTTCTTTTTGTCCGCTGCCTGTATACAGCTTTTGCTTTTCTTCCTTTGAATCCTGCCTGTATCCACAGGACTCTTTGGAGTTTTATCATCCTCTCTATAACCATGTGTTTCATGATTGGCAGGCTAAATTCTCGTCCTTCATCCTAAGCAGGACACACCCCGTGCTGCTCTGAGATTTGACACGAAATGGTTATAAGACCTAGGTAAATCCCGAAGCAAGCCCTGGACTTAGGAGTCAAGTGTTGCTCTATATTTGGTAAATTCCCACCTTGGGTCTAATTTTCTCAGGACCGTGAGTGCAGGTAAGCCTCCTGCTAGTATCAGTCCTGACCTGCAAAGCTATTTCTGGCAAAAAGGCTAACTCCTCAGCAGTGATTGATTGTGCCAGGTTAGAGTCTCTGAAATCAAAGAGTTTGGGAGCTGAGCCTGGCCACTGCCAAGAAGACGTGTGCACGTAGAGTAATGCCTTCTAGCCAGCGGAGCACAGTGTCAGTTCTTACTCTGTATGAGACAAGTTATGTTATATAACCTCCACGAGCCTCCGTTTCCTCTCACGTGCAGCTCAGTATGAGGAGGTGATCCATGTCAGGCCCCTGGCACGTCACAAATGCTGGATAACTACCCATTGCCTTCCGCATCTTCAGCTCGATACTCCAGGCTCTTGTAGAAGAGGGGGAAATCATCCTTGGTCCTAAAGAATGATCTTTTTCACACTTATTTGTGTGTTTAAAATTATGGTTTTATAAAAAGGCATACTGAGAACAGCATAAAAGTCAAACCATGTGGCCAGAGGGATGGTGGGCAGAGGACAGTATCTTTGAATGAGCCTGTTTCCCTAGCAACCAAGGGCATAGTTCTCTACCCCATTTATCCCAGCACTTTGCCACTGCCTCCGCAGCCTCGTCCTGCACACACCTGATCTTAGGGTACCCGAAGTAACTGGCTCACTGGTTAAGATTCACCTTGCCACCCTGTTCTTCACCTTGTCAGCAGACTCATCCAAAGCTGTGTGGCATCTTTGTTAAGATATCAGAGGACGACAGGGCAAAGTGAATTCCATCCCACAGGGATCCTGAGGAAGGACTTGGCCAACTTGAGATCAAACAGGGCCAGAAGACTGGCATCTGATGCAGAGGCTGACATTGGTGTGATGAAGCCTCAGCTTCTTTGTCTGTCAAAAAAGAAGCGAGTGAGAATCCAATTAGAGGATATTAGTGAAATAAAGCCTTCTCCTAGTGTAAAACACAAACATATATATCATAAATATAAATGAGATACACAGCTATAAGATAGTTATGTATTATTTTATATGTGTGCTTTAGACAGTTTAGAATTAGAAATAGAGAAAACCAGATTCCGATTCTGACAGTCACTAGCTTTTGAACCTTATTGTAACATTTTAGTTCATCTCTCTCCTACAAAGTGCTAATAAATTATTACTTCTTCTATCCTGGACCCTGGTGGCTCTGACCGTGGGTTATTCCATCTTGGCCTGTAAGTTGCTGGCTAGGTTCTGTCAGACGACTGTTGAGTGGACCGTTTGGTACCACATGCAGTGCTCAGTTACTGCTGTAGGCAGGAGCCCTCGGAGAATCCCGCTGAGGTCTCCAGGGAAGTATGCAGTGATGTCAACAAAGAAACCACTCAGAAAACACTAGGAAGTGATTTCAGTCTTTGGTGTCTCTTTTCTTGCTTTTATACGTCTCTGGGGCTTAGCTCTGTTCTATATCTGCTAATTCCTTGCTACAGCCTAAAGCCGTATTAACTCAGCAGAGAATGGAAAGTTCTTGGGGCAAGATATATTTAACTGCTCCTATCTGAGCAGCCAGAAGAGGCTATAACCCAGGCAAGTCACGTTCAACCCTTAGGTCTCTATTAGGAAAGTACCAGAAAATGTTTTTGTTGAGAACATGGACATGATGCTCATTCTCTCAGAGTTGCCATCAAGGCTGGGAAGATTTGAAGTCTCTGGAAGGACATCACCAGGTGAATGGAAAGTCAAGGTGTGTCAGCCGTCGGGTAGGAAGCACTCCAGGAGCGGCTGGCCAGACATCACTGTCAACATCACAGCTCACAGTCCCCTGTCTCAGTGGTGAATCAGTTTCAAGGCCCACACACGTCTTAATTCTTTATATAAAAGGTTATAGACCCCATTATAGAATGACGTATCATCCTAGGAACCAGACAAAGGCTAATAAGTACTCTTTGCCTTACAGGGTAGGCATTAGAAACCAGGGTGTTCAGGGCAAGAATACCCTGGATCTGGAGGCCATACTTACCACAGAATAGTTAACAGGAATGCTTCAGAGAAGAAAGTAAACGCGGGGCTTCATTGGGTATTCATAGAGATGCCAAGCAAAACTCAGCAAATGTAGCTGTAATACTTCAAAATGGCAGAGATGCAAGGGGTTCAGGGTAAAAGAGATGAATTTCACTTCAGACTCACCTGGTCTGATCTGGTGAAGGACAAGATGGGAATCCTCAGGAGAGAAGCTGTGGTGGGGAGGACAGCATTCCAGACAGGCTCTAATTTTGTTTTGATTTTTGTTTTTCAAAACAGTGTTTTTCTGTGTGGCCCAGGCTATCCTGAAACTCTCTCTGTAGACCAGGCTGGCCTCGAACTAAAAAAGATCTGTCTGTGTCAGCCTCCTGAGCGCTGGGACTAATGGTATATGCCACCACTACCCAGCCACACCATATAAGTCTATCATTCTCCTTGGTCCCCTGTCCCCTACACTCCCAGAGCCTGTGGTTCTACAAGCCAAGTAACCACTTCAAACCACTGAAGAGAAGGACCACACACAGGGGCTGTGCTCCAAGAGTGAATGGTGGTAATGGTGAATTTCTCTCAGAAAATCCCCAGCTGTGGGTCTTCTGTGGGCTTCGTGTCAGCTTTGTGGGAAATGGTCCTATTCACAACCCAGGACAGCAGGCCTGTTCTGAACATGTCAGAGGGGAGGTACCTCTGAGTACCATCCACCATCCACAGAAAGCATCTTCTCACAGCCTCGTGTGGCCAAGGTGAAGAAATGCTCACCTCTAGGGAACAGGTTCTACCTGGGAACAAATATCTCCAAGTCTTTCAGCAAACAGAAGCACCATCTGGACCAGAGAAGCCAACTAATATCTGAAAGTAAAGTGAGTGATTTGCTTTTCCAGGGGAATCACACAGGTGTTATCAGGTTCCAGGGTCTCTCTGCATGTCTAGTTGAATCCTGTTTAGAGGGATGTAATACAAAGATCAGAAGAAAGGAGACTCCTCCCAGAGTGTGCATTCTCACACATAGACCTGAGGGAGGGAACCAGCATCTACTGAGGGTCCGGGGCTAGGCCACACTTTGAGGTAATCTGGTTTTGTCCTCTGCCCCCATTCTGAGTCTGTACTAAGCCTTACAGACCAGAGGCTGTTCCGAGTTTGCTGGCCGTGATTTCAGTCTGTCTGAACACTTAATTCTATGCTAATACTGAGGCTTGCTGTAAAAGCTGTGGTAGCCATCACCTCATGTAACCTTTGGAACACCACCGTGCAGGGTGTAGAATAGTGCTTGGCTCAACAGGTAGAGGTAGAGAGACTGTGCCTGTGCCTTAGAGCACCTAATACACTGTGATGCCTCACCCACAGCCTGTCTTTAGCACTGTGCTGCCCAGAGAGTCCAGCAGTGGGCTATCATAATTACTAAGGACAAACATACCATCAAGTTGCTGCAATGTCATGAGACTGTCTGGGTTCCTCCATCTTAAACTCTGCCCGGAATTAACATAGCTGAAGCGGCCTCTCCATAGCGCTAATTCATTCCAGTCCCGTTCAATAATGGTAGTAATCACTTATTGTCTGACTACAGTTCAGTGTGCGCGCCTCAGACCGGAATGCCCAGGACTTCCTTGTGCAGAATAAACACCTGTTCTTCAGGAGCTCTGTAATGTGGGGGTTTCATGCCTTGGAAGTCATAGGTTCCACGCTGATGCTTAAACCTCAGATCTGCATCAACTTCACCAGCAGCTGAAATGATTATAGCTACAGAATTGCAAGGCCCTCGTGAACCACACATCTTTTGCCCATCCTCTCAAAAAACAAACATTTTTCTTTTTTCTTTAGCCTCAATTGCCTTGGTTTCTTTCCCCAACTCTTTGAGATGTAACTTTTGCTTTGCGTTCACCCCCTTAAATTCTATGTCAAAAAAACAACATTGGTAGTCAGGAGTTGGTGGCTCACACCTTTTTTTTTAACCCAGCACTCAGGAGGTAGAGGCAGGCAGATCTCTGTTAGTTCGAGGCCAGCCTGGTCTTCAGAGCAAGTTCCAGGACAAGTTCCAAAACAATACAGAGGAAGCCTATCTTGAAAGAAAAAAAAAGAATAACATTGACAGCTAGCTGCATGCTGATGGAAAGATGTCATTTGATGTAAGCCAAACAAAATAACAAAATGGTTCTGAAGACTCAAGTTAACTCGTGGTACTAAGACTTTTAAAATAGATCTATGTCCCCATTGCAGCAGGCTGTACAATTCTATCCCATGGCTGTGTTCTGAGCTTGCCTGTTGAGCTGAGTGGGCCACCACTTAGCCACTTAGCCAGCCCCTTATTATCAGTAAATAGAGAAGCACTGTGCTTTGGGTCTGGATGCTAACGAACCTGGTAAAAGGAGTGTGGCCTCTGAGCCAGCTCATGCTTGAATTCTAAGTGTTTCCTTCACTGTTGCTGACAGCAGTTGGTTGGAACCAGATATACTTCCTGTGGGTTTCTGTGACCTTCACTATCTGGGATCATTCAAATGAATTCTTTAAAATGAAATAAACCTTTCTTTATAAAGTAGTATAGTAATTAAAAGATGGCTCCCTAGAAGAAAATCATCAAAAGATGCAGTAAGAAGTTTCTCCTATGATGTGCCTGGCTAAAAGTATTTCAGCTTCTGTTGGATGGCACAGCCCTGCTCCTGACTTGGTCCACTCCAAGGTTAGATGGCTCCAATTGTAGGAAGGCCCTTTTGATCTGAGGCTAAAGGGATATCTCTTGTCATGTCTAACCTTGCTTTAAGAAAGATGAGCTGAATAGATCTGTACTCTCTGTAGCAAATTTCATCTTAGCTCCTGCTAGCTCTCATCTCTGCCCTGGTGATCCTTAGGGTTCTTGTGGTAACCTAGTTCCAGCTTGCTTTTACTGGATCCCTGGTCCCCCTGGCAGCCACCGAGCTGTAGGATCTTAGCTCATGGAATCAACTTTTCAATCTGTTACCCAGTCTTGGGTGAAGAGGTCTGAGAAAGAAGAGGAAACGTGTCGCCATTAGTCTGCTAGCTTCTTCCTGTCTTTGCTAACTCCGTACTGAAAGATGGTGTTCTTCAACAATGCTGTCTGCATGTGTGCAAGACGGGAGTGCTTGGCATCTGCTGCTAATGTATTGTTTTCATGAGTTCCTGTGCCCCTTGCTTATATTTCCATTCGGGGTATTAATTTTTCTTATTAAAAACATGTAATTGTACTCTAATGTAAGTTAATTTCCCCCTCCAACATCTATCATATATATTGAACTATATTTTCTAGTGTTTTACCTACTAATTTTCCAAGTAGTTAATTTTTAGGATATTACTTTGACATGAAGTATTTGCTTTTCATCTTGCTCTTTATTGTTTCTTCCATTCCACTTATATTACTTAAATGTGTGGGCATTTATATTCCTGAGAGCAGATGGATATGCACTGCTATCTCCTTCTAATCTCTCTCTTTCTCTGTCTCTCTCTCACACACTTTTGCTCTCCTTGCTCTCATTCTCTGCACTGAGGATTGAACTCATGACTTTCTGTATGATAGGCACATGCTGTACCACTAAGCTATACAACCAGAGCACTTATATTCATTTCTTTTATCCATTTGCAAGTTGGAATTTGTCGATCTGCGGAAGCAGGTAAGAACTCCAAGGTGTGATACTTAGACTGAAAGTCTGTGGAAGAACCTACTTGGCCAAGTACACCTCAAGTAGGTCTTTAAATAGCAGGAGAAAATCAGACCTTAAAAAGAAAAAAAAAAAAAAAAAAGCAAGGTTTAGAATGGAAACCTCCTTTACCTGGAGAAGAAGGTCCTGTTGGGGAAGATGCAGCCCTTTTGAAAGGTCATTTGGAGCCCTCAGGAGGAAACGCCAGCTGGCTGGAAACCCCAAATACCAAGAAGCTAATATGTGTGGACATTTATGAGCTGGCTGTAAGCAGGGAGATGACCCTTTAAGCACTAACAGCAAGTCTGTGCAGCAAGTGGGCACGAATACAAATACACGTGTGTGAACAGAAGCATTTGTTAAAGGGGACCATTCTCAGGGTCTGGGACAGTCAGGTCCCAAACCTGCAGAGAGAAGGAGCCTCAGGGTCTTCAGAGAGTGCAAACTTGTGCATGGGAGTTTAGGAGCTTTCAAAGCCTCGTGAGCTGTAACGTGTATATGACAGTATATGCATGGTCTAAGCAAATCGTCATACACACACCTAAAAATTCAGTAAAGGCGCTGAGTGGGTTGTTCTTCACCCCCCGGATTCTTCCTCTACCTGAGCAAAACTTGTCAGTAAGGAGCCGGTGGTGCAGGCCCAGAGTTTGGAGAAGCTGCAGGATGTTAAGACCGTGCTGTCCAAGGGGACAGCGTGTTCAGAGCTTTCTTCCCAGAGAGTGAGGTCACCTCTGTGCCTTCCTCCGCCTGTGAAGCACTGCCCCAAAACGCCCCCGTACTAAGAGCACATTCGTGTCACCAGTGTGCAGGACTGGGGCGGGGACCTTGGATGAAGCAGCTCTGGTGAGAGGACAGAAATGTCTACTTCAGTCTATTCACCAAATATTCTCTTCGAAAGATTCACATCTTCTGTAGGGGGTGTGGCCTCCTCATACAACGGCGAAAGGGTAAAGAAGGTGCTTTTATCCAAAGTAAAAATAAATTCAGAATGTGACAGTCAGGGTTACTTAACTCCCTCTCACCCCAGCTGCCAACATCTCTGCCCCTCCTGACACTGGCGCTGCTTGGCCCGGGCTGCGCTTTGAACAAGCTGTGGGGCTTCCAAAACCCAGCGCCCACACCACACCCCAGAGCGGTGAACCGGAAATCTCCAGGCTCGGGCTCAGGCTGAAGGGCCTGTTCCCTGGGTGATTCAATGCGTGGCCAAAGTTGGGAGCCACTGGCCTTCTGTAAACCCTGGGACAAGGTCCCAAATGATTCACAACTTTGTCCTGGCCCCAAGCCATTTTGCCAAAGGTGTGAACGTGCCATGAGCCCCGGGGATTTTCCATGCCTGAGTAAAAAAGGCTGAGAGCTGGTTTTCAAGCTTTATTGTTTGTTTTGTTTTAAATCCCAGATTAGTAAATGTGCAGATTATAGGATTATGAAATGATTTTCTATTTTACGATGACTTGACATCTTAAACCAAGATGTTTGCAGATGCACGGTTTTCACTCTTGTTTCCCGGGCTTTCCATTTGCTCTTAGCTCCAAAATGCATCGTCTTCCAGCTCGCTTCCCACAGCTGCAAGCTTTCTGCATAGCTGTCCATCAAGACTCCGATCTGTCCCCACCCTCTATCCAGGCAGGGATTTTGTCCTTTCCCACAGGACAGCCATTGTGGCTCCGAATCATGCTGAACTTAAGGGAGGGAAACTAAGCATGTAGGCCGTTCTTGTAGACCAAGAAGAGACAGCCTCTGTGTGGTGATAGAAATATGTAACTTCAAAAATGTGACAAGTTCTACCCCAGTTCATCCCTGAGGCTAAGCCTGCATCCTAAATCCATGCTTCCATGCCTCAGGAGGTGGCTTGTCCCTGTAGGGAACCTACAGCACAAAACTGTAGGTTGGCTGCCTAACACCACCCTTGCACACTTCTTCCTACTACAGAGGCTTAGAGTCACAGCCACACTGTGATGGCCCTTTGACATGTATGGATTCCAGAACTGAGGCTAAGTCACGTGGAACATCTTACCCTTTTCCATGGAGGGTCACACGGAGCACCTGGTGTTATCGGGAGAACTGAGTTATTATCTACTCGCTTTAGTGGATTTCAGTAAGTGTCCAGGGAGCCATGCCTATAAAGTAACGGGTCTACTCTGAGTGCGGCTTGTAGACTATCTTATACCCAATTTGGAGAAGGCGGTACTACCTGCCTGCACTGTACGGAAATGGTCTTGCCCCGCACTGCTGCTCCCTGTTTCACACAGCTAGGACTGGGGGAAAAACTAGGCATTAACCTCAGACAAGGGAACACTAAGCATAACACCGGAGCTTGGGAGCATTAGGGAAGGAGGAAGGGAATAGGGGTGGGACCCAGAAAAGCCTAAAGGGTGGGATCACTGTGCTTAGCCAGAACAAGCCATGCTTCTAGGAAAGGCCTGTGGCATGGGAGGCCATTTGAGGCCGCAAGATAAGCTCCCAGAGGTTTGGAAGTACACACATTCAGGGCTCATTTTGTCTGGAGGGTGGCAAATCTCCCCACACAGAGCTAGAATATAGGATGCCTATGGGGTGAAGAGAAAGGGCATAGAGATACACTGGGACCAGACCACAAAAAAAAAAAAAAATGTTGAAACCCAGGCTAAATTTGATTTTCCTTCTATCTGTGTTTTTCTTTATAATGTGTTTATCCTGGTGTCTTTGGCCACACATTTGGCTGCTGTGGTGACTTCTGGCTCAGTGGGCAAGGCCTAAGTCTGTTATAATTGACTTTGTGCATCACACAGAACTATGGAGATGTGAGTAACATCCCTTAATCACCACTTCCTGATCTTGGCACTGTTCTTGCCGTGGGAACATGGTTAACTGTGGGGCAATGCCTCTGTAGTCTTCGTATCTGGTTTCTATTGTGCCCTGCGGTTTGAGTGTGAGCTGTTGCCTATGACACGGAGCTTTGAGATGGCTGCAGAATCAGATTTTCTTCTCAAAATGCGCCCAGATGAGCCCCTCATCTGCTGAAAGTTAGTGTATCAGTACAAATCCAGGTTTCTTAGCTAGGCGCTCATCTTGTCTGCCAAGTGTGCAGTTATTTTAAGGCATTGGAAGCACATGGTAGAATCCTATTATGGCTTGGAACATTATCACACAGATTTAGGTGGAACACCAATCAAATCATGACCCCTGAACCTACTACATGCAGAAAAAGCCCATCCACATCCCTTCCGAGAAGCCCGTGCCTGCCTATGAAACAAGCCTAGTGGGCAGTGCGCACGCACAGCGGGGGTGGGGGAGCGGGGTGGGGGAGCGTGATTAAAGGTCTTCAGACCCTCAGTGTGCCTGCCCTTCAGGGGGCAGAATGAAGGGCAAACGATCATCAGCAGTGGGGCTCCTGGAGGGGTGGAGGAAACTAGTTGCTTGCTTCCCCATCTTTCCCCTCTCTTCCGGTGCCCTTTGAGTAGCCGCTGTGGGGTGCCCAGAGGGGTGAACTGAGTGTTACTGAGCTCCTGTGGTAGGCGAAAAGGTGAGCACTGCTGAGCATGACGAAGGCAGTGTAGCAAACAGAGCCTACAGAGGAAGCTACTTCTGATTGCGCCTAGAAAAAGAATGGTCTTTTTGGTAGGGTCTCCCAGATTCCAGATGAGTCAAAAGCTCACAGAATCCTCAGGGGATCCACATTGCTCAGGGACTCGTGAAAGGAACTTCCTTTCTCTGCCTCTCTGGAGCAGGAAGGGAAGGAAGCCCCACGACTGCGAAGCCGGCTGGGCCCCTCCGGGCTCTAACGTGGCCCTGACCTGGAGGAGGGCAGAGCAGCTGCACACACCAGTTTCCCAGCCCAGCTCGGGAAACCGCGCTAACAGGTGCGGCCCGGGGCGGCGGGGGACCCGGAACCCCGGAGAGCCTGGCGCCGGGGCCAGCGACTCCGCACCTGCGGCGGGACCCCCTAGGCACCCTGGCCGGGAAGCCCGCACCGCAGCGGGAACTGCAGCCCTGCCTGCGCCTCTTCCTTGGATTGGGCCCCACTCCAGGCGGGACCCGTGCCAAGGGGGCCACAGTGCAGTTTGGATTGGGGTTCGATTGATACTGCGATTTGTTCCTTTGACACGCCAAACACAAAATACAACCCTGGCCTTGGGGAGACGGGGTGAGGACAGCGGGGACCAGAGGACAAGTTTGGCTTCCTAGGAGTATCCGTGCATGGTGGCTCTCCCTTGGCGATTGTATAGGACAAGCGTGCCCCCTAGTGGCTCAAAGGTTCACAAGGCACCAATGTGCTTCAAACACAGGCACCTGTGTTAATTTGTTCAGTCTCCTGTCCCGACTCCTTCCCTGCTTTCAGTCGCTTTGTTTACAATCTAGAAGCCTACGGAAGTAGCCCAAAAACCTCTGCACACCGGCCCATTTAATATCTACGATCTAGACTCAATTCAGTTTCTGAACTGTGTCTTTCCCGTCCGTTGAAGTTCTTCTGACTGTACCTTTAATGTTTCTTTTATTGGCCACCAGCGTGCATAGGTAAGGCAGACTGAGACAGTCACCACCCCTCCTGTCAGGGCAAGGACAGGCAGCCACATTGTGATACAAGTTGAAGACCAGGAAGTTCTGGGAATTGTGGGATACTTTTGAGGAGTCCTTGTACCTGATCTGAATGACAAGCAAGATAATCAAGAAAAGGGGTTAGGGGGTGGAGAGACCCTATGGTGGTTACGAGCAGGTACTATATCTGCAGAGGACCCAGGTTTGATTCCCAGCAGCCCTATTGAGCGGTTTCTATTTCTCCTGCAGCCCCGGCTCCAGGGAATTCAGTGCCCTCTTCCGGCCCCCATGAGCACTTGCGTTAATGTGCAAATATCACCCATGCACACTTAGAATTAAAACTCAGTCTTTAGAGAAGAAAACACAGCAGCAGAGTGTTGACAAAGTTCCAGGCAAAGGAAACAACAAAGACAGAACCCTGGTGCTAGAAAATTTTACCAGAGAATCAGCAGCATGGAGTGAAAGGTGAGGTGAACGGACAGGAACTAGAATGGGTAGAAGTTAGACTCAGTCTAAGGAGCCAGAGTTGTTAGTGAAGGCCATCTTATGGTGACTCCAGTGATTCTAGTGAAGGCCAGCTTATGGTGACTCCAGTGATTCTAGTGAAGGCCAGCTTATGGTGACTCCAGTGATTCTAGTGAAGGCCAGCTTATGGTGACTCCAGTGATTCTAGTGAAGGCCAGCTTATGGTGACTTATGGTGATTCTAAGAGTCATGGAATGTTTGGACAGGAGCTTCATGCTCAGATTTCTGTTTGCTCAGCATTGCTCTAAGTCTGGCACTGAACTTTGCCTAGGCCAGCTGTTAGGTATGGGCAGCCTGACCCACAAATAGCCAAGACAAAGGGAACCTGGGGTTATCTGATCTGCCTGTCACTCATCCTTTGGAGAAAAGTAAACTCATAGAAGGAAAATAACTCATTCTAAGCGCCTGAGGCAGCGCTGGGGTCTTTTTTTTATCTCCCCTTCAAGAACCCCCCAAATTCCAGTCAAATTCAGACATCAGCTCTCAAGTCTGCTTCTGATCAAACAACCCCACAAAAGCTTACCCACGCACAGAGGGGGGGAGAGGGAGGAGGGAAGGGAGAGGGAGAGAGAAAACAAATTGCCTTGCAAAAACAATGTGTTTATTAAACTTTCTATCCTGGGACCTGAGGAAAGCTGAACCCCTTTAAATACCCATGACTATTAAGAACCTTAATAAGGCCAGACATTGCAAACGTAATGGAGGGGGCAGTGACCCGGCCAAGAGCC
Organism: Cricetiscus sungorus; assembly: GCA_030556225.1. Lineage (NCBI taxonomy): Eukaryota > Metazoa > Chordata > Mammalia > Rodentia > Cricetidae > Cricetiscus > Cricetiscus sungorus. The sequence goes on along the minus strand of JANBXA010000007.1, from coordinate 138,799,322 downwards.
TCCCACGGAGAGCTGGCAGGGCAGAGGGCTTGACTCCGAATTGACACATCGAATCCCATTTCAATTAACACACAAAACTGTGAAAACACGTTTAGAAATTGGAAAGTAACTCAATCTTTGTGAAAACAAATGGCAATGAAATGCAGTTGTCCCAATATTTGGGTAGTTTAGGCACCCTCGGCAATTCTGGGAAGCAGGGAAATTAAGAGAAATAGTTGAGCCTTGGCTGGATCCTTTGGCATTTGGTTGAAAACTCATGATCCAGTAAGGAAGCCCTCCTGGATGATGAAAACACGATGATAAAAAAAGGCTTTTAAAGAAAACAATGTGATCTTGCTGCATGCCACCTGAAACTGGGACAGAAACGTGAAATAGAGGTGGTCAAGAGGCCAGAGCCACGCTTACCTGCGGAGGCCACTTACCCTCTCTGACCTGTGTCAATGGTGAAGTTACAAAGACAACAAAGCTGTGCATTGCACAGGGCCCTTTAGCAACTGTGTCAAGTAGGCCAGGAAATCCCTGCAAGCATCAGGCCCGCCCTTTAAAGACTGCATGACTCTGATAAGTTTTAGAGCCTCTAAACTTTGATTGGCTCCCGTGGACCATGAGTCTGCTGAATGCCCGCACTGAACAATCCAGGCAAACCGAACATGAGAACCCTGCCTTTTACATGAAAGTGACCCCCCCCCAAGCCGGTGATGTTTCCCTTCACCACTGATGTGATTGCAAGCTTACACATTTCTCAGTGTGTATAACTGAAAGACAGTGTTATATTTAGCATGATATGATGTCACTGGGTGATAAATATTAAAGGAAGAAGAAGACAGAAATGGTAATAAAGCACACTGTCCCTCTTTAAATGAAGGGATTTAAAGATAAGGACAAGTGGGAATTCAAGATCTCAGACAGCCTTGCTCACAGAATTAACTCATACCACCCTAGCTAACAGATGGCCATATAGATATATTTTTTTTTTCTTAGTTGAAAAACACCAACAATGATCAATGGCCTCCTGTCAGGTGGGAATAAGGTGTCTGGGGAGTGACTGATTCTCAGTGATAATTCAGATCTTATCTAACATCTCCACTGAGGGGCAGAGTAATTGCTAGTTAATAGAATCTGCAGAGACACTCTGAAAACTTCCAAGGGGCCTCTCCAGAGCTGGAAAAACTAATGGAGGAAGCCTGGGAATTATGCAAAGGGGCTCAAGGACCATTCACTTATTCCACAACTGTTTATTCCCTGCCTCATACCTTGTGCACTGTGTTTTCACAGCCCTATGAGGGACAATGCAGCCAATCCTACACCACAGAGAAAGGAGGGCCGATTCTAAGAGAGCCCATCCCAAGGGTTAGAGAAGGTTGTCTGGGGCAACCATCATGGAAGTAGCCCTCAAGGACCCCTGCAGCTCAGCTGTGAATGCAGAACTGGCAGCTGCCTGCTGAGTAGAGGCATCATCTCCCCAAAGGACCCATAGAGAACTGCAAGCCACTTAATTTGCAGAGTGAAGATGCCCAGCATCTTCAAGTCCAGTGGTCCTTGGAGATGCTAACAAAGGCATCCAGTGAGCATCTCCCAGTCTTTCTCACACCCAGTCTTCGTCATAATGGCTCTTTCTTAAGCTGGAGAGATGGCTCTCAGTGATGCTTGCTGCTCTTCCAGGTTTGGTTCCTAGCACCCAAATCAGGCAGCCCACAGCCAGATGTAACTCCAGCTCCCCTGACTCTCGCAGCCTCCGTGAGCAGCCTCCACACACACAGCATAGATACATATTCACATCAATAGGAAAACATTAAAATTTTTAATTACCTTTTAAAAACAGTAAAAATGTCTTTCCCCACAAAACAATAATTTTACAACAGTTTCTTTTTCCATAATAACTGGAGTGTGCACAGGAGGCAGATGTTTATAGGAAAGAGCTGAGGGGCGCAGTGCTGACAGGGCGACCACTTCCTAGTTCTCAGCAAATGTGAGGCTTAAGTTTGTATTTCCAGCAGATCTAAGACAAGCCCTCGCTACTTGGGAGGCCAATACCAGATACCTTACACCCCCTGTGATGTCAGCTCATAAAACTTTAGATTTGTCTTTCATGTGTGTATGCTGCATGGCCAAAAGAAAGAAGAGGGTATCAGAGGTCCTAGAGCCTGAGAGTCATCTGAGTCCTCTGCAGGAACTGCTGACCCTTCTCTCCAAAAAAAGAAAAATGTGCGGGCACACCTGTTTGGGCTGCCCTCAGGGGCCAGGGCAGGACAGGTCACTGAAACAGCTGATCCCACATCACTAGTGACAGAAAAGTTTAATGATATAGCCCCCCCCCAAATCAGTAAGATGTTAAACATGTCTAAGAGGAGCACTAACACACATAACTTTTTTTAAAAATCCTTTAAAAAAAATCACAATACTTGTAGAGCTTAACATTTGGGTATTGCCCTAACAAACTACTCACAAAAATACTCTAAGAGCATTATAGCTTAGTTAAGATCAATTGTAATGAATCCCATCCCCCTGAAGTCATACTTACCATGTACCCAAGAACTTATACCTAATTTTTACACAAAGTTCCCCAGTAAATGATAATTCAGTAAAACTATGGCTTAGTTGTTTTCCATCAGTCTGTTTCACTGCTTTATCATTTTAATAAACCTTTCCAGTATGTTAGATATACCCCACCCAACAGGGCTGATTAACAGGCAATCTGAAGCAATGCTTTTATACAAGACCAGGAGACCTTTACTTTTATCTGCATTTATTTTATGCTAAACTTATTCCCATGCCATAAGTTTTTGTTTCTTCAGTTTCTTCTGAGATATCTTTTTCTTCTGTGCAACCTCCTCTCCTGACTTTGGAACAATCTGTTCCTTTTCCATGAGGATCATCTCAGTGTGGCAGGGGTTAATCCGGCCGTGAGCTCTTTAAGTTCGTCGGCTTTCTTCCCCTGGATATGTTCAGTGGCCAGAGAATCTAAATCTAGACCCTTAAGCTCAGCATTACTCTCTGCATTTTTAAGCATGTGCAGCAGAAATTCAGCACTCTTTTTTGGACACCGACCCTGTGTCCAGCCCCACTGTTTGGCCTGGGCGCACCTGCCGACTCCACCATTGCACCCCAGACCACACATTTCTTCTTCAAATAGGCATCTTTCAGGTATTTGGTGATTTTTCAGATATGCATACCCTTGATGGCCTGGGCAGTTTCAAGAGTGTTCTTAAAGTGAACCCGAAGATTTGAACCTCTTGTCTTGTACGATTTTGTAGGGTCTTCCGGGTGGAGAGCGTAGCAAATCATCTTCACAGGTCACCTCAGGCTGCTTACAGGAAGAGCTTTACAACAGTTTTAAGTGAACCTGTGTTTCACTAATCCCAACCACATCCCTGAAATATTTTAATCCCACTGTACATCTGTTTAATATTTTCCTTTGAAGAAATTTATTCTATCTATGTGCAAGGTATTTTTTTATTTTAAACCCATCTTTGCATATGTCAGTATTGATGACCTCCTTACACACACACACACACACACACAGACAGACACAGAGAGAGAGAGAGAGAGAGAGAGAGAGAGAGAGAGAGAGAGGAGGGGGGAGAGAAAGAGGGAGAGGGAGAGGAGAGGGAGAGAGAGAGAGAGAGAGCCTGCCCCTGCAGACCACAGCTGCCCCAGAGACCACAGGACTGAGCTGGAGTCACCCTGATAGAGAGAAGCCAGGCAGTGCAGTGACAACAGATGGTCTGTAAGCAGGTGGCACACAGACAGGCTAGGAGGTGGGTTCTGAATCACAGAGATAGGAATGAGGGCAAAAATGATCAGACTTGGCAAACATTAATGACAGGATGGGTGTGACTTTGTGACCCTGACTGTGGGGGTTGGGGGAGAAGTCTCAGGAGACCCCGGCTTTCTAGCTCATGTGACAGCCAATGCTGCCACAGGTGCTTTTCAAAGCAGATACAGATAGAGCTAGAACTGGACCGTGTGTCTGGGAGGCTTCTGTGGGCTGCCAAGTACACATAGAAGAAGGGCCTAGGGCAGAGAGAGAGCCTCGGGAAGCGAGGACACAGGAAAATAGTAGCCAAAGCCATAGATGTGGATGACGCACTCCAGAAGGGGCACACGGCTTAGGCAGAGTCCAGGAAGAAAGCATGGGATTCTGCATCTGAGGGACAGGTAAGAGAGGGAAGGTTCCCATCACCAAGAAACAGCACCCGGATGGAAGAGAAGCAGAGAGAGGGAAAAGAGGAGGGCTCTGCAGAAAGGAGAAAGTCGGCTCCACAGAGGCCAAGCATAGCCAGGAGCAGAGGTATAGTCCTCTGTGACAACAGAGACAACAGCAGAAAAACACCTCCTGCTTGCCTGGCTCTTTGTGCCTCCAAAGCTTGCCCCGTGCTCTTGAGTTCCTCTCGTTCGCACTGCAGCTGGGGAAAATTCTTACAGGGCAGTGCAGTGCAGGGTTTTGTCAGTCAGCTCCTAAGTTAGTGGCCCAGCTCCTAAAAGTAGACATTTCAGTCCAGGGTCCTGTCTGTGATCCCTACAACCCACAACAAGGAAGGGCTGTTCCAGAACAGCTACTTGTTAGTAGTCCAGATGGTTGAGCATCACTATTACACTTTGTTCTGTGCTTCCTAGAGCCCGAAAGCACCCTAGCAGCATCCGCATCTAAAGCGTGTTATCTAATTCCGTGCACCCGATTCTGCGTGTAAGAGAGAGCACTGAGGTTTGCAAGCAGAGAGGTGATACACATTCACACATGCTTTAGAAAGTTAATTTATGTTATTGGACATCTGGTTGGGGATACCCACGCCACCTGAAATAAAGTAGGAAAATAGACTACAAAGATATAACCCGTCTGAGACTTCTTTTGCATCCTCACCCTGCTTTACCTGTTTACCACTCCAATAAGTAGACTGCCTCGCAGGGAGGAAGCAAAGGCATCCTGATCTTCGGGTTCGTTCTCCCACCCCCACACCACCCAGACACAGACCTGACTGCTCAAACAAGGGGTCTCTGCTTGCTCATTCACTCCTCAGTACTTCAGCAGGAAAGTGGGCTGTTCCCTCTGGTCCTGATGGAGCTACTCAACCCAAGTCTACCTATGTAGGACCAGGCAGGCCTGGAGCTCTTCTCTACCCTGATCTTCATTGGAAGGCATGTATAGCACATTTATCTCTGAGAATCCACCGCTCTATCAGGCATGGCTCCAATGATCTCTCTCTAAACTTTGTGGTCATTTGTAATGCAGAAAGGAGCAGCAAACAGGTCTCTATACCACGTGACAATGTTTTGATCTCCTTATAGTTCAAATGACATCATGCAGTGTTGTTGCCATGAGGGTTGAACAAGGACCAAAGACAGCTGCCACTATGCAAGGATGAATGATTTTCGGAAAGTGACTTGCAACCTTATTTCCAGATGGCAACCTGATTTGGATTTTTCTACTGATCGGTATACCTGTACTTCTACCTAGGACACAAGTGCCAGGAATGGATGGGAGCTGTTGGAGTTCTGTACCTTAAGCCAATGATGGTTGCTGTTTCCCTCCCATTCAGCCTACATGTTTGTCTTCTCTAAGCTTTTTATAGATGTGGTCCCCTTTTCTACGAGCTGCAATTGTCCAGTTACACAAAAAGAAGAAAAACGAGCAGGGAACATGAGTTGTGGTCACATTACCACCTATTTTGTTGTGTTGCTACAGTGGAAATATCTGTTATATATTAAATACGACACTCACTCAGACTTAAAACCTTGGAGCTGTCGGCTTGTCTTTGTCATTTTCAGAACTCTAAACAAGTTGCATGTCTGTCAAAGAAATGAATGAAAGATGCAAGCATGTGATAATGGTCCTCTATCTTCCCTGCTGTAGGTCAGTGCAGCTCAATGGCCAGCCCTTAATGATGGTGGACGACGGGACCCTTCCAGAACTGAAGCCCCGCCCCCTTCGAGCTGGCCGGACATTGGTCATCCCTCCAGTCACCATGGGCTTTTATGTGGTCAAGAATGTCAATGCCTTGGCCTGCCGTTATCGATAATCTACCCTCTGCTTGTGAGCTGCTGGTGGGCCTGCTGGACTGCCCTCTACTCTTCACCCTCGTAGCGCCCTTATTCCTCAGCCTCTGCTCCCACCCTGCTGGAGACAGCATAGACTTCTCTCCAAAGAGACTAAACGCCATAGTGTGAGCTTAGCCTAGGTAGGTGGCATCCATCCCTAAGGAAAATGTAGACTTGCACCGTTCCTATGCAAAGATAAAGGTGTGTGTCTGTTTACACACGCCTTGCAAACAGGCTGGCAGCATGCTTCCAGAGCAGAGTTTTCAAACAGCTGCCTGTAGTCCTGATCACACAGCAATGTAACTGCAAATGCCCAGCCCTAGCCCACTGCCGCTGTTGCCCTCAGCAGGGACATTGAAGGAAAAGGCATGAGGGCTGCAAATCCAATCCTCCTGTAGCTCCCCCTTTGTCTGTTTCCTGCTGCTGCCTTGGGTTTCCTGACACCTCTCTTCCCATGGGGAGCAGATGGGTGAGTCAGCTCTGGCCTGCTGGGTGAGCTGTTTATATAATTTCCTGGCTGATGTATGAGTGTGTGCATCTGGGTTTCTGACAGTGGCATCCATCACTGGCTATTCCTCTGGGAAGCGGGTGCTTCACAAGTAGAATTACAGTCATACTCCAAAGTCTGTAAGGTTCTATTCCTCTGTGAATCTAGATTCCCCCAGGCTTAGAATGGGAGTCGGGTAACAATATTCATTGAGTGGAGAGCAATGTATTAGGCTCCACAAAAAGAAATCATCATTCTTCATGTTGCCAGGAGGGAGAGAATTGTAGTACAAAGAAAAAGCACATGGCAGCATCAAGTACACACACACACACACACACACACACACACACACACACACACACACACACCAATTTAATAAAGCAGTTAGGACCTTGCCCTCAAACAGAAAGGTTTTCAAAGACTCACGACAGTAAGCCCTTTGTTGTTTGATTGACCAAAACCATTTAGAAGAAGAAGGTGTGAATCAAAGTCACTGTAAACATAGCCAAACCTTTCTGCCTGCTTGCACATAGCTGAGTCTTGGTGGCATTTACTAAGGAGAAATCCCATCTGGTCATTACAGATGACCAGATCCATCATACCCCAGGTCATGCACTTAGGCGTGGTACGAAGTTTTCAGTTAGCTCCATTGAAGAAGAACAGGGAGTTGGCATGGTAGCAAAACTGGAGATGATAGATGAAAGGGTCTGAGTTGGACAGGCACGAGGACGGACAAAGTCTGTGGCCGAACGGGGGATGGGAAACAAGCTGCAGTTGCTGACCTCGGGATAAAGGACAAGAATAGTGCTGTGTTTAAGGAGGAAGGGATCCTTGACACTCTCCTGGGTTCCAGGTAAGTCTGGTGACACAGCTTTGATGTGAGCAGACAGGCCCAGGAAGCTGAGGCCACTCACTGAGAGAAGCAGCAGGGGTGTGCCTAAGATGCTGAAGAATAAGGATTTGGTTGGCAAAGTGAGGAAGGTCAAACAAACAAGGTGCCCAAAGCTTTTCAGCTGGGAGAACTGGGAATTTGAGAGATGGGGGCCGCCCATCTCAGTCTACCTACAAGGGAGACAGTGGGATGGGATTTTGATGTGTTTATTTTCAGTACAGGAGGAGCATCACACAACACAGGAGGTACATCAGGGCAAACGAGAACGGAAGAAGACTGAGGATGGGCTGGACCCCTCAGTGGTCAGCTAGGAAGCATCTGGAGATGGTGGCCCATGAGATTGCTTACCCAGCAAGGCTCCCAAGGAGCTTCCCATCCCCCACCTTCCCTGGAAGCTCCAGCTCATAGGGAAGCACTGACAATAGAGAGAGGAAGGAAGGGAAGGAGGGAGGGAGAGAGGGAGGGGGGAGGAAGGGAGGGAGGGAGGGAGGGAGGGAGGGAGGGAGGGAGGGAGGAAAGAAGGAAAAGAACATGTCAGCCAATGTCAGGAAGTATGGGAAAGGAAAAGGGACAAACAGATGGATTTTCCTTGAACACATATCAAGATCTTTTCTAAGTACCTGTTTGGTGGGCACCCGCAGAGCCCCTCATAACAGCAAGGTAACCAGAGACCCCCAGTGCCAGGCCCTGGGCTAGTTTGCTTTCATGTATAGAAGCTGTAAAGCTACTCTTGCCACCTCCATGCACCTGTGAGGCCAAGGAAGGGTCCTTACACTATCTAGCATCACCCAGTGGAATGGGTTTGTTCCAGGAATAGTCCAGAACCATCCTATTTAGTCACCAAGCTCAGTGGCTTTTCATGCCACAGACTCACCCCCTCAATCCGGTAGACTCTGCCTGCCCAGGGTAGCCAAGACTTCCAGAGCCCGGTGCAAACACATTTTCTGTAAATAGGGGTCGGTTCTTCACTAAGCTTTGCAGAATGTAATCATTTCTGCCGCTTTTGTCTTCCTCTGTGAATTAAATGCCACACCCAAGAGGTTGAAGTATTGTTTGTTTTTGAGCTAATGGGGGGGGCAGGGGGAGCACTGGAATTTGTCTCCAGAGCCTGGCGGTTCTTTCTTCACACACACTAGAACATAGTGCTACCTCCAGGCTTCTGTCCTGATGCCCTGGGGGAGGGGAGGGGAGGGGAAACAGTTATTAAACCAGTGATATTGCTCTTTATAGGGACTCTGCCTTTCACATACACCCCCTACAGACACACACACACACACACACACACACAGTCTGGTAAACAGCATCACAACCCACAGCAGGAGTGCAACAGGGTGAGGCTGCTGGAGAAGAAAGTAAAGCATTTCTCCAGCAGCTTCTCTGGGTCAGTTTTCCTTCCTCGAGCAAGATACAGCAGAGATCATGAGAGACTTAAGAGCCCTTCTTTTTAAACCAAAGAATGGGCTTGTGGAAATGCGTATTGAAAGAGTAATCACGCATAATGAGAAGTCTGTGCCTTTTGTTGAGATGGTTTTCTGCTCCTCTTGCCTCTAGGAATGATTTTCTTTCTCATTTCTTATCACAAAGCCTCAGAATAAATTCTCTTTGTTATTGGGAGAGAAAGTTCCCATTTTTCTAATGCCCTGCAAAAAGCTGCCGCTGTGGGATATTAGTGTTATCTCTAGCTAGAGAGAGGCTTGAAAATATCAGACTCAAGCAACTGTGAGACTAAAGATGGGGAGGGGGTGGCTCCCAAGACCAGGATTCCTTCTGCTGTCTTGCCCTTCCTGGATGGACCCTCTGCCCCCGAGAAGGGTGGACTCACTCAAAGTCCTGTACTCTCATGCAGGACAAGGGTAGCTGATAGGTTCTGCCTGAAGGTCGTCCACACTGCAAGCACCAGGGCTGAACACTGGTCACCAAGGCTGTTAACCACTCAGTGTCTGCAGCCAGTGTACTCTGGGCCCACCAGCATCTTCAAGCGCTGTCTGTACGCAGGTGTCCTGTATGCACACACACTCAGGCTACAGGCTTGTGCCTTGCAGTTCATGGAGAGTGGCTTCCTTTCTGAAAACAAAGGCCAGCTTGACCTCTGAGGAAGTAAAGGCAAGCCAGGTAGATCCCTACCATGGCCAAAGTACAGGAACAGGGGAGGACTTTGATGTTTTGAGGTACCAGCACGCAACCCAAAGTGATAGTGATGTATCCCTGAGGAGGAGAGGGGAAGGAAGAGCATCCTCCAGTCTGCTCCTCTGGCCCAGTATGAGCTTCCTCTAGCCTACTTTCTAGTTCCACACCCTCCCTTCGCCAGCCAGTCTGTCCCCAAGGGAGATCCAGCCCAGAAAACCCGCTGTTCTGAGACAGTGTTCTGAGACCCGCTGTTCAATTGTAGGATTATTTGTGCCCTTTTCTTAGGCTTTATTCATTGGAAAGATAGAAGTATTCCAAAAAGCAAAGCCAGAATGAGTTATCCCGGTATAAAGCCCAAACAACCTGAACATTTAGAGTGAAGGAAATACCCTTCCCTTGTCTGTATTTAGACCCTGTTGTCACCAGGAGGATTAGAGAAGCCCCCACACCCATCCAGATAAACAGAACAAAATGGGCTTAGACCTGGGTCTGCTCAATGTCAAAACCTGCTCAGGTGACACCCTGCCATTATCACGGTAACAGCCACCCTTTCCTCAACTCCCTGTTGACCGCCACTTGCTTTCTCAACACCCCCTGTATGTCCCACAGAGAACTCACTGCCTGCCTGGGTAGCAGATGACCTCAGGTTTGTAGTGAGGAAGGCTGTGACTAGCATCTACAGCCCAGTCTCACCGTAGCCTGCAGTGGCCTGCCTCCCTGCTCTGCTTCTCTGGGCTTCTCTGTAGGACAGTCTAAGGACCATTCCCACCACACTGACCCAGCCTTAGGTAATGATGCTTGGTGTTTCTGCATCCTGGGCTGGAAGGGGCAGAGCCAACCAGTGCTTCCATGGCCCTGTCTCCCTCCCTCCATCACTCAGGTTTGGAAGCCCCTGTATCCGCCCACACTGAACAGTAAATGGTACCCAACAGCCTAGCAGTGATGGCACATGCAAATACTTGCAAACTGTACTCTGAAACATAAGGATAAATCAAGCACCTTGGCACCACTTTCTTCTAAACACCAGAGAAGTCCATGAGAGAGCTGTGAGCATGGGAGGAGTGGAGAAGTTTCCCTTTGCCTAGCTCATGAATTCCTCCAGGTCCCGTGAAACATCTGTGGAAAGGGTACCCTCCAACAACCCAAGTCACGAACGTTATTCTTCTAATTATTATTCAGGAAAACATGCTAGGGTTATTTTTTGAGTAGTAAATGTTGTGTCATAGATTATACTTTGGGAAGAAATAGAAGCCTTAATTTTACTCATCTGGAGGCTACCTAATGAGCACAGGAGCACCTCCTGGGGAAGACTGCCCCTGAGCGGGATTCTAACAGGTGTTCATTTTCCCATCCAGAACCCACATTAGAGCGCGGTTTATGCAAACCTGGTAATTGCAGGGAGTTTGAGTCCATGAGGTCGTTTTTATCCTGAGGTAATGTTTTGTAAGAATAAAATATGACTACTTTCTCTTTCCGTTGTCAGCATGTTTCGTGGGGAAAGAGGGGCATCAGCTTTCAGCACCACACCTGGGACCTAAATCTGACTGTGTGAACACTCCCCAACGAGCTTCGCTTCAGCTATTAGAAATTACACTTCATAGTTCTAGTTGGATGTCATTGATGTGATGGTTAAGGAAGATGTGACTATAATAATATGTAAACACCATAATCTTGATGGCTAGCACGGTTTAGTTCACAACTCACCTAAAGCTTGGCTGGTGGGATGTGAACGGGGCAGTGGCTGTTTCATATCGTCACTAGCAGTCACACTGATGTGGACAAGCTGTCACCTTCACATTTTCCTTCACCTAGAGTTGTTGACAAAAGAGAGAAAGCATGGAGGATCAAGTGAGAACAGTTAGGGGACTGACCTGGAACTAGCAATAAAGCCCCTTCCCCTCAGTCCCACTGACCCATCTGGAACTGGGGTCTACAAAATAAAGTTCTTGCCCGGAAAGCCACTCTCCAGCATCGGCTTGGTGGAAACCAAGCACAAAATGCTGAAGGATGGTGGGAGACCGGAGAATGCATCCATGGCAGGAGCTTCTACCACTGTTGCTATCTGGTGACTGTCACTGCTTGTATGGTGATAGCGAAATCTACAGAACCTGTTACACCGTCCACAGCGACATAAACGAGTTTTTGTTCTCCACCTGCCCCACCCCCGGAGTCCTGAGGGTCCCAGTCCACAGCTCATTTTTATCAGAGAACAATCAGCAATGTTCTGTGCCTACAGTAGTGAACATTAGTACTGGATGCTGTGCCCTCTACTGGATATGTCCCAAACATACTTTTAAAACCCAAATGGTGCTGAGTGACTTTTCCTGGAAAGATGTGAACAAGGTCAGTCAGCCAAGACAAGGCATCAACAACAGACCAAAGAAATGATTCCCTCAAAGTCTAGCTTAATGAGCCAAAGAATTGACTGGGGTGGCTTCGGGAGCAGGGGCTGCTCACAGACAAGTGCACCACAGAGAGCACAACCCGGCTAGAGAGCACGCCGTGAAGGCAACGCAGGCAGCACCCCTCCAACCCCACCCCTCCCTGGAGTCTCCTCACCCTATCCCTAATAACCGTAGGGCAGGACGGTGGGAATCCTATAATCTGCTCCTGAGGCTTTTAAGTTTTGTGAGCTTGAACCTCATAAGCCCTTCCTCCCACTAAAGCATTTTAATTCAGAAGGAGCTATACAACAAACTCGAAGGTGGAGAACCAGAAGCCAGGTCCACATCCGGAGACCGTGGTATCTCTGCAAGGCTGATTCAGACTCTCTGGTCCTCAGAGCCCTCATCTATAAAATGATGATTTGGGGTTAGGTGCTCCCACAAGCATGGGGATTGAATCTCTAGCCAGGAGTGTCTGCATGCTTGTAACCCCAATGCTGGGGACAGGGCAGGGGCAGGAGGCGCTCTAGAGTTTGTTGCCAGCCAAACTGCATGTGAAGGGAGTGATCTTCTCTCAGGAGAAGAAGGCACAAAGGACAGAGCAGGACAAACAGCTCTTCTGGCCTTTGCACGTGCACTCATGGGCAAGCCCTACACCCCTTCCCCCCCACACACACACACACATAGAGAGAGACACAGAGACAGAGACAGAGAGAGACAGAGACAGAGAGAGACTTGCGCACACACACAATCATCACACATATACACACACACACACACATACAGAGACTTGCACACACACACACACATCCATCACACATATACACAGAGAGAGACTTGCATACACACACGCATACACACACACACACACACACACACACACACATCCATCACACATATACACACAAACTTGAATGATGACCAAATATTTTCCTGGTTCATAAAAACAGATAAGACTGAATTAACATCAAAACTGAAAACCCTGACACTTCAAATGGTATCATTAAGAAAGTGCTGATTCTGGAGAGTGGATCCCTGTAGCTTGCTAACCAGCCAGTCTGGCCTAATTGGTAAACTCTGCCCAGTGAGAGACCCTGCCTCAAAGGGGCTGTATGGCATTCTTAAGGATGACACTGGGCATGCAAGTGCATACACACGTACAGAGCATGCACACACATAAGCACACACACACATAAAACAGAAAGCAAAAAAGACCACATAATAGGAATTAAATATGTCTGTGTGTATGTACATATAACTTAACTCATCTAAAGCAAAGAATTCTTACAATCCAATAATAAAGACAATTTAAATGGATAAAAATAATGCCAATAAAAGGGGTAAAAGATATGAATAGATACTTCTTTGAAAGCAACTAAAAAAGACACACAAATGAAGAGAAAACACATTAAGAAATGGTCAGCACCATTCTATAGTCATTGGTCAAAGGGAAGTTACTATCACCAGGTAACATCTACTATAATGGGTATCAATTTTTAATGGGTAGCAGTTACTTAAGTTCACAAACTGTTTGAAACAAGAGGGAGACACGGAACCCCCTGGGAAGAGGTGCTTGCCATGTGGCTGCTCCGTGTGGTCCAACTGGGCTGGGCAGGGTGTGTGGTGAAGGGAGGGGCAGGAGCGATGCTCTGACAAATGAATCGCTCCAGTGGCAGAGCACTCACTCTTGGCTTCTGCCTCTCATGGTGGGGTGTTAATGCCGCTCTGGGACATCTCTGCATCTCTTTCCCTTCTGGGTCGGATGCAAAGTTCCCCAAAGGCACCAAGGCATCGGGTGAGAACTTGGGTAGGCATCCAGCCCCTTCTGCGGACTACATTGGTCCCATTCTCTATTTTGACCACTTCAAATATACACAAAATCTAAATAGGTTGCCATCACAGGTTCAAGGCAACATCCCTAATGAGTGCGCAGCCCTCAGTCGGATTGGTAACCCCTGTAAATGAAGGAGCACACGTGAGGCCATTGGGTTTCCTGCATGGGCCCTAAGTAAGGGAAAGCACTCACAAAAAGGCAGCTTTCACCCACAACCAGATTTAGCAACAAAATTAGAGACTGGGAAAGGCCCGGTAGAGGCCCAAGGGAACCTGGGTTCTGCTTCTGTTCGGCCCCTCTTCAGCAAGTTGGTTCTCTCTGGGACCCCAGTTGCCCCTTCTGTAAATCTGTGACGAGTCGCTTTAACTATGTCAGGCAGAAAAGGCCTTTGAGAGAAGTGTCGCCGGCCCGCAGCAGGTGCCTTTAATGGCAGTGGGAGCCCTCCTAATGCCAGGGGGAATGTGGCACCACTGCACTCCAGCAGCCGCAGGCCGGTGACTTGCAAGAGCAGCAGCCTGTGGAGCAAGGGCAATGCCAAGCAAGACCAATGCCAGACAGGGCGGGGCTCGAACCCACTCAGACAGCCCGAGTCATGTGACTGGGTCACGTGGTCTCACCCGGAAGCGTGCTGCGGGCTGGCTACATGCTGGGCGCTGAGAGCCGCAGATCTGGTACGTGGGCATCACGGGTGTCCTAGCGCTACCCTGGGTCGCCCCTCGGTGGGCGCCTCCGTCGCCCAGCCCGGAGAGGCCCGGGAGTCCCCGGGAACGGCCTCAGTGTCATGCGCTTTCAGATCGGGCGCCACTTGCCAGGCCTTAGTCCCCGGCTCACCGTGAAATTCCGGGAGTTGTGGGGAGGGGACGTGAGGATTTGAGGGTGACATTGCTTGCTGGAGTGCTAAGTAAGCAGCCTTTGGGCGGAGCACCGCCGCGACGCGGTGCTAAGTGGCTCGGAGCGAGACTCCATTCTAGGCTAGGAGCATCAGTTTCTAGTCCCTACCTGCTCGCCCCCACCCCTCACTAGGCTGTAGTGGACAAGACAGAGGCCACAGGGGCAGTTTGCTGGGGACAGTGAGAGCGCTGTGGTCCCGGTGGTAAAAGCGGGTGCAGCGGATTTTCTCAGGTTGGCAGTTCTCCGGAGTTCCCTCTTTTTAGAGCAAAATGTAAGGAGAACAAAAGTAAGAAAATGAGGTTAGCAACTTTAGGAGATAATCTCCCAAGCAAGAGAACCTGGTCCCCACCGAGAAGCATGCCCGTGTTTTCAGGAAGTTGTCATTAAGGCCAAGCCTGAGGGTGGTGCAGCCAGGCTCAGAGTTCCATTGCAAACGATGAACCCATAAGAGTGAAACTTCCTCGTTGGTTTTAGATTTTCTTGCCTTTTATCAAAAAAGGGAGGATTCCGGAGTGAATTTGTTTCTCCTGTTATTTGAAGCTGGGAAAGAAGAATGATACCCACTCTTTATTCTTGTCTGTAAGCTGAGCCTTCTAGCTGGGTCTGGGTGACTCCCTGTAAACGGGGGAGGGGGAGGGGGAGGGGGAGGCCCGGAGGAAGGTGCAGGAGGAGGGGGAGCTTCAGTTGCTTGGTCTCCCAGTAGGAGGTTGAGTCGAATATGACCTAGGAAAGCCAAACTAGGACCAAACCCTAATGTTGTTAGATTGTGGCACCTTCCTTCCCATCACGGGCTCCCAACACTCGCTCCCAGCACGCTCGCTGGAGCTGCTCAGGGTGGGTTTGCTGGTCACACCATGTGTTTGAGTGACCCCTCCTGCAGCGGAGGAGGTAGAAACTAGTGTGTCATCGACACCCGCTCCACATAAAGGGCCCCCAGGCTCATGGTCCCTTTTCAGCCCTTCCCCAGCGTGTCCACTCTCAGGAACAGGCAGCCGTGGAGACCAGAGCCTCTGCATGCTTCCACGCCCTCTCTGCCCTAAGCATTTGCAGGCCCAAGGATGCTGTGCTGTCCCCTGAACTGGTCAGAAGCTAGCTCCCTGGAAGTTCTGCTGTGTGTCTCGCCAAGGTAAAAAGATGTTCCTCTCCTGGGGTGGGGATGGGAAGATGGGGCAGCTCCCACTTTGGGGCTGTGGAAAACAGAATAAGGACAGTGGACGGAACCTCTGTGGGCTTTGTACACCTCTCTTCCCCACCCTCCTTCTCCAGCCGCAACCCTTACGTCACTAAGGTGACATAAGGGTGTAACAAAATGAGACCAGGATGGCTCTCACTGTGGTGGCTGGCATGCACCAAAGGACTCGGTGAATGTCCAGCAGGCTGAGGCTCTTCTCCTTACTCAGGCTGAACTCACAGATCTGACCTTTGCTCTTGCTTCTCCCTGGAAGATGAAGTGTGTGTTGGTGGCCACTGAAGGTGCAGAGGTGCTCTTCTACTGGACAGATGAGGAGTTTGAGGAGGACCTCAGGCTGAAGCTCAGGCAGTCAGAGAATGAGGAGGAAGAGGAGGAGGTAAGTGCAGCATGGGCTGTCCCAGGAGGGATCTGTAGAGGAGCCACACAAAGCCACCTATGGCAAGGAGGCCCCAAGGCTCCCTACTGACCATCAGGAGGGCTCGGCAGGGATTATGCTCGCCCAGCAGGAGGGCTGGCTGCCTGGCCAGCTGAAGCAGCCTTTCGATGTTCTGAGGAGTATGTGTTCACACCTAGCCAGAGCTATCTATGCCAATGAGGGGGAAAGGAGGTCAATTTTAACTGCACAGCAGGGAAACCTAATATCCAGTTTTCTAACCCAAAAGCTTGGCATTCGCATAAAGCATTCATTCTGAACAGCTCTATTAAGATATACTAGACTAACTGTTGTCTGTTCGTGTTTAAGGTATACGATTTAATGTGTCTGTATCTGTGATTCGAGCTGCCTGCCGCCCCAAAAGTTGTAACCCCTTTGCCACTTCTTTACTCCCTAAGAACCAATAAGCACCTTGCTCTCCTGATGAGTCTGCACCTGGAAGCATCGTGCACACCATGTGTGGGTTTCATTTTGTGCTGTGTTTTGTTTGAGCTGGCTTCTTTCTCTCAGCGTGATTCGTTGTCTTCATCCATCTCGGCACCTACCAATCACTCCGTCTCCCTTTCTGTGTAGCATTCCACCGTACCCACAGGCCACAATTCGTTTCTTCTTTCCCACTTGGTGTACATTTAGCTTGTTTCCAGGTTTTGGTTACCATAAACACACTGGCTTTGAGCACACATCTTTACATGGATTTGGACTCTGTGGGTGTTTTTGGTTTTATGTGTATGGATGTTTTGCCTGCATGTGTATCTGTGCAACATTTGCATGCTGTGCCCACTGAGACCAGCAGGGGGGATCAGATCACCTGGAAACCGGAGTTACAGATGACTCTGGATTGTCATGTGGGTGCTAGAAATAGAATCCAGGTCCTCTGCCAGAACAGCAAATGCTCTTAATGTCTGAGCCATCTCTCCAGGCCCTGTGCTCCTTAAGAGACCCCCTGGCCCTGGGGCTGGAGAAACCCCTCAGCAGTTAAGAGTGCTGGCTGCTCTCTCATGTCCTCGCAGATACTTACTATTCATTCTTTTTAATTTTAGCCAGTTTAATAGATGTCAGCTAGAATCCCATATTTTATTTTTTTATCCTTTGGTGACTAATAACTCTGGGAGGCTTTTCATGTGCTATTTGACCATATTGTTTCTCATATTTGATCTATATAATCAGACTTTCCTTTGGGCCACCAGCCAGCCCCCAAATAATGACACGAAGACTTACTATTAATTAGGAAAGTTTGGCCTTAGCTTAGGCTTGTTTTTAACTGGCTCTTATAACTTACATTAACCCATTCTGTCATTCTGCATTCTGTTACATGGTGCCCGTCCTGCTTCTTCTGTCTCCTGGCATCTCTCCTGCATCAAGAGTATCTCTTCATTCCTCTCTCTGTGCCCAGAAGTCCCACCTATAACTCCTGCCTAGCTATTAGCTGTTCTCCTCTTTATTAAACCAATCACAGCACATATACTATACAAATATCCCACAGCAGATCTGTTTTCTCAAGTTGCTCTTATGGAATTTTTCAGAATTTCTTACATAGTTTGGACGTGTCTTCTATTAGATCTCTTTTGCAAATATTTCCCTTCAGACTGTGGCTTGTCTGTACATGCTCTTAAGAGTGCCTTCCAAGAGAGCTGAATTCTGTGGGTGACCTTTGTAATACTCTCATAGAACTGGAGCTGTGCAGGGCAGAAGACAGATGAGGGAAGGGCTCCTTGCTAGGACCACCACATCCAGAAAACAGTTACAACTGTACCCAGGGATCCATATGTACATATGGAAAAATACTTTATTTATTCTACGACATGTGAACTTCATGAATGTCCTAAAGGAGCGCATATGGTTAAAAGTATAGCTTGACAGATTGACAGAGAAGGTGCCTCTTGCACACAGAATGTTAAGCTGTGTCTGGACAGTGAGTTAATTTATGATGCTAGGCTGACCGTGGAGGGACAGAGATAGGCTCACAGGGTGAGATCTGCCGCACTGTGCGTGCTGCATTGAGATTGACCGCCTGGGAACCCCAGCCAAGGTGTATCCTCAGTGCATCCATAGGAATACATTTATTGAGTAGGAACATGCCTTCGTCACATCTTAGTGTATAGACCTGGTGATAAACTTAGGGATCTGTTGCTTTGTGTTTCCCTGTAAGCTGAGCATCGAGGGAATGCAGAATTTTAGTTGTAAATACACCAGGACTTCTATTTAGCATCCTCCTGACATTTTTGTCCTCTGTGAAATTTCTGTTGCCAAGGAAGACAGGATTACAATTTTGTCTGACAGATTAAGATGGTGTGGTGTATTCTTCATTATCAAAATACTCATATAGCGTGGGGTTTTAGTTGGTGAATATTCACAATGTGGGGGAAAGCATGGTACACACGGTATAATCTCAATTCCCTATATGTATGTACACTTACAGCCTCTAGAAGGACACATGGAGCTGAGACGCTTGTGACTGGGAGACTGTTCTTGGTTCTTGTGTTTTGTTTCCTGTGATGCACATACTACAAAATAAATAAAAGCTTCCTGTAAAGGCTTTTTAAAAATGCCTTCAAAGAGCACACGTCCTTAGTTCTGATAGCACAATCTTCCATTCTTTTGCAACTGTGGATAATTATTTTGGTGACACATCTAAGAAATCTTCACCTAACTTAAGATCACAAAGAATTTTCCCCATATCTTCTTCTGGGATTTGTCTAGTGTGGGGCTTGTTTTATTTGGGGGTTTTGTTGTTTTTATTGTTGTTTAACTTTTATTTATTTTTGTATATTCATGCACGTGTATGCACATGCCATAGACCATATGTGGTGGTCAGAGGACAACTTAGGAAAGTCAGTGTTTCTCTCTACCATTTTTGGGGACCAAACTCAGATCATCAGGCTTGGCAGCAAACATCTTTATCCACAGAACACCTCCAGCTCCTATCCCTGTTCAGACAAGATCTCACTAGAAAGCTCAACAACCTCTAACCTGCAATTGTCCTCCTCTATCTCCCAAGTACTGGGATGACAGGCACATACCTCTGTGATAGATTTAGCTTTGAATTTCATATTAAAACCAATGACCCTTTTGGACTTGAATGTAGTGTAAAGTATGGCTGAAAGCATTTCTGTGTATGGATGTCCATTTTATAAATATTACTCAGAAATGGTTGCCATATTCTCTTATTGAATTCCCATTCTGCATTTCACAAGAGTCATTTATTTTGCATTTTTTCGGGGTTACTTTTGGATTAAATTTTTTTTATTATATTTTCAATGATCAAACCATTCTTGCATTTCCTGGACACACAATCTAGCTGCTTCCAGGATCCAGGGATGAAGCTAAGGCCTGGTTGAACTTATGCCCTTCACTGAACACATCGCCCTCACCATCAGTGAGTGATGCCGTTGACCTTTGTTAAGAGAAAACAAGACTCCAGAGATCCTGGACATTCAAATAACTTTCTAAACTAAAAATCTAGGCCTGTCTCTTTGGCACTTTTAGCTTTTTTAAAAGTCAATACATCTAATCTTTAAGAATTTATAAGAAATATTTCAGTTCTTCCTCCAAATTAAAACCTGGTACAAGAACAAAGTCCCAAGTTTTTAGTTCCTAAATAGCTAGTGTAAAGTAACATGTCCTCTGGTGTTGTTTGTGTGAATAACTTAGTCTCTGCTGAGTAATGGGCATTATTATAGCGGACCTGAAAGCACAGAGTCGTTATTAATAACTCATAATCCCATCACTGGGTACTATTGGCTCCTTGACATCCCTGCTTTAGGTCCATACCTTTTATATAGTGAAGATCAGACCACATTTACAGTTTTATTTCTTGATTTTTTTTTTAACTTTATTATATCAGATCATTTTTGCATGTTGTTATGAACTCAAATGCATAATTCTTAATGTTACCATTCTATCCAAAGATGTGAATAAATGTGTCTTCATTGAACTATTTCTCTAAATATCTGAAAAGATTGTATATACATATGAATGCACATATATGCACACACATATACATACATGTATATCCTAGATAGCTGTCACTGTGGGGAACATTTATTTGTGCTTGAACTTTATCCAGTTGTGTGATATGACTATTTCTAGAAATAAAAATGAGTCAAAAGACATTCAAAAATACTTCAACACTTTATAATTTACCAAGTAACACATAAGAATATTCTTCTATACTCTATATATATTAAAAAATGTTGGTCTCAATAGAAAAAACTGCTGCCTGCAGGGTGAGTTATTGTACTCAGCCTAGACTTTGTTTTTCTTGAATGACTTTCATTATAATTTGTGACAGCTAAAGAAAACAATAGAACTTGAATAAATCACAAGGACTTGCTCCTACCTGTGTTAGGGGCAGTCATTTAACAGATACCGAGGGCTGGAGTTTGCTGACCCCTCCGAATACAGCAGTAAGCACTGCAATGTGGTCCCTGCTCTCAGGGAATGTCCATCCAGGGAGGAACCATGAACAGTGCACCCTGTGTCGCGTAAACCCCACCAGTGCAGGCTGACCTCTACCGACAGACAGAACCGAACAGGCTGCAGAATGCGAGTGACAGGAAGGTAGGCCAAGGGCGTCAGCAAAGACGCTGTGCAGTAGACCTCAGGGGCGGGACCTAGACTTGGCTTCCCAGAAGGTTAGCAAGGAAAGTGCCTGGTCCTGCTCTGGGCACTCATTGCTGGTGACAGTCAGCCTCTTGCTTTCAAAGTGAGGGATTCCTCCGTTCTTTGTGTATCTCAACACTCCTCCCCATGAGGAGCCAGCTTCCTCATGTTGCCTTTGAGTCTTGTGGAATCCACAAGATCAGCCATTTCCTGCCTTCTCTTCAGTCCAGCATCCGGGTGGAACTGGAGTCTTTGCTCAGCCTCCCCCAGCATCTCACAGACTCTTCTGTCTGCTTTTCCCTTTTTCCACTGGGGAGGGGAGGAGGAACAGTGGGAATGATGAGAAGTATGTCCAAGTAAACGCATGCTTGTTAGTGAACAGAGGAAGTCCAGAAGTGGGGGTGGGGGGTCATTCATAATTCCTTTATACAGAAGTAACATCATGAATGGGTTTCTTTGTGCTTTTCAATACGTGTGGGTTTCTTCTGTGCATTTTAAAATATAGAGCATTCACACCCTTCAGCATAGACCCTATGTCAGAGGAATTTCCCATGTTGTTGAAACAGTAATATTTTAAGTAGCTGTGTGGATTCTGCTCCTTAGCTAAGAGCCTCATAAACAACCTCTTTTTACCACAGAAATGTTTATGTGGTCCCTGGCATGTAGATGTAAAAGTAGATGAGGAATCAGATACTTGCTGATAATAAATCATTAATTTTTTTAATAATTCATTTGTATACATACAAATTAATTAATGGAAGAGGAAAGTAGTGTTAAACACTAATGGCATGGGTGTACTTGTTTATTTTTATAAAAGAATAAAAACCTGGGGCTGGAGAGATGGCTCACTGTTAAGATCGTTTACTGTTCCCTTAGCGATCTGAGTTCAGGTCCAGCACCCATAGTAGCACTAACACCCACTTGTAATTCCAGTTCCAGGTTATCTGGTGCCCTCTTTAAACTCTGCAGGCACTTGCATGTGTACTGGCATGCATGAGCGCGCACGCATGCACATGTGCACACGCGCACACGCACACATACACACATTTAAAATAAATCTCTTTAAAAACTAAACTTTCCCCAAACTGTTTGGTATTGCGGCACATGAAGCATCTCCAATATTGCTGAGATGATTGACATTTTTATTTGATTTGATAGTTGTCGATGTTGAGAACAGCACTTCACCTAAACATTAAGACAAAACAGTACAAGTATGCTTACTGCCATTTCGTAAATCTGTGATAATTCTGCCTAAACCCAAATCAAAATTTATCTGAGTATTTTTATGAAATTAAAGTCAACCACTCGAATACATATTTTTTTAAATCAAATATTCTAACACAATACAGTCTGAGATACAGTAATTTATTACATGCACGGGAGTGGCAATAAGTCTTTGCCTTTCATAAGTAAATCACAGGTTTCTATAAAAGCAGAGCACTAGCGCGTACAGTAAGAAGCCTAAACTCGGTAGCAGAGAGGAGTCTCCGATCTGAAGTGGGGATTTAAAGGCTGCGCTCATCGGTGCTTTGTGGCATGGTGACATGAGCAGCAGAGAGCAGGCTGGCGTGTTAGGACCAGAGCTTCCCTCGAGCCTCTATGCTTTTTATTTGGAATTAGTTCTGATGGTTGTGTATTCAGAACCTTGTTACTGTTGCCAAATATTTTCAACCCCTTTATTTGGTTAGTCAAACCTGTGTGAAAACTGTGACCTCCCGTGTAAGAAACTGTGGTTTGGGTGTGTTGCTTACTTAGCTGTTCCTCTAGGATTGACCAGTTCTCTTTTCCCATGTGTTTGAAATTGCTGTTGTGAACGTGCCCGTGCTCATACTTGGTTTCTTGGGATAAAGTCCCTGAAGTAGTCCGTGTCTACAAATGCTGTGGAATTTAATGTGTCTAAGAGACCTCCTTAGAATCATTGACTTCTCAATTAAATGCTCCAAGCGCTCTATGGGGGTGACGTGGCTCAATGTTGTACAGGTCTGGCCAACCTTCTAACACTGGGACAAGATAGTATCTGCAAAGTTCATGCTTGATAAACCGTGCAATTGAATTACAAAAGAAAAAAAAGACATTCACCCAAACTACCCTCATGTTTTAAGCAAAGTTATGGCTTTGCGTTGGGCTGCATTTGCAGCTTCTTTTGGGTGCCTGTGGCCTGTGACTGTGATCAGACATAGCAACTTGAAGATTGCCTCCTGGGTTTGGATGCTGCGCTATAGTCACTAGTCTGAGCCCACCCTCCTAGGCACCACGAAAGGTTTGGGACAGTCGCTCCTCCTACCTTCTCCATCAGGGCTACAGTGGCCCCCTCAGGCAGGCCTAACCCTGCAGGTCTCTTGTGGTAAGGCCTGGGTCTTGTCCCCAGCATCTGGCACACTCTGAGACCTGTCCAAGCTATGAGTGTGTCCTGCCTTGTTTGTAGACATCATCCCAGTGTCAAAGTGCAGACGTCCCTGCAGGGTAGGCAGTGGTCTCTCCCTCTCTTGCAGCTCCCTGCCCTGGAGGACCAACTCAGCACTCTTCTGGCCCCAGTCATCATCTCCTCCATGACGATGCTGGAGAAGCTCTCAGACACATACACCAGCTTCTCAACAGAAGACGGCAGCCACCTCTACGTCCTGCACCTGGTAACTATATGGCCCCACGGCACTCAGCGAGCCCACAGTCCACTTCTGCCCTGTCCTTGGGAGCCCGAGTGCCTCTTTCTTACCGTGGCCTGTACAGCTCTCTGGAAGGCAGAAACTACAGCTTAGCTGAGTCCCCAGGGACCCTGAGACCTGGAAGGCCAAGGGAGTCACCCAGGGACCAACTGACACTACATGACCTCCCACAGTTTGGAGAGTGCCTGTTCATCGCCATCAACGGAGACCACAGTGAGAGTGAGGGGGACCTCCGGAGGAAGCTGTGTGTACTCAAGTACCTGTTCGAGGTGCACTTTGGGCTGGTGACGGTGGACAGCCAGCTCATCCGGAAGGAGTGAGTCTTGGGCCCCTGTGCTTCCTGGCATCAGTGCTATGTCCTCACAAGGGGCCTTAGCTTGTCCCTTCTGGCCTCTCAGAGAAGCTGTTTAAACTCTACAGAAAAAAATATGCAGCCACCTCCCCCCAACCTTGTGACATTCTAGGCCTACACTGAGCCTTGGTGACAGAGAATGGCATTATATTCCCCAGCATACATGAGCTGAGCAAGAAAGGACTGTGGAGAGGGGTGGGTTGAAATGTGGACTGAAAGTAGTAAGAATCAGGGTTGCAGCTGGGAGGTGGTGGCACACGCCTTTAATCCCAACACTCGGGAGGCAGAGGCAGGCAGATCTCCGTGAGTTCAAGGCCAGCCTGGTCTACAACAGCTAGTTCCAGGACAGGCTCCAAAGCCACAGAGAAACCCTGTCTTCAGAAAAAAAAAAGAAAAGAAAAGAAAAGAAAAGAAAAGAAAGAATCGGGACTGCCTGATTCACTAACAAGAATGGAAAAGTCATGTGGTTTGAAATGCTGTCTTGCGTCGTGAAGGGATGTGGGTACTTTTGCTAGACCCACCACACTGTTTTCATGGATCAGTTTAGCCCTAGTGGCTGTGGTGACCGTGACTATGGCTATAGCCATGGGTGCCTGACACAGCCACAGTGGCAGTGCTGGTCAATACCGAGTTTAACCCTGACTGTAGGCCAGGTTGTCTGTTTACAGAGCCCCGTAAGGTGCGAGGACCCTAGCAAACACAGGTGCCTTCTTGCCTCCTTCTGGCTGCCATTTATTTACTTACTTACTTAATTATTTATTTCAATGTGGGGAGCGAACTCACACCCTTACCCATGCTAGGCAAGTACTCTATCACTGAGCCACACCCCAACCCCTAGGTAGCCTCATATATGCATTCGAGAAGGAACCCAGGGAGTCACATAATTTCCTCCTGGGGCCTGAGTTCTGGTCCCTGCCCATGCTCAGAGCACACGGATGGCCTAACCATTTAGGTGTCCGATGCTGACCTGGGACAGGGTCCTTGGATCGGGGCTGGAGATGACCAGATTTCCACCGATGCCTGCTGACCCCGGTTCTTCCCCAGGCTTCGACCCCCTGACCTGGACCAGCGTGCTCGGGTGTGGAAGCACTTTCAGGGACTGCTGGGGACCTACAGCCACCTGCGGGAACAGGAGCAGAGCTTCGCTGTGGAGGTGACTTGGGTCTAGGAGTGTCAGGCCTGGGGGTCAGGTCACTGGAGGTGTCCAGCTGCAAGCATGGGCAAGAGGACAAGTGGACCTAAAATTCTCCCCGTTGTCCTGATCTCTCTGCCCACGCAGTGGACCAGGTACTCTAGTGTACCTTTCCAGATGAGCAGCTAGATTCTGGTGAGAGTTTGAGGGCATCGTGCGGGGCTCGCTGTTAGTCCCAGATGCCTGCGAAAATGGCCCCTTTGACCTCATCCTCCCAGGGAAGAGCCACATTGAACTTACAGGAGTGGAAAGCAGTGAACAGAAACAGCAGGGGAGGCAGCTGGCTTTGGTCAGTGTCCTCTTCACTCCCTTGTGGGCAAACACAGGGTCCCTCTGTGGGTCTCATCACGACATTCATCAGAGTGGGCAGGTGGGCTCATTAAGGGCAGGGTAGTCCTCACCCACCCAGATTCTTGTGGGGCAGAGCCAGGACAGGTGCTATAGAGTTTCGGCTCTTAACAAGTACCCAGTGATGCTGTGTGGTCTCATTATTCTTTGAAAACCTCTAAATTAGGTAGGGGAGGAGGGCTGTCTGTCTGCCTGCCTGCCTCTGTGAGTCTGTATGTGTATGTTTGTGTGTATATGTGTGTCTCTGTACATGTGTGCCTGTGTATGTATATGTATATGTCTGTGTGTGCATATAAAATGTGCTCATAGTCAGATATACAAGAAAATAAGCCACCATAAGTGAGAGTCAGGATATCAGGCAATCAATTACTAACAGGTTTATATACCAAGGAATTGGAATGACTAGATAAAATAAAGATGGGGCTGGAGAGATGGTTCAGAGGTCCTGAGTTCAATTCCCAGCAACCACATGGTGGCTCACAACCATCTGTAATATGTCCCAGTGCCCTATTCTGGTGTGCAGTGCAGGCATGAAGGAAGAACACTGTATATAATTAACACTGTATATAATATAAATTTTAAAAAATAGATATGAAAAGTTACACCACAAACAGAACTAATAATAAATAATAATAATAATAATAATAATAATAATAATAATAATAATAATACTCCAAAATGACCAGGCAGATTTTAAAAAGAACTCTGGCAGGTGGTGTAGCCATGAAAACTGGTGAAACAATTCGGGGAATGCTGAAGAACAAGTGAGACACGGCTGAAGAGAGTCTGTGAATTGGAAATGGGTCCGGAAGCATTTGTTTCCGAAGCCCCGATCATTCACTCTGCCAAGAAATGGACCTACTGTGTGCAGAAGATGGGTCAGACTAGAAATGGACCTACTGTGTGAAAAAGATGGGCTAGAGTGTGATGCCTAAAGACACCCCCTGTTCTTGAGAGGAAACCAGACTTACATACAGTCTAAATACACAGGGAAGTGGCCTGGTGCCACATCCTTCTCCATCAGAACCTGCGACAGTACAAAGGGTGGGGTGGCCAGCTCTTTCTTGGGCACCGGGAAAGGCTGCTGCAGGAAGAGGCCTGATGTAGTTAAGATGAACTCCAAACCCTCCCCAAGCCCACCAGCCCTGGAGGCTCTGTCATTGCCCGTCTTGACCACCTTCCTAGCAGGCCTCTCACTATACAGTGGTGACAAGGCCATCTGTCAGTCTCAGGACCCCTTGCGTCTAGTTCTGCATAATGTGCTCATAGCTTTGGAACATCTGAGATGCAGCTGGTCCAGACTCAGCTCTGCTGAGTGTCTAATGTAAAGCTTTGATAGCGCTACAATGGATCTGACGAATAATGCCTTTGAACATCATTTCTATTATGTTGATAATAGTGTGGAAAAGTCTCTTCACTTTTTTGTATTTGTTTATTTTGTGTGTGTGGATGTATGGTTGGTTGCATGGGTGACATCACATGCCAGGGCAGGTCAGAGGACAACCAGTAGGAGTCAGATTTCTCCTCACATTGTGTGGCTCCCAGAGGCCAACCTTGGGTTATCAGGCTTGGCAGTGGGCACATTTACCCACTGAGCCATCTCGCCAGCCCTGAGAAATGTTTTCATTGTTCCCAGAACCTACCTGCTGCTTTATTTGGACAGTGCTTCAGACTGTCTGGATGTCTCCTTGTGTTCACTGCCTTTTGCTTCCATGCTCTGACTGGCAGGTTTTCTGGTCCCGTCTATATCAGTTAGTTTGAAGGGACATTTCTTTGAACACTCTATTCCCGTGGGTCTCAGCTATTCCTCTCTAGTTCAGTGTCATATGTCCCTGCTTGGCACACACTACATGTCCCCTATGCATCGTTTACCTGCACTAGAGCCTGGACCCAGACAGGCTTGACCTTGGCCATCTTAGTCTCCCAGCTTCCCATACCTGGCATCAAGTTCGTGCTTGATGGGCTAAGGGAATGTCCTCTCCAGCACAGGATGACATACTGACATGCTTTCCTTTGCTGCCAATCCCTGGCTAGGCCGTGGAGCGGCTGATTCACCCCCAGCTCTGTGAACTGAGCATCGAGACGCTGGAGCGACACGTGGTTCAGGCTATCAACTCCAGCCCCGAGCGAGGCGGGGAGGAGGCCCTGCATGCCTTCCTGCTTGTGCACTGCAAGCTGCTGGCTTTCTACTCCAGGTAACCCTGAGGGCCTGACCTTAGCCACAACCCTTCCAGATCCTTCTCTGCAGAACCTAGACAGCCTGGGCCTGTCCCAGGCTCAGATCTCAACCTCAGCCCACCCCCTTCTTGGGGTTGGTTCTAACCAACACTTAAAGTCCCTGGGGCCTTCCTGGTGATGATTTTTGTTTTGTACACAACTCTGATTTTAACAATTAGTAGGCTAATCTTTAAACCTTGTATGTCTGCATCAAGAATATAAGCTGCATACTCACAGGCTCTCCTGCCCTGTCTCTGCAGCCATGGTGCGAGCACCCTGCGCCCAGCAGATCTCCTGGCGCTTATCCTTCTGGTTCAGGACCTCCAGCCCACCCAAGACACCACAGAGGAAGATGACAATGATGACAACAGCCCTCAGGTTGTCAACAGGTTTCAGAGCAGCACAAGGAGAACAGGGGCGTTTGTCCTCCGACTCTTAAGATGGAAGGAGAATTCTGGAGTGGGTGGTTGAGAGGATTGTGCAGACCCAGGGAGTTGGCCCTGGTTCAATACTTGAAATTTCTACTTAGCTGTGTGAACTTGCCACACACACGCTTGCCAATCTTAGAGCCTGGAGTCCCTTGTCTGTGCAGTGGAGATACTGTCACTTATGCGGGATCTAAGAAGTAAAGGGATAGACCACGTAGAGCCTGACAGTGCCTGACATACATAATCATGTCATCAATGATTCAATCATCAGGCCTGGTTCAGATACCAGCAGGTCAGAATTTCCAGGACCAGAGCACCCTGGACAGCTGGAGGGCCATGTCCCCAGGCTAGCTCAGGGTAAAGAGGAGGGCATCTCTAAAGAGCCGGGAGGCAGCGCAGTGGGAGCAGCCACATCAGTCTCGCTGACTGCATTACCCCGCCTTTCACAGTCTTCCGCACAGAGGAGACCCCTGAGAAGCCAAAACATCCCTGTGCAGCAGGCTAGGAGCCAGAGCACCTCGGGCCCCACGAGGAGCTCTGAGGAGACGGTACGTGCTGGGTGCTGGGAGGAAAGAGGGCAGCCCTATCGTGACTCAGTCCAGCCCATGCCTTCCCAAGTCTCCCCAGGAGAGCAGGTCCAGCTGAATCAGTTGGAGGAAGGCACCTGGCCTTTGGCCCTCATCTAATGTGGTATCTTCTTTCCCAGGACACAGACAGCATCTCCCTCCCTGAGGAGTACTTCACACCTGCTCCTTCCCCAGACGAACAGAGCTCAGGTGAAGTCCGTGGAGCGGGTGGGGGGCGTCATGGTGCAGAAGCCGGTCTACAGCCTACAGAATGTGTCTCGGGGCCAGTGTCTCCTTGCTCCTTGAGAAGGGCTGAACACAAACACTTTGATAGCTATTCCTCAGCTCTGCTGACAGCCTATCTGTCAACCCCAGCTTGAATCCAAATGTAGCTAAGATCATGCATGTGATCCTCAAAGCTCTATATAAGTCACTAACAACTGTATGTATGTGCTCTCTCTGTTCCTCTATCTTCACCATTATTAATATTTAAATTATTAAGTAAAATTAAGCAGTAGTTCACTGGGGTTCAAGTATATTTCAGAGTGTAAATATTCAGTTTCAGTGTTTTTTTTAACTTTATCTATTTTTCCAAGATCTGTAAGTAGTAAAAATGCACGATTAACACTATTAATATTCAAATTGACATTTGAATACACAGCATTGCTTAGAGGAGGAGATAAGTCAAAAGCCAGGTTATTGCCATCACCAGGAAAGAGCCAAGATCTTAGGATAAAACACAGGAGGTACCTGTGGTTCACCCACCTGACAGAAGGCTGGCTTTGCGGAAGCTATTGGGGACTATTTTGATAAGAGTTTGCCATGTGCCTTCCCTAGGCCAGTGGCTCTCAGCTCTGGATGCACTCAACATCCATAGCCAGCATCCATAGCCAGCATCCATAGCCAGCATCCATAGCCAGCTTTAGCAGCACTGTCTCAGTCCTCAGACCTGGGTGCAGGTGAGCCCTGCGTGCCGTGAAGGGAACCTGTGCTGTGCACGGAGCTGGGACCGGTGATTCTAGCCCCCCCCCACATCTGGGCTCCCCTGATGATCCCCCAAACCACCCAAGCTGAGCTTGTGAAGACTCTGACTTAGTTGGGCTGGGCTGTGCAGGGTTTTCTTACAAAGGACCCCAAGTGGCTGAAGTTAGGTGCTTCAGGACACCCGGGAAACACACTAACTCGTGTGCTTCGGCTTTCTTTCTGGGTGAGGAGGGTTTGAGCCACCTTCAGCTTCACTAAATATCCCATGACCCAAGGTTTGATTGCAGGCTTTGCATGGCCTTGGTATTCATGACACACCACCTTACAATTATTTCCCTGTCCATCACAACCGTCCTCTGTACCGTACCCCGCCCCCTTTCTGGGTGGCTGGGTTGGTATGCCTCAGTGCTGTTCATAATGTTCTGGCATGCACAGATTACAAGCGGAGCAAGTGTGTCCCTGGGTTTCCAACACATGACTTACAAATGGATGACTGCAGTGCAAGTCATTTGTAAACTGGGAGTTCGTACATACCAGCGCATTCTGCATAGCTGGAAGCAGAGCCACCCAGGGTGGGGGTGGGGGGTTATAAATGAGGGTCATTTGCAATGAAGTGCGAGAAAGGATAATATTACAAACATGTAATATTTCAACTACAGTAGCTTCAATAGGCTGGCAAGCTCCCTAGGAAGGAAATCAAGCTCAATCCCCAGCACACAATGGGTGCCCAGCAAGCTTGGCGTGTGAATAGCTGAATGGGAATGCTGGCTCCCTGTGCGGGAGGGATATGGAGAAGAAACAAGGAGGGGGCTGGGGGGGGCATGAGGAACGTGCATCCTCCCAGCTCTACACCATGTCCAGACACCTGCCACAGGCTGTTCCCAGCAGAACGCTTCTGTCCCTGATGCTTTAACCTGGAAACGCAGAGATGGGGGTCGGGAGGGCTAGAAATGCAGAACCCAGCTGGCACTGGGAGCTCTGAGGGAATGGCTTTCTGGGGCTATGACCACAGGAAATGGCCTTGTCATACCCAGTGCTTGGGGCTAAATGGTTCGAACGGTCAGTGATCAAGACCTCCTAAGCTGCGGGAGGGGAGATGGGCCTGTGAGGTCACTTACTCTCGTGTAGTGTTTGCATAGTCCTCTTCTCATTTGTGGCAGGTAGCATCCTCTGGCTGGATGGTGGTACCCCACCCACGGATGTTCTTCAGGTGACTCTCCTGTGTCCCCCTGGGTACCGCTGCTCTGGGATACTGAGGGCTAAGGCTTCTGGGTAACCCCAAAGCTGCCGCACCGCCTCCTTCAGGCTCTCTACTGCAGCTCAGCATGGAAGCAGGGCTGGGTGAGCAGTGCAGGTGGCCTCCCCCAAGTTCTTGGAAATGAAGGTCCAGCTTAAGTTTTAATACTAAAAAATTAAAGTGTGGGTACCATCCTTCTATTTAGATATGAGAAACAACAAGTCAAATATGGAAGGGACTGAATATGACTCATTCCTACCCTGGAAGATGGAAAATGTTTTCAGTGCTCCCTACAGTCATTTATTACTTTACACACATGCATGCACTCACAAACACTGCATGAACACGTGTGCATACCATATGCATTTTTCTTTTTCACACTTGGAGCCTACTGTACTTCACTGTCCCTTCTCCTGACGCAGTCTCCTGGTACCCAGAGCCCTTCAACATCATGGCTTGTGAGGGTGTTTGGAGAATCCATCCATACACGTGCTACTGTTTCTTCTGCAAGTCCCAGAACTGTTTTTATTATTGTGTATAACTAGACTGACCTACTCACAGAGAGATTCTTGTGATATCTCTAATGATTTCTGTAATTCTCCAGTTTCTCCCACTAAAAGATTTCTTATGCACACAGAGCCCTTTGGCCCCCACCTGGAGTCTTGTTCATAGAGTCACTTGATGCCTCGGTTTCCCCAGTGTGGAAGCCGTTGGAATGTTCTGAGGGTGACTGAAACGTCAAGCACATTAAAGTTCCTGCCTCTCGCTGAAAGCAGAGTTTCCCACACCCAGCTCTGTGTGACTTCAGATGGCCCTTGACTACCCACCCGGCTCCCACACCGCCTTCCCCCTGCCCCACTGCCCATCATGGCATCCAGTCCTGACTGGACAGAACGGCCTGGCAGAAGCCAACAGGCAGATAGCAGAGCGAATGGGAGCTCTTGGGCAGCTTCAGCGGCATGGAGACCTCAGGGCTGTTTTTCTGGGCGCCAAGCATGTTTGCTCCTTGTGACCTATAGGCTGGGGAGGGAACGGAAGCCATGGGTGGGTGGGGTTGTAGAGGAGCCTGGGCCTTTCTTCTTCCACCGGATGACAAGTCTTCCTCCTGCACAGGTGGCTGAGGGCACCCTCAAGGGGCTGGTGCCCCACTCCCCGGAACCTTCCAGCCCCAGAAGGATCTTCCTGGATGCCAATGTGAAGGAAAACTACTGTCCCTTAGTGCCCCACACCATGTACTGCCTGCCCCTGTGGCCGGGCATCAACATGGTGCTGCTGACCAAGGTACAGCTCTTGTGTCTCACCCTACCAGCTTCCAGGACCTGCCTGACCTCTCACGGGCTGCCCCATTCCACCCTGGCATCCCCTCTTCCTGGCAGAGTTCCAGCACTGCGCTGGCCCTGGTTCTGTACCAGCTGCTGGATGGCTTCTCCCTGCTGGAGAGAAAGCTGAAGGAGGGTCAGGAGCCTGGAAGTGCCCTGCGGTCCCAGCCCTTTGTTGGAGACCTGCGCCAGAAGATGGACAAGTTCGTCAAGAATCGCGTTGGACAGGAAATCCAGGTAAGACCCGGATGCTGCTCACTTCCGGCTTCAGAGAAGAGGCAGAGCTAGCAGTGGGCCCAGTCCATCCCCAGTAGATGAGGGACACACAGCTCTGGGTCCTGTCCATGTTTGCCTCTGTCTATGGCCCTAGTTGTCCCCATGAAATGATAAAAACCAAATGGCTGGACTTGACACTTTCGGAGCCTCTTTATAGGAATTCAGCAGAACTCAAATTGTAATCCCAGTGCTTTAGACAGGACACAGGCTTGCTTAGCTAGCCATGATGTAGCCAAGAGTAGCCAGCCTGTGAGCACTGGAGCCAGGACCTGCTCGTCACAGGGCAGTCTCCCAGCTGGCCTCATGGAGAGTAGAGCTGGGTGCAGACTGAGACCAAGCACTGAGCATATGGGAAAGTCAGTGAGCAGGCCTTCACAGGCACCCATCAAGGCCCTCCTCACAGTGACAGAGTTCTAGAACAGATGGCTCACTGAAGCGTGGAGCTTCTGCTGTAGCTGGCTCTGCCCAAGTCTGTTTGAGGAGCTGGAATGTGTGTTGGTCTGAAAGGGACAAAAGAGCTAGCTAGAGAAAGGGTTAAGGGCAAGTAACCAGCGCCTTGGCTTGTCAGCGCAGTGCCCTGAGCATCTTGGTGGCTTGTCAGCAACTGCACAGTATGTAACAAGTATGTTTTCCCGCCAACCGTCTGGTCCCACCGCCACACCAGCCCCAAATAACATGCTGAGACTCTGTATTTGATATAATGCTGTTGGCCTGTTACTTGTTTCTTATTGGCTAGCTCTTTCTTAATGATTAACCCATTTCTATTACTCTAAGTATTTCCACTTGGCTCATCTTACCGGAGAGCAGGCCCAGACCTCTGTTCTCTAATGTGTATATTTCTTGTCTTGTTTAGGTATTGTGTTTATATAGCTCATTGGATAGTGTAATGTATAATTTAGTACAGATTATAGAGAGTTACCTATGGTAGTCAAAACTTGGAGTTAAGTTAGTTAGGATTTCTAGTTATACAGAGATGTATTTGAGATGAATAGGCATTCTTCAAACCTTTCAAAGACCTACAGAATATGGCATTTAAAATGGTTTAGGGTTTTTCTTGACAGTGAGGCACAACTGCTCCTGGTAACACCACCTGCGTCAGAAAGGAAGATGGACATTGAAGAAACACATTATGGAGTTTGCGTCTAATATGGCAAGACTAGCCATTTGGACAAGATACTGCTCTTGTCTAGACTGTTTGACTTTATGCTGTATAAACTGGACATGCAGGACCCACAGGAAAGTGACTGCTGAAACAAGATGGACATTGCTACAGGATTCCTGCGTCATGGAAGAGTCTGCCAGACAGTCTACAGGACACTGAGAAAAATGACTAACAAACTGCCAATACAGGTGGACAGTTTAAAGTTTCCTGCTTTGCTGAGGAGTCTGCCAGACACACTATGGCCTATAGACTGAAGATGGAACATTACAGAAGAACTTCAGGTGACTGACCAGGCAGTGAGTTGTCTCTGTCACTTCTAGAGTCTATGTATTATCCTTCTGTGATCTTTGAAGGAGTTGAAGACAGATAGTTATGGTTATAGTTTTCCTTAGTTAGGATTAAAGATAAGTTACATATAGGACTTTAGACTCACAAAGATAGGATAGATGATGGAATATTTTCTTAAATCTTACTAAATGTTAATGGACAAAATATTGTTAACTGTGATTCTTATTTGGTAACTGTTGTATGGTATATTTGGCTATGTTAAGGTTAAAACCCTTTTTATTTTAGACAGAAAAGAGGAGATGATGGGAGATGTTATTTTGTAAATATGTTTCTCATACTGGTTAATGAATAAAGCACTATTGGCCAATAGGAAAGCAAGATAGGCAGGGCTAGGAGACTAGGAGGAAAGAGGAGTAGTTAGGAGGAGTCAGCATGGAGCGCCCAGAGAGAACAGCACGCTGGGCCCGCTCTCTGGTAAGATGAGCCACATGGAAATACTTAGAATAGTAGAAATGGGTTAATCATTAAGAAAGAACTAGCCGATAAGAAACAAGTAACAGGCCAACAGCATGTATATCAAATACAGAGTCTCAGCATGTTAATTGGGGCTGGTGCAGCGGTGGGACCAGGTGGTTGGCGGGAAAACATACTCATTACAGCACATTATCCTGGGTGCTCTGGGCATGGTGGTGGCTTGTCGGTGGGCCACACAGTATCCTGGGTGCTCTGGGCATGGTGGTGGCTTGTCGGTGGGCCACATAGTATCCTGGGTGCCATGGGCATCACAGTGGCACAGCCATTAGCATGCTGACTCTCACCAAGGTGAGAGTCAGCCAGGGTCCCCTTGAGGCTACCCCAACCCATCCCCAGGCCACCTGCAGCAGCCACTTCCCTCCAGTCCCTCAGTTTGTAAGTCCCTTGAGGGACTTACCTAGTCCCTCTAATGGGTACATGCCTGTGCCCATCAAGGCCACATGGCTTTCACAGGCCACACAAATTCTTCTTTACATCCTTCCCTGCTCAGTGACTGCCAGGAAGCCAGATGTGGCGGCCAGAAGGCAGGTGTACCTAGAGCGTCAGGATGTAGATGGGGTCTCCCTTGGACCTCGCTGCAGAACACGACCCGGAACAGACCTGTTACCCTTCTTTACAGAGTCCCTGGCTGGAGTTTAAGACCAAGGCCTTTTCTAAAAGTGAAGCAGGATCATCCTGGGAGTGAGTAGCCACACTTGGGGTAAAGGGGGGTTGTTCGAGGAGTTGCAAGTGATGGAAAGGGAGCTCTGTGGCTAGACCATGGGAGGCTGGAGGGGAATGAAGGCCAAGGACATGAGATCCTAGCACCAAGCACCGAGGCCTGGGCTGAACCCAGATGCCGCACTGAGCGGGTGCTACCTAAGGCAAGTCACATTCCCAAATATTAGGAGGAGATGTTGTGTGGCAAAAAACACCACTAGGGATGGGAAAGCCAGGCAGCCCCTCCCGGCGCAGCAGGGTGTGCGGCCAGAGGCTGTACGTGCCTTTCCCCCTGTGTCACTGCCCAGGCTGCTGCAGGCCTGTGGAAAGCTGAAGCGACAACTGTGCGCCATCTACCGGCTCAGCTTCCTGGTCACTGCGCCCAGCAGGGGAGGCCCACACCTGCCGCAGCACCTGCAGGACAAAGCTCAGAAACTCATGAAGTAAGTAAGGGTGGTATATACCAGGGAGCAGGGGGTGGGCAGGGCTCTCCACAGAAGCCTACCTTCCCTTCCGTCCCTCTCCAGGGAGCGACTGCTGGACTGGAAGGATTTCCTGTTGGTGAAGAGCCGGAGGAACGTCACCATGGTGTCATATCCTCTGCCTGGCTCAACTAGCCCAAGAAAGCCTGGAGTCCTTGGGGCCTTGCTAGAGTGTGTTCTCCTGCCCTGCTGGCCCATGCACCCATCCATAGCAATGGCCCAAGGGTGAAATCTCAGGATCTGCTGCCCCACAGATGTCTGAGAAGTCTTTGGGGACGGTTATGCCCCAACTGCAATCCTAATCCATGAGGGCCAGGAGGCTCTCCTTGCTTAGAGACCTCCATGGATGCTCAAAGTGCAACAGCAGTAATAGCACCAGACATGTGTGTCCCTGTTTCCAAGACACACACCCGTGCGTTAGAGAAACTGGTTTTATTTATACTGGTTTTCCGGGAGGTTGGAGCAGCTTTTCTTGTTTAGAACCCCCCATGTTTCTGGGCTTGGTCTCT
The DNA here is from genome assembly GCA_030556225.1 of Cricetiscus sungorus. Lineage (NCBI taxonomy): Eukaryota > Metazoa > Chordata > Mammalia > Rodentia > Cricetidae > Cricetiscus > Cricetiscus sungorus. The sequence goes on along the minus strand of JANBXA010000007.1, from coordinate 138,763,188 downwards.
GGGATTTTGATCTTTAACAGGAAGGCAAGCAGGAAGCCACAAGGTCCCTCATCCACAAGCCACTGCCCTTCCGTGGGAGTCTGTCCCCCTCTTAGATGTGCTGAAGAACAAGATCACGTTGAGGGGTGGGCGGCCAGCCAGGCTCATTCGTCAGCTACTGGCTCTGTTCACACACCAGCCTCAAGTTGTGTGTTGTTCCTGGAACGACCAGCTGTGAGCACGCCGTCTTCCTTCCGTAGAGTGCAGATTGTATTAACTGTGCAGGTGCCCGGGGTCTTAAGACTGGATGGGGGAGGGGCTGAGGGAAAATGAGATCCTGGGCCTTAGTGGAGGCAGAAGCTTATGTAGAGAGGAAGCCTGGTCCCCTAAAACTCACCTGTGTAGATTTGGAACCCCATGACCAGGGCAGAGGCACCCTCACTGTCCCCCACTGTCACTGGCTTTTAATACCCTTAACTCAAGCCTTCACCTACCTGGAGGACTTCCCAGGCCTGGTCCACTTCATCTATGTGGACCGTACTACTGGGCAGATGGTGGCGCCTTCCCTCAGCAGCAGCGAAAAGATGTCTTCTGAGTTGGGCAAGGGGCCCCTGGCAGCCTTCGTCAAAGCCAAGGTAACTGCTTCTCTGGCCCAGGTTCTCCTTGCTGCTTGTCAGGGTAGGATACACTGAGGCCTGAGTCCCAGCCCAGGAGAAATAGGCCGTTCTGGTCTCCGAGGCCCTAACCACAAGCACTGCTATGCTTGTCCACCATTGCCTGTGAGCCTGACTACATTTGCCATGAACTCCTAGGCTCAGCAGCTGGGCCTCCAGGCCCAGAGGGCCTGAGCGCGTATTGTCAGCCGCTCCTGGTGTATTCAGCGTGCCTGACTTCCACAGTGCTGGAGCCGGGTCAGCCAGCGCCCAGCATAAGCGAATTCTCAGCAAGGACCTTTTGTCTGGAAAGGACATCAGAGTCAACCAATGTGGGCATTAGAATTTTGTAACAAGCCTTTCTCTGTCCTGCCAGCCAGCTCCCAAATAATAACTTCTTGCTAATTATAAAAGCTCAACCTATAGCTTAGGCTTGTTCCTAACTAGCTCTTGTAACTTAAATTAACCCAGTTATATTACTGTATGTTCTATCACGTGGCGTTACCTCTCTTCCATCTTGCACCACCTTTGTTCTCTTCTGGCTTCTCCCCTGTGCCTTGATCCCTCCTCCTCATCCCTCCTCTCCCTTTCTTTTCCCACAAATCCTGCCTAGCTATTGGCTGCTCAGCCTTTTTATTACACCAATCACAGCAATCACTTTCACACAGTGTACAAATACCCCACCACATGTACTAACCAGCACTCTGCCCCTGAGCTACATCCTCACCCCGGCCAAGTGTAAAACTGGGCGATTCCTGCTGAAGAAGCACCTTCCTCTGTTCTTCTCGTTAACTGACTCTTCTTCATGACAGACTGGTAGTTTTCTTTTTGAAGAAAAGGGACACGCCTCTGCCATTTCTAAAATGCTACCTTTTTCTTTTATCCACATCAAGTGTACCATGATGGGTAAAATAAGCTGGGCCATGGGAGCCAGGTATTGCAAAGCCAGTTCTGTCCTTGCTGTCTGTGTGGCGTTGGCATGGTTTAGTGACATTCCAGCCCCTTTTCAGTTCAAATATCTGTTATGGATACGATACCGTTTACCGTGTAATCTTAGTGTAACAGGTGCAGGTCACTAAACACAGGTGAACTCACAGCGCTGGGGCAAAGCAGGAACGGAACATGTTATGCACAGCCCAGCCATCTTCCTCACCTACCACCTGTTGCCTCCCTCCGCATCCCACATCCCGCTCTGGGTGGGGTGGGGGACTCTAGCCCATCGTTCTTCATTGCCTTCTTTAAGGTGCATCCTGAGACTTCTCCCTTTGCATGCATGGGCTGTTTAATGCATTCACTTCACACTGTGTCAGGTGCAGCTCATCCTGCTGTTAACTCTTTCCATGCCTCATCATTGGCAGCCCCGTGATGGCCCATCGTGCAGATGGTGGCATAATTCACAAAGCATTCCCTGCTGAGTGAACCTTTAGATTGTCTCCAGACTGTCACTATTGTAAATGATTTGTGGACACACCTGTGCATACGCCTAAGTCCTCATCCCTGGATGTCCTCAGTGTGGGTCCCCAGAAATGCAAGTGGGAAGTCAGATGGGAGGGGACGTTATTAAAGTTATCTATTTGTGTTGTCAGGCTGTGTTCCTGGAGCTTGTAGCTGGCTCCTATGTCTGCTGCAGATTTAATTAGATAGTACATTATGGTCCAGTGCAAAGTAAATCCCACATCCCTTCCACTGAGGCTTTTGACAGAGTGGGCCATTTCTCAGCCCTGGCGTGAAGTGGGAAAGCCTAGGTGAGAAGCCCTTCCCAAGCTGCTCTTGGGCTGCCCAGGTATCAGAACCTGCTTTAGGCAGAGAATTTCCAGGGAGGGGCCTAAAGCCGGAAGTCCCTCAGGGCCTCAGATTCCAGCCCCCCCCCCCTGTAGTGAGCCTGCATTTGAGCCTGCTCCCTCCCCATGCAGGTGATGCCACAGCTCAGGGTTCACTGTACATTCACATGTGGCCCCAGTGCCTCTGGCTCAGAACCAGTACCATTGCCTCCCTGTCCTGCAGGCCTCTCTGTTTTCTGGGTCATGTGTGTAGTGAAGTTTCACGAAGCACTTCCACATGTATTTTATCCCCACAGCAGCCAGAGGGGCTGAGCCAGCCCTCCCCCATCCTTGTAATGGTTTGCTCCCACTGCTCTGAGCCCAGACAGCACCCAGCCTCTGAGACGTCCTGGACCCCCAGGATGGCCTCAGCTCTGTGAGAGTGGGGCTAAGCCGTCTCCTCCTCCCCAGGTCTGGGCTCTCGTGCGGCTGGCACGCAGGTACCTGCAGAAGGGCTATACCACACTGCTGTTCCAGGAAGGGGACTTCCGCTGCTCCTACTTCCTGTGGTTCGAGAATGACATGGTGGGTTTGCCCGGTGTCTGGGCAGGATGTCTGGGAGCTGTCCGCTGCTCTAAACCCTGGGATACCTTTCTCCTGCGCTCTTCCATCTGTCTCTCTCATCTCTTGTCCCTGGTGAACAGCAGGTAGGCACGGCAAAGGGGTGTAGGGCCATCCAGCTGGACGGGAGACACTCCCTATTCAGAGAAGGCGTTTGTCGTGATAGTATCTTCAGCTGTACCCACCTCGATATTGGCACTGTGTGCACAAAGGAGCCACACCATGACCCCACTGTCCGGGAGACCCAGGTTGAAAGCAGTTGACCTTCCTGCCCAAGGGCTGCTTCCAGCAGGGCCCAGGACTCTAACCGGCCTGTGCAGACTGTAGACCTGACTGCCACCATAGTACCCCGAGGCCATTGGAAGTCACTGCCTCCCCTTCCCTGCCCCCTTCTATTCCTCCCCTCCTTGATGCTTCCCTCTCCCTTATTGACAGCTGTCTAAGGTCACTCCTCCTCCCTCAGGGTCTCTTGTCCTGTCTGGTACCCTTCCTGCCTCCTGCTGTTTTCTCTCCACTCACTGAGACTAACAGCTCAGCCTTACTAAAGTGCAATGTAGTTTCTTATCTGCCCCTCACAGTCAGGGGAATGGTTGGGAAAGGTTTTGTTGACCCATTTTACAGATGGGGACACACTGCTGTCTTGGAGATAAATGCCACTGCTAGTCCACAAAACTCAAATGGTAGAGCTAGAACCCAAGGTTTGCTGCCCTGATCCTTTAGCTCCTAGTCTCCCTAAGTGCCCTCCACGTGCTAAAGCTCCTAAGGACAATATTTAGTGCCTAGAGTGGCCCCACAGGGCAGTGGGTACAACGGAGCTGTGGGAGACCACGTTTTTATCACTGACTGTGACAAGCCACACAAGGGTCTCCGAACACCACTGTGCCTTCTCCCTACGGGGAGGTCCTCAAGGTAGCACCGCCTGAGCCTCTCTGGGAAACTCCACAGGCATCGTGCCAGGCACTGTGCACACACACTACAGATCTCCCGTCTCTCCTCACCTTGTCCTGCCCCGAGAAGTCCCATTTCTTTCAAGGCAGAGACTTGGGGCCTTTTGAGAACCCTTAGCCTCTCAAGACCCTGACAGGACTCCCTCCCACCCACCCACACTCCTGTCCCTCTCCCTAAGCCGTTCTGAACTCCTCAGTAACCCAGCTCTAACTGCAAAGTGTAGTCAGAGTTGAACATTGGACCACACTCCTGTGTCTAAGGTGGTGGTGGCTGTGTCTACTTCCCAGGCGAGAAAGCAAGATAAAAAGAGATACAGATGCTGTCCCCAGCATGGGGCACATAGAGATAGGGTGCACACAGCATAGGACACACATAGATAGGGCACACAGCCAGGCTCTGCCAGGGCCCTACCTCACACATCTCCCTCAAGCCCACCCTCTGCTCCCCTCTGTCCTAAGGCCTTCTTCCTCCTCCCACAGGGCTACAAACTACAGATGATTGAGGTGCCTGTCCTCTCAGATGACTCGGTCCCCATTGGAGTGCTGGGAGGTGACTACTACAGGTGACAGTGACTCGCCCTAGAATCACACTTGCCCCAGGTCTTAGTGGCAAGGACTCATATTACCACAGGCAATAGCCTTTCCCAGAGTGAGCCTGGTGGGGAGTGGGGATAGAGGAAGCCCCCGGAAGCTCACTCAGGTCCCTACTGCGCGCGCGCACACACACACACACACACACACACACACACACACACACACGCTAAAACACCACTGTTCAAGGATAGAGAGGGACTGTGTCCCTAGGTTGAGCTAGAGTTTAGGAGCAATTGGTAATATCACAGTCTAGGTCATTCTGTGAGAACTGTGGACCGGCGTTTTGAGGCTGGCCTTGCCTGAGCCTTGTCCTATCTCCTGCAGGAAGCTCCTACGCTACTACAGCAAGAGCCGCCCCTCGGAACCTGTCCGTTGCTATGAGCTACTGACCTTGCACCTGTCTGTCATCCCCACTGACCTGCTGGTACAGCAGGCCAGCCAGCTGGCCCGGCGCCTGGGGGATGCCTCCCGGGTGACACTGCCCTAGGCAGTGTGTGCTGTCCTCTGCCTGATCTGTAAGCCACCTTGCTCACAGGCATCCCCAGCAGCCCTGGGTCCCTCAGGGGCTAATGAGCAAACCCTCTCTGAAGGGAGGGGATGCTGTGCTGTTGTCCTCCAGCACTGTGTGGTCAGAGGCAGCAGCCGTTGCTCAGGAGAGCTGACTCGCTGGGTGCCCAGGAGAGCAGAAGAAAGTGTCCAGCGCTCAGGCCGTGGACAGCCATCCTCTTCCTGCCATTTTGAGTGGGGGAGCTGTCTCCTACCCCAAATGAAAGGTGCTCCTGCCACCGGGCCAGCATCCCAGCTTGGCCACCTCCCCCTGAAACGCTGGAAGAATCCTGTTTGAACTAGTAACACCCACCTCTCAGGGTGGTCAGAAGGATTGCGAACAAGGACTAGGTTCTCAATAAACGTTGGTTCTTGTCACTATCCAAACCTGGACTTCCAACTCACTCCTGCTTGATCTGGAGAGCCCCATTCCTCTCTCTCCAAATGCCACCCTCTCAGAGAATCTCCAACAAAGAAAAGGTCCCAAAAAGCCCAGTTCCACATTCTTGGTGGCTATGGCAGTTCCTCCCCTGAAGTTGGCAGCAGCCGAAGTCCCTGCCTCAAGTGCTCAGTGTTTGACCGTACTTGGGCCAAATACAGCTTGTGGTAGACATGGCATCACCCCTTGCCTATAGGCTAAATGAGCTTCCTGCTTCAGTTCAGGTGTGTGACTTCCCTGGTCCCAGTCTCTGGGACTGGAGGACTCACCAGGGAGTTGCTTTGCTCAAATAAACCTGTTCTTTTACTTTTTCAATTAGGCTTGCTCTGACTTACTGTTGACAGAGGACTATTATCGTGACACAGAAAACCTATTACTATGTACTTATGTGTCTTGCCTTTCTGGTGACATTGAGAATCCCTTGCTAATTCCAAGCCTGCTCTCCCCTGCCCTGCCCTGGGGCAGTGGTTCTGAGACCTGTGCCCAGAGAGTCCGATTCCCTTGGCCCATGTGAGACTGGACTCTGCTGTTCCTCAGAAAAGCAGCATGCCCAGAGAACTTCCTAGGGACACAGCCCTCCCTTCTAACCAAGAGGTACCTACATCAGGATAGACACAAGGACCGGAGACCACCAGAATGTTGGGGCACAGCCCTCCTCTGGATGGTAGAAATTCATGGTAGAAATGTGTGTTCACTATAGAAAATGGTGGGTGCTCTGATGAGGGCAAGGCCCAGCCTCAGGTATCAGACTTAGGCTGAAGTCCCCGCAGTGAAAACTGATCTGTAGGGACCAGTTTTGGGGAAAACCGACACTGAGAATAAAGTCCTCAAACGTTGGCTTTGAGAAGCAGTGTCAACAGGGGATGACTCTGTGGTCCTCCTTAATACCGGGCCTTGATCTGGTTCATTTTCTCTGACCGTTAAAGACTTAAAAGGCAGGAAAACAATCTTGAGAGCCACAGGTAGCAGAGAAATAAATTCTCAAACACAGTAAACAGCAGCAGACAGAAGCAACAGATGAAGAGAGCTTTTATTGGTGATAAAGAAACATGCCAAGCAAGTCCCACACAGAGAAAAGAAAAGACACTCTGTAACGTGGTGGGGGCACTCGGGAAACCAAAGGGCTGACCAATTTAGGGTTGGTCAGTTTGGACAAAAACAGGGCAGGGAGGCTGAGAGAGTCACAACTTTGGGGTAAACAGGGCCTGGTCTGGTCATGAACTTGTCATTCTGATCAGGCAGAGAACAGGCCTTGCCAGGCTTTTGTTTTAAGCTGCCAGGAATTTTCTTCTTGTCTCAGGTCGGGAAGCCAGCCAACCATCTTGGAAGTTCAGTCTTTAGCATCTAGCCATGGCCCCTCTCCCGTCTGTCTTCTTCTGGATGGGGTGGAGGTTGGCTTTAACTCTCCTAGGCTGCCCAGCTCAGATTGCAGCACTCTCTGGAGGTCCCGCCACACGGAGCAGCTGCCACCTTACAAGATCGGACTCTACCAGGCAAGCAGGAGTGAAGTCTGACTTGGCCTCGCCCCTCCCACTGAGCATGATCTCTACCCCCTCTGCCCCCCCCCCCCCGCCCCAGGCTTCTGTCCTCACTGAAAAAGGAGGTTCCGAAAAGGCGGGGCCTCTGCTTTGGCTCCACCCCTCCCTCTGGGTCCTATTCAACTGTACTCACATTGTTCCTTGCTCCCTTGAGTACTGGAGGTGACACAGACTCTGTTGATACTTAAGCAATCCGCCCCTTTCCCAAGTCCAGAGTGCGCAAACTCGGAGCCGCAGAAACCCAAGCCCTGGGAAATGTGGCCCAAGGCCAAGGCTGACACTGGGCTGTAACTCCTAGCCCCTCCCCGTACTGGGCCGCTGGAAAGCTGACAGCAAGCAAACTGCTAGGGGCAGAAATGGCTGCCAGCCGCCGAGGTCTCAGCAGAGCTTTGCACTCTTCTCCCTGCCCCGCTTGGAAACGAGCTCAGACGGGAGCCAAGGGGCGCCTGAAACCCGAGTACGATGCCGTGGTGATAGGAGCAGGTAAAGCTAAAGAGGGCAGAGCCAGAGCTCAGAGAGCGGAGGCAGCGCCCTACCCATAGACATGTGTGGGGTCCTCCAGGGAGCCACCTGTCATCTCGGCTGTGGGCACTACCTGGCCAGGAGTCCCAGTGTACAGGGTCTATGATGGAGTCCCCGTGATCTGGGAGTCATGGGCCCTTGGTTCTGGTTCCACCCTGGGCCCGCTGTGTGGTCTAGAACGGTTGCCTTCTGGATCTAAATCTTTCTGTCTAGAATGACAAGGAGGACTCAGTAAACTCAGGAGCTTCCCTCTGTGTCCGGTCATGGGTGAGTTTCCTCCTCTGCAAATCTGTGAGTTCCCTCAGGAAGCATATGGTACATAAGGATTAGGAAGAAAGTACCTAGACTGAAGGCAAAAGAAATCCTGCCACTCCGAGCCCTGAGTTCTGGTACCCATCTCACCACTGAGGTCACTCTCCAAAGAGGAAACAGTTGATTCATAAAGAGAAGAGGGATTTTGGGGGGGTTGTCCCAGACACCCTGTTGTGCACCCACAAATGGTGCCTTCCCCTGGCACCGTCCCTCAGACACTGCCACCTGCCACCGTGGTGGCCCTGCAACAGTTTGCTGACTCAGGCTCAGAGCACTAGGGGGGGCTAGGCACAGCTTAGTGCCAGGCTGCCTTCCACCCCAGGGCCTTCGGGCCACACTCTTGGGGCCTGGAGGCATTTATTTGCAGCTGGGCTCTATATAGAAGATAGCAGGTTCACACCTCCATGAGCACAACAGCACAGCTTTAAATGCTGGCCTGGTTGGGCTTCTTTTTGTGTGTGTGTGTGTGTGTGTGTGTGTGTGTGTGTGTGTGTGTGTGTGTGTGTGCTGGGAGCCATCCTCTCCAATGTGCACACACGTGGGCATGTATTATGCACAGACTTGTGTTTATGATCAACACTAATAAAGGTGTCTCACAATTTTAGAAATCAAATGTACACTGCTTTTGATGTACATGCCATGTTTTTTGATTGAGAACACGTTGACCCAGCGCACCATATAGGGAGTGAACCTTGAAGAGGGTGGCAGAGGGCCCAGGATCAGCAAGCTCCTTTCAAGGGCCACCAACTGTTGAGTGGGCATCCCTTGAGGCCTGGGGATTAGCAGCAGCAGGGGGACAGGTCACTAGAAGCCACCAGAGAGTCAGCCAGCCAGGAGTTGGAGGTAGGATTCTGACGTTTAGATCGTTGTCACTTGAATTCTGTTTGTCCATTCATGGCTGAGCTGGGACCAGTTGGCCAGGGAGACTTGAGTAGTTTTCCGAGATTGATAAGTTCCACTATTAAAAAGCCAAATTGCTGCCATCTTTGTTATGGCCCTGCAACCAACTGAGTGCTTCTTGGACACTACTGATCCTCCTCCCTCAACACACCAAGGTTCCACATTCACATGAAGAACACATGTTACACACGTATTACTCCTCTGCCTTGCATGTGAAGGCAGCCACTGGTTGTTAAAGGCCTCTCTGATGCGGAGAGGTGAAGTGGGAAGCTGCTTGCCTTGGACTTACATGTATGTTCAGAGAATGGCTTCTCAAACTGCCGTGTCAAACCAATGGCAGGTCCAACAAGCATTATTTTAAACTTTCTTATGAAACATTTCTAACATTCTTAAAATAAGACCATATAGGTTATCATATAGACTCATCAGGGACGGGTTAATGCTAGGGCAGGGAACTTTGATTCCATGAAAACGTTTGTTAGCCAGCCATGTGCCAGGTCATGGTACAAGGTACATTTCTGCTTGTGAATCGTGAGCAAAGGGGCTTGAAAAATCCAGTTTCAGAGGACTCCATTAATGGATGAGAAGTTGGCTCAGTGACCTCTAAAATTCAGGTTGTCTCCACGTGGGAGATTTGAAACAAAAACAGCTCAGCCGTGGAGAAATTCATCACAGGGGTCATTGCTGTTACCCTTCTTGTGGACATTTGTCAGATGAAAAACTGAGCTTTACTTATATCCATACTGGGTCCAGGTAGGGGCTGAGAGATCACAACCACCTACTGGCATCAGAAAGGCTAAGAGTGGCATCTATCACCAAGAAGAATGACTGGAGCCCCCAAAGCTGGCTGACACCCTCCGGGCCTCTCTCTGAGCTGTCCCACGAGAAGGAGCAGCCTGGGGCCTGGGCCCTCAGTGTAGCTCTGTTGCGCCATGCATGGGAATTACCGGGAAATTGGGAGAAAATCAGGTCCCCAACCTGGAATGGAGCCTACCATGTTCCTGGTGCCCACCTTGAAGCTATATGCGTTAGTCGCTTAGTTTTATTTTGAACTATTCATATTTCCTTGGAGCACTGGGGACTGACAGAGATATTCCCGTGTGGACAAAGCCCTTAGGGGCACAACTGTGCCTGGTATGAGCCACACGTGGGTCAAACAAGCTCTGTGTGACAACTGTCCCCTGAACGGCATTCAGCTGTCTGAATAGCCCTGCCTGCACTACCAACAAGTGGCCATCTCCCCTGAAAACCATGATGGTTCCATACATGGTCACCAGCTCTCCATAGGCACAGCAGGTCAGAAACTGCAGACTTCCCTTGACCTTGAAACAAGGAACCGAGATTCTTCCAAGCCAAGGTCGTCAGGACCAGAGGTGGGCTTCCTGACTCCCCCATAAGATGATGTCCAGCATCCAAATGTGGGGCAGGGGAGAAGATATCTTTGGCCTGGTGATAGGAATGGGAACTCAACATCTAAAGAACTTGCATTTAGTAACACTTTTCTCTCCTATCTATTGCAGGACACAATGGGCTGGTGGCTGTGAGTATCCCTTTGGTCCCATTTCACTGGCCCCTGAGCAGTGGCTCCCAGCAGTGAAGGGGAGGATTTAAAAAGCAAGCAGGACAAAGGCCACTGGAGAGAAGGACAGGGCAGTTCGTCCATGCACCTGGTGTCAATCCAGGGCCAGTTAGAGGGGACATCGTCGGCTTCTTTCCTTGTCCTTTCCCCAAGGCATGGGTCCCTATGGCCTGTGAGAGAAAGGCGTATGTGGAAGGCTTAGGGTGTCACTGGGGCTGGAAGGGTCTCTCACACCAAGTTGGAGACAGTCTGTGCTCCCCAAGGAAAAGAGTGTCGAAAAGAACTGAAAATAGATCTGGAAAACAATATATCTATACATACACATACACACACACACACACACACACACACACACACACACACACACACACACATATATATGAGTTTAGTCTCAAATTGATGCTGTCAGCGAGTGAAGACAATCTGGGAATCTCAAAGCTTATCTGTAACCAAGAGGGGGTGTGGTCGATATTTTGCAGATAGCACAGAGACCTCCCTTTGTGCTCACAACCCCTGTGCAGTGGGCTTGCCAGGAGCTTGGTCTCGTTGTCATGGTTTTGGGCAGTCTGGTTCACTGATTTCACTCTAGGAAGGAGAGCAACATGGCTGCCCTCTGTAAGCCAGGCCAGCTTCGCAATGTCAGGATCCTTTTTGTTCTTAATAAGATTTATCAGGAAACTGTTATGGCAGGTTTTTCCTACCCGAAGGCCTCCCAGTCCTGCTGCCATGGTCCCGCTGCCATGTGAGTCCCAAATAACACTCAGAGACTCTGTATTTGATACAATCCTGTTGGCCAATTACCATTATTGTTTATGGGATAGCTCTGTCTTAATTATTAACCCATTTCTACTTATCTAATTATTTCCACGTGGCTCATTTTATCTTCCTCCATGCTCTACCTCTTGACTCCTCCCAACTACCTCCTCTTTCCTCCTCCTGGTCTCCTAGCCCCACCCATCTTGTTTCTAATTGGCCACAGGCTTTATTAATTAACCAGTATGAGAAACATATATACAGAATAACATCTCCCATCAGGAGACTGAATCCCCGTCACCTCTATGTAACAGCCCTGGGAGCCTGAGGCCAGCTGGTACCCTCACTGAGCCTCAGTTTCCCATCTATAAAGTAGCAAGCATCACAGCAAGTGTTCATAGTATGGCAGGTCACATACACCCACATAGCAGTTACCAAGCAAACTTTGCAACATGTGACTTATGAACTTCAACATCTATCTGTATTGACATGTTGATATCAGTGGTGCAAGGACAGACATAAGCACATGGGCACACACACACACTCACACACACACACACACACACCACTGCAGGGATATAGGCCTAGACTAGCTCAGCTCAATATATACTTATTAATTTTCCACTAAGTACTAGAGAAAAGTTCATAGAAACCCTGCATCAGTCATTCCCCCCACGTAAAGTGTGGCTACAGCCACAGCATCCCTTTATTGCATTGTCACAGGTGCAGGGCATAGACAATAAAGCATGCTTTAGTACTCGTTAGAGAACAACCCTCGCAAGCCCTGTGACGCTGAAACCCTAATCGTGGGGGAACGGGGGCACATGGATCAGCAGGAACGAGAATGAGAAACCGAACCTGAAGGTTCTGGGGTGGAGTTCCCAGCCTCACACACTGCCTTTGATGCGCTCTGCTCCCTCATGGGGGAACGGAGCTTGCTCAGCCTGGAGGAAGGAGAGGGACATCCAGGGCTCGGTCCTCAGGATGCAATGTGCATCCCCCAGGCACCAGGCCTACCCTAAAGGAAGGACAATTGTCTTCAGCTAGAAAGTGAAGAGGCAGATAGATGTAGGCACAGCGGATTAAGAGGACATCTAGACATGAAGACCAAGGGCGTGGTGTAGGCCCAGCAGTGAGGCTCCCTGCTCAACCCCAAGGGATTGAGAATGGGCCGCCTGTCCTCCCAGGCAGCATACCTCCAGAGATTGGGGGTGAACGCTGCGGTCTTCGAGAGGCGCCATGTGATTGGGGGTGCAGCTGTCACTGAGGAGATTATTCCAGGTGAGCCCTGAGAAGCGGGGGCCGGGGGGGGGATGCAGGGGTGATCACGGGTGACTGGCTCTCCTTACTTGGTTCTAGGATTCAGGTTCTCCCGGGCATCCTATCTCCTCAGCCTCCTGAGGCCGCAGATTTACACAGACCTGGAGCTGAAGGTACAGTCGTCCCTCTTGGCCTGGTGATCTGTCAAGGGTTGGGGTGATTCCATCTTCCTGACCTGGGAGGGAAGCATCATACCCCATACCGCGATCAGCTCCCTCCCTGAGGTCTTCCTTCTCTTCCAGACTATCTATCCCATACATCACAACATGCCATAGCTTGATTTTGTCTCAGCTGCCCTCTGTTTTAAAGGCTTGGAAATCTCAAATGAGAAATAGGCCTCTTGTAAAACAAGGTCTGTTAGCATCAAACCTTCGAAATGCATAGCAGCACCTGGCTGGTGCCTGGAGCCGGGTGAGGGGTGGGGGGAGCATGGGGGGCTTCCAGCTCTGCCCTGGCTCCCTTTGCCCCCTGGCATCTTACCTGGTCTTCATCACGCCCCTGCATGTAGCTTTGGGCACCTGAGTTTTAAATGTTGGCGTATCTACCACCATTCTTGACAGCATGAGCAGGGAACAGTGTCACAGCAAGCAGAGTCCCCTTTGCGTGTTCTTGGTCTCAATGATAAAAGAATTTAAAAACAGACACAGAAAGGAACTCAGAGACAATGTATTGGAGTTAGAGAGAGATGCCCTCAATGTAGATGTCAAGATATCAGGGGAACGAGCTGGAAGAGGAAGGATAGTCAGTTATATTTTAAATAATGCGCAAAGCAAAAAGTAAGCCAGTGAGACACTGTGTAGGCACACCAGAGAAAGGATTGGATACCCACGACCTTATTTATCCTTATGTATTCCCTTATTGAAGAAGTAAAAGATTGCCTTCCTCTCAGGATGGCATGGGCCTTGGATGCTCCACTTTTTAAGGCCTAGGCAAAAGAGAATATTTAACCTTAGAGCCATTTGGGTTAGACTTACAGTCTACTAAGAGTTGCTCTGGGTGGCCTAGAACTTGGAACGTACCTAAAACACGGAGGAATGATAAGTTCACCCTCAGTTTGCCTTTGACTTGTATGACCAGGGAGGAATAGCATTTATTACCATTGGTTTCCCCTTTAATTTTGTTGACGTTGAACCAGACAGGACTACTTGTACTTACTGTCATCAGTTTACCTTTTAGCTCTGTGGCCAGGTTAAAGTGCTAGCATGGTTCATCTTTAACCCTGCCTTTAGTGACACACAGCTGAGGCCCTCCTCTTGGGAATGCCAGTGCTGGCTAGAGTTGTCTACACGTGTTATACACAACTTGGAGATTTTCCATTGCATTCCCTGATATCTGCTCCCTGTTTAGTCCTCTAACCCTTCCCCGGAAACGATCCCCTCTCTCCCCCAGATCCAGGCAATAGGCTTGCAGTGAAGGTCTGAGACCTTTGGGAGTAGCACTTAGGGGTGTAATAATACAGTCTTAACGGGTTCTCGTTTGTCCCACTTTCATTGTGTTTTGTTGTCCTTGTCTTTGGCTTGGCCTTATTTAGTTGTAAAATAGGGCTTTCTCTATAATGTGTATGGCGATCTTACCTAAAAAGAGTGTCCCCTGCCTCAACTGGTTCAGACTTTTATAGAGGGAGTTACCGACCACCACTATGCTGTTTGTCTTAGAGGACTGGGACCTCTTCCGGCTTCGGGGCCATTTGGAAGGGATCCTGGAAGCTCTTTCCCTGCCCCTTGTTCTCTCCCTGTCTCCTAACCTTTCCCACTGGCATGCCTGCCTCTGCCCCCTCCTCCTTCTAGCAGCCTCGTGAACTCAGCCATCTCACTCCTGAAGCCAACGTAGCTCTCTCCGGCCTTGGAGCCTCCTGCAGTGAAACGATTCCTGCTCAAGTGGGAATGAGGACAATACTCAGCCACTGCTTATAAAGCTCTTTGCTCTAATAGAACCAGGTACAAGAGCTGGAGAACTAGGTGATAACGGAGTCCAAATGAAGAAGTTAGTATTGAGGTGGAAGGATTATAGAAGAGACTGAGACACAGCGTCAGCAATGGATAGAACTTAGCCAAAGCCTGGGGGTTAGGCCCAGGGTCTTCAGTCCATACGATACTGTAGCTAAAGGGAATTTGTATTGTGGCAGATTTAGGGGGAAGGCAGCCTCAGTCTTCCCTTCCATCCCTGGAGCATCTTCTAGATCTCTCCCAACCATGGCCCTTACACTCCTGCTTTACTGGGGAAATCTGCCTATGGTGAGGCTCTCAAACCTAGCAGGGGAAGTGCAGAATGCCAAGGTTCTTGCTCAAGCCTGCTTTTATACAGTGGGACCCAGGAGCAGCCTTTGAGACATGGCTGTCGCTTCCCTGTCCCTCTCCACCTGGAGTGGCTGTGCATGCTTGCTCTGGGTAAGCAGAGGATGGGGCTGCTTTTGGTTTTGACACTTTAAGCTAACTGCGTTCTCTGAACAAGCTCCCAGACATACCAGGGGTAGCTTAGCACTTATCTTTCTCTCTCTTCTTCCTTCTCATAATTGAACAGTCAGGAATGACAGAGGTACCACTTAGAAGCCCTAGAATCAGTTTAAAAAAAAAAAAAAAAAGAATCATCCATGTTCAATTAGTTACACTTGAAATAACTCAGCTTCCCCTGGGCTGCTTGTCGACTGGTTTGTTCAATGTTCCCAGAGCGCCTGCTTTGTACAGGGCCCAGAACAAGCCTGGAGGGAGGAAGGTACAGTGGGGAGGCAGAGAAAGAGAACTTTAAGTAGAAGTAAGTGACAGAAAGAAAAATGGAAGGTAGTGTGATAGGAGGACGTAAAGTCCCACCCTTTCGTGGTGACCAGGAACTCCTTCTAGAAGGGATGACACGAGCTGATGTTCAAATGACAAGAAGTCACTGGTCACATGGACTTCTGATCAGAGAGAGCTCTGGTCAGAGAATGTGCAAGTAGGCAGAATAGGACCCTGGGGCCAGAGCAGCCCAGAAGGGATTCAGGGAAGGGGGCGGGGCAGTTCATACCAGGACATTTCATCCAGAAGGCAGAAGATGTGTTCAACTGGGAAGCAGAGTGTGGGATTTACAAGTGTATAGAAGATTAGTCCTCCGGCCATGATGGGATGGCATGGAGACTTATAGGTACTGGTGGCAGCTGCTCAGTGACCACAAGATGGCAGTCTGTGATGAGGGCACGGGGCTGGAGAGCAGTGGACAACTCTTGCAGACAGAGCTGACAAGATTTAGCAATATAAGAGATGTCAGTGGTGATGGGGAGGGAGGAGCTGAGGATTCTCTCCACGGTTAAACAGTTCATCACGTTAAGAGGAACAAGGCAGGGGCTGGAGAGCTATCGCTGTACTTAAGAACACTTTCTGTTCTCGTAGAGGTCCTGGCCTCAATTCCCAGCACCCACATGACTGCTCACCACCATCTGGAACTCCAGTTTCAGAATATCTAATGCCCTCTTCTGACCTCCATGGGCACCTAGCACACAAGGTCTCTCTCTCTCTCTCTCTCTCTCTCTCTCTCTCTCTCTCTCTCTCTCTCTCTCTCCCTCCC
Organism: Cricetiscus sungorus; assembly: GCA_030556225.1. Classification (NCBI taxonomy): domain Eukaryota; kingdom Metazoa; phylum Chordata; class Mammalia; order Rodentia; family Cricetidae; genus Cricetiscus; species Cricetiscus sungorus. The sequence continues at coordinate 138,747,188 of JANBXA010000007.1, read as the reverse complement.
TCTCTCCCTCCCTCCCTCCCTCCCTCTCTCTCTCACACACACACAAAACCTGTATACACAAAATTAACCTTTAAAAAGAGGACCCAAGGTAGAAGTTTCTTCAACCTGTAATAACGATTTATCAACTTTAATGCTTAAAAAATGCTCAAAGTTGTCCCAGCCCAGTCCCTACCCACATTTGGATTCTACACTGTAGAATCCTGATGCCTGGGTGATGGTGTCCACTGGGAAGTCTCTACTTTCAGCTTCCCCTGGGATGCAGGTAGGGTCTTCTTTTGCTTTCTTGCTGTTATCCTCTGAGGCTCCATCTGGTCACTAGAACACTTAGTGAATGTGCCACGCCCATATGAGGGATACAACAGTGACTGAACAAAGTCCCCACCTCAAAGTACTTGTGTTTTACTCAGAGAGGTGGAGATAAATGTATATGTAGTTAACATGTGGCGACAAGGATCTTGGGCAAAATACAGGCTAAGGGGACAGAGAGCCTGCCGGTATGGTTGGGGCCTGGGTTGAGGCTTGCTGGTAATATCTGAGCAAGAGGGAGCAGGTCATGGGACAGGACAAAGAAGTTTCCAGAAAGCAGCCACAGTCAGCCCAAGTGATGTTAACACAGTCTCAGCCACAGTCGGCCTAACTGATGTTAGCAGTCTGATGTTGCCCTGGCTGAGCCATAGTCGGCCCAACTGATGTCAGACCGTGGTCTGTAGCCGCATGACTCCTTTGGAGAGGTGGATGGAGAGGTGGATGTACTCGCAGGGAGCTCTGTGCTGGTGAAACATCTGTAAATCAAATCCTGATTTAAATGCATCAGGGGAACTTCTACTTAAAGTGACCTTGTAGTAAATAAGACTGCCCTGTAAATTTGTTTTTTAAATGATGTGACTGACTTATCCACCTTGTGCATATGGATTTTCACACAACCATTTCTTTACTGTTTACTTTTAAAGTTTACTTGTTTACTTCTGAAGGGAGGGGAGGCAGTTATAGATGAGGATTCCAGGGTCTGGGAGTCATGGATATGTGGTTTTAGACTACAGATCTGCCTTCTAAAGTGATGTGGGACAAATCGTTTCACGCCTCTGAACCTCCGCTGCTGTGTGTCTGAAGAGGAATAGCATCTCTAGAGTTGTAGTGTAGTAGTGACTATAAATCTCAGTGCCCTCTCTGATGAAGTAAGTTGTCGGAAGCCATCTTTGCAGGACTGCAGTCAGAGCCAGCCGCTCAGCCCCAGGTTCTTACCTGAGAGGGAGAGTGTGGACTAAAGAAAGGCTAGCTGAAGACATTAAAGGAAAAGACAAAAGCAGGAGGGCAAATCAGTCAACACTGAAATGCCACGAGTTTATTTTCACCACTCTTATATACCTTAACCAAAACGGGGAAGGTGGCATCATGTGTACGGAACAAACAGACTTTTCTTCCTCTGTTCTCCAAGAATCCAGTAACCTCAGCTTAGATTCGACTTCTCATTGCCTGGCCTTCTCAGACCAGGTCTGTTGTTATTTAGATAAGACACCATAGGCCAAGATAGAACACCCTCCTGTAGCCACACCTCTGACCTTTAGGTCTTATGACTTACTGAGGACAGTTTTGAACTCTCTGCCCTTGAGCCAAGATGGAGTGCAGCCAGCTTATGGGCACCGACAGAGAGTATGTGTGGGTGGGTTGAGTGGTCTGATGTGTTATGTATGGGGTGCAGGTGGAGTGCTGTGTCATGGCTTTATCAGTCTATCATCGGCCCTTTAGTCAAGAGAGTTCCTTATAACATCTATTAAAAAGATAGGAACCAGGTCTATATACCTTGGGACCAATCACAAGCACACCTAACTGGTCACACAAATGGGATCGGAGAAAGGGCAAGGCAGAAACATGGATTCCTAAAATGTCCGTGCTTTTTGTGTTCTGCAGAAGCATGGGCTGAGGCTTCACCCCCGAAATCCTTACTCCTTCACCCCCATGCTGGAGGAGGGCACACTGAGCAAGGCACCCAGGTCCCTTCTGCTGGGCACAGACATGGCTGAAAACCAGAAGCAGATCTCTCAGTTCTCACAGAAGGATGCTCAGGTATGAAAGGTCAGCGGCCTGGAGCAGGCTCTTGAGGGGAAAAGGGATGTCAAGGCGGTGGAGGCTGAGCAGGCCGTGGACAACTTGGTCCGTTCTAACCTTTGACCTTGGGCATTCTGAGAAGGAGTGGCGAACCGTGGTTGAGACCAGTGGACACTGGAGCTCCTGGACCCTGAGTATGTTCATCTGAGGCTGATGAGCAGGTGGTCCCTGCATGCCGAATGCCATAAAGGAATCCCTGGAATGTATTATCCCTGCTTTTTACTCAGAACCCCTCATGTTACCCATCCTAAAGCCCACAAGAAGAACTTAGGGCCAGAAAAATATTCTTTCAGTTTGACATCAATCCGTGACAGCCAAAGCAAGGAAATGTCTGTGGTGGTGTGCAAATCTGCCTCCCAGAACACATACCAGATGGAGAGTGCAAGCTGCTTCCTGCAGATCTAGTGCAGGAACACATTTGCTGGCTTTGTCCAGATGAGTCAGCGGGTGATGCAATGGGCCTGGTATGGAGGGTTCTGCAGTTGAGGAAATGTTCTAAAATGGCCGCTCTTATAATAGCCTGGGTACCAGCTCAGTGGTGGCGTGCTTACGAAGGAAGCCTGCGTTCGTTCACGCAGTCCATGCACTTGCTTTCTGGTGTGCTAATCTAGCGTTGGGCAAAGCCCAGACAGCCACGGGCATACAGCACTTTCCTCTTTATCCAGAGCATCCTAAGCCTGGCTGTGTTAGCTGCTATTCACCAGACTGTAACAGAATACAGACTTGAAGAAGCTTAAAGGAAGAAGGATTAGTGTGTCTTGTTGTCGGAGAGGGGACAGTTCGTGATGTTGGAAAGACACCGTGCTGTCGGGAAGGCTTCGTGACTGGAGCAGCTCACACACAGCTGTGGCGGCAGGAGCGAGAGGTGCTGGTTGCTTCTTGTTGGCTGTCAGGAGAGCTCGGTGGAAGCAGAGCCAGCCTGTATTCCTCAGAGCTTGCCTGTAAGCCCTACATCCTGCCAAACAGTCCTCTGTCATCTCCTGAGCAGCATCACCTCATCCCCATACCTGGGCCTGTGAGGGATGTTTCTGGTGGAGATCATAGCACTGGCTGACAGCGGAACTGCCCTGCTGTCATCAGGAACATCCGATGCGATGGGCTGAGGACCCATCTCGACCCTCACCTAAATCCTGCCACTGTCAGACATACCTGTGGACATCAGTGCAAAGCCAGGACCCAGTGCCTGTATGCCTACCTGCTAGAGACCACACCATGTGAGGCCTGGGGCATTTCCCAAGGAACCCAAAGACCTCAGTTCATGGTTTGGGCTTGAAAGTTGTCATTTGGCAAGGCTGCTCTAGGGAAAAGTTTATTAATTATTTAAATATGATTTTAAGAAGTTATTTACTGTAGAACTTTATGTAATACCACAACTTCCTGGGCTTCCTGTGTCTAGCTGAGCCCAAATTCAAAGCCCTGGGCTAAGAATCACTAAGAACCTCTAACGGTGGCAACTTCCATCCCTGTTCCCATCACCAGCCCATGAGAGGGGGCAGAGTCTGGAACAGGGCTGGGGAGGGGTGCCTGCTGAGTGAGAGGTTACAAGCCTGTGTGGCTGTGTGGGACGAGGCAGCTTGTCAGACTGAGAGATGAAAGAAATGGTCAGCATTCTGGGGAGACATCTGCCTTCCACCAGCCACAAGCAAAAAACATAGAGCTTCTAACTGGTTTTTATCACAGGGCCTATAGCTGTACCCTCAGACACTTGACAGTTTTGTGTAGCTGGTTTTGACCCATGCTGACCCTTGGCCCTGGTGGTTGTTCTGATGCACAGGCTTCTGTGCCCTTCACATGTGACATATACACGTGGGAGTGAGAACTGAGCTACGGTTAGCCTGAGGGGACCTCAGGGCTGCACTATGGGGTATGGCGGCCATATGGAAGTGTGATGCAGAAGACAGGCGTGGGGATGGTGTCCTGTGGGGTTCTGGACCATGAAGGGCTAACCTGAAGCTCTGTTGCAGGCCTTTCCCAGGTATGAGGAGTTCATGAGACGCTTGGTGCTAGCCATTGACCCCCTGCTGGATGCTGCCCCAGTGGACTTCGCAGCTTTCCAGCATGGCTCCCTATTACAGAGACTCAGGGCACTGTCCACACTGAGGCCCCTGCTGAAGGCAGGTAAGTCTGAAGTACAGGAACCAGGGTGTGGAAAGTAACCTCCATGGCAACAAGCCCACTTTGTGGATGCCTAGACCTAGCTTAAAGCTCCAAGACAACCACCAATGTGTTCCACCTTTCAGGGGAATGGTATCCTGGCAGTCAGGAGCCAAGGAAGGAATACCACAAACTCACACCTCACAACAATTCTCACACAAAAGATTTATTGGGAGAGACACAAGAAGGTGGCTGCCTCTGCTTGGGCAAGAATCAGCCAACAGCTGTGGGGGAGGGGGTGGAAGCAGACTTTCTTGGGGGTAGAGCTTTCCAGGCTGACCTGGGATTGGTGGGATTTTGTGGCCTGATCTTGGGCTTTTTTTCTGTAGGGCAGAGCTTGGCAGACAGAGTCTTAAGGGGCTGGATGCCAGATAGTCAGCCAATAGACCATGGACCACAGAGACTGCCAGGCACTCCCCCCAAAATTTCAGCCAACCCTACCCTAAAAATAGGGCCCAAGACAAAGGGTGTGTTTACTTAGAAGGGTGACCCCAAGGCACCAAAAGAGGGGAACGAAGGAAGAAACTCCAGAGTGTATTAGTTAATCTGTGTCGCTGTGATAAAATACCGTGGCCAAGGGACTTAAGGAAGGGTTCATTTTAGCTTACGGTTTCAGAGGGTTAGAGTCCATAATGGCAAAGACAGCGTGGCTGCAGGTGGCTGGAGCAGGAAGCTCCACATTCCACCCACATGCAGAACCCAGAGAGTGAAAACTGAAAGGAGGGAGGGGCTGTAAACTCCTAAGCCCCACCCCCAGTGACGCACTTCCCCCAGCAAGGCTCTGCCTCCTAAAGGTTCCAAAGAGCGCCAACAGCTGGGAACTGGACCTGGGTTGTGGGGAGGATGTTTTATTCAAAACAGTTAGCGGGAACACCAGCACCACGGTGCATGTTGGACTGGCTGTGGTGATGGGTGATAAGACACTGGTCCTGCTGACTCTCTGTGGAATGTGCTTTATAGGAGGTGTGTAGGTCCTTTGGCATTTCCAAGAGAAAAGAGGGGCCTTGTCTCCCACTGGTCAGGGGTTCCCTGGTGAGACAGAGGCCTCTGGGCCATGCATCTGTAGATGAAGTGATATGGTGCAGTACCCGAGAAGCCCAGAGAAGAGAGGAGAGGCCCATCTCTCAGAGGCCTTCGCTTGATGCTGTAGGACTTCCAGTGTGTGATGCGCGTCAGAGCACAGAGCTCATTGCCACAGCCACAGCTAGAACATGATGTAAGAACCAAGAGAATTTGAAGAGTTGCCTCCGAATGAGAACGATACTAAATTTAGACCAAAAATACTGAAAGGTCTGTGATCAATTAGGGAGGTCTGCCATGGGTTTGTAATAGAAGCTTGATCAAGAAGTATGCTGTTATTTTCTACCACTCTGGGTACCCAGACAAATTCCCATATTCTAGAAAAATACTGAATCAGTTAGCCATGGTCACAAGAAAAAGAAACCCCACAAAACTCCTTTGGCATCTAAAAGTCCCATGGGTCTTTGTAGTTCGGTTGATCCCAGCAGGCTGTTGGTCTGGTCTGGTCTCATACACATGTCTGTGGCTGGGGACAACCAGTGGCACCTACTCTGCTCTCCATGTCTGTGCTGTGGGGAAGCAGCGTGCTGGGTGTGCACAAGGGACCTGCTGCCTAGGCCAACTACAAATATCCATTTGTGATGCATTTATAAATACCCCATTGGCTGGCGAGCCACATGGCTAAGCCCTGAGTCGAGGTGCAGAGTAGGTCAGCCAGCTATGGCGGGTGGTCATCGCAGCATTTATAAAGCAGAGAGTCTGGAAATGGAGGAAATGAGTGGACTTGGTCATCAACACCAAAAGTAGACATTCCTTTTCAGAAGCTCCAGTCTTAGGAGTTTCGTGCAATAACCATTCATCACGACAAATATTTTTTAAGCAACTACTTTTGCCAACTGCTAAGGTATGCAGAGGGCCAGAACCCTGTCCTGCTGCTAAAATGTAACTGGTGCCCACAGAATTACAGGTCTTTTCTGTTTCATACAATTCTTACAGTAGCATGTAAAATATGTCTTCAATATTACAGAGAAGCAGGCTCAGAACTGAAGATGGTTAAAAGGGGCCCAAAGGGGTGAAAAGCCCTTGAATGTCACACTGTCTCCACCAGCCTCTGTCTCTTCCTGTTCTTTCTTCCCTGGGGATGGGAACAGAGTCTGCTCAAGGCCTGACTCACTCGATGTGTCTATTTCTCTTCCAGGACGCACCCTGGGAGCTCAGCTCCCCCAGTACTACCAGGTCCTCACAGGCCCCATCTCCAAGGTGAGTGAGGCCAGATGATGGCTTAGGGACCTCTCCTGCCACCCAGGCCCTCGAGCCTTCCTGTGGCTTTGCTCTGCAGGTGTTAGACCACTGGTTTGAGTCTGAGCCTCTGAAGGCTACTCTGGCAACAGATGCTGTGATCGGAGCCATGACAAGTCCCCACACTCCAGGGAGTGGGTGAGTAGGGACCAAGCTGACTGGGGGCTGATGGAGGGGAGCATACTTCCCAATGCGAGGAAGCTCACAGACCACCGCTTTCTGAGCCCAGCTAATGTGCCAGTTGTGAAGCTTAGCATATCATGCGTGTTGACTGAACTCTCAGGGTCACATCTGAAAACTGCAGGTCAAAGAAGGGCTCTGCCCAAAGTCACACGGCTAATAAGAGGCAGAGCTGGCGTCCAGCGCATGCTGTCTGAATCCCAGAATTCCTTCTTAGCTGCTCTTTCCCACCTGTCTCCAGGAAAAGCCTCTTCGTGCTCTCTGTCCCCACCCTGCTCCTCCTCACCCTCCTGACTTCTGTGAAGCCAATGTCTCTGAGAAGCTGCCCAGCTCCTGTGAGCAGATCTGTCTAGAGCCCAATCGGAGATGGGCAGTCAGACCCAGTGAGGGCTGTGGTTGTGCTTTGAATGCCTAAGATGCAGCTAGAATTGTCAGTGTGGCTTATCTCTCCAGGATGAAAGCACCCCTCCCCACCCCCAGGAAGTGGCTTTTCAACAGAGGTCAAGCCAGTCCTGAATTCCCCAGGGCCTGGGAGAAGAAGCATCAGCAGTATTTGAGTCCCTCTGCGAAGCTCTTAACTAATCAGCCAGCGTGCATCTGGGGCCTCCCATCCTTTTCCCTCGGGCCTTAGGGAAGCTGAGCTACTGGCCAGCTTGCACAACATGCCTTTTAGAAATCCATTGCTTAACTTAACAACGGCTGATGAGCCCCGGCCTGTGCGGGGTGCTGAAGACACAGTAGACAAGGGACTGGAAATCCTCATAGGAGAGAGACCCAGAGCAAGAGACCCGAAGCGTGGAGTGTGTTCTAATAGTGGGTGAGCAGGGAAAACCGCCCTGCTGTAAAAAGGACCTGAAGCAGGAAATGTTTGGTCTGAAACAAGGGGAAGAGAAGGGGTTTGCTTGAAAAAAAGATGAGGAAGGAAGAGATTCCAGGCCGATGGCACAGCATGGACACTCCACTCCAGCAACCAAAGGGACTCAGCGTAGCAGGGATGGTCAGTGTGAGGGAGCATGGCAGGACCAGGCAGGAGCCGTGGACACCACCTAACGGTGGCCTGTCCCCCTCAGGCAACATTGTGCAGCAAAAGCTTTGAAAGGAAGGCTGTCGGGGTCATCTGATGGCTGACAGGACCCCAGCTCCACAAGGGGCGGCCTCCAGGGAAGCAAGAGCTGGAGAGCACAGGTGGGGGAGAGAAGAGAGAGGCATCTGAGCATTCTGCTGAGTGGACACCCGGAGGATGACACCAGGCTTTCTGTTGGGACCCTGGAGGTGCCCTTCATTTGTGCCTTCATTTGTGTGGAGACCCCGAAAAGCTCAAAGAATGGTAGAGAAGCTGGGTTTAACAAGCATTCCAGAAATGCATGCATGAAGGATTGCAGCGCAGGGAGGCTGGAGTCCTGTGTCACACATATGCACAGGGAAAGAGTGTGGCGTGAGGTGGCAGGACACTGAGCTCCGGAGAGGCTCAGGGAAAGGGCTGGATTGGGAAGGAGCAGTTGAAGGTCCAGGACAGAAAGTGTTATCTGGTCTGAAACTAGATGGGCTCCGCCTCAGCCCCTGCTGCTCTGCCTTCTGCCCTCAGGTATGTGCTGCTTCATCACGTGATGGGGAACCTGGAGGGGATGCAGGGCGCCTGGAGCTACGTCCAGGGTGGCATGGGTGCACTCTCTGATGCCATTGCAAGTTCAGCTACTACGCATGGAGCAAGTATCTTCACAGAGAAGGTGTGGGTCCCACTCCCAACGTGGGCTGTTGGCCTGGATTCAGGGTAGAATAGTCTTCTACCTCCGATTTAGAGAGACTCTCGGATTAGTGATGAACAAGGGAAGCCCAGAATCTGTGCTCTACACTTCTGAGGCTGCTGGCAGCTGAGTAGTTGTCACTTGTCATCTAGGCCCAGCCGTCTGGCAGATAGGTTGCATCAACGTCCCCTGGAAGCCGCTGGTTTGTGGCATAGTTGGGGCTGAGGAAGCTTGGGTGCCTACAAGCCACAGCCTTTATCCTCAACCTGGCCTTCCTTCTGGGGTCTTTGGGGTCTTTTGCTGGGGCTCCAGACTGTGGCGAAGGTGCAGGTGAACGGTGAAGGCCACGTTGAAGGAGTCGTACTGCAAGAGGGCCAGGAGGTGAGGAGCCGAGTCGTCCTGTCCTGTGCCTCTCCACAGGTCACCTTCTTAGAGCTGACGCCACAGGTGAGGTGGTTCAGAGCAGAGGTAAAATATCTGCATACAGGGCTTGGAACGTGGGGCAGGGAACCCAGATTACACCAGGGTGAGAGATCCAAGGACTAGACCTCCTTCTCTGAGGAAGCCGGCACTTGCGAACAGTAAGGAAGCCTGGTGGATGAAAGGACCTAGACCACACTGCCTGCAATAGGCCAAGCTATTGCCAGAGCCCGGGTCTGCCTTATAATTCTTATGACTTGTCTACTGCCTAGATTTGGTTTTTCCCCTCTCAAGGTCCCTGATTCTACCATCTGCCATTGATCTATTGCAATATTAATACCGGGAATGGAGGTTTGGGAGGTTTTTGTTGCATTTTGTTTTGTTTTTAGCACAGTCATAAAATTTCTGGGTGGATATGGCCTCAACTTGCCTGTCACCTACAGTGGCCATGTCTCTGCTGGTCTTGACCGGACTCAGTTCTGTGAATGGGAACTGGCTGGCTGTGGTTGGTCCAGCCTCTGCAGACTCTGGCACAGGAGCACCAACAAGCCCAGCCATGCCAGCTCCAGCTTGCTCGCTCTGGATCCATCTTACTTGCTGACATTGGCTAAATCTCCCAGCCAGTCTAGGGTGGTGTGTGAGTAGAGTGGAGGTAGGAAATACTGTGGAGAAATATGGAAAGGGGCGTGTATCTGGGAAAGGCTTCGGAACATTGTGATTGGCCTTCCCTGTCTCCGAAAGATAAGATAATGTGTGTCTGAGCAGGTAGTCTCATCCATACGTAGGCCTGCTCTTGGGGGCAAAGCATTACTGTGTCTGAATATTTCCACTCACAAAATTCAACAGCTCTCGGTGCACATTGTTAAGGCAGTTCTGAAGTGGCAAGAGCTATGGCTGGAAGGATTAAGGTGCATAGAAATGCCTATTCCTGTCCCAACAGCTACCCCAGTCAGAACAGTGGGCCAAGTGCAGAAGATGCTTTGCCTAGAGTCGGGGACTCCAGGGAGTTCTCTAAGACGAGGGAGTTTGGGGCTGAGCTCTGAAGGAAGAAGAGGTTCTCCTCAGGCACAGGTTGAAGGACTGGTCTGGGCAGCTTCTCGGGCCTTGGCTACCCCAGGCCGTTCACAGAGCTCTCTCCTTCCAGGAGTGGCTTCCAGAGGCCTTTGTGAAGAGAATCTCCCAGCTGGACACACAGTCTCCTGTTACCAAGATCAATGGTAAGAGATGCCTGATTGCATCTGCCTTTGTGAGAATGTGAGACTCTATGTGACAGTCTCCAAGTCAGGGAAGCCCAGCCACACTGCCTGTCCCTCCTGACACCAGCTTGTCACCAGCTTGTCATACTTATAGACTTCGGACCCATTGCATAGACAAGCAAGTCATGACTATAGAGGGAGGTCCCTGCAAAGCTGGGGACCTGACCTGGCCTTTGGCTCCTCAGTGGCTGTGGACAGGCTTCCAAACTTCCGGGCAGCCCCCAATGCTCCCAAGGACCAGCCACAACCACATCATCAGTGTTCCATCCACCTGAACTGTGAAGACACCCTGGTCCTTCACCAGGCCTTTGAAGATGCCAAGGGTGGCCTGCCTTCCCAAAGGTAGGTGAGACTCTGTGTGTTTTGAGGCAGGGGCCTGGCCTCTGCTACCTGGCACTAAACCTTCAGTGTCCATGTTCCAAGAACACAAAATGTATCTCAGAAAAGAAATCTAGCCATCAGAGCAGTGGAGATGAAGAGTGGGGCATGCTGGGAGTGTCCCAGGTTAATGGAGGACAGTCCCAAGGGGAGGAGCACTCAAACTGGGCGAGAGAAGGGGTTCTCAGACGGTGACTCAGCAGAAGCCATGCTCACATCTTCTAGTGCATGTCTGAGGGGCCCCTTCACCCAAGCTCCTAAAAACAGCCCCCTTAGAGCAAAGCAGGCAGGGCTCTGCGGGGCCTACACTGTCTATCCTCTATGTTGTTCAATAGACATGTATGGGGTCCTGCTCAGTGCCAGGCTCCACACCAGGCACAGGCTGTGGAGCCTGGGGTATGAAGCAGACAGAAGTTTATAATAAGCCTGGTGCATGAGAACGCACAGCATTGGGGCGGGGGATGGCTCAGCAGTTAAGAGTATTGACTCCTCTTCCAAAGGTCCTGAGTTCAATTCCCAGTGCCCACTTGGTGGCTCATAACCATCTATAATGAGATCTGAAGCCATCTTCTGGCCTGCAGGGACACAGACAGGCAGAGCACTGTATACATAATAAATAAATAAATGAGTGAGTAAGAACTCACAGCATAAGATGAAAGAGAGATGCCAGGTTGCTCAGACACAGAGCAGAAAGAAAGACCCACAAGATCTCTGCCTCCGCCCTGGCCTCTGCTGCCTAGAAAACAGCCAACATTGTGCACTGTTAATGGGCATTAAGGAGCAAGAGAAGGCAGGCGGGGGTGGGGGAGGCCGGAGAGAGAGGTCTGCTTTTTAAAAGAAGGCCCCTCTGATGGTGTGACACTTGAGCAGTACATTGAAGGAAGCAAGACAGGTTGTGTGACTATCTGAGGAAGAACTCCATAGGCTGCTGCACTGGGAACACAATGATAAGGCCAGAGTGGAGGGTGTGCCCACAGGGCTGGCCAGGCATTGTCCACTGCCCTGGCTTTTACTTAAAGAAAGCCTGACTTTTCCTTAGAAAGACTACCCTACCCAAAGTGGACAAAAAGTGAGGAATCCTGCTGCAGTCGGTTACTGGATACAGGGTGTGAGGGCAAAAGGACAGTGACTGGGACCTGGGGGGATGTGGCAGAAGTGCTGAGAAGCGTCCAAGTCCTGGGCATGTTTTAAGGCTAAAGCAGGTGGGGTTTGCTGTTGGACAGGGCATGGTGTGAGAGAGGAGCACCCGGAAAACTATGAGAAAGGAAGAGGGTTCTGGGAGGTTTGGGAGAAGGTTAGGCAGTGACTGGAGACGTTGGTAGATATCTAAGCTGGGGCAGCCCGAGAAAGGGCATTTCGTATGGCCTTGAAGATACTCATGCGATCTGGGAATGGCTGTGGGGAATGGTTCCAGCGTCCCCAAGCCCATGGCACTCAGGTCCCTTCTGTAAAATGTCAGAGCCTGCACCTAACCTTCTCACATCCCCCCGCAGATCTTCAGTCATCTCTGGATGATGTAAAATGCCTGTGTGGGTGCTGGGTAAACGGCTGCCAGGCAATGTTGTTTATGGAATGATGCCAAGGGGGAAGTCAGCATGGTCAGCGAGGCATAGTTTTCACTTTTTATAGTATTTTCAGTCTGTGGTTGGAGAATGCACAGAGTACCCAGGCACGGAGAGTCAAATATCTAGAGATCTGAGGGACTTATACTTCAGGTGGGATAGATGGTGGGCTGGGCGTGGGGCACCATGCTGTGGTGGTTAATAGGTCTAGATACTCGGCTTTGTCCTGTTCCAGGTAAGGTTCCTGGGCCAGGGAGGGAGGAACAAGCTTGGTTGGACCCAGGCCACCTGAGCACCTGATGACTTGGGCCTGACCCCATCATGGTTCTCACTGTCTGGAGCCTGGTATTATTTGAGTTGAGGAGCCAGATTAGAACGCAGGTCTCTGGGGAAGGAAGATGAGACTAGACCACACCTCTGAGCTAGGTGAGGAAGGATGGGAGCTCTGGAGTCTGTGGCTGTGGGTCTGGAGGAGCACCGCAGAGGTGGACTGTGCTAGCCACCGTGGTCTCACACTGATAATCAGCCCTGGTTGGTGGTCCCTGAGGACTTTGATTTTGTGCTGTGTCACCTCAGAGTGGCCCGAGCTCCTTTCAGTCCTGACCCTCTCTACTCCCCCACATCACAGACCTATGATTGAACTCTGCATCCCTTCATCACTGGACCCCACCCTGGCTCCTCCCGGCTGCCACGTTGTGTCCCTCTTCACTCAGTATACACCCTACACCCTGGCAGGAGGCAAGATCTGGGATGAGCAGGACAAAAACAACTATGCAGACAAAGGTAAAGAAGGCAACACAGGCTGCTCTGCAGGGTGATAGCTGACTGTGGGATCTATTACACACACACACACACACACACACACACACACACACACACACACACCACACTCCAGCTAAACTCTTCCCAAGGGAAGAGATGTACCCAAAGCAACCTTATATCAACATGGTGAATGTTGGCTGAGATCAGGCAATAGGTTAAGAAAGTCAAAAGGATAGGGTCCCAGGCTAGAGAGATGGCTCAGCAGGTAAAGGCACATGAACAACCCTGATAACCTGAGCTTGGTAATATAACATTCAGTGGGAGGAGAAAACCAGCTCCCAAAAGTTAGCTGTCTGACCTACACACACACACACACACACACACACACACACACACACACACACACACACACACCATACTCTCACACACTCACACACTCACACACTCACACACTCTCACACACACTCACACCACACTCACACACTCACATACTCCCACACACACTCACACCACACTCACACACACTCACATACTCACACCACACACTCACAGACACACACACACTCTCTCACACACATACTCACACACTCTCACACACACCACACACACTCACACACACACACTCTCACACACACACACACACATACTCACACACTCTCACACACACGGACCACACACTCACACACTCACACACTCTCACACACACACCACACACATTCACACACACACACACACTCACACTCACACACACTCTCTCACACACACCACACACACCACACACATTCACACACACACACACACACACACACACACACACACACACACACCACACACATTCACACACACCCCAATACGTAACATTTTTTTATAAAGCAGAAGACTCTATACTTTTACTCTCCAGTTGCTCAGAGTCCAGTCAGGCAGACTTAATAGGAGCAGACCACCATAGTGCATTGTGCTTTATGGGCCAAAAGAAAGAAGCCGTGAACCAGATGCAGGGAAGCACTCAAGGGAAGAAACACTGAGCGGGGTTTTGAATGTTTGATGAACGGGAGTTACACCGAGTGCAAAGAATGTTCCAAGCGAAAGGAACAGCTTGGGCAAAGGAACGAAAAGAAAAATACTTCACATATTCAGGAGGTGACAGAGACTTGTGGGAAGGAAGGTCAGGGTTAAGAAATGAGAGTGTGAGGCTGGGCTGGCTACAGGCCTTTTGGTAAAGCATTTTGCTCCTGAACCGTTTTTCATTCTGTTTGTTTTGTAGTTACTGGTGTGTAATTTGCATAGGATGAAGTAAACCCCTAACTCATATAATTTAATAGGTTTTAGAAAACTTATGAGTCATACAACCTTATTGTCGGCTCTTCCGTTTCCACAGTGTTTGACTGCATCGAGGCCTACGCCCCCGGCTTCAAGAGTTCTGTGCTGGCCAGAGACATCCTAACCCCTCCGGATCTAGAGAGAATCTTCGGGCTTCCTGGAGGGGTGAGTGGAGCCTGGGGCCTCCTCCCATTCATCTTCCTACCTGTCTCCCTGGATGGCCCCTTTGGGCTTTACCCAGCCTTCATCAGTGATAGGGCCCACACCTGAGTGAGGAGAGGAGAAGACACCGATACGCAGATGAGGCTAGAGGAAGTCGCCAGGCCTGTGGCACTTCTGCCCCAACTTCCCCACCAGCATCTTCTGGAGAGAGATCCCTCCCTACAGAAACAGGCTCTTGTAGTGAGCTTTACTTTACCAGATATAGGAGACTGGAGGCCAGAAGCAGAAGCCTGGCTAGGAACCTGGGAGCCTGTGATGAGCCAAAGAGCCCTGTGAGGAATCAGGGAGCCCAGGAGGGGGCAGGGAGCCCATGAGGGGGCAGGGAGGCCATGAGGGGAGCAGGGAACCCATGAGGGGGCAGGGAGCCCATGAGGGGAGCAGGGAACCCATGAGGGGGCAGAGAGGCCATGAGGGGGCAGGGAGCCCATGAGGGGCCAGGGAGCCCAGGAGGGGGCAGGGAGGCCATGAGGGGAGCAGGGAACCCATGAGGGGGCAGAGAGGCCATGAGGGGGCAGGGAGCCCATGAGGAGGCAGGGAGCCCAGGAGGGGCCAGGGAGCCCATGAGGGGGCAGGGAGGCCATGAGGGGACAGGGAGGCCATGAGGGGACAGGGAGCCCATGAGGAGGCAAGGAGGCCATGAGGGGCCAGGGAGCCCATGAGGGGAGCAGGGAACCCATGAGGGGGCAGAGAGGCCATGAGGGGGCAGGGAGCCCATGAGGGGGCAGGGAGCCCAGGAGGGGGCAGGGAGCCCAGGAGGGGGCAGGGAGGCCATGAGGGGACAGGGAGCCCATGAGGGGAGCAGGGAACCCATGAGGGGCCAGGGAGGCCATGAGGGGCCAGGGAGCCCATGAGGGAGCAGGGAGGCCATGAGGGGGCAGGGAGGCCATGAGGGGGCAGGGAGGCCATGAGGGGGCAGGGAGGCCATGAGGGGCAGGGAACCCATGAGGGGGAAGAGAGGCCATGAGGAGGCAGGGAGCCCATGAGGGGCAGGGAGCCCATGAGGGGGCAGCTCCAACCCCATAGACACTAGCCACAGCAGCTATTGAGCCTGATAAAGCCAGAGTGAGCTGAGTGGTGTATGATACACAACAGTAGAAAGCCCAGCATGGACACAAGTGATGCCATCATATTAGTACTATTATGCCGATTATGTTCCAAGATGACCAGAATACACGCTTGACATAGATGTCACCAATTTGGCTCTTCTTAACTCTGGCTCCTAGTAAATCTAAAATTACCTGCAGGGCTTTGGACATTTTTTTGTTTTTGTTTTGACAGCACTGGTCCAGACAGACAGCAAACAGCCAGGGAGTGGGAGGGACTTCACAGACTGTGGATGCTCAGTGTGAGGCAGGGATGGGTGAGAAGTGCTGGTGACAGTATGCTCTGGGGGAGGGGTGGACATGACATGGGGGTTGAACCAGAGGCGAAGGGCAGGACGGCAGTGTGATTATGAAGTCAGGGTGACTTGAGAGAACAGGTTTGGGGGTGAAGTGGTTCCCATGGGGACCAGGTGAGGGACAGCAAGAGCAGCCCATGGTGACTTCTGGCAGATTCCGGTCTTCTTGTTTAGGATACCCACTGCCTTTCTGGGCTGGTCTGACCCAAGCCAGAGAGCAGAAGCAGGTCCCACTGTGCCACATCTCCTGCTGACAGAGATGGTGGCTACCCAGAGACCCATGCCCCAACAGGAGCCTGTGCCAGCTGAGCAAGTCTTCCCAATAGTCTCAGGAGGTTCATGATGCACAGGAAACTCTCAGAATACCCCTTCTTTCCCTCAGTTTCTCTGCACTCTGTAGAGGCCCCTACTCCTCTCTCTTCCCAATAAAGCACTGTGGGACTTTCACTCACAGTCTGGGGCATGCCCGTTCTCCCTCGCCTGCACCCAGGAAATATTGCTCTCCTCTCTCATACTCAATTAAGAACCCAGGGAAATATTCAGAAGCAGGAGGACCTGGCTTAAAGAATGGAGAGAGGACGAGCCAGCCAGGATGGCAAAGCCCACAGCACTCCTATGTTAACAGCTGTGGCCCTGCCTCCACAGAACATATTCCACGGTGCCATGTCCCTGGACCAGCTCTACTTCGCCCGTCCAGTGCCCCAACACTCTGGCTACAGATGTCCTATCCAGGGCCTGTACCTCTGCGGAAGTGGGGCCCATCCTGGTGAGCGACTGACTTGCTGTGTGGGCTGCAAGGGCTTGTGGGGTGAGGAAGGTGATAAGCTTGCAGACAGAGGAGGATGCTGGAAGCCATCCTCTATGAGGGTGAGCACACAGCAGAATCCCCGCCAGGCTGCCAAACCCTCTGCTGTTGGTACACGCCTCCTTCCAGCTAGGTGTAGGGAGGAACACAGTCTGGTAGAGCGTGGAGGAAACTCCTCCAGGGGTTGTGGGAGACTCACATTCCATAATTCCTGACTCATATTTGAGAGCAGAAGGGATCAGTCATGTTTCTCTACTCAGAAATTCTTTGCTGTACCAACTCCAAGGCAACCTGACTTCGCTGCAGCTGTCATCGCCTGGTGATACCATTCTGAGCTGTAGATGAAATCTCCCATAAAGAGCTATGTCCCTTGTGCTGCCACCCCCCATCCTTAACATTTCAGCTCTGCATGCTATGTGCTCTAAGTGCCTCCCTGCAGTCTGGCAGACTGGGGCCAGTATGGCCACTGCCTGCCCTTCCCCAGCTGTGTGTGGAAGCTGCAGGGAGCCCAGACAGTGTGGTTATTGTTCCAGCTGTGGCTGCTAGCTGAGCCCCACTCTGTTCCATTCTGGTGGACTTCTGAACATCATTTTGGTTCCAGGAGGAGGCGTCATGGGAGCATCTGGACGGAATGCAGCCCACGTAGTCTTTAGGGACCTCAAGAACATGTGATGCTGGACCAACGCTGGCCCTGGGAGAAAAGCTTTCCCTGCACTTGGGAGCTGCCTATCAGGCCACCTGCCCTTGATGCCCTGCTTGGAAGGATACCACTGGGGACAATTGCATCAACAAGGTGCCACTGAGCTGAATCAGGGCCTGAGTTACAGGTTAGCACAGCTTCACCTGCATCCCAGGCCTCTATGGGCTGCCTGGGTGTGTCTTATTAAAAACAATGTTTTGTACAGAGACTGTTTGTACTGTTTTCCTATGTGTCTGTAGGTGGGGAAAACTTGGCATAGCAGCTGGACACAGTCCATTTAACAAGTGGGAGAAATTGGTCCAACTGTCCCCTTCTTGTCAGTTGGGTTCCTGCTGCCAACTGATTAGAGGGCTGCCTGCCAAGGCCCAGTCAACTACTGTCATATCCCTGTCACTATAAGAACAAATTCACAGCCCCAGTGACCCACAAGGTCACCCACATGGTGGACCTGAGCAAAACTTTGCATCTCAAGCCATTGAAACCTATAGTTAGGAGATAGCAAAGTGGGTTCATCAGAAGCTGTGTGGGTGCCCCCTCCTGATACAAGAGTTCTCCACCTTCTGCTTGCCAGATGCTAAATCTGCCATGTCTGTCACTAAATATTTCACATAAACAGGTGTTATTCTGCAGTGAGCTGGGCTGCCACTATCAGTCAAGGAAAAAGAAAATCCACAGGACAGCTCTACTACAACACAACTGTGTTGGCAACCTCTCCAAGTTGGGTTAAAGGCCACCATCCCAAGCTGTCCCTTCTGTAGGTCAGATAGAAGGTCTTGGGGCTCCCACATCTAACCACTTCTGCACAGACAATAACCATTACCCTTTTACAGTATTTCCAATTCGTCTTCCACATAATCAGGATATGTTATAATGTTCTTTGTGTGATTTACAACTGTCTTTCTTTGAATTTACTTCCTATCAAAACCTAGTCAGTGTTATGAGAGTTCTTTGGGGAACATTTTTAATAGCTGTCTAATATTCCCAGGCGACGATGAACCATAATTTATTATGGGTCATTCAATCCAGCCTTGACCTTGATTGCTAATTGACACCAGCCCAAAGCCAGCCAGCTGCTCTTTGGCATTCCTTCTCCGTGGGGGTGGGGGGGGGGACTCCCTAATCAAAGCCTGGCTCCCAGGCACAGCTGCTGGCCATTCCTGCTAGCAGAGAAGGAACTGGTAGAGAGGGCTGTTTTAACTTTGTGAGGAAGAACTTCCCACTGTTTGGAGATTCCCCACCGGATGTCTCACATCTCCGAAAGATACAGTTTTTGGTCCAGATGGATAGAGAGAGAAGACCAGGCTTCACTACTGTGGAGTGTCTCGGCTCCTCCAAGGCCCTAGCTCATGCCACTCCACTGAGAAGGGTGGGTTGGCCCTGCTCAAAGTGATGGCTCTGCAGGCTGGCCATGAATCAGGCAAACAGGTCCCTTGCTGACTTCAGCACATAAAATTCTTACCAGGATAAACAAGTCAGGGCCCTCCCCTTACCTGATTTACAGCTGCCTGCGTCCCCAAGCAGAGGGAAACTTCCTCCCAGGCGCAGATCTTTAAGAACCTCGAGTGCACAGGAAGCTCACCTGGTGAAGTCATTATGTCACACAGCGCCAGTGACAGTGAGCAGAGGCTCAGCGACATGTGCGGTTTATTGCTCCGGAAGAGATCTGGCTGTCCTAGTGGGAAGAGGGCCAGATGTGGGGAAAGCAGTGTGCCTGTGAGTTTGCTCAGCAGCTGACAGCCTGGGTTCTGGGACACTGGTAGAACTCCAGTGATGGAGGATGGGACAAGGTGGAGGACAACGGGACACAGCACAGAAATGCATTTGAACAGGGCTGGGGGGAGATGGAAAATTAAAAGAGAAAAGAGAGAAGGGGGATGGGAGTGGGATACAGATTAGTGAGCCTGAAAAGAAATTGGTTTTCTCTTTTTGATTTTTTTTTGGGGGGGTGGGGACAGGGTTTCTCTATGTAGCTTTGTAGACCAGGCTGGCCTTGAACTCACAGAGATCCACCTGCCTCTGCCTCCCTAGTGCTAGGATCAAAGGTGTGTACCACCACCACCTGTCGGAAAAAAAAAATTTAACCTCACCAGAAGTTAACTAACTGTGGTCCAAGCAGATGATAATATTTTCCCTGGAAAGTTTAAAAACATTGTGATAGAAAATTAGCATTGTGGATCTCCCTTGATTTTATTTGAATTTTGTCAGCTCTGTAACACATTTATCAGATCAACAGTTCTGCAGCTGGCTGGACAAGCCTCCCAATAACAAGAGAATTGGAAGATAAATTAAATGATATTGAACAAAGGACTCAGGATGCAGTGATCTTCCAAAACAATGCTTAAGGTGAAATAATGAAAGAAGGGTGACTTGGTTTGATTGTTCAGGGCCTGAAACATGTAGGTGGCTCAAATGCTATTGTATATAAAAAAGGAAAATGATACCTTCCTCACCAAGGAGCTTTGAGGGTCATAGCTTGCATAGCTTTCCAGAATATGACGGTACAGCCCTCTGACCCAGTGGGTCCACTTCCAGGTAGACAACCAACAGAAATGTGTTTGTGTGCTCACCCCCAGTCACACAGATTTCAGTTTTCTGGATTTAAGAACACCAGCATAGACTGTCCTGGGTGAGCATCCTTAGGTAGGACACTGAAAACCTGAACCTTTGTGAGCATGGGGCCTTCAAATCATTGGGTTTCCAAGCATTTGGGATATTAGATTTTCAGATTAGGGAACCCAAGCTGTCTTAGTGTGCAGCACTGTTTACAGCACCTCTGAACTGGAAACTGGACTATCCAGACAGACGCCCATCAGCTATAGAATGGTGAGCTGTATACACTCTTGTGCTGGGATGCATGAGCAATGTAGAATGAGCACTCTAGATGACACACAACAGTAATACGGTGAGTCTCAGAAGCCAGACACAAAATAATTCATGCTGCAGGATCCCGTTTTTGGAATGAGACAATCAGATTAAAGGAAGCTGTCTTGTTAGGATTTCATCTTCATGGGGTTTAGGGACTTGGGAGCCGATGGAAGCCCTCAGGGTACAGGTGGTACCTGTAGTTTGACCTGTATTACAGTAATGACGATCTATTCTACTTCCTAAACACTGGTTGTACTATACATTTGGGATGTTGCAGCTTCTGTGTGCGTAGTATGTATGCTTGCATAAAAAATCTTAAAACTTGGTACCTGAAACAGGCCATCCCTTAGTAGCCTCCAGCCTTCAAAGCTCTCATTTCCCAGAAAAGCTGTAGGTCTGAGTCTAGATGCAGGGAGGAGGATGAAAGAGAAGGGAACAGAAAGATGTGATAGGCAGTCCCTCTGGTTCCCTACCTGTGATCCCTGCTTAGAGTCTGTCTTGTGTTGTCTCACCCCCTCCCCCAACGAGTATAAATGTAACCTGTGGATCGCTTCTAAACAACAGCATAGGACAAAGATACCTGGAGGTAACACAGCACAGAATTCTTACAGAATTCTCTCTGGATCCCTGGCTCTCAGTGGGGGCAGAAAGGGGCTACAAGGCAAAACCCCAGGTGGCAAGTAGCTCCAGCCAGCCTCCAGGTAGCGGAAGGCCTTGGTCCTGCACCTCAGAGCACCTGATGCTGCCATCAGCTGTGTGAGCAGGAACATGGACAATCCCCAGCATCCTCCCATGGACATCCCCAGCATCCTCCCATGGACATCCCCAGCATCCTCCCAATGGGAGTGCAGCCCAGCCAGTGCCCTGGGTACAGAGAGCCTGGCTCCTTGTAACAACTGCAACTGTGTGAGACGACCGTAAGGGAGGAGAACCACAGCCATGAGCATGATGGGAGCAAAGTAGGTCTCACGATGGGAATTGAAACTGTGCCTCTAGAGTGCACAGTTACTCTATGATCTGCACCCTCTGGGGGCGGCTGGACATCTGCCCCTGCCCCCAGAGAGGGACGGCTGGAGTAGGTCGCCACTGAGGGCACCAAGACAAACAACCTGAGAACCCACCGTCACCTCTGCCAAGTCTTTTGCTCAGACAACTCTCAGTTCCTCTGTAACTAATGGAGATAATGGCATTTTGCCTCACACAACAAGGAAAGTTTTCCTCATTCTTTACAAAATGATAAGTCACTGTGCTCATAAGTGGACCAGACAGAGTGAGAAGCCTATGGGGACATGGTGGGCCCACCTGGAGGAAAAGGAAAGTTGCCATTTGAAACAGAAGAGAAATGAATTCCCCCCCCCCCCATTAAAGGCATAGGGCCTCACTCCATGGAAGAGGACCCAAGAAGAACAGCTTCTACCCTGGGACCTCAGTAACAACCCCCCCCCACACACACACACATGCATGCACACACACTCATACACACATGCACACATGCATGCACACACACTCATACACACATGCACACACGCATACACACACACACTCATACACACATGCACACACTCATACACACATGCACACATTCATACACAGGCATACACACACACACACACACACACACACACACACACACACACACACACCTCGACAATAAACCACAGCGACTCATGCAGATCAATACAACAGAACAGGGAAAGAAGGAAGCAGGCTGGGCAGCTCGCCAGAGGCAGAAGTCCGAGTGACTGCTATGCTGTATTGCTGGTCCAATAAATCAATGTGCCTTGGAAGGGCTCCTCCGACTCTGTGGCTGTAATTGGAGCTACCTTCCTCGGGGGCTGTGAGCTATGTTCAAGGTCAGGAGACAAGCTCTGGTTTTCCTGGTCCAGCACAAGCATTCTGTACCCACCCTAGGGTAAAGCTCTGCAGCTCCTGGAGAGAGAGCTGCGGTGAGTCTGCTTGCAGGCTGTGAGAGGCTAGGAGAAATGGGATGGGGACTGGGCTCTGATGTCTCTCTTCGCTGGATTTCCAAAACTCACCCAGCGTTCTCTCCGGATGCCACCTCTAAAGCTAATATCTCCATTCATTTGCAGTTGAGGGACTCATTGCAACAGAGGTTCCAGAACCCCACAGAATCACATGCTAATAGTGGTAGCTGCTTCTTCCTGAGCTCTGATTGTGTGCTAAGCCATGCACCAGCTAGATAAAGCATGCCTGTTATTTCCCATAGGTCCGCAATAAGCCAAGGTCCCTTTACAGCAGCCAACTGGGTGCGGCTGAGCATCAGCTCAGTGACAGCAAGTATTTTGCTGATTGTTGACCCAGTCAAGACGAACTGAGGTTTTCCTGGTATTGAAAGTCATGTTCTAAGCAAAGAGATATTCTCTGACCCAACTAGAGATAATTGGTTGCATGATCACCATATCCCACGGTTGTCCACAAATGTAAAGCAGTGGCCCAGAGTCTCAGCGCAGTCACAGCCCAGTGGGGACAACAACAAAGAGTTCACATGTAAGGATCCCAGCTGGCTCCACGGTGAAAGGAACCAGCATGGGCATTTGTGGGATGAGATAGCTGGGTTGGCTGCTATGAGCTCACAGGGCCAGGAAACTTTCTCTTTTTTTCCTTCCTTCCTTCCTTCCTTCCTTCCTTCCTTCCTTCCTTCCTTCCTTTTTTTTTTTTTTTTTCCCGTGTTTTCCCCCAAGACAATGTCTCTCTATTAGCTCAGGCTGGCCTCGAACTCAGCTGCTTGCCTCTGCCTCCCGAGTCCTGGAGCTAACCGTCACTACCACATCTGGCTGAAGCATTTCTTATAGTAGAGGGCAGTAGTGGACTTGACTTGGTGAGTGTAAAGGACAAGGAAGGCATTCAAGCTTTGCTGGGACCATGGGGTAAAAGCTGGACATTGGGATTGGGCAGAGTATTCAGGGCACACTATGTCATAGAAGCAAGTGGGTTTGTGGAGACAGATGATGGGAACATGGCCAGGCAGGAGGTCCAAGCTCCTGAGAGCCTGAGCAAGATTGAAAGGGGAGGGTGTTCATTCAGTAGTCAACAGGGTGGGGCCAGGTTGCCACACGTTGGAGGATGCCCAGCCCTTGGCTGGCCTAAGGGATCCCATTCACACTGCTGGCAAAGGTCCAGAGGCAGAGACCAGCATTGACTACCCTGCCAGCCTAGCCTCTTTCCCAGAGACCTCAGTGACTTATCCAGAGTCAGAAGTCGGTTAGGAATGGGAACTTGTCACCAGCAGGCTAGAACAGACCATTAGCCTGTCATACCCACTGCCTGGCCAGGGGCTCAGTGCTCAACACCTTGCAAATGATTCCGGTACAGGTAACCCAGAGCTCTAGAATTCACATTGCTACTTCGTGGCCATCTGCACTTCATCCAGGACCAAGACAGACAGACCAAGTTTCTACTAGAGAAGCCAAAGACACATCTGTGCACTGTAGGAACTGGAGCAGCCCATATTTGGTGTTGTGAAGAAGCTGAATAAGAGGACAAAGATTTCCTTGGAATGGGAGGGCTTACTGGGCAGCTGGGTTTTAGGAGAGAAGAAAACAACATTGTTTTACAATATCCCTCGATCCGTAATGAGAAAAGCCCCCTGTTGCACAGAGCAGCCTCTTAATGTGAGTCACCCTGAGGCTCAGCTTCGGCCTCTGCCCTTTAGCACAGGAAATGGGAGCAATAATGGAGCAGCCGGGTGTGAATTATAGAAACCCACCGGGGCGGGAAACTCGGTGAGTTATAATAGCAGAGTAAATTAATTTCACATAAGTGGAATTAGCAGTTAAATACATGGCAGGCCCAATGCTAACAATGTCTGGAATGCTGTGTCTGTCCCCTGCCGGGGGACAGAAAGAGTTCTCACTCTTGACTGAGCAGGACTCAGGCCACTGGAGGTCACCTAGCCACAGTTAAGGATAACTCCCTCCCGAGAGAGCAGGAACACTGTTGCATTAGGATAGACACCATTGCTTTAGGAGGAGGATGTGGGAAAGACGCCTTCCACTGGAGGCTCAGCTGATTTTTGTGGTGTCCAGCACACTCTGCCCTAAGTGCAGCTGGGGACAGTGGGCTTGGTATCGGTCAGGACTTGGGAGAAATTGGGGACAATGGATTTCAAGCATGGGTCTGTCAGGGGTTTCTATTCAAATTAAACATGTGTGGGTTTTGTTTTAAATTTTCAACCCCTTGTTTGTTTGTTTGGGCTATTTAAGGGTCCTGTCCCGTTCTCAATTTCAAATGACCTTTCTGCTTGGGTAAGTAGAATCCTGGGCTCCTTGGGACCACAGTGTAGGTAGAGAGACCAGAGCTGGAGGTGAGGGGTCACAGCATGTGGCTTGGATTCCAGCTGAGTCCCTAACCTAACAGGCATGGCTACACCCCATGCTCTGCAGTCCAAGTTCATGCAGAAGTGAAGACTCACAGGTCAAGCGCTGACACTCTGCAGCTGCACATGTGCAGAAGTTGCAGAGCTGACCTCCATCCCTGGGTCCCCGTGGAGCCAAGTAAGCTGATCCTTCGTGACGTCACGCTTGGTAGGGAGAGGCCCCTGCCCTGTAGTCTGGTGTCTATAAGGACCACCGGGTGCTTTGTGAGGCCTGTTCTTATTTTCCCCTCTACTTAGAGTAGTGAGCTAGGCCAACGTGGACTTAGCAGCAGGGTGTGTGTGTGTGTGTGTGTGTGTGTGTGTGTGTGTGTGTGTGTGCGTGTCGTGCGTGGTGAGGGAATGTGAGTTCATATTTATGCATGTGGAGGCCACAGCTGGATAGAGATACCCTTCTCTATCAACCTCTACCTTATGGTCTTGAGACAAGATGTCTCACTAAACTTGAAGCTCGCCTTTCTGGCAAAGCTGGTAGCCAAAACTCCTAGGATCTGCCTATTTCATCCCACAAGGCTGGGGTTATAGACTTACCCAGCCATGTCCAACTCTTTCAACTATACCTAAGTGGATGTGGTCAAAGAACACCAGCAACACACACACACACACACACACACACACACACACACACACACACACACACACCTATATAGAGTCTGTCAGTGGGCCACAGCTTGCTTAGGAGAAGCATGTGAGAACTACAAAGGGACTGAATGAAGGTGTTGCTTTAAGTTTGCTGAACACATCTACCCAGCTCAATCACTTCCTGCCTGTTGGAGAATGTGATCCTGAGTGCCCATTTTATGCTATAGACTTGATCTCAGAAACAACCCTACTGCTTTTATTATGCTAAATTTGGTTTAATATTAAAATAGCTCATCTCCACAGGCATGAACATCAACAAAGTGTCCCTATATAATAGGGTAACCAAGTGTGGCAATATGCCCAGGATTGTCCCAATTTTAGCTCTGAAGGTTCCACATCTTGGCATGCCCTTCTGTCTGGTCAAACTGGTGCTGGTGGCCACCCCCTATAAATAAACCACAAGGGGATTATGTACACACAATGGGGGCACACGAGAGGTCAACTATTCCACTGCTATTCAATTACATGTAATGCTTAAATATTGAACACTTTTATAGGTCAATTTTTCTCTTGAAGTAAATACTCTATGACAAGTCAGCAATTCTCATCAAGCTAAATGGATGATGAGGACACAGAACCAATAATACTTTGTAAATAAAAAGTATGACTAACAGCAATCAAAACCACAGCAGCTCAAAACAACACTGAGGCATAACTAGAAGGCAAAAGAACACCTTCCTGTGTAAAGCACAGTGCAGAATAACCAACTCAGGGAACACTAATTTTCATTTATGAATTTCGGAGTGTTCTGGTTTTCTGGCAAGTAGCCTTTAATTATGTACAAGGAGAGTCCACAGAAGGAAAGAGGGAAGAAAGGGGTGTGTGGGGGAGCAGGGTAGCTGATCCATCACAGAAGCCATGGGAAATATTTGTTTTCCAGGCTCAGCTAATGTCATCAGAATGACTCTTACCCAGCAAGAATGTCAAGGTCAATGCTTTGAAAGTCATTGTTTTAACTCAATTAGTCAATTAGAAAGCTGAGGCCCAGGGAAGTTGCTTTTACAAAGCTACAGTTGTCATGGGCCCTTAAACCACAACCACAAATACCACCATCCACAGCTCACACAATTTTTTTTTACCTAGTTGGCCATGGTAGTGCACACCTGTAATCCCAGCACTTGAATGGCAGGGCAGGAGAATGAGTTACACACCAAGTTACTGTAGGATGCAGAGTGAGAGCCTTCTGAAAACCAAACCAAAAAACAAACAAACAAACAAACAACAACAAAAAAAAACATCTGCACACCCCAGAGCTATGTGAAGCATGTTTAGTCTGTCATGTGTAGTCACCCATTACTGGTCCTGTATGGTTGACTGTGCCACTCATGCTGAAACTTTAACCTTTGGTACCTGTGGAAATGACTTTATTTCCTTGTGATAGAAACCTTATATGTATAACCAGGTTTAGATGGTCATGAAGTGGGCTCCAATCTGGGTATGATTGCTGTCCTGATTTAGTGGGGGGAAGGTAGAGGGAGCAAGGGGGAGAGGTGAGAGGGAGAATGAGTTTGAGCTGCTCCAAGCCACCAGGCTTGTGATGCTGTTAAGGCAGTGACTGCCTCTGAATGGCTCAGGCCCCCACCTGGGGAGCCCCCTCTCCACTTTCTGCAGCTACCCAGGGACAAAAGGGGCCTGAGGGAGGAAGCCAGCCCTGCTTTCTTCCCTGTCTCTCCAGTTCCTGCCACAGCAGGATCAGGCAGCCTTGGGACTCCCTTCCCTGGGAAGGCTCCCAGCTCTCTGTACCTGTGCCGGGCTTCAGGTGTGCGAGCCTGCTTGTCAGCCTTTCTCCCAGGGATGCTGTGAGGATGGGGGACCGCTCCAGCTCAAATACCTCCAGCAGGACCACTTGGCATTTGCCTTTCCATACACCATTTGGCAAGGCCAGGGGTTCAATGAGCCTTTCTGCCCTTCCCTCATTCTAGAACAAAAGCACAGTGCTCATCATGTGGTGGCAAAAGATCAGCCTCTGCAGGAACTGGGCAGGCTACAAATCACCTTAGTTCTCCCTCCAACACCATCTTTCAGATCTGGCAAAGGAATTCACTTGGTTGGATTATAGAGCATGCTGGTCTGCCGAGAGAGAAAGAAGGCACCGCGATGCTGCAGGATGGTACTGGCCCATACAAGGCCATGCTCATTAACATCCTCCAGCAATAGAGTATGTTCTCAGTTTTATTTTTAAAATGTGCTGACATGTCTGTCAGCACAATAAAACGTCTGAAAAGAAAATACAAAATGTTATCTATCCAAGGCAGAATTGCAAATGTCATTTCCTTTATGTTTATGTATCTCTTTGCTAAAATTGCCACAATAAACAAAAATAAATGATGGAATAAAAATTAACAAAAATTGTTCCTGGTTACAGCTCTTGAACACAAATGTTATTAATAACTCAATGCTTAGTAGATGTTCATAGAGAGGGCCTTACCCATGGATAGTAGAGATATTTACTGTCTTTCCTTGGGGAGAACAGTTTCCCAGTGAAACACTGGTGTGGTCTAGCCTTGGACAACCTGTGTTTACATTATCATACTTTTCTTGATTTCATAACAAGCATCTTTCATATATTTCTAAAACCTTCCAGTCACAATAATTGTGACATTTAATGGGACTACAGCAGTCCACCAGGCACAGAGCAATCACTTAAACAGCCCTTGCGATTAGAAATTTTATATTTGGGGGCTGGGGAAATGGCTCAGTGGTTAAGAGCACTGGCTGCTCTTCCAAAGGACCTGGGTTCAATTTCCAGCACCCACATGGCAGCTCACAACTGTCTGTAACTTCAGTTTCTGGAGACTGGATACCCTCACACAGACATACATACAGGCAAAACATCAATGCACATACAATAAAAACAAATAAAAAAAGAAATTTTATATTTGAAATCTTAACATTAGACATTTTATGTGTTACTTTTAGCATCAAAATCCAGAGGTCTGAGCAATTTAAAAGTTGTATGACTTCTTTTTATATCATTTGGGTTATTTTGATTAATAAGCAATCATTTATTTTTTAACTATACATAATACATGGATAAGTATGCACTTATGTTACTATGGTGTTCTCTCCCGTTGTTTAAATTACAAATTTTCTTTTTTCTGGGGAGTTGGGTTTTTTTGTTTGTTTGTTTGTTTTGCTTTTTTAAGCAACAAATGAAAGCATTTCTTCAAAAGGCACACGTTCCTTAAATAAATAGGAAAGTTCCCCACCTTCTTCCTCCTCTCTTGGGAGGCACCCTAGAAGCATTCAGCACAGCAACCTTTCCTTAGCCTCCTCATTCCCCTTTTGCTCCTCCCCAGCAGCTGGAAGGAGGGCAGCACTTCTCATTTGACCTTCAGGCCTTTCAAGGCTGACTCCAAGCTCTTCACACCCCCGATGCGCATGCCACCATCCATGACTGGAGGGCAGAACTTCCAGCAAGGGCTTGACCTTGCTCCCAATGAGCACCGAGATTTGGCTGATGCTGTTCTTACCCAGTGAGTCTAGGCAAGTGCCCGTTGCTGCACTACCCTCAGAGCTGGCCTTCTTGTCAAGGTTCTGGAAGCTCTCATGGGCTGTCAAGCCACATTGAAAGCTCTGCTTGAGAACATCCAGCCAACCACCAAAGCTCAACATCCGCACAGCACTGTCATAGGTTAACAGCACCAGGAAGCAGCCGTGGCCACTGCCACAGAACTATTTTCTGTGATGAAGGTGATGACCAGGAGTGGCAAGGTCTCGGAGGCCAGTGTTGTGATGGCCATCTTCTTGTCAGCATCTACCAGGCACAAGGCACCAAGAAGCAGACACCAGGCACCCAACCACACGACTGCTGGGTGGGAACATCAGCATCTTAGAGCCCCACGGTGTGGGGGCCTGCGCTCCTCCACCTCCGTGATATTGGAAGATCCTGCACTTGACGTCACAGGAGCCTGCAGCCTGGAGCACATTGTTGGGGTGCTAGACAAGGCTGAGCACAGTGGGGTGGATGGGTTTCTTGATGTGCTTGGGCACCCACCCGTCATTCTCCTGCTCAAAGTAACAGATGAAGATGACACGCCAGCGCACACAGCCGGCGGCCCTTCAGTGTCCACACATAGGCCGTGTGGTCTGTGCCGCAGATCACAACACAGTTACTCTCAAGGTCTAGTCGATGCCTGTCACCTGCTCGTTGTGCCTCTTAAGCTCATGAACCTTGTTCCACTTGGCACCTCTCTTCTCATAGGTGTGCACCTCGTGGTTGTTGGGGGGCAGGTGGTGATCTGCGTGTGGTCCTTGTTCTAGGCGTGGCAGCTGATGGGCTCCACCGAAAAGCCGTGGTGGCCATAGTCACTTGTCTCCTCAGGACGCCCAGGCCTTGCCTTGGACTCTGAACAGTCAATGGGCCAATCTGCTTCAGAGCATGAGTTTTTTTAAATTATGTGTGGTTTGTGTGTGTGTGTGTGTGTGTGTGTGTGTGTGTGTGTGTGTGTGTGTCCTCAGAAACAATTTGGTTTTCCCTCATGAAATGGCAACATCTTTTCTGCTCAACTGGGAAGGATTTGAAGATGCCTGAAGAACAAGATTCCCATTATTTTAGTACACTTGTTGGGAGAGGGGACACTTGTCACTTTCCTGTCCCTGTCACTCCTGGTGATGTTCACAGGAATGGCAATCAGCTGGACTCACAGTTGGACATTTCACCATTGTTTGGTCTCAGACCTTCTTTGCCACAGGCTGCTCATCAGTGGCCAGGCATTCTTGTTTTTCAATCTGCTCCCAACCTCGTCATTTTGCAAGTGCTTTTGAATATCAGTTGATATCAATACCTTCTGCTACCAGCTTTCCAATTCCCTAAAATCAGTGCCCTTTTTCTCTTGAGTCCTTCCCACCTCTGACCCCTGAGTCCTTCCCACCCCTGACCCATTGGGCATCCGTGCCTTCTACAAGGAGAAATCTTCAGCATTTGCCTCAAATGCCTCACCCCTTGCTTGTGGCCAATATCAGCAAATGATCTCAGTGCTCCTTTTGGCAAAGGGCCCGGCATCACTTGGTGCTGGCCTAAGACAGAGAACTGTGTATTGCTGGGCTCGATGGGGCTTCATATCTCTTCTAACTCAGATATTCTGTGCACCTTTGTCCAGATCATTCCATTTCCATCTTTTGAATTTAAAATATGAATTGTGTTCCATTGCAAGCAAAACTGAAGAAGCTTTGCAATCCCTCAGAGAAAACTCTCAGTATACGGAGATGAGCATGACGGTGATGGCCAGTGTAGGTCAGAGCAGTTTGCAGGGTGGGGTGTAATAACCAGTGTCATCCAGGTGATGAATCCTAACCAGGTGCTGATGAGACATTTCCCTAACCACAGAGGCTAAGGAATTTCAACAGTCCTTGGTGAGGAGGGATTGGAAATTAATATCAGAATCCCTCTGTGTGTTTGTGGCTCACAATATATAATTATGTCAGGTTTACGGTAAACTG
The DNA here is from genome assembly GCA_030556225.1 of Cricetiscus sungorus. NCBI lineage: Eukaryota > Metazoa > Chordata > Mammalia > Rodentia > Cricetidae > Cricetiscus > Cricetiscus sungorus. The sequence goes on along the minus strand of JANBXA010000007.1, from coordinate 138,716,518 downwards.
TGTAAAATTCTCACCTCATAAATTAGGTTCAGTTTCAGACAAGTTTGCTGTTGTCTTTTAGAAGCCCTGTAGCAAAAGTTTCATTGGATGTCATTCTAATTAAAATCTATATTGAAAGTTCCCTTAAGGAACTTGGGAAAATAAGATTCCTGCTTCATAAGTGAAGAGGCAGGTGAAATAAAACCCTTCCCAGAATGAGGCTGTAATAATCCTTGAGCTTGATTAGGGATGGGCTCTACCTATTGTGGCAGCATCGTGGGGCTTGTCCACATAACTGCTCATTCTTGGACAAGTGTTTACTGGGAACCTGCAATGCACCACTCCAGATGCCAGGAATATATAGCAGGAAATAGTCTACAATCTGAAGACAACTCCTAGACAGGAATGGGACTAGGACTCTGGGAAGAGTGCCTAGAGCAGTCGCTAGAAGATGTGGATGAGGAGATCATGAAAAATAAGCAAGAAGACTGATTAAGATCATGCCTGTATTGCTACAAATCAGTCCCTGACCCCTGAATTAAACATTTAAAGAAACAGGAACCCTGGTCTTCCTGAGTTGCTCTCTTAGGGCATACATAGTATAAACAGTGAGACGCAAGAGGACCTGGAGGCTCTCCACTCTGGGGTGTTAGGGGGAAGTGCCTGTAGTGTGTGCAGATGGCTTGAAGTGGGGCATGTGAGCAAGGACAGGAACTCACCATCTCCAGAATTAATGGGCAATAGAGTTATCAGGAAGCGATGCCGAAAACACTCATCTTGTAGCACAGCTGCAATGAAGGTCAGCCAGCCAATGAGGTGCAGGTGGCAAAGGGGGAGGGAGGTGACATTTTACCAGGCTCCACCCTTTATGCTGCCAACTCACAGGAGGGAAGGTAGGGGCATCTGGAGGTGGCCCAGCTCTGTGAGCATTCAGCCTTTAGAAGCTTAATTGCCAGGGAGGGCTGAACATTTGGACTCTAAGTAAAGGAGACAGAGCTCAGATGTGACTATGCAGAGGCATTTACATTACTGGCTAAATTCATAGCTCTGCCCATAGGCAATTCAGTCTTGCGGTGTGTGAAAGGATATAAAGGAACCTCAGTTCTTCCTGGGGAATCCAAAGGGAGAGCAAACGGAAAGTTTGGATAACTGCAAACCCCCAGGGACCAACCCTTAGCCTCTGAGAGCTACACTTCTGTCACGGAGGTTTGATAGTCACTGTCTTCTTATCCCACTCAAGCAGACTGGACTCCCTGGATGACAATGAAATTTACAACAATGGCTCCTATAGATCTCAATATATGTCCTTGTGACAATTCTCATTTCACGTAATAAAACAACATCTAGATAAAGGCAGAGCCCCCACTATTATCCACCTTCCTGTTACCAAACTCAGGAGTCACAGCCAATGCCCTGACAAGCCAGGCTCAGCCACCCATATGCAATAATACGTTTGGAAAAAGCCAAGTTAACAGCGAAAAGCAGAAAACGGAGATGTATTCAGTGTGGCCACAGGTAGAAGGACAAAAAGGATCCAGTGGTGCCTCCAATCTTTGAGACCTTGCTATGAGGGCAGGGTTTAAATAGAAAGCAAATATAATACATAACCAAGCAGTTCAGCAGGAAGTGGTCCTCAGCCCACCATTGTCTCAGCTCCAAATCTCCCCTACAAGGTCTGAAACGAGGAGGCAACCACCTGGCATATCAGTCATGTCAGCGCTCATCTCCTACTCCTCCACTTCCAACAGCATGTGAAGAGCCGGAGCTCTCTCTTCCCTTGGTGTAGCCTAGCACTCTTCTCCAACCAGATTGGGGATGACTATGAGGAGGTGGGGGGGCTTGAGGGGAGAGCTCACTGGGAGAGGCTGTAGGCAATCATTCAAGGGTCATCTGAAGCTGTCCTAGTCAAAGTGAAGTCTCCCAGGACTATGGTAGGGTATCTGGAATGGCCCAAAACAAAGCTATGGTTGGAGAGGAGGCAAAGGTCTTTGTGGTGGGTCCCAGGCTCTTCCTGGAGTCACTGGCTAGGCTGATATCTCCTCTATCAGTTGTGAGATGTTTAAAGCAGAAGGAGCTGTTATGATGACAGCAAGCACTCTCTTTGAACATGGTGAAGCTGTAGTTTTCACCTCCCCAGAGAATGTCTCAGAAGATGCAGCGACCCTCCAGACTCTGAAACTATAGAGACAACACTGGTGATAGAATGCACAACCCCTCCAGACTTGGGTGCTATGGAGACAATACTAGCAGTTCCAACCTGACTTCCATCTCTACCTGGAGCTCTGCTCCCAGTCAGCTGCCATCATGGACAGTCCTGGAGTAAGGATCTGACAGCTGTCAATCAAGCAGCCAAATTGCTTGTGCCTAATAGCTTCAGCCATTTAAAGGATGGGAAGGGGAATTGTGGTAAAGACTTAGCATAAATTAACATTTTCCTCCAGCAAACTTTCATCCAGCAATGTTTAAGCCCTAGCTCACCCTTTGGGGGATTGGATCCTCCAGACCTGTCACTGCTTCCTCATAGCTGAGTGACACTGGACAAGCCAGGTAAAGTTTCTGAAAATTCAGTCCTCTTACTACAGAATTTGGGTAACGGTAATAAATGTTTTCTGATTGTTATGAGGATTATATGAAAAAAAAAAAACAGTACATAAAGGCCCTGGTGTGCTACCTGACACATAGCAGCTATGTCCCTTCTTCCTGTCCCTTCAGGGTTATTCCCTGGCCGTCTCCTGGTTGTTTCACCAAGGCCCACGCAGCTTCCTGATTCTCCACGTAAACCCTCCTCTCCTCATTCATCTCCTCCATCTCCTCCACTAAGCAATCCTCAACCCTCTTCTACCACCTCCTCTCACCACTCACAACACTACCTCGCCTCTTCCCCTCTCTGATCTCCAAGGAATGAGCACATGTAATGTGCAGGGCGAGGTCCTGATTCAACAGTGAGTAGACAGTGAGTTACATGCACAGGGCACATTGTTAGAGGTCGTTGACCAATAGAGCATGGGATGACAGGTCAACTAAAAGTACCTTCCGAGACAAATAAGGAAAGAATTCAAAGCTCCTTGTCATGTGGGAAGAGGCCAGATAGAGAGCAGGGTCTAGGGTCCTTTTGGACTCTTGAGGGCTGCCCTGGGTCTTTGTAAGAAAAAGAAGAAAGGTCCAGAAATATTCCCTACAAAGAAGAGTAAACACCCCAGCACCCTAATGCCAAGTGAGACAACCGCTTCCTTTCATGGGGGATAAAGCAGGCACTGAGTTTGTGACCAAGCTGAGGGTAGGTTGAGGTGAGGTCGGAAACTCCCACTGCCTCAGCCTGCCCCCACGTCAGCCAGCATATTTCCGGCAGAACAAGCCTTCCCTGTGCTGTGTCTGACCCTTGTTCCAAGCTGGGTGTGGACCCTGGGTCACTGGGCTGTGCAAGGGTCACTGTGAATTACCCAGATGGACGTGTTGGTCCTCAGACCATGAGCAGGCCTCGGGATGCCAACTGGAAGCTAGAAGAGCAGAGCTTGCCCTGGCGTTTGAAGTGCAGACTGTTTCCACTGCTGTGAGCACTGATGATGTGATCTGGGCCCCCACCCCTCCCACCTGAGTCCCTTCTAACAGAACTTGAAAACGGCATTTTTGTTTTTCTGGATGACAATTAGCCTTTGACTTGACTTTGTCTATGCAACTTGGAGACAGGAACCTTCTGTGCCAGAGTGGCTGGAGTTCTGATGGGGGTGGCCTGAACTCCTCCCTGCTCAGAGCCAGAATTCTGCTCAGACACCTCTTCTACCAAGTGACTGTGTTGCCAGGTAGATGTATATGAGCACTGTAGTTTGTACCACACTAACAAACTCCCCAGGTTCAGTGCTACCCTTCCAGTGCTGCGTCTTTCCCCAAACACTTGCAGGGTGGTCAGAAACTGTATCTAACTGTGGAAAGTTCTAGTGGCCTGTGAGCTCTCAGGTAACAGAGTCTGACAATGGAAAATGAAAAGGATGTGGTCTCCAGGCCATCAGCACACTGGTATCATAGGACACATGGCTTCCCCTCCCCTCCCCTCCTCTCTTTCCTCATCCTCAGCAGTAAGGAAGAGATAATCGTGGGTACATAGAAATAGCATGGCTAGTAACCAACTCCCCCCCAAAAAACTGCGCTTGCTATCTTATGTAAAGAGCAGAGGCCTCCCAGTCAATCTTCTAGATGAACTGTCTGGTCTGGTGGTGAGTTCTCACTGATTGGTCTACATTACCCTCAGTGGGGCCAGCTCTGCAACCTTACAGGTTTTGAACACCTACCTGATAAAACCAGCTGGGCATGAGCTCAAACATCTCCGATAGATGCTTCCCCATCGATAAGTGGGGGAGCGGATGTATATAACCACCTTTCTCCAAGAATTCAGTCATCAGCATTGGTTTGTGTCATTATAGCTGCAGGGTGTGGAGAGCGGGTATTGACAAGCCCAACGAGGTCTGCACAATTCAGTTAACCTTGTTGCTATAGCACATCTCTAAGGTATTGTACCAAATTTCACACTATGTTTTTATTTGCATTTTATAGTTTATTCTCAATAGCTAAGCTCCTTAATGGTTATCCAAAATGCATTATTTCCTTTAAAAACATACTTTAGGATATTTCACAGCATCAAATACAATTTTATTATACCCTAAAATCAAAATGTTTTCTAAAATTAATGTCAGTTTTATGACTCAATGCTGTGAGAAAATAAGCCTACTCAAACACTCAAAAATTGCATTACTGGATACTTTTATGTGTACTCATTCTGGGAAAAAAAAAGCATTGTAATATAGCTTTCTGCCCTTTCTTCCCTCCTTCCCTATGAAATATCAAGAGAAATCAGAGACTGGCTGATGGGCAAGAAGACAAGGGAAGTGTTTTAGTCCTCAAAGACATTTTAAACCCTTTTCAAACACCGAATCCCTCTCCAAAAGCCTTCTGGGGCTTTTTTTTTTTTTTTTTTTTTGTCTCTTTAGGCATTTGCCGTTAAAAGCTGCTGTGTTTTTCACCTTTAGAAAGTAAATATGGGGGCTGGAGAGATGGCTCCGCAGTTAAGAACACTGACTGCTTTTCCAGAAAACCTAGGTTCAATTCCCAGCATCCACATGTCAGCTCACAACCATCTGTAATTCCAGTTCCAGAGGACCCAATACTGTGGCAAAACCAATGCACACAAAATAAAAAAGAAAGTAAACACGGAGCCACACAGGGCAGGGGCGCTGTCTTTGTGCGGTAGTTTTTTCCATCCTACCTCCAAAGTCCTGGAGATGTTATGTTTCTAAGGAGGGGCAGCACACTGGAACCCAGTGCTCCCAGCAAAGGTTTGGGCAGATGCAGAAAAGGCAAATAGGTTTAGGAAATGCCTCCTTTGTTTTGCTGTATTTATCTACTTCGATTCAAGTTCTTCCAGGTCACAAAAACAGGCTGTAGAAAGCCAAAGGAATGCCTGTGTCTCCAGAAAGCTGTAAAGAAATGTCCTTTTGAGTCTCCCATGCTCTTTCATTAGTGCCAGGAACTACCACCCCCTGGTTCACACAGGGCTCAACTGGACAAAACAGGCTCCTCCTCACTGGTCTCCCTGACTCTAGTAAAGCTCCTCACTCTACAGACCTTCCTCAAATGCCCATATCCCTTCCAAACTTAAAAGCATTAGATGGCAACAAAGAAAGACAAAAAGTGTTACAAAGCTCATGAAGTAGTTCCACAAACAAAAAATCAACTCCAAATCTGCTAACATGGGTAGGTCAAACTCACAGGAAATCTGCTAGAGTCAGATGTTAAATGACATCATGGATACTCACCTCACAGAGTCCAGACTGTGGGAAACTGTTGGACATATGACCAGATTTTCTAAAACACACACACACACACGCACGCACGCACGCACGCACGCACGCACGCACACACGTGTGTGCAGAGGAAAGAAGAATTAGGAAGAACAAAGAGGAAGGCAGAGGGACTTGCTTAAGGAAGGAAGGAACGGGAAAGAGGGTTAGAGAGGAAGAGAATGGGAGGAGGAGGGGAAAAAGATGAGAGAAGAGAAAGGAGGAAAATGAGGGAGACTAGGGGAGGACAGGGGAGAAAGAGAAGGAAAGAGGGGGAGGACAAAGGGAAAGGGAAGGAGAGAATGGTTTAAAGGGCTTTAAATGGCTTAAAAGATGTTTTGGTTTTAAGCAATGCGTGAGCTTTATATGAAACCTGAAACAGGATTGACCTGTTTCTAGAAAGTACAGAAGCAATTGGGGAAATGGAGTTTTAACTGAATGCTGGTTAGGACCAAGACAATTTTATTAAAAGACTTTAGACAACTGCTGTGGTTGTGATTCTTAGGTCGTCATCATTTTTTAAAATCCATAAATATAGAGGGGTTTTGCAGTTGAAATTGTGATACCCGAGATCAACAAGCTGACCCAGGAGCGGTGAGCAGATTGGCTGCAGTTGGCCATTGTTGAGGTGGGTGCTGAGCCATCATATTAGTTATTTCGTTTGCTTTTCTTGTGCTTGAAAATGGTCCAAAGTAGAAAAACTGATGCTGTAAAGAAATGTCCTTTTGATCTCCCATGCTCTTTCATTAGTGATGCCTCTAGGTCCCATTGAGAACAGACTCTCTCCTTTATATCTCCTATCTGTTAGATATTTGCGCAGAATCCAGGTGACCACATTCTAGATCCCGAGCCTTGGGGTTCCAGCATGAGACCACACTCTTGGCAGTCTGGCTGGAGAGTTTCCACTCACTGCCTGCCACACCCCCTCTGCCTGCACTCAAGGGGCTGCCTCTGCCCGAAGACCTTTCTCAGGCAAACTTCAGACCTCACCTCCTTCCTGTGGGTCTCCCCAGCAAGCCGTACACCCACATCCAGGACCTCTGCCCCAGGGATAAGGCCTCTTCCCTCACTCACCAGCCGGGACAGGCCACAGCCTTGCAGACCTGTACCTGGTACAGCAAGAGCCTTCGTGAGGCCAACTCACTATTTTCTGTGCTGAGCTCGGAGCCCCAAGCATGGCCAATAAATGTTGGTTAAAATGAATTCAATGGAAAATTGAAAGCCCCAGGGTCAGGGGAGAGCTAATGGGATCTCATGGCTCAAAAACCCATATTAGTAATATGTCAAAGTAGAGAAAGTAAACACTGAGCCTGCCCCTGTGTTTGGTTACATTTGTTAGATGGAGCCCATGCCTTGGAGGGGAAACCTCTGCCAGGTCAGTGGATCACACAGCCTCGGCCACTGGGACTCTGTCCTTAACTTCAGCTGAAAAATGGAGGTTTCCAGAGGGAGGCCCTTGACCCCACACCTGGGTTTCATTTTCTCATTGGCAGCCCTAGAAAATGTGTCTGTGGTCCATCTAACTGTGCCCCTACATCTAGCTGGAAGGAGGTGTGTACCAACAGCAGAGGGTTTGGCAGCCAGGTGGGGATACTGCTGTGTGCTCGCCCTCATAGAGGATGACTTCCCACATCCTCCTCTGTCTGCAAGCTTATGACCTCCCTCACCCCACAAGCCCTTGCAGCCCACACAGGAAGTCGGTCACTCACCAGGGTGGGCCCCACTTCTGCAGAGGTACAGGCCCTGGATAGGGCAGAGTGTTGGGGCCCTGGACTGATGAAGTGAGCTGGTCTGGGGACATGGCACCGGACATGGCACCGTGGAATATGTTCTGTGGAGGCAGAGCCACAGCTGTTAACATAGGAGTGCTGTGGGCTTTGCCATCCTGGCTGGCTGTTCTTCTCTCTATTCTTTAAGCCAGGTCCTCCTGCTTCTGCATATTTCCCTGGGTTCTTAACTGAGAGTGAGAGAGGAGAGGGACATGTTCTGAGTTTCGGGTAAGATAGAAGGACATTTCCCAGGCTGCAGGTAAGAGAGAAGAGGGCTTGTCCCCGTCTGTGAGTGAAACTCCCATGGTGCTTTATTGGGAAGAGAGTGGAGTAGGGGCCCCTATAGGGCACATCTTCAGGGTCAGAAAATGCCACTCACCCAACCCCTCTCTCTACCCCTCACATTGTGTGTTCCTCAGTAAAGCCTCATTCACACCAATGTGAACTGGCACAATTCAGTAGGTGGCATGGGACGGGAGATTCCAATATCCAGGAGATGACAGAGACCCAAGCTTCTGGGGCAACAAGACAGGGTAGGGAGAGTCCGAAAAGAGAAGACCCAAGAATGGGGAGCAAATCATACGTCAGGTGGGAAAAGGGCAGAAGCTTCCAGGCCCCAGGCAAGAGAAAGCAGCATGGGTCAGGAACACACAGAGCCAAATACAGGGCCACTCGCAGGCACAAAGGTCTCTTAGGTCCCCCACACACCCCCCCTTGCTGGCCTCCTGGGTATTTGGTATTGTTTTGGTAGCTCCTTCAAAGAGAGTCTGGCTTTTATCAAGTGACAGTCTTGTGTCTCACATGGCTTCAACATTTGAAGCCCCTATATTTTAAGAGGCACCTTGTGCTCACAATATGAGAGACAAAAAAAAAAAAAAAAAAAAAAAGAAAGAAAGAAAGAAAGAGAAGGAAAGGACCAATGACAATGGTAGCAGAAGTTGGAGCAGCTGCAAACAGCAGTGCTATTTATCTATCCAGACACCTCTGTCACCCTTCACTGAATGAAAGGGAAATTCCTCCAGGACTGTCCTGGGTCTACTAACACCCCACCTAGTGACGTCTTTGTCAGGTCAGAGAGGGATCGTATTATTCCCACCTTCAGCTTGGGGTGCCAAGTCTCAGTAAGTACACAGGAGTAGGCAGCCTGCCCAGGGGGGTGATTGGCAGGTAGTGACCCTGCAGTCAGAAGCCAGGTCTGACTGGGGATGGGGATGGAAGCCCAGAGCCGGGCACAGTTGCCATGTCTCACTGGCTATTGCTGCCCCAAGTCAGCCAGGATTACCTTCAGGTCACATCCTTATCATTCCATCAGCTCCCACCAGGAACACTGGTGCAGTTTCGGCATCTGCTCTGGGGTCAACGATTCCTGCAAATGCAGTAAGGGCTAGACAGGGAGCTGGACTTGGTCAGCTCCACTCCTCTCTGGTCAGGGAGGCTATCACCTGCAGAAGGTTCTTTCAAACCCATACCCCTCCTCAAAGTGCTGTTTCTTCTCCTGGGCTCCTGGGCTCCTGGGCTCCTGGGCCCCTGGGCAATGTTTCCTAAATTCCCTATTTCCCCTCAGCATTAGTGTTGCAGAAGAGGCCCCACACGACCTTCCAGCCTGAGTCATGCCATGTTCACTACCACGCCTAAAATGTTCCGTTTTCTTCCCGGTCGCTTGGTTTTGGCCTCCCCTATCTTGTTCCTTGTAACACTGAGTACCACCAGGTTGTTGCTGGTGACAGGAGAACTTGCCAGCAGACTTGGACTGGCTCCGTCCTCTTCTCTCACGTGTAGACTTTGTGTCTCCAGGTCAAGCCTGTCTTCCATCCCAAGGCTGCATAGCTCACTGGCCCACTTCCCAGTTCTCCTCGCTCTTCGCAGACCTCCATAGCCGCGTCCTGAGTCTGTTCCACCCAGAGCTTTCCTGCATGGATTACAATCATGTCCTTTGCTCCTTGGATTCTAACTCCTACACATCAGTTCCAGGGTCTTGGGGCAAGCTGAGTGAAGCTACTGCACCTCTTTTACCTGCCTATCTCCAAGGAAACATTTCAGACTACGAAATGTTTCACACTACGAATGTGCCTCTTCTGCTGCCACAATCATGGGACTAACATCTGAGAGGAAGCCACCATCATCAAAGTCTACACGCTTTCCCAGGCCACCTTCCCAACTATCTTGGGGAAGAAACTTTATTTCTACCCATTCCTCAGCAGGCAAAACTGAAATTCAGAGACTAGGTTTCTGGCTGCTGAGAGGCATCATGGGGAGCCCAGAGGAGTGCAGAAGCACTGTGTTGTTCATTCTGCTAGCAAAGTCCCAGAAATGTCGTCTTCCTACCTGGGAAGGCCACCAAGACACGTGAATTATAAAATTGTATTCCACCAAATCATTCTGTGTACACCCACACTTGTGAATGGGCGTGGAGAGGCCTAATAAGCTCAGCTACACGAAAGAACAGAATTTTGACTTCCTGTTTGTCACTCCTGGAAAGGAACCCGTAGGCTTGCCTCTTTGGCATGGCTCACCTCTGGCTGCTGGCCTGACCTTTGCAGTCAGAGCAGAATCTGAAGGCGTCTTAGAGTCCACACCCTGACAGACTACCTGTCCCATGTGAACAGTTTTAACACTTCCCATTAGATTCATACGGAAACTTCCTACCTACTCTAACCAAAGGCCACCAAGGTTTGTGACAAGCTTTCCCTGCCTGCCGCCACCCCATTCCTTCTCAAGCCTATTCCTTCTCTTACTTCCCTACACCCACTACAGTCTCATCCTGGCTCTCAGCACTGAGCTTAGAATTTGTGAAAATTTTGTATTCTCTGTATTAGTTACTTTTATGTCACTATGACCAAACACCTGCCAAGAAAATGGTTTTAACGAGATTTCAGTTCATCGTGGTAGGGAAGGTGTGGAGGTTAGAGTGACTCTGTGTATGGCTCTGGGAGCATGAGACAACAGCTCTTCATATATTTGTGTACAAGAAAGCAGACAACGACCCAAACCAGATGTTGGCAAGACCTTTAGAAGTTCACCCCGCTGGTGTACTTCAACCAGCCAGGTCCCACTCCTAAAGGCTACACAGCTTTCAAAAATAATGCCTCTAAGACCAAACTAGACTACCTTAATGTAGATGGCAATGATGTGACTGGGACAATATATGAGGCCACTGGCAGTGGGTCCAAGATCTAACACTAATGCACTAACTGACTTAGAGGAGCCCATTCTATATGGAGAGATACCTTGTCCAGCCTAGACACAGGGGTGTGGGGTGGAGAGATGCCTTGGTCCTGCCTCAATGAGATGATGGGACAGACGTAATAGACTTCCCAGAGGAGGCCTTACCCTCTCCATGGAGCAGATGGGGGGGTTGGGGAGTGGAGGGTTTGGGAGGAAAGGAGGGAGGGGTAACTGGGATTGGAATGTAAAAACTTAATTTAAAAAAAGGAACAACAAAAAGAAAATAATGCCACAAGCTGGGGGTCGAGTCTTGGGAACATGGGCCTGTAGAGGCTAATTCTGTCATTGGGTGTTCTATACTTTCTCATTCTCGCTAGGAGAGAATCTTGAGGCTGAAGCTATTATATCTTTCAGAGTAAGACTCCAGGAGACTTGAGCTCACCAACTTGGCCCATTCCCCACAGTCCTGTGGCTGCAGAAATACTGCAACTCCTCAGCCTCCCTCCAGGACCAGGCCTGCAGACCCATAAGAACTGTGCTCATACAGCAAATGAACCCAGTTTGGGCTGTCTCTGGACAGCCTTTCCAGTTGTCTGGGCTTTACCGAGAAGTCACTATGGCAGTTACCACAGAGCACTGCCTGACAGTGACCTCAGGCCCCGCTGGGATGGACACTAACACCGTGAGCCTGGGGCAGGAATGGGTCAGAGGATAAGGGCACAGTGAACCGGCAGCAGGTCTGTACCAGCACTCTGAAGTCACACAGCAGGTGGGGGTAGGGCATTAAATCTACCAACATTAGTGACCTGTGCATAATATCTCCCCTGCTTCCTCTTCCTCCCTACCTCCCTCCATCCTTTTCCTTGCTGGTCTATTTCTTTTAGTCTTAAAACAATTACAGAGCAGGGCATTGGTGGTGCACACCTTTAATCCCAGCACTCGGGAGGCAGAGGCAGGCAGATCTCTGTGAGTTTGAGTCCAGCCTGGTCTGTAGAGCTAGTTCCAGGAAAGCCTCCAAAGCTATAGAGAAACCCCGTCTCGAAAGAAACAAACAAACAAAAACAAAACAAAAAACCAACTACGGGCTCACAGGGCGTTGGAAAGGCAGGAGAGAAGTGTCCCCCTGGAATCCTGGCCCAGGGTATGGTTGTAGAGCAAACCCAGAGCCAGGAATCGACACTGGTGTGCCACTTCTTCACATGGGTAAACCTGTGCAGCCCCCACTGCAGTCAAGATACAGAACTATTCCCTCACTACAAAGAACACAGATGCTCTTTTTATTGGTCCCTAGAGGTGTTTCAGGCACTAGGCTAAGTGTGAGCTTGCTTATACCTACCTGTCTGTCACATACCAGAAGATAAAGGCTTGAGATGGGCATATTTCTTGGCTATGTCCCACAGGTAATAAGAATCAGAGGACTCAGGCCCACTGATTTCTGTGTCAAGCAGCCGAGCATACTGTACTGTTCCATGGTGTGGGTTGGGAGGCCCTCCAGTCCAGGCCTGTCAGTGTCCAATAGAAAGCAACATTCTTCTGTCTGTGAGGTTTCGCCAATGAACTTATAGGCCTGACTCTTGTAACTGAACCTTTAGTCAAGAAAGTGGGTTGTAGGCGATAATAGAACAAAATGAATCAGGAAGACTCGAGTAGCGGCAATGAACAAGAGAATGCATTTGTAAGTACAAGATAAAGCAAGAGTGTTATCTCTGAAATAGCCTAAGAGGGCCTCTGAAGACGAGCAAGCCAGAAACCCCCACGGAAGAATGAGCACAGGAGCCCAGCAGCACCAAGGATGGGAGGACCTGGCTAAAAGACAATGAAAACAAACCTCTGAGAATGTATGCAGAAGGCAAAGCCCCCCCCTCCCCCCACCCCTGAGTGCCGGAGCCTACTGCAGGAAAGGAACGTAGGCACACATAGATGATGTGAGGTTCATCTCTCCTGTTAATTCCAAGCAGCCAGAGCTCAGAAAGGACCATGAGCTCAGCAGCCCCCGTGCACTGATCTCAAGAGATCCTTCCAAACAGTGGAAACTGGGATTTGCCTTAATTGGCCACGGACAGACGTGTGGCTCTGTAGTGTGAACTTTTGGACACATTCTGTGCTATCCAGGCCACTGTATAGCACAGCCCCAAAGCTATGTAGGGACATAGCTTTGGTCCCTACTTCTCATAGTCACAGTGAAACTCTGTTTTCTGAATCATAAACTCCCCAGTCTCAATGCCACCAGGGCTGCTGTCTGCTCCCTGCTGAGGGAGTCCTCTGGTGAGATGATGGCAGACAGAAGAGAAGCTAGCTTTGTTTTATTTTCTATTTCTATAATTTTATTTATTTATTTATTTTACATCCTAGTCAAGGGTTTCCCCTCCCTCTTCTCCGCCAAGTCCCTCCCCCATGCCCCTCTGCTCCTACCCTGCATCCCCAATACACTCCTCCTCCATTTCTGTTTAGGAAAGGGCTGTCTCCCATGAGCATCAACAGAACATGGCATTTCGAGTTGCAGTAAGACTGAGCACCTCCCTGTGTATTAAGGCTGGGCAAGGGAACCCAGTGTGAGAAATAGGGTCCCCAAAGCCAGTCAAAGAGTCAAAGATAGCCTCTGTTCCCACTGTTAGGAGTCCCACAAGAGGACCAAGCTACACAACCATAACATACATGCAGAGGGCCTAGGTCAGTACCACACAGGCTCCCTGGATGTTGGTTCAGTCTCTGTGAGCCCCTATGAGCCCAGGTTAGTTGACTGTGAGTTTTCTTGTGGTGTCCTTGACTCCTCTGGCTCCCATAATCCCTTCTCACCCTCTTCTGCAGGATTCCCTGAACTCCACCTAATGTTTGGCTGTGGGTGTGCATCAAGTGGCTGAATACAAGATTAGTTAAAAAAAAATCAGTAGCCCTTGTATATACAAATGATAAACAGGCTGAGAAAGAAATCAGAGAAACATCACCCTTCACAATAGCCTCAAATAATATAAAATAATTTTGATGTAAGCTAAAGACCTGTATGACAAGAACTTCAAATCTTTGAAGAAAGAAATTAAAGATGTCAGAAGATGTAAAGATCTCACACCTTCATAGAAGGATTAACATAGTAAAAATGGACATCTTACCAAAAGCAATCTATAGATTCAGTGCAGTCCCCATCAAAATCCCAACAGAATTCTTTACAGACTTTAAAAGAATAATACTCAACTTCATACAGAAAAACAAAATCCCAGAGTAGCTAAAACAATCCTTTTCAATAAAAGAACTTCTGGAGGTATCACCACCCATGATTTCAAACTCTACTACAGAGCCATAGTAATAAAAACTGCATGGTGTTGGCATAAAAACAGACAGGTGAATCAATGGAATCAAATCAATATCCCAGATATAAATCTACACACCTATGGATTCAAAGAAGTAAAAATTATACAATGGAAAAAGAAAGCATCTCAACAAAGGGTGCTGGTATTGCTGGATGTTAGCCTATAGAAGAATGCAAATAGATCCATCCTTATCACCCTGCACAAAACTCAAGTCCAAGTGGATGGAAGAGGTCAACGTAGATCCAGATACACTGAACCTGATAGAAGAGGAAGCGGGGAACATTCCCAAACCCATTGGCATAGGAGACAACTTCCTGACCTTAGCTTTCTAACTGTGCAGCTTTGTCTTAATAGTCTTTCTTTCCCAGTTAGAAAATCACTTCAAACACAAGCCTGGCAGACGCACTCCTGTACATTTGCCTTCCCTACACCCCTTTTCTGCACAGTGTGATTCCTTTACCTTAGAAACCAACCCGGGCCGGAGGGTGGCTTAGTGATTAAGTGTGTGCAATGCATTTGCAGGGGACCTGGGTTTGGTTCCCAGCACCCACATCCCCTTGTATCTCTAGTTCCTAGAGTTCTAACACCTTTGGCATCCTCTGTGGGCACTTGCACTCACTAATACATATCCACACACAAGCACACACATACACAAAATTCAAAATAAAAAGTAAATCTAAAAGAAAAGAAATTAATCCTAGCGCATCAAACTTGACCACACTCTGCCCTTGAGAAGAAGCCCTGTCTTTGAGACGAATCCCTGGCAGGTTACATCTTTGGGTCTGTTTTTGCTTTTGAAAATCAAACTCAAGGGTATCAAAGACCCTGGCGAGCTAACTGCAGCCAGGATCTCTACTGCAGTCAGTGACTGGCTGTTGGCAAATGTCACTAAGGTTGTGGATCAAGATGAATGCTGCTTCATAGGCTGGGGCTTTGCGAAGCAGCTTGGTGTGGCCGTGAGTGCAGCTATTACTTACACGAACATTTCTCACTTCTTTTTTTTTTTTTTTTTTTTTTTTTTGATGGCAGCATCATTTTATAGTTACATGTTAATCACGTTTTCCACCACCTCCTCCATGGCTTTAGCAGGGCGGTGATGAGTTTAAGAGCCCCCTCTCAGCATGAAGCAAACATGCCTGGATTCTTAGCTGACAGCATCTCACAGACTTGAAACCTTTCCCTTCTGTCATTCTAGAGAATGCAGGATCTTTGAGGTCAGGATGCTGGAAGTGTCTGTGCTGGCCCAACCTGCTGGGCCCCAGGAGAGCCATATGTCAACAATAAGAAAAATGTATAGAGCTTGCTCTTAGTTGTAAGTCCAGATGAGCACTCACGGAGGAAGCTGCACACAGCGAGGTGCCGAGGCCAATGGCCAGGCGGCTGCTCTTCAGAAGTGAGGCCTGTAATTTGGCACCGAGCATCTTCTCCTGCTGCTTGTCTGGAATTGACATCGCTGCTTGGGATACGCTGTAAATCTCTCCTGTCTCTGATGTGATCTGGGAAACTGGCCACACCAACTCCTCTATGGGGTTCTTGAGGCTGTCCCTCAAGCAGTGGCTCGGGATGTGAATTATAGCCTCGGGGGACCCATCCCTCCTCGGTATTTGCACATGGAGCTGTGACCTATGTCTGCCCATCCCAGGAGGGTGGGCACCGTTTTAATGTTTCATACCCCGGTGACCCTCTTAGCTGTCACCTCCACATCCCCTCAATGGTACACACCCTGAGTGTGAACACTAGAGACCCAGCAGCAGTTGGTAGGAGATGACCAATCTTTCATCAGTCCCAAAAGGACTTCAGATTGGACATCCAGAGAAGGGGTTCTTGATGGAGAAGGGTTTATTTTTCAGGAGATCACACCAAGATGTTGACTGGAGGCGAGGGTGTCTCTCTTTACATCTAACATTTTCTAAACCTCTCTCTTGATCCCCAGCTCTGTGATGGGTGTTGGGATGCACATTTTACCAATGGCAATCATGTTCACAAGCAGACATTTACTTTCTCAGAGTCCTGGACACTGGAAGTCAAGAGTCACACATATAAGTAGGTTCAAATTCTTACTCAGATGTGAGTATGTTGAGATCTACGGTAGTTTAAATGAAAATGGCCCCTTTGGCTCATGCAAACCTGCACTATTGGGAAATATGGCCTTGTGAGAGTAGGTGTGGCATTATTATATATATTATTATGTTGTTGCAGGAAGTGTGTCACTGGGGGCAAGCTTTGAGGCCTCAGGTCAAGCCAGGCTAGTGTGTCTTGGTCTCTTCCTGCTGCCTGTGGATCCAGATGAAGAACTCTCAGCTCTCTTCCATGCTTCCCACCATGAGGATAATGTACTAATCCTCTGAACTGTAAGCCAGCCCCAGTTAAATGTTTTCCTTTATAAGAATTGCTTCGGTCATGGTGTCTCTTCACAGCAATGGAAACCCTAACATAGAAAAAGTCATGCACAAAAAACCCACAATAACCAGCTCAGCATGAAGCAAACCATTGCCTTCCTTGTACAAAAACAGAACCTTGCCTGGAGGCTGGATTGAAGAGCTGGGGACTTGACCCAGGCTTGATCCAGTGAGGACATATGTGTGGCCTGAAGAGATGAGGGGCACAGGCCATTCTGGTATGAGAGTGGTTCATGACAATGGGAAGAATCCTCAGAGATGAATAATGGCAGACATCTGCCCTCCCCCTTCTCTAGTTCCTCCTCCATCTTCCCATTCCCTCTCTTGCCTTTCTTCCTTTTTTTCTTTTGAACTTTGCCTCCAGGGCCCCATAGGATAAGATGCAATGAGAGCACAGAGGCCACCTGACACCTCATCTGCCACCATAGTTTTACGGTTGACACAAATCTGCCCTACTTCTTCTATGTGGGAATATGTGTGGGAGGGCAAGTGTATAGTGTATTGTGTGCATGTTGTATTGCATGTCTGTGCAGATTCGAAAAAGTCAACAGAAGACATCCATATTCTGCTCTGCCACTTGGCATCTTATTCCCTTGAGGCAGGGTTTCTAATAGAACCTAGAAGTAGGTTGAAACCCAGCAAATCTCAGTAGTCCTCCTGTCTCTACTCCCAAGAGTTCTGGGGTTTTAGATTCACATGTAGCCACATCCAGCTTCTTACATAGGTGCTACAGTCTTTAATTCAGGTCTTCTCTTACCCACTGAGCCATGTCCCCAGCCCATGTCCCACCCACCTCCTCTCATTGACACATCACTTCATTCTGGAGTAACAAAATGAAGCCAACCTCGTAGAAGACCTTAAGAACAATTCTTGCCCAACTCAGGACCCGAGATCCTTTATCTAGTATCCCTTCCATGTTTCCATCTCCCAGGCAAACTGGTCACTTCCTTTAATACATCATATTTCTACACCAATAGAAAAGTGTTAATTAAATATCCTTGACAGAATGAATCTCACATTACTTGTCTCAATACTGCCTCCTTCCAAGTGATGGCTCTGTCAATCGAGCCCTCATAAATTATTTAATGAGCATATTGTTGATGCCAGCTCACCGAATGTCACAGGAACCACAGCTCTGAGTTACAGAGACAGAGTTTCTGTTTGCATAGATGGGTTTATAGTCCACAAGCACTTACACTGAGTAAGACAATTGCTAATAGTGGAACTGGTAGTCTTGTTTACGCATATTGTTTTAAGAACAGGTTTCACAGGGATTTGTGTGCCCTGACCATAAGACAACATTGTTAGGTAAATAGGATGGGCAATATTTAGATAATTAAGCCCATTTTTTGCAGATGCGGAAACTGAGGCTTATTTTAAAGTTATTACAGCCAGGGAGCTTGAGGAATTCACAGCTCTCTAACACCGGCATTCTGTTCATGGTGTCTGGCTGCACAAATTAACATTAAAAAGATTACTGGTAACTTTTGCCTGTTTCCCAAGCCAGCTCTAGCTGTCATTAGCAGTACTGTCTGCAGTTTTTAGCATATGTATGCATCCACAGATTTATGTGGTGCCTATGGTGGTTTAGAAAATGCATCTTGCGTCTTGCTGTCAACGTCGCCTTGAACATCAGACCTTGTTCCTGGGAAGCAGGAATGGGCTGGCCAGCATCAGGAGACACTGTCATAAAGCAGGGCTGGTTTCCCCATCAGGAAGTACAGGGGAGACATCTGGGAGGTCAAGTGGCCAGGCAGTTAATAGCCAGGATTTCACAGAGATGACATGGTCAGGCACAGGCAGGGAGCCCCGGGATGGGCAGGGGGAGGGGAGTCACAGGTCACAGCTGTGGGGAAGCAATCACACTAGACCATTGGGTCACAGGAGATTTCGAGGGGAGGAGGTGAGCAGAACTAAGCTCCCAGCAGTTGAGGAAATGGTGATGTTTGTATTTGTTGTATTTGGAAGACTGTTAAATGAGGTGTGGTGTGGGAGAGCCCTCAACTCTGAGCTGAGCAACAACCCAGATGTTCTGCCCTTGATGGCACCCTTGGCTCTTCCTTCCCCTTCTCACTCATGAAGGGACAAGCAGGAAAGGGAAAAGTGCCCATCTTCCTTAGGGATTCTCATTATTCATTCTTAGGAACCTACACACAGGGCATACTCCATTCTTTGGTCATATCCTATGTAATGTCTTTGTGCCATCTTTGAATGTGGATCTATAGTGAGTAATCCCTCATATTCTCAGGTATGGTCCAGCTACCTAGACCAGGACAAACCAGAAAAGCTCAGGGGTTGCCCTTGAGGTGCCTCAAGTTCTGTTAAACTCATCAGATATAAGGGAAATGTAGCAGGAAGCAGGAACTACATAGGTAAACATAAAAGACAAAAAGAAACTCCCCAAGGGAGAGCAGGACTGTATTAGTTACTTTCCTCATTGCTATGATACCTGGCAGCACAACTTAAAGAAGGAAGGGTTTAATTTGACTTGGTTCAAGAGTGATGTGAAAGTCATAGGGATAGGTGCTTGAGGCAGCTGATCGCATTGCAGCCACGTCGGGAAATGGAGAGAGATAAATGTGGGTGCTCAGCTCACCTCCTTTTATTCAGTACAAAACCCCGGCCCACAGAATGGTGCACCCACATTTAGAGTGGGTCTTTCTATCTCAACTAACCCAATCTATGAACCCTCACAGACATACCTGGAAGTTTTTCTCATAGGCCATTCTAGCTCTGGTCAGGTTGATGGTCAATACCAGTCAACACAAGGACCATTCTGTGCTATGCAAAAGAGCTAAGGTGTCCCATTGTTCCCACCTTGCCTTGCAGAAGGTCATCCCTCTCTTAAGCAACTGGATTTCAGTAGCAGAGAGTCAAGAGATCTGAGCTGAGGAAGTCTGACTGCTAAGGCCTGAGAAGAGTGACTGAGAAGGGAAGCTGGGACAGGGTCTGTTGGTGAGAAAACTACTCGTAACAAAATGGCGCCCGCAACGTGGGTACAAAGAACTTTCACCGAAAACTTAACAAAAGCTTAAAAGGGGTTTTAAAAACAAAAGAACAGAGACAAGCAAGGCTTCTTGGTAGCAGCATTTTTCTCCCTTGGGCTCTGTTTTGCTAGAGACAAAGAGAGATTTGTGCAGCTCCTTTAAGGGAGGTTTCCTGACTCAGCATAGTGGTAAGAAACTGCACAGCTTTTAAAAACCCTGCTAACAATTCAATGGTGTGTATGAGCATCTGGCAGTAGCAGTGACCACATCTCCAAGCTGGCAACATGCTGCTATGAAGTAGTGTAGACCAAGGCAGTGAGCACAGCTCTCAGTTCTGGTGGTAAACGTACCCTCCGCCATGTTTGATAGTCGTTGGCTAATACAGCTGTGGCTTTCATTTGACCAATGTTGTTTAGCAGATAAAAGACTCATGGCCAGAGGAAGATAAAGATTTACAGTAAAGAAAAATTCAGATTAAGAAAAACCTCTAAAGGTTTACAGTGTGTTTTAAAATATTCGTAGGCTTGGGAGAGAAAAAGAAACAGGATAAAATGGTTTAAAAAATAATTAGAAAGAGAGTACCTGGGTGGGGTGGCACTCGTCCTTAATCCTAGCACTTGAGAGGCAGAGGCAAGCAAATCTCTGTGACTTCAAAGAGAACCTGGTGAACAGAGTAAATCCCAGGACAGCCAAAGATACACAGAGAAACCCTGTTTCAATAAATAAAAAATAGAAGTAGAAGAAATAGATAATAAAAAAAGCCACGTGAAGATGGAAAATACACAGAGAGTCTGGATACTGTATGCTATTGTGTTGTCTTTGAATTGCTCAATTGCTAAGGAAGGAACAACAATTGCCAAAATACACTTGATTATCAATGCTGCTGAATTAATCCAATTTATATATTTTTAAAATGCTTTGACTTCAAAATTTAAGTCTAAGGACAGGCTACTGTGGAAAAGGATTTCTACTTTTGTTGCCACAGAAAATGAAAAGCTCTGGATTCCTTCCAGAATAACATGGTTTGATCAAGCAAGACCCCTTGAAGCAGTGTCCCGGGTGATCCAACATTCAAAACAGCTGGGACAAGACAGCCTTGCAGACCACTACAGCCAGGATTTCTGTGTCTTCTTGGGATCCCCAACACAGTGCCCCTTACCAGCAAGAAGCAGTTTGGAAATAACGACACCCAAATTCCCAAATATGGTTTATAAATATTTGTTTTCATTTAAATGGGGTTGGTTAGAAATGGTTAATGACCACAACCAATCTCTTTAAAGGTGAAAAGGGGATTATGCTATAGATATGAATACTTTGTTTTGGAATGGATTTTTATTTATTGATACAATTTAAGGTCAATTTTGTGATAAGTATATTTCTCCTCTTGTTTAGGTATTGTGTTTATATAGATCATTTAAAAATGTATAATTTAGTACAGATTTTAGATAGTTACCTACAATAGTCAAAACTTTAATTAGGTTTTACCTATAATAGTCAAAACTTATAGTTAGTTAGGATTTCTGGATATACAGAGATGTATTTGAGATACATAGGCATTCTTCAAACCTTTCAAAGATCTACAGAATATGGCATTTAAAATGGTTTAGGGTTTTTCTTGACAGTGAGACATAACTGCTTCAGATAACACCACCTGCGTCAGAAAGAAAGATGGACATTGAAGAAACTTGTTATGGAGTTTACTTCCAATATGGCAAAATTAGCCATTTGAGCAAGATACTGCTCTTGTCTGGATTGTTTGACTTTATGCTGTATAAACTGGACATGCAGAACCCACAGGAAAGTGACTGCAAATACAAGATTGACATTGCTACAGGGTTCCTGCTTCATTGAAGAGTCTGCCAGACAGTCTACAGAACACAGAGAAAAGTAGACTGACAAACTACCAACAAAGGTGGGACATTTTGAAATTTCTTGTTTTGCTGAGGAGTCTGCCAGACATACTAGTAACAGGCCAACAGATTTATATCTAAATTAGCATCTCTGTGTGTTATTTGGGATTGACGCGGCTCTGGGACCAGGCTGGTGGGAAAACTGCTCGTAATAGATCAGGTTGATGGTCAGTATCAGCCAACACAAGAACCATTCTGTGCTATGCAAGAGAGCTAAGGTGTCCCATCGTTCCTACCTTGCCTTGCAGAAGGCCATCCCTCTCTTAAGCAACTGGATTTCAGTAGCAGAGAGTCAAGAGATCTGAGCTGAGGAAGTCTGACTGCTAAGGCCTGAGAAGAGTGACTGAGAAGGGAAGCTGGGACAGGGTCTGCCATGTACTCTATTGTTAATGACAGATGCCACTAACTATAGTAACCAGTATGGCTGTCATTCAAATGACACAAGGAATGAAAGTGAAACAAAACAAAACAAAAAACCCAGCAAAAACAAAGAAAGCAAAACATGCACCCTAGGGTAAACGATTTAGAGACCCTTTGATTTGGGGGGATGGCACTTGTTTTGCACATGACTAAAGAGTCATGTGTGACTTTAGCTAGCACTCTGTGATGGCTGCTAATTTTGCTTTTCAACTTGACACATCTGGAATCAATTAAAGCCTAACCAGCTGGGCATGCCTATGAGGGATATTCTTGGCTGGATGATTTGAGGTAACCTAATCTAATCTGGGCCCTGCCTTCTGGTGGCAGTCCTCAGAAAAGGACACTTTCGCTTTTGTGCATGTTTGCCCTCACTCTTCCTGGCAAGTTCATCTATCCTGATGCTGAGGCATTCCTTCACTGGAATTAGAATCTACTCTTTTAGAATTCTGATATACTAGTAGCTTTCTAGAAACCTTCTGGAACTACAGCACCAGATTGGGACTGCTGAAACATCTGGTTTTGTGAATGGAACAACTACCAGATTCTAGGCCTTTCTGTTGGGAAACAGCCATTGTTGGACTACCCATCCCACAACCAGTAAGCCATTTTAACAACATTCTAATAATAAACCCCCTTTCATATATGTTGCATATACATTAATTCATTCATTTTCATTCATCCTATGATTCTGTTCCTTTAGAGAACCCTGACTAACATACATACCTTCCCTATTAGTCAGGGAGAGAGAGAGAGAGAGAGAGAGAGAGAGAGAGAGAGAGAGAGAGAGAGAGAGAGAGAGAGAGAGAGAGAGAGAGAGACTTACAAGCTGTGGTCTACCTAGCCCAACAATGATTGTCTGCCAAAGGAAGAGCCAAGAACCCTGTCGTTCTTCAGTCCATGAGGATGGACATCTCACTGTTCTCCAGTACGCACAGAACCCTGAAGAAGTAGGCCTCAACGCCAGGGAAGGAATGGACTTGCCAGCGAGAGATGGTGAGCTGACAAAGAAAGCCAGCTTCCTTCTTCCATGTCCTTTATACGTAGGCTGCCAGCAGGTGAGGCCAAGACTAAAGGTGGATCTTCCCGCCTCCAAAGGCCTGGATTACAAGTGGGTCTTCCCACTTCAGGTGATTTAATAAAGAAAAAAAATCCTTCACAAGTGTCCACAGCTGCTCGGGTTTTAGTTAATTACAGATATAGTCATCTTGACACCCAAGCAAAGCCTGTTTCCTAGCCTATGGTGACAGAGATGCACCAAATGAATTCTGAGAGCCTGGGTCCCTGTGAAGAAACCAGTGGGAAAGCCAGGAAGGCTGAGGAGTACCTGCAAAGCATTACTCAAGGGTACCGATTGTCTCCAAATCCTATTGACTTCCCTTCCTTTTGAACTGCATTGCTCAGCTTACAGTGCTTGAAAAATACTTGTTTATTCCTCATGGCCTGTGAACCACCTGACTTCTCCACTGAGGATGTTGGAAACCAGCAGTCTGCTGACCCCACCCCCTAACGATGGGCAGGACACACATGGCCATGTCAAGGCTAAGTCACTCATTAAGGGCTGTGTAGGGGACTCAGTTATGAGCGAGTTCCCCTTTTAAAGCAAGCACAGCACTCCCCCACTTTCTCTTTGTGCTCTCTCTCTCTCTCCTGCTTTTGATTGGCCACCAGGTACCCCCCTCTTCTTCTTTCCCCCCCTCTTTCCCCCTCTCTCCTCTTCTGTTCCAGGTGCCTCTATATCTCTTCCCTTCTCCCTCACTCCCCTTTCTAAATAAACACATTTAAGCTCTGTCTGCCTGGCATGTTATTCCCTCTGCCTCGCCGCATCGGTCACCCTCACCTGCTATGGAACCTGCTATGTTCTCCCACGTGGTCCTTTACCTTGGGACCCCCACCCCTTCTCCAGCTTTTATTCTTATAACTGTAACAAGAGAACAACAGCGGATAAGCCTCAGGGGAGGTGAGTGACCCCAGTGGCTTCTACAATACAATATGCACACTCAGGGTTCTGAGGTGTCTACTTGGGTTGTTCTCCTGCTTGATCTTGAACCCATCCCATCACCTCCCTTTCTTCATTCCTTAAACTCTTCTTCATACGCTATTCTATTGACTTCTGCCTCAGGCTCATGGTTATCTCATCCACGTGAGACTGGACCTGCAGCCTTTTTCCTTCTCTGTCAGTCACTTGCTGTGACCAAACACCCGAGGGAGTTGATGTAAGAGAGGAAAGATTGACCTTGGTTCATGCTTTCAGAAGTTTCACTGTTGGCCATTTGGTTCTGTCTCTCCTGAGCTATGAAGTAGAGCTTTGTAGAGAGGAACATGTGGTAAAGTTTAGCTGCACACCTCTGGGAGAGAGGAAGAGAGGAAGCGGGGAGAAAGGGGAGGGGGGAGAATAAGAGGGACCAGTGCTGTGGGATAATCCTTTTGTGCACTGTGAATAGGTATTGCTCTCATTGGTTTAATGTTACAAGTGGTTTTTCCACCAGCCTGGTCCCATAGCCGCACCAGCCCCAAATAACACACGGAGACACTATATTGGATATGAAGCTGTTGGCCTGTTACTAGCATTACTTACTGGCTAGCTCTGTCTTAAATATTAACCCATTTCTATTAATCTAAGTGTTTCCACGTGGTCTTATCTTACTGGAGAGAGAGCCTGGACCTCTGTTCTCTTGGTCTGACTTGTTGACTCTTCTCGTACCTACCTCTCCCAGAATTCTCCTTGTCTCCTAGTCCCACCTATCTTGCTCTCCTATTGGCCAACAGGGCTTTATTCATTAACCAATAAGAAAAACATATTTACAGAATGACATCTCCCACCAGTTTAATAAAGAGCCGGTGGGACAATAGTAAGGAGAAAGAGGTTAGGTGGGAGAGTCAGACTGAGGGAGTGCTGGGAAGAAGGGCAGAGTCACCAGTCAGATACAGAGGAAGCAGGCCTGTACAATATGAGATAACTAGCCATGAGGCACATGGCAACATGTAGATTAAGAAATATAGGTTAATTTAAGACATAAGAGCTAGTTACAAGCCTAGGGTATTGATTGAACATTTATAATTAATAAGTCTCTGTGTGGATTTTTGGAAGCTGGCTGGCAGGACAGAGCTGACTGGCGAGACAGAGAATTTCCACCTACAGACAAAGCATGTCTTTAGCCACCTACTTCCTCTAAGAAGACCCCCCCATCCTAAAGATTCCATCACATCCCAGTTGTCCAACAAATTATAAACCTGTCAGTGGATTGATCCAGTGATGAAGTCAGAAGCTTCATGATGACATCACTTCCCCAAAGTCCATCAGGTGAGGGGCAGTTCAGATCTAAACCACAACCCAAACTTGGGGTCCCTTTCCTGCCACACCCCACAACTCAGCATTGGATTGCATTTGTATTCATTGACCCAGGAAGAGCTCAGTTCAGACTCAGAGCTTTCCCTGTACTGGCCAATGAGACCAATATCCACAAGGAAGAGATTCAACAAGAGTCAAACTAAAGAATTATGCTCATAAGGCAGGAGGATCTTTCTGCCATGCCTCTGAACAGGAAAATCAATTCAACAAATATTTATTGGCACTTACTCTGTTTGAGGCATGGTCTGTATATTAAAAAGAAAGATGGTATGGCCTTGAGGTAGTAGGAAAAAAATAAAAACACGGTTCAACCAATTTGTAAATGTCTAGGCAAGTGCAGGGAACTAGGTAAGCTCCACAAAGCCCCTGTCCAGTCGGACCAACATCTCTCTATTTATTCCTCACTAGAGATTCAGAACAGTTGGAAGGATATGTCATCCTTCTGGACAGCTGTATGGGTTTGACTTCTCTTCCAGAAGTCAAACAATGAGTGCCAAAAATGACATTGCACCTAAGGCAATGAGTTAGAGAGAGAGAGAGCAAGCCACCAGGAGAAAGGGGGTGAAACGGCATCTCTAGGGTCAAAACCCCAAGGTCAAGCTGTCTTCCTTGGTCCCCTTCCCTTGTGATAAGGAACTTGACTCCACATAAGTCCCATGTTCTCCTCTCTCTCTCTCTCTCTCTCTCTCTCTCTCTCTCTCTCTCTCTCTCTCTCTCTCTCTCTCTCTCTCTCTCTCTCTCTCTCCCCCCCTCTCTCTGAAGCAGCCTATGTCCATACCTTTTGGATATGTGAGTGCTACATTTGCCTGGTAGAAACTAAAAGTAGAAAAGAAAGAAAGAAAGAAAGAAAGAAAGAAAGAAAGAAAGAAAGAAAGCAGCTATATCAGCGATGCCTTGAGAACCAGGGCTAAAACTGTGTTCCCGATGGAATATCACAGAGTCACAGAGCAAATGTGAGAACCTAAATCCCTATGACATTTCCCAGCAAAGGGTACCCAGCACCACCCTAGATGTGTGCGATGACATTCCTCACTGTCAGTGAGTGGCAACCTGCCAGCCGGTCTTCAGGCAGCTGTGCCTCCCAGAACCCTCCTACTGAATATTGAGTTCTCCAATAAATAACCCCTACTTGTGGTGACCACTTCTGCCTCTTACAGTGTGAGGACGAATGGATGGGACTCTGGTGCAAGAATTCCTGGAGCAGAGGAAGCACATTGAACATTTGAGCACCTTTGAAAGTTAGGAGAAGAAGCGCAAGCTCAATGTATAGAACACAGAAATGGGAGCAGTGAAGGCTTTGGGGCCTTTCTTACCCCTTCCCCAGAGCCATCCACCATTAAGGACTCCCAAGCTTTTCATGGTTCGTTTATGTTAATTGGGGTGGTGGGCTAGCTCAATTTGGACTCTTAAAAGACTCCCTCTGGCTTTAGGAGAGGACATGAACTGTGAGGGACATTCGTAAAAACAGGAAGTGCCCTGGCCAAGGTGAAAAGGAAGGTCAGCTAAGGCAATGTGGTGGCAGAGGGAACACCCCCCCCAGTAGGCAGATGTGGTGTGTTTTGGGGCAATAGCACCAGTAAATAATTGATGAGTGATTCACTAGACCCACGTGTGAGGCCACCATCTGAGCCCTGGACTCCTCTGTTGTCCACAGGTCCCCTCGCAATGACCAGAAAACCAGAAACCTTTAAAAAGAGAGCCAGCTTCCCCTCACCTGCTGTCTAAACACGTCCCTAGCTGACAGAGCAAGACAGCCCAGGGAGGAGCCCCCAGACACACAGGAGACTCTGCCTTTGAAATTCCTATTTTTAAGCCCTCAACGCTTACTAGAAAGTGTCCCTCCAGCTTACACAGATATTTATTTCTTGATGGGCTCCAATCTGTGAGTGGAATTCAAAGTGGTTCCGTATTTGGGAAAGATGCAACTCGCACCACCTTTTCAATTGCCCCAGATTTATCCCTGGGGTTCGAGCCTATTTGCAGATTTCTTTTCGCTTACCACTTGTGTTTAAATTGCAGAGCCGTCCCTATACATAGCCAGGGAAGCGGCTGACTGAAAATAGCTGCTCTCAGAAACAGAGCAATTTGGAATAAGCAAAATAGCCCTCTGCGGTAACTTGAGTGTCTCATTTTCCATATTGATTTCCGCACCCCCTTGAGTGTGGTTTTCTGGAACTGTGTGTGCAGGCAGGTGACGCCACACCCTTGTGTATTTCCCGAAGAACAAATGTTCTTTTGGTCACGTGTGTCAAGAAAGCTGAAATAAATCCAGGAAATGGGTGGGGTTTTGGATGTGGCCATTAAGCTTTTAGGTTCAGTATGAGTACCCCTAATCTGGAAAGCCTGGAACCAGAGTTCTTCATATTTCTGATTTTTTAAAACAGATATTAGAATCTTGACTTATATATGATAAGACAGCTTAGAGGTTGAAGCCAAAATCTAAACCCAAAACTCGTGTTTTGGATAGACATGATGAACACAATATGAAAGTAAGTTTGCATAACGTTTTTAACAAGCCTGTGTTGTTGATGCCAACCTGTCATATATGAGAGCAGGTGTGGAATTTTCCACTTGTGGTGTCATATAGGACCTCACAAAGTTTCAGGACTGGATTATTGAGGAGTTTTGGGTTCAAGGCGGTCAATCTGAATCAGTCACATGAGAGCTTGCAGGTGCCATAACGTATTTCAGGCTAAACCCCCACCCCTCTAAAACATTGCTCTCACCACCAAGTATTGTCTGAGTCTGACACTGTTTGCTTTGATGATGTTGCTCAAATGGACTGCAGAAATTAGTGTCAAGACTTCAGAACAGTGGTTTTCAACCAGGCCACACCTCAGAGCCGGCATGTATAATAAG
Organism: Cricetiscus sungorus; assembly: GCA_030556225.1. Taxonomy (NCBI): domain Eukaryota; kingdom Metazoa; phylum Chordata; class Mammalia; order Rodentia; family Cricetidae; genus Cricetiscus; species Cricetiscus sungorus. Next base: position 138,688,545 of record JANBXA010000007.1, on the reverse strand, counting down.
GAAAAGCTACGTGTACCCCTCAAAAGCTCTGTGGCTTTAGAGTCACGTACTCTTGAACACTGTGGGATATGGGTGTGTCAGAACACTCAAAATGTACATGTTTGAAACCTCTGACACTAGTAGAAAGTAGTAGAAAGTCCAGCAAGACCACAGAGAAGACTCTTCTATCCCTTGTCATTCACTGGGAGATGTTGCTTGCCATGGGCTGGGGAAGGTGTTCTTTTTTTGTTTTTTGTTTTTTAACATTTATTATCTATACAGTATTCTGCCTGCATGTATTCCTGCATGCCAGAAGAGGGCACCAGATCTCATTACAGATGTTTGTGAGCCACCATGTGTTGCTGGGAATTGAACTCAGGACCTCTGGAAGAACAACCAGTGCTCTTAACCTCTGAGCTATCCAACACCGAAGGTATTCTTTTTAAAAGCCATGTCAGTAACAGATAAGTTGGCCAAATCCCTATTAGTTATGCTGAGTCAAGCCAGACTGAAACCAAGTGCAAATCATGGCACCCCATTATAAAATTTCCAGAATCCCCAGCCTAATGTGTCAGGACAAATATCTGAGGAGTGATTGCAAGGGGATGAGGAGGCGGGAGGGAGGCATACAGGAGGTAGGAGGGATCTTTTGTGGATGATGGATCTGTTCATTATGGTGACTGTGACGATGCTTCCCAGATGTGTTCCTATGCAGACACTCATCCAGTTGAATTCATCAGTGTGTGTGGTACACTGTTGGCCAGGCCAGTTATGTCAAAAAACCCGAGGCAAGCCAGCAATGCTTCAAAAGAATTGAGAGAGGGAGCATTGTCCCTAAGCCACAGCACGAGCATCAGGCAACAGCAATTACAGCTCATCTTCACACTGTACCAGCCAGGCTAGACCAGCACTTGTGTTAACTCATTCAATCCTCATAAAACCTTGGGGAGGAGGGGTGTAGCAGGGTAAGAGGCTTGCTCATGGTCCCTCAAGCTCTTAAATCCAAAGAGGCACTTAGATCTGGCTCTGCCACTAAATGGCTATGTCATTGAGTTGGGTGGGTCTCTGGACAAATGTCCTTTTAGTAGCTGAACACCTCCAAGTAATACTTCATAAGACTTTTTTAAGGTCACCAAAATGTTCTCCCAAATTAGTCAAAGCTTACATGGGTCTTAAAGTATAAGCTGTCTGGTGTCGCCTTATTATAAAGTAGCAATTTGAATTTCATAGTCCCTGGAAACAGTAATGATCCCTAAGAGGCACGGTTACAGGGTACAGGCCACTTGTGCCCAGGCAGCCTCACTCCTCTCAGTGAGGCCTGGGGTCAACTCTCTGGGAAAGTCAAGGTCGCAGGCTGTCTACATGGGCATTGCAGTTCTGAGACCACAGGCAAAGCCCACTCCTGCAACTCCATAGAATGTCAGAATGTCAGAGCCCTTCACCAGACCCACATGTCCTTCCTGGGAAGGTGTGGATGCTTCCCTTCCTCCTAACGGACCAGGAGCTTGTGCTCCCCACATCTACAAGTCTCTAAGTCTTCCGGACCCCTTTCTTCCCAAAGTCAGAAGGAAAAGAGTTTGCTGTGAATTTCCCCTCTGAAGCTAAAACTATATCCCTTAGACCAGTGGTTTCCAACCTGTGGGTAGAAACCCACATATCAGATAGCCTGTATATCAGATATTTACATTATGATTCATAACAATAGTAAAATTACAGTTATGAAGTAGCAACTAAATAATTCTATGGTTGGGGAACAACATGAGAAATTGTATAAAAGAGTCGCAGCATTAGGAAGGTTTAGAATCATTGCCTTAGATTAACATGATGACGGGGTCTGTCATTGTTCTGATTTCTTCAGAAGTAGTAAGAATAACCATTAGTTAAATAACATTAGGCAAATCTTTCAGCACTCAGAGCCTAAAACCTCATTTACAAAGATAGCTGTGCCCCTTCATTGTCATTGCAGACGGCTGTTTACAAAGAGCCTTAGAGATATGATGGGAGATGTCATTCTGTAAATGCGTTTCTCTTATTGGTTAATGAATAAAGCACCGTTGGCCAATAGGAAAGCAAGATAGGTGTGACTAGGAGACTAGGAGGAGAGAGGAAGGAGTAGAGAGAGTCAAGATGGAGGATGGAGAGAAGAACACCAGCCCCTCTCTCCGGTAAGATAAGACCACGTGGACATACTTAGATTAACAGAAATCTGTCTTAATCATATTTAAGACAGATCTAGCCGGTAAGAAACTAGTAACTGGCCTATAGGTTTATATCAAATACAGAGTCTCTGTGTGTTATTTGGGGCTGACGTGGCAATGGGTCAAGGCAGGTGGAAAAACAAACTCCTAACAGGATGTTCTCTTTGCACCGTTTTTATAGGAGACACAATGTTTGTTTAGTGCATGAGCACCTAGAGGCTGAGAAGTAACAAAGGTCCCTCCTGCTTTAACACTTTGTCATCATTTCATGAGAGTCTGCACCATCCTTCACAAAAGACCCCAAGCCATTTTTAAGCCTTGCATTGTTGCGCTGGGACAGGGCGGGTATGGGGGGGCGGGTAGTAGAGGAAGAAGGCACAGGTAGACAAGGATAAGGAAGTGCAGACCAGTAGGAGCAACCAGCAGCTACACTGCCCCCTGCTGGCAAGTTCACTAACTCCTAAATCTTGAGCCAGGAGTCTACTGACTTCTGCAGAAGGAGTTGTTAATTCACTTCTTAAAGTACCTGTTGTGGGAGAACATGCAGCCTCTGGTCAGAACTCCACAGATCTCAGCCTGCATGAAAAACACCCCCAGCTATACATAGTCAACAACAGTACTGAAGGACACGGTAGTTGATTTAGAGGGCTGCTGTGTAGACAAGACCAACACAGACACACACTAGCATGGCAATGCCAAGACCATAACTTCTGATTCCTTATTTACTGCTGCAAAATCCCAGACTTTATCTAGCAATTCCATGGTCTGGTGGCGGGCCATTTTTCAGGGACAGAATATTGAACTGACTTTGCCCTCAGAATCGAAAGGAGGGGACATTGACTAGTGTTTGTTCATTGTCAACACCTTAACATTCTGTGTTAGATCTCAGTGCAAGCAATGGAAAGTCACTTGGGTAAATTTCCAAACTCCATATTTAAAGAGAGAGCAAGGGACATCAGAGGGCTGTGCATTTGTGTACTCATTGCTGTGGCATGAATGCCCCCCAAGAGCTCATGTTGAAATCCAATGCCCATTGGTCAATATTAAGAGATGACAATAGGGTGAGATCTTGAAGAGGTAATTGGGTTATCTCCAGAGTGGGCCTTTTGACTTACATGCCTCACATCACCTGAGACCTTGCAGAGTCCCCATCAGTAAGACCTTTACAAGATGTAGCTGTTCAGGCCCTACTCTCCGTAAAAGTGTGCTGAGTAAATCTTTATTCTTTTTGAACTTTCCAGTCTTTGGCATTTGGTTATAGAAATAACAAGAATGACCTAAGGCACTTATAGTGTATTATTTTCTTCAAGAAGATCCCCAAGTTGTGCAAGCTTCAGGCTCCACAAACACCAAATCTGTCTAGTCACCGTTCTCTCCACAGACCAGCCCCTGCTGACACCCCCCAATCTACTGAAGGGGCTACAGTTAGTCAAGATCTCCAGGTGATGCCACTGTCACCCCTGGAATCACCATTCTCCACTCAGCCTTCGACCACAACTGTTGTTGGCGGACCAGTACCTTAGCTGTCCTACCCAGTACCTTCAGGAGTGAAGGGGAAAGGGATGAATGGATTGCAAAAAGAGGCTCTAGATTGTGTTCGTTATAGCAGGGAATAAGACAGAAAGACCCCCCAAAAAGATCTCAAATGGCTCATCCTCCTCCTTAAAAGCAACAAGCTCAAATACGTGACACGTGCCAGAGCCCAGGAAGTTGGAGTGGGATGAGATGGGCGTGGCAAGGCCAGGCCTTCAGAGTAGATTGGCTTTGTTAGACCATTCATTTTGGAAATGAAATAAGTTAAGTAAGTATGGGTGGGGGGAATATTGACAAGAAGGTTCAGTGGGAAAAGAAGTTTGCTGCCAAGACTGATGGCGGCCTGAGTTCAAGCCCTGGCACCCATGTGTTGGAAGGAGACAGCTAACTCTCATAAGCTGTCCTCTGACCTGCCCCCACTCCATGTACCATGGCATATATGTGCCCACACACATTCACACCCAAATGTAAAATAAATAAAGAGTAGAGAAAATAAAAGAATGTTTGATTTGGAGATAGATTGTTTTCACTGTTAGAGGGGTATGCCAGGAACTTTTCTTGTTGCGATAACAAAATGCCTGGCAGACACAATGTAATAAAGAAAGGGTTTGCTTTGGTCAGTTTAAAGGTATAATCCCTTGTGACAGAAGAGCATGTGTAGGACTATGAGGCCACTGGTTGTCGGTGTTCTGTCTTGTCCAGGACGATCAGGAAAGGAGGTCACTCCACAATGTAATTCAGGCTCTGTCACAGCAAAGAGGAACAGTTTCAAGGACCTGAACCCAGAACAGCTGTGCAGAAGGGTACTTATTGATTGTTACATAAAGGTTGTTTTTTGTTTTTGTTTTTATTTTTTTTGATAAAACAAGTTCCCCTACCAAAGCTCTTTGATCTATTCTTTGTGTTTTCTGAAGGAAATCATCACACCCCACAACTTTAGCCCCTATTGTATACTGTTTGCAGTACCCAGCAAAGCAAGATGCCCCAGGTGTGCCAGGGACTTGCTTGTGACAAAAGTCATGAAATGAATGGAGAAAAACCTCTCTATAAAGCATAGAAAACAATCACCATTCTCTGCCATGACCTCCAACAGACAGCGATTGCATTCTGATGTTTCCCTGGATACAGTGGAAAACAACTATCTCATCCTAATGTTTATCCCGGATACAACAACTCTACTAGATTCCCACAACAGCAGGTCACACATGTCTGTAGTAAGGGAACACCAAGAACTAACTGAATGCTGAGTCCCCTTTTCACCAGGGCCCCAATCCATAAAACAGTGTTACCAACATCCAGGGTGTACCTTCCCTCCTGAGTTAAATCTCTCCAGAAATGCCTTCAAAGACATGCCCAGAGGTGTGTCTCCTAGGTGATTCTAAATCCAGTCGATGGATGATTACAAATAGGGAAAGATAACATCCAGAAGTGATGAAGTGTGATCTGAAATGTGGCAGTGATTGTGAGCAAATAGATGGATGATAAGCATGTGTGATTGCTTGTATGCACATACACACACACGCACGCACGCACGCACACATGCACATATGCATGCACACATGCTGCACACACACAGTAAATCACAAATATGAACATTCATGCATGCACCATATGATTCCTAACTCCATCAGCAGAAAGAGCTTAGGTGGGAATGACAGTACAGAGGTTGGCTCCCAGGTGTCTCCCTCCACTGAAGGAGCCCAGACTTTGTAGAAATGGTGCAAAGACAAAGAAAGTGGGAAACCCTTCTTGTTCCAGAAATCTCTTCAATAATCCTCCTGTCAGAGGGGAAGCAGAGCTGTTAAAAAAAGATACATGAGGCAGCCTGAAAGGCCTCATAGCCAAATTCAGGACAACTGGGTGACAAGATAAATAGTGATATTAACAGGTTGTGACCCATCATGTATACTATATAAGTTGACGGAGAGGGAGGTGGTGGGGAGGTGAGTAAATCATAAGAGCCAGCTCCTGTTAGCGTAAATAAATAAATGTAGAAGGGACAGGAAACCAGTGGCTGACACTCAGCCAGGGTTGTGGATAAAGAAAAAGAGGGAACAACCAGCAGCTTTGGGTCGTGTCTGTGAACTGAGCTGTCGTATTCTATCAATGTCATTGTCCAATCCATAAGACTTGCGGTCATAGGTGTATGTGTGCTGTGGGGTGGTGTGTCCTTGATATAGGAAAGTGCACACTGAAGATTTTAAGGATGGGTGCATCGTGGCTGCAACTTACTCTCAAGTACTTCCAGAGAGGGATCATGATAACAGATAGATGTTCATATTCAGAGAGAAGGCGAGGGAACTGAAGGTCGACCTTCAGGAAACAAGGGTAAGGATATAATGGAAGTTCTCAACATTCCAGTGAGTGTGAAAGTACTTCAAAATAAATTATTAACATGGGTTATCAAACCACCATTGCTGCAATGATGAGCCCTGCAGGCTTCACATAGGGAGGGAGTCTTCATGAAAAGTCCCTTCCGTTATCCATTATCAGTGATCCAAGAGCCACTTCCCACCCCCTTCTGCTGACCAGTGCAAAATGCCAAGGCAAAATCAAATAAACTTAAAAATATCTCACAAGAGCCAAGAAGAAGTTGGCACTGCCTTGGTAGAACACTAGGAAGTAACACTTGCTTGCAATCTCAAAAGCCAACAATGGAGGTATGCGGGGAAACTGAAAGCATGGGCATTTTTTAAATTAAGTGCCTCTGGCAAACAGTTGGCACTGTTTGGTCAGTACTAAGGCAGATCCATGCCCAGATCCATCCTTTCCATATTTGTTAACAATAAACATTTGCACTGAATGAGAGCTACTCAATGAAAATCGGGCACTGTTTTCCTAGCTGTGTGGCTTTGGACATGTTACTCGACTCCTCTCAACTCTGGTCTCTATATGTGTCAGAGATGAATAAAGCCAGCTGTTCCTTGTAGGTGTGTGCAGCTTGGTGGTACCTCACTCAAACATCCAATGCTTGGAGCCATTCTAACCTCTTCCCTCACTGTCCACAAAGCACCGAGCAACTCTCAACTCCTACCCACAGCTATGGACTACAGACATTGAAACCCTTCCCTGGTTTTATCTGGGCTTCTTCAAACTCAGGATTCCTGTGGTCTACGGGTCTTCCCTTTGCCCCAATGACATTTTTCCTCTCCATCTTTATTTCAAGCAGACACCCTTTAATTCCATGACACATGTCCAACCACATGCTCAAATTTATTCTTCTCCTTGAAGACAGGTCCAGTTACTTCTGGAGACTTACAAGCCAGGAAAGCCAAGGGGAGAGACGTTTGTCTGTCTTAGCCTGTCTACAAAGATGAGCGACCCAGTAAAAAATTGGACTGAGATGGATTCTCAAAGGTCGGAACTTAATAACGAAAAGCCAAATAAATCTCTCGGAGTGTGTGCATGAGGCACGGGGCAGGCTTTGGGGTCTGGTCTCTGGGAAACTGGCTTATACAGAGAAGAATGTGTCATCTTTTAGAAGCCAACCTGGTGTCAGCACCAGCAAATGTTCTCATTCTCGTCACCATCATTTTTCAGGCCAGTGGGGTATGTCACCGCGGGCCACTGTTTTGAAGCCAGCCCCGTGATCAGCCAGGGCTAATTCTTCATTCCTCTGTCCGCTGGCACGGGAGAAGGAGTGGAGGATGATTGCTGAGGTTCTGTGTTCTCACAAAAATTCCTTCAAACCCAGGAAAGAATGGAGAGGAAAGAGTGAGAAACAGGTGGCCTGGAGGTGTCTCGTTCCGTTCAGCTTCCTAACCTGAAACCAGTGTCAGCCTACTCCAAATAAACTCCTTAAAGCCAGGCACACTGACACATGCCTGCAATCCAGTACAGGGAGAAGATTCCTATTTTTTTAAACGTTTGAGGAAAATTGCCAATTTTCTTGCCAAAGAAATTATGGCAATGCCATGTCACCCTTAGGTTGGGTAGAGCACCCTGCCACCTATGCCATTAATTATCCTCTCTATCCCTTGGTGGGATGAATGGCATGGGATTTATTTCTGAAATCAGAAAGGTGGGGTTAGGGTTAGAAGATCGTGAGAGACGCAGAAACAGGGATGAAGAGGAGCCATGATTCTGAGTCCCTTTCCCACCTGCCTAGAAGGCTCAAGAGAACACAGGTCATAACTGCAATTCCCCCTCACAACCTGAAGACGTCAAAAATCAGGACTTAGAAAAGGAATCCTTCCTAAGTTTTTTTTTTTTTTGCATGTGTATGTGTGGCATGAGTACATGTATGTATTGCATTTGCATGTGTGTGGAGTCCCCTGTGTGCCTGTGTGCACTAGTGCTTGTGTCTCTGCCCCCTGAGTGCTAGGACCTCAGGTGGCCATCATACCTACCCAGCCTTTGAATCAGTTCTGGAGCTATCAGCTCTGGTCCTCACACTTGCTCAAGCAAGCACTTTGTCCACTGACCTGTCTGTCCAGCACCCTCACCCCACTGCTTTATATTGCTATTCCACAGGCTCCATGAAGAAAATGTAAAGAGTTCTAAAACATTATAAAGAAAAAGAAGCCCCCAAATGACTTCTGGGACGGGGTGGGTGGAGTTCTCATCCCCTCCTTCTCTTGGATGCTTTGTTTCTGTCAATGAGAAGATGTGGCTACACTGTGCTCTGCAGCCTGATTTTCACATCTCTTCTTAGACAGCGGACTTCCCTACACTGCCTCGATAGCCCATCGTGATCACAGGATGGCACGAACCACTCAACCGTGTCTAGGCAAAGAGTTTGTTCTCAGCTTGGCTTCCAGGAAAGAGTCTCCAAGACGCTTGCTGTTGGCTCTAGCCCTGGGCTTCCAAACACTGTGCCTGAAGCAATCTATAAGCCATTAGCCAAGGCTGTATTAAATCTCGATGGGTTCATCCCTAAGTCCTTAGCTTTTATCCTGGGTCGATATAATAAACGACTGTCTGAGGAATGTTTCTGCATCTTCTGCAAAGTCTTTGAAGAGAGTGTCTATTATGTGACTCTCTGTCCCTTCTAGTGCTATTCTTATGATAAATCTGTGCTCACATGGAGTGTCAGGGAAAAGTTTGGCTCCCCTGACAAATGGCTATACTTTCTTTTATCCAATAACTCATCATATTTCCCCCTTCGCTTTAGCTCAATTTAATGCGCAATTGCAGTGAGTATCTTCTGCTAGGTTTCTGGTTTAATCATTTCCTCCCTTCATCCGTGTGACTTTGGATATTTTATCTTTAATCTTGCTGTCACAGGGCCTATCTTTTTAATTATAAATCATCTCAAAGTTGTTTGGAAGTTCCTAGGAATCCAAGTCATGAATAAACAAACAATCGTCTTGACCCCAGTGCAGGCCTTTAAGATCCTGCCTGCTTTGCTAATTGGTGTTTCTTCTCACCAGTCCCAGATTCCCTTCTGGTATTTCTAAGCTCTTGGACTAAAAAGCTATAACAAGATAAACTAGGAACAGTGCTGTTGACAGAGAAGAATGGGATCTTTAGGAATGGGCTGTCATGTGGTAGTATCAACCAGGCATTTTCCTGTATTCAAGAAAGTCTTGTGAGTCTATCATACATGCTAGCATTTTGGTGAGACAGTGGCTATGTCCCTGTGAGGATGGTAGTCACCCTGCTTTCGTGCTGGTCTGCTTGGTGTCCATCTCCCCACTTTGATATATGTCCCTTGGTGAACCCTTGGGATCTTTCTGCCTCCTCTCCCACCCCCACCCTTCAGAGTTTGCTCCATGAGAAATCATCACACACAGTCCCTCACTCCTCTCCACAGTCACACCCTTGCTGTGGCCTCAAAATGGCCAGAATAGACTCTGTTTCGTGACTTGAAGCTTGGCTCTGTGACTTGCTCTAGTCACTAGAAGAGAACCCTGTGGCAGCGTGTCCCCTTCAACCTAAGGCTAGTGATCTTCTGCTTGACCCTCTGTGTTTCTGCAAAGGCCCTGGTAGTATCAGCTCTCTCAGCATGGAGCCGTATGGAGCAGGATGCCCCCATGTGGTTCACAGATTCATCAGTAGAGACCATGCTGCCTACCACTGAGATGCTGGAGCTGCTTGTTATACAGCAGAAGCTGACTGATACACTATGAAACAACCTTCCCAGAAGATTTGTTTCTCAGTCTTATCCTCTGACCTTGAATTTTCAGACAAAGAGTATAAAATGTTCCCCCAGAGGCACATGTGTTTGAACATTATGTTTCCAGTCAAGCGGAGCTTTTGGGAATGTTATGGAACGCTTAGGAGGTGAAGCCTTACTGGAGGAAGTGTGTTCCTGCTCTTCTTCTCTGCTTCCTGTTTGTGAATAAGATGTGGTCTTTCTGCTTCCTGTCCCTGCTGCCATGATTTCTCTGCTCTGATGGACTATATATACCCCTTCAAGAACTGTAAGAGAAAGAAAAGTAAAAGATGGCAAAGACCCCGACTCATGCACAGCCCTGGGCTTGCAGCTTGTCCCTCAGGGGTACAACTTCAACAGAGTGCGTACTCCCTTACCCTGAACTGTGGTTTGGGATGATGAAAGTAGTCACTACTTACTGAGCATGTGCTGGCAGCATAAGAGGCCACTCATCACATCAAGTGTCTAAACGCGTTACTGAAGGGGATCCCTGGAATTACACAGTAGGTGCCGTGACTGTTTATGCTATACACACAGGGCACTGACTGACACACTCAGTGGTCTTAGCAGGTCTTACCACCATGTTGAGAACTCGAGCACAGCTTGTCAACTCCAGAGATCACTCCAGGCTGCCCCTTTCTCTTAATTATGGATCACTCTGGCCACCAACTAAGTGAGCCGGTGATTCCAGTTCCAGCAGGATGCCACCCCATCTCTCCCCACCGCTGTGCGTGTCAAGGTGCAGAGCCAGCCTTCATCTTCGTCACTGTGGGTTAGCCTTCCAGAGGCCCCTAGGAGCTCTGTGTGGTTCATAGCAAGCCTGGCCACATTCTGTTCCTCCAGGGCGGAACCTGATTGCTCGGCTTCTGTGGGAGTCACCAAGTGTATCAGCTACTTTTCTTCTTGTGACAAAATGACTGACAAGAAACAGTTTAGGAGAAGAAGACTTTGTTTGGGTCCATGGTTCAAAGGGATACAGTTCATCATAGCGCTGTGGGGGTGGAATAAGGGACATCACAAGCAGCTGCCACACTGTATCAGCTGTCAGGAAAGCAGACAGTCAACAGGTGGGGCCAGGCTATAAAACCTCAATGCTCAGCCCTAGGGAACCCCAACCTTCCCAAGCTGCACCACCAGCTCAGAGCCAGGGGTTCAAACACAAGAGCCTGCAGGGAGGAGTACACATCCAAACCACAACACAGCCGACGGGGCAGAGCTGGCTATGGCCCTAGAGAACTGACTGAGAAACCTGTGTTCTTCCCAGTGCTGTGACTTAATGCCCTCTTTGCAGGAATATCAGCAAAAGCCACACTTCTGGGGCAGCACCTTAGTCCCTGTTACCATTTGCTGCCAGTGCTCCTCAAAGACCCAAGTGTTGAGGGTTTTGTTACTGACTGACAGAGCCTCCAGGTAGAGGTAGGCCCTTCAATCATTGGTGGGAGGGTCTTTAAGGGAATTGTGGGGCCCCCAAGTCCCTCCTCTTCTTTTGCTTCCTGGCCAAGAGGTGGGTACTTTATTTTGTCACACATGCCCTGGCATTGCCACTCAGCACTTTGCCAAAGGCCCAAAAGCAGTGTGTACCCAGCTATGAGCTGAAGCCTCTAAAACTGTGATCCAGAAGAAGCTGTTCTCTTTATCAGCTAATTATCTCATGAGTTAATTACCTCTTTATGGAAATGTGTGCACGGTTTAATGTGAGGCAATATTGCTTACGACTAATTCCGTATCTTGTTGTTGGCGATGCTTCATCCCCCTGAGACTCAAGCACCCAGGCTGCGTGGAATCAGAGAGACGGTGCTGTGGTGTGGTGCAGTTGGAAGTGACAAGTTCACCTGTAGATGTCCTTGCAGAGCTCTGGTTTAACCAGGCAGAATATTTATATCCTGAAAATCCATTCCTCTGGGCCCTCACTACTCTGCAGGTCCTAGAGACAAGTGCATCTGTCCCTAGGGGACAATGTGTTTCTGAGCAGATGTGCGCAAAGCCAAAGCCATCCTTCAGAGATGGTGCCTTGCCTATCTGCTTGCTTCCCATGGGCCTCTCTGCCTTCCCAGTGAGGCTCCCTACATGATCAATAGCGCCTACATCCTAATACTCAGGATGGACACCAAGGGCGGGCTTCAGTCTGGTTCACAGTGGCCCGTTTCTCTTTGACTGATTCCCTGGATGTTTGCAGCCTCCCCACTGCCTTCGACAAGCGTTCTCCGTAGCAATGACAGGTACCCCAAACCAGGCCGGAAGTTCACTCAGCAGTGCTCCAGAGACTCCTGCCTGCCCGACCCTCAGTAGAGTCTGTGTCCTCACTGCCCTTCAACACGTGTACTGGAGGTGACAGCCTCTGCGTCTCTCCGAGCTGCCCCTCCTCTGTCGGGTGTAAATTGGTTCACAAATCCTGCAATTCGCTTAGCTCATGCTCTGCTGGGTTTCCTTGGCGATTTTCTGGTTTACTGCCCATTGCCTGGTTGCTAAGATTCCTTGTAAATTGCCTTGCCCTCTGCTCTGTGCTGCCATTTGTCCAGGCTCCGTTCGGAAGCTGTTGTCCCGGCGCTTGCCATGTGCCGCTCATGAATCGCTCCGAAGCAACAGATCTGTGACAGGCCAGCCCACACCCGAATGGCAAGGAGGTGGCATGGTGACACAAAACCCAAGGGCACAGAGTTAATTCATGCTGCCAGGCAGAAGCCATCTTTTTCCCCTGCCTCATTCAGGAGGGGGAATCGATATATTTACATGATGGGGTTGCTCGCTCTGCAAAGGTTCCTTGATGCCATCATCCCCGAGGAACTGCAGATGACAGACAGACAGACAGACAGACAGACAGACAGACAGACAGACAGATGACCCTCTGCCCACAAAGAAGTAAACACTAAGACTTACAGCAGATGCTCTAGGTTCAAAGGTAAACTCTGCCACTTCCTGTCTGTGTGACCTTGGCTAAGTTACATTAACACCGTGACTTTAATTGCTTTTCTATTAAAAGAGCATCTACCACAATGGGTTGCTGGAAAGTTTAAATGGAGGCTATATATGTGAAGCTTATTCCCTGGCACACGGTACATGCTCAATAAATGCCAACAAGGATCACTATTATCCTCACAGCCACCCTGCACCCCATACTACCCTGAGCCATTGCTGTTCTGACCACCCTTTGGGTGTGTTCCCTGTTAGTTCCCTGGTCACCTCTGAAGCTGCCTCTGGCTAACCCAGTGGCTTTTGCACTCTTTAATTGTGAAGGATGAGCCACTGATCATGACCAAAAAAAAAAAAAAAAAAAAAGGAAACATCCTTTTCAGAGCAGAACTGTAAATTACATGCCACATTTCTATAGCTGCCACAAAGTTGGGTAATTGCAGTAAGCAAGGTTTTCATAGCCCAGTCTGGTGGCTCCTATAGGAAGGTGTACCCTGGGAACCAATGCTCTCTCTGTGCTCAGTGGCCACCAGGCTCCAGGACTGGCTGTAGCATTCCTTCATCTGCCAAGATTTCATCTTCCAAAGGGGGGGCAGACCTGTTGCTCTTCACAGAAACGCAGTAGGGAGGAGGTTGAGGGTCCCAGTGGCCTGGCCTGAGGTGCTGGGCAGAAGAACCTGAGGCTCAGAGCCATGCAGCAGCTTTTTAAGTGGGAGGGACAGCCCCGACGCCAGTTCTGAAATGCCCATCTGTCCCTCACTGGGCTTCTCAGAGCTGGGAAACTACCCTTCCGTCTCTCTTCAAACTCCTTTTTACGCTGCACATCCCGAATCCTCTCTGTTGACCTGGATTGCTCTCCAGCCTTTCCCTATCTGCACTCTCCCAAGCTAGCCCCTGGTCTGTCAATCCTCAACCTATCCAGGCTACTAGCAACCTGCACGCAGGCGCTCGGTGATGCAACCCCACAGCGTTCCTTACCCCAGTGCCAAGCGAGAAGTCCACTAGCAGGGACTGGAACAAAGGGAGTGGGCTCAAGCTCACAGCCTGTTGTGAAGGGGGAAGGGGCACCAGGACAAATATTTGTGTTCCGCCAGCTCCCATCACAGGCTGTGACACAGCAAACACTCGGCGGTAGCCACGTCTGCATCTGAGCTGCTATGCCCTAACTTCAGATCCACAAAAGACATGAAGACTCTTAACATATCGTCAAGCACTGTGCAGGCATCGTTTTCATTGACATTGCTCTTATTGTCAAGCAGGAGAATATAAGAGCCTTGCTACTTTTCTCTACTGCCAAAGACTGCCATGATATCTTGCACACAGAGGGGCACTAGGAATGTTGGCTGGACTTAATTGGAAGGGATCACAATACCACAGTGTGATCTTGGACACAATCTATACATGGGATGGAAGCCTCTAGGGAGTGTGTGCATAAGGGTGAAGTGCACAAGGCAGAGAGGGGCAAGGCAGAGCCTTCAAACTCCGGGCATGCAGTTATGCTGGCCTGGAAGACACAGACAGACCTCCAGGGTCTCTCTGCCTTGTGTCTGATAGCTTCCATGACACGACTAGCCGCACTTAGCTAAGTACTCTCAGAGCAGCTGACATTTGTGTCCCGATGCGACTGGCTCCCCATGGAGCAGACCTAAGTCAAGCGTGAGCAACCCTGCCAGAGCTCTGACCAGCCTCTGACCAGATCAAGCCCTTCTCAGATACGGGTGGCGTCTGATGGCTGTCTGTCACAACTAAGTCAGCTCAGACTTCTTCACTAGCAGCTGACCATGTCTTCATAAGAGGAAGCATCCTAAGAGGTGGCTTGCTTTTTCTGGGAACTGGTAACATGTTACGAGCAGGTTTTCCCCGCCCGTCTGGTCCTGCCACCCCGCTATCACGCCAGTCCCCAACAACACGCTGAGACTCTGTATTTGATACAATCCTGTTGGCCAGTTACCATTATTGTTTATGGGCTAACTCTGTCTTAATTATTAACCCATTTCCACTTATCTAAGTATTTCCACGTGGTCATCTTATCGGAGCACGGTGGGCCGGCATCTTGCTTTCTCCATGCTCTCCATGCTGACTCTCCTTTCTACTTCCTCTTTCCTCCTTGTCTCCTAGCCCCGCCTATCTTGCTTTCCCATTGGCCAAACAGTGCCTTACTCATTAACCAGTATGAGAAACATATTTACAGAATAACATCTCCCATCAGTAACACTTGCTTCCACTGAGTTCCATCAGTCAAAGCAAGTCACAAGTGCCACCTGGGTTTAATGGAGGAGCAGGGCACACCAATTCTCTAACCAAGGAGCTTAAAAGCCACATTGGGAAAGTGTGGATCCAAGGAGAAGAAATGGGGTCATTTTCATAATCAATAAGCCCCACCCTTCTCCTCCTTCCTCCTTCTATGCCTTCCTTGCTACCACCCCTCCTCTGCCTGTCCATCCTTCTATCAAATACATGCTATGCGGCCACATTGCAACACAATGTTGTGACCACAGGGTTCACACCAGAGAACTGGACAAGCAAGTCACAAAAACAAACTATACACACACACACACACACACACACACACACACACACACAGAGTCATGTGATAGACAGCATTCATAGTTCCCCTGGGGTGCATGCAGCTTGCATATCCCACAGACCCTTAGGCCTGTGCAATGTATTGTGGACCTGATTAGAAAACGATGTGAGTGCTGGGACAGATTAGGAGGGGTTTCTGGTAGCTATGAGCTGCCTCTGTGGGTCCTAGTGTCTGGCTGTGGCCACCAAAGCATGACGCCTGAGCAGATGCTTGTCAGTGCTCATTGGATTTTGTCACCAAGCTGTACCCTGATGCCCAATGTTGTTCCTGCTTTGACTGTTGCAGCCACTCCCATAGCCATCATCATCAGAGTCCTGAAGAATGCGGGGAATCCCATTGATAACTGCACATTGTCACTCAGAAGCTCACTGAGGTCCTGACAAGGACATGATAGCCCCATGGGTCCCTGGGGACGAACAGCAGCTTTAATTGACTACACAAGTGTCCTGGAGTGGCCTGGAACAAAATCAAGACCCCTAAGCAGAGGCCAGCCCAGGATAGAGAGCCTGTGTGAGACTCTTGTCAGGCCATGTTATAGCTCAGTTTTATAGGCTCTTAAATCTCTACATTTTCTAAAATGAGGGAGCCCAGAAGCAAGATTAAGCACTGTCTGGCTCTTTAAATCATTGGCAGCAGCCATCCTGGGGGTGGATTTGTTTTAGGCTCTGTGATCTTTGTGTCAAAGACCTCAGGAAATAAATGGCTCTTAAGCTCTGCCACTGAGTAGCTGTGTGACCTTGAGCAGGTAACCCAACATCTCTGTGCCTTTCTTCTGCTGGACATGGTTGTAAAAGCACTACGAAGGGAGGCCTCGGCGAGCTGGCAGCCCTGTTGCAGGATCAGGAGAGTACTAATATCTGGTTCCTAAAGGCCCCTTGCTTCTCTCTGTGTCTCTGTCTCTCTCTGTCTCTGTCTCTCTGTGTCTGTGTCTCTGTCTCTGTTTCTCTCTTTCTCTCTCCCTCTCTCTCTCTCTGTCTCTCTCTCTGTCTCTCTGTGTGTCTCTGTGTCTCTCTCTGTGTCTCTCTCTGTGTCTCTCTGTGTCTCTCTCTATGTCTCTGTCTCTGTCTCTCTCTCTCTCTGATGGCCCTGAACTTCAGGAGCCCCAGAACCGATGGCCCTCAGCTTAAACCAGTCACACACTCCAAGCAAGCTCAGACAACCCAAGCTCTGGGTTGCTTCATTTCTCAGGGGTGCCATGGGCCCAGGCCATGGCAGAGTCCCAGCAGTATCATTTTCTCAGTTTGCCGTGTGACTCTAAACAAGTCACCTAACCCCCCTGAGCCTCTGAGAAGTGCCCCTAGGGACACATCAAACATGAAACTCCTTCGGAGATGATCACTCCGCAGTGCAGTCAGTCAGGGCTGTGTGGAACAGTGGGGTTAGTCTCTCACTGAGTGCTGTGAGGGACTCTGGGTGTTAGAGGGCTCAGTGAGACCCCACTCTTGATTCCCAAATGCTAGTGGCCCTGAGAGGAAGCGGCCAGCTACTGAGCTCCTCGTGGGGCCAAGGCCTCAAGAGAACAGAGGAGAGGCGACAGGACGGCCAGTGTCAGACAGGACCCACAAAGATGCTCCAACAGCAGAGTATCACAGGTCTGAAGGAGTCAGCTAGGAGGAAGTGGGAGGAGCCTGCATGAGTGAGGAGAGTGTGGTCCCAATGAGCAGCTGAGTCAGCAACGGGGAGGTCAGGATGAAGCAGAAGATAAAGCAGATGGAGGGACCAGACTGGCTTTGAACCTGTTGGCACAGCGGAGGCAGGGGCAGGTAAGGGTGAGGGTGACATCTTCCTCTATGGCCGGAGCCCACACGTTCCCAGGAGAGAGGACGGCAAAGTTTGCAGGCAGCTTTTCCATGTCCAAGGGCCTTGGTTTATCCCCCTGTCACTTAGTCTGAGGGAAGACAGGCAGCCTCCTCTGTCTTATGGGCTGATAGGACTCTGTGTAAACCGTGGACTCTGCAGAGCACAGGGAGCAGAGCTGGCTCTGGAGCACTGTCCTTGCTGGGATGGTTTTCCTGCTCTCTGGTCTCTGGGATCCTTGACCCTTGCCTCCAGCTGCCTTCTCCCCTGGAGCTGCCTTTATCCTCCTTTTGAAAGCACCTAGAGCCTGCCCTGTGACCCCTGTCCCCAGAGCACCTCCCTCTCTATTAGACGTATAATGGAGGACATTAAAATGAGCTGCTGGAAGTCTTCAAGACAGCCAATAATATTAACAGTCACGCTGTAAAAGAAAATCAAATATTTATATCTGCATCGCCTTGTCTGTGTTTCTGCGTTAGGCCTGATCATTCCAACGCTTTCAAAACCATCAGCCCCTGTAACTCCCTTGTGGAGAGGGGAACCTCAGGGGTCTGCTGCCCAGGGCTGAGCAGGGCTGGGTTCTCCTCCCCTGCTGGAGAAGAGGCCCCACCCCCTGGAGAAGCCCTAGGCAAGAGGCACTAGGAGGCTCTTTCATCTGGGTCCTGACTCAGAGGGGCTTAGCTTTTTGCTTCTCTACTCTTTTGTCTTTCTTTCTGAGCCCAGGCATGCTTTTAAATTTCCTAATGCTCTGGGCTTCCCTGGTCCTTTTTCAGACTCTCTCCTCCCCTCCATGCGGGTGCCATGTGGCTCACCTTCCCCACCGTTATCTTCTCCCTTCTCTTCCCCTGAGCAGCTTTGAGATGGACAGCTTGCCTGCCCAGGGGCTTTCCCTCTAAACTCTAATAGGCTGCCCCCAAGCTTGCATTTGAGCCTGTTTTTAAATTCTTTTGTTAATGAAACTCAGAGCCATAAGAGGAGACCCTGACTTTACCAGCGTGGATGATGGCCCTGCTGGGACTCCTCCATGATTTCTGGTGACACTTCTGCCTTTTGATTCTTTAATCAGCAGAGAAAATGAGCCCATGCCTGCACCCTTAGGCAGTTTCGCTTTCTGATAACACACTCCATTTTATAAAGAAGCATTTCTTCCTGGCTCATTCCAAGCCGTTCTTCCCAGCTCTGATGTGCATCCATCACTTGCTTCCTTTTCTGTGCCATGTTTGATCCTCGCCGTATGATAATATTGTACTGGCGTGCACAGAGTTATATTGTGAGCATCATTGTATAATGACTCCTAACTTCTCTGTCATCTTGCGCCAAACACCCCCCACCCTGTGGTCCTCAGCAAGCCTCTCTGACCTGTCTCCTGTTCCGGTGCGACAGTGGCAGGGAAGTGTGCTGCATTCGGGCTGGGGCAGGCTCTTTTTGTGTTGAGAGGCTGAGGGATGCATGCTGGCAGCGGGCCAGCATCCATGCTTCTTGCCCTCTGCAGAACAGAAACAGCTGCAGAGAGCAGTTCCCGGGCCTCAAGGTGACCTAGGTTTTTTGTGATCCCCAGTAGGACACAACTCAAGTCAGGAAAACAAGGGCCTTGGTCCCAGTACTGATGGCCTCCTCTCCTGAAGTCTCCCAGAGCCAGCTGCCACAGGTGGCCCACAGGATCTGCGATGTGGCTTCCGCACACAGCCTCTATGTGGACAAGCTAGAAGGAAATCAAAGAATGGCCTTTGTTTATCGGGCTACAACTGGCACATAATGTAATGAGGCTGATATTCTGGTTGGTCTCTGGAGCCAGAGGAGGTCCTCAAGGACATCTCATGTCTACTAGATGTGATGTATATTCAAACACCTTTGTGAGTACATGAGTGTAGTGTGTGTGTGTGTGTGTGTGTGTGTGTGTGTGTGTGTGTGTGCACATGTATCCACAAGTGCATATGCACATGTGTGTAGCACTAGTTCTAACAGGTCTTAATAATAAGAACCTGGAGTCAGATATTGGGGTAAATGCCGAAAGGTCAGAGAAGTAAAGGAGCCAGTCACAAGAGAGACCTCTTACCTCTTCTGAATCCTCAGACCAAAGGGTGATCCTGTCCCCACAAATCCTGAGCGAATACAATGAGCTCCTGTTTCTCTGCCCACACACATCCCTCCTGTCTCCACCTCCCTGGTGCTAGGATTAAAGGCATGTGCCACCACTGCCTGGCCTCTATGGCTGACTAGTGTGGCTAGCCCCTCACTCTGATCTTCAGGCAATCTGTGTTTGTTAGGCCATAAAATGTATGTACATATATATGCATGTGTGTATATGTATGTACATACACATGTATGTGTATATATGTATTTATATATATGTATGTGTATGTGTATATGTATATGTGTGTGTATTGGAAATTTTTTGGAATGACTTATAGACTGCAGTTCAGCTAATACAATAATATCTAGCTGTGAAGGGAAAGTCCAGGAATCTAGTAGTTTCTCCAGCCCACAAGGCTGGCTGTCTCACCTGGTCTTGTGTATGTTCTGGAATCCTGAAGAGACAGGCTCTAATGTCAGTAAAGGAGTAGATATGCTATCAAGTGACAGCCACCAGGCTTTGAGCTCAAGCTTCCTTATTCCATGTCCTTATCCCTTCCAGCAGAAGGTGTGGCCCAGATTAAAGGTGAGTCTTCCTGGCTCAAGATCCAGATCAAAAGCTTATGTTTTCCCATTTCAAAGGTCTGGACTGGGAATAGATTCACCCACTTCAAAACAAACGGAAAATCTCTCACTGGTGTGCCCTCCATTTCGGGATTGTGGTACAGATGTAGCCATCAAGAACAGCCATCACACTCAGGTTCTCAGGCTCTCACAGCAGCCTCCCAAACACTTGCAGAAAAATCCAAATAACCTGCATTTATCAGATCACCTATACATACACACTCATACCTACAAGAATGCTGATGGATGTGAGACATTTTCAAACATCCTGCATGCTTCTGTGCTCAGTGATTTCACTCTTATAGATCAGTGGTTCTCAAACTTGTCCGTGTGGCTGAACACCTGGAAGTCATGGGGCTTTTTGCGGAACACCATGAAATACTTATATATTTAATCCCATTATATAAGCCAGGAGCAATTTTACTTGCAAAAATATGACTGCATTAATGTGAGCAATACAATACCACAACCACAAACACACGCGGCGTAGAAAAGGAGAGAAAAGCTGCAGGCAGCGCCTGGCTGTTGGTGAACCCTCTTAGCATTCTCTTCAGCCTTTTGGTTTGCACTGCTACAGCCTAAGGCTGCCTGGTAGGCATTGGCGCTTAGGGGAAAGCATGGTTCAGAAATGTCAGAGCAACTGAGAGTAGGAACCCAGTCCTTGGAGAGTCAGAAAGCCCGTTCTGCTCCAGGCTCTGCTCTCCATTGTCAGAGTGCCTCATGGTTTGGGGAAGCTCCCCCAGAGCCACCAGCACTCCAGTGTGACCCCACTGCTGGTGAGATGATGTCCCTGTGCTGTGTGGTCTCATGCATCACCATGCCACCTGGGTGAGTCTCTTCTTTGTGACCAGGGGCTCACCCAGTCATCCAGGAATCTCCTCTTAGGCCTGTGCTCGGGCTGTATAAAGACGGAGACGAACAGCTCTGGACTCTCGACGGTCTGTCCCACAGCAGCCCACCAGTGCCACCAGGGGCCCCTCCTCCCCCGGAGCTTGCTGTCTTTATGGGCCCAGCCCCTCACACTTGGTTCCACAGCCCCTGCATTTGGTTCTTGGGGTGCCACAGTAAGCCAGCATACACTCAGGGACTGCAAACCACAGAAATGTGTGCACTCATAGTTCTGGTAGCCAGAAGTCCAAAACAGTACAGGAGAGTGACCCTCCTGTAGAGGAAGACAGCCTCCCTTTCCACAGGTTCCCTAGGCTCTATGCAGGCTTCAGCTGCAAACTCTCCTGCCTCCCATGGCCTTCTCTCCTCTCTGCCATAAAGATTCAGAGCCCACCAAGATGACCACACTTTCAAGACCCCCCTTTCCAAATAAAGTCACATCTATGGGTCCCTGGGGTTATGGTGTGGATGGGTCTTTTGGGGATCTACCATTCAACCCAATTTCCCGGCAATACAAGACGATTCAAGTGATCTCAACGCCTGTAGAGAGCTAGCTCAGCCTGTACCCCTCCTCTTTCTCACCCACTTGGTTTCCCCCTCCACGTCTCAGCTCGGCATTGCCGCAGGGTCCAGATCATGACAGAGCTCTATTAGTGTCACCCAAGAATGTCCCCACCAATCAGCAGCCCTGAGTCACCTCTAGCTTCATCCCCATCTTCCCCAAGTCCAATGCGCTGCTTTTCCCAGAAAGATGGTTTTCCAGACACACCACAATTTACTTCAAGATTGTATTTCAGTTAAAAAAAAAATCTTCTAAAAGTATCTACTGGAGAAAACTTTGGGGTTCAAAGTGGACAACATAAAGCTAAAAATCCAATCATTTATTTTCTCTAACTAGACTCAGAAGGTGAGAAAAACCACAGGTTTAATTGAGGTTGAGAATGTCTGGAGCCACTGCAGCCTAGGATCATGAATTAGATAAAGCAGGTGATACTTGGGAATTGGGTTCTGCCACGGAGGAGTGTACCTCATCTACACAGCTGAGAGTTCCCAGAGGAATTGCACAGTCAGGGAGAGAGGGTCCTTTTCTGTTTCTTCGCTTCTAAAATGCGTATCCCCTTCCAGGGGACAATGACTTCATGAGTGGCTTGCTACCCTGCCACTGCACGTCTTGCTCTTATATATCCATTTGGCCATTTGGATTTCCATCTCATTGTCTCTTGTCTGCACTGCAGAACTGTAAAGGAGCCTTGCTGCTCATTCTACCCCAGCAGCCTTGTCCTCTTTTTAAAAGGTGAAAACAGCCAAAGCGGCATAGACACCTATCCTGAGCCCCAGAACCCCTGGACCAGAGCAGGTGTGTTTGAAGCTGGCCTCAGCCCCAGACCCCAAGACCTTTCTCTGTGAACAAGGACAGAGCGATTCTGACCTCATTGCTCCAAGCAACTCAGCATCACTTCCTGGCCCATGCCATCAGGAAACTATCTATTTCCTTCAATGTCTGTGCCTCACCAGACAGTCAACTCCCGAGGACAGAGGTAATAACAGCATTAACAACCACCATTGTTCAGCTCTTCTACAGGCATGCTCTATTCTAAGTGTGTCTCACGTCTATAACTTCACGGAGGCCTCGTTATAGCTCAGAAGCTGTACTACCCCAGCTTCACTCAGGAGGGAAGGACATGGATGCCCTGAAGTTTGGTGAGCAGCTTCAGATGGAGATAAAACTCAAGTTCATCGAGATCTGTCCTTAACCCCAGTCAATCACAGTGCCTGATACAGCAGACACTTAGTAAAATGTCTCAAAGGCACCAACAGATAAGCAGGTGCCTTTCCCCTCCTGCTGGGTCAGCCTGTGTGAGCATCTGCCATTGCATGCCCTCTTCCCAGTACTGCATCTCCATAGCCTGGTGCTTCCAACCACGCTGAGCTTGTGCCCTGAATTCCCTTATAATATCCTGGACCTGGAACACATGAGTTCTGAACAGGGAAATGTCCAGGGGCTGAGAGGAGAGAGAAATCAAAGTTCCTGCAAAAACTATTTCGGACCCGGTCATCACGGGTACAAGGAAGATGTCTTAGCTTCTTTTCCTGTTGCTATGACAAAGAAAAAAAAATACCCTGATGAAACCAAGCTGAGAGAGAGAACTGTGGCTGGCAGTTCAGAATAGAGAAGTCATGGTGTCAAGCTTGAGGGAGCCCGTAACATCCGTCTGCAATCAGAAATGGGAGAACAATGAACACAGTGCTCATCTGCTTTCTCCATTTTATAAAGTTCAGGACCCCACCTCCACAACCCCTTCCCGGCCAAGGGAATAGTCCCACCCACAATTAAGATGGGTCCTCCCCCATCAATTAATGCAATCAAGGTAATTCCCCAGAGATGCTCAGAATGCCATCTCTCAGGTGATTCTAAATTCCTTCCGGCTGAAAATGTCCTCTATAGTCTCCTGTGTTTGACCACTTGGACTCCAGCCAGTGGTGCTGTTCTGGAAGACAATGAGTCCTTTACAATGTGGAGCCTGAAGGAGGAAGTATTGGGAGTGGGGGAGCCTTGCATGCTTGGTTGTCACACTTCCTGTCAGCTCTCTGATTCCTGACCATGGATACGATGTGACCAGCTGCCTCATGCTCCAGCTGTCTTGACCTCCACACCACAGTGGGTCTGCGTCCTTAAAGCTGTGAGCCAAAATCAGCTTCCTCCTTTAAGTTGCTTCTTGGGTCTTTGGTCATAGCAACAAGAATAGTAACTAATGCAGCATCTTCTTACACCCGGCCGCTGGGTCTGGATGCAGAGGAAAGAGACCTGAGGGAGATTTAGTCTGTGACTTCCTACGATATTAGTAAAAGGGCCCATGTCTTCCTCTGCAGGCCTGGCCTGAGAACAAGCCCCCATCTTCCCACTTCAGCCCTTCCAGAGCTCAAATGCAGGTATGCCCAGGGCCAGCCACGCTGGATCACTGGCAGGAAAGGTGCTAAGATGGATCCTGGCCTGCACTCTCCTCCAGGCCCTGGGAGGAAGGACGTTTCTCCAGCAGGCCCACACCTAGGCTCTGGAGAACAGACCTAAGCAGAGGTACCAGCTCCGCCCAGGAATGCAGTGCCTCTCTGGTGCTGTTTCCTGACCGGTAACTTGAGGAGCGCCTGATGGGAGATGTTATTCTGTATATATGTTTCTCATACTGGTTAATAAAGCACTGTGGCCAATAGAAAACTAGATAGGCGGGGCTAGGAGACTAGGAGGAGGAAAGAGGAAGTAGAAGGCGGGGTCAAGATGTAGCCCGGGAAGGAGCAGGACGCCTGCCGAGCGGCTCCCCATAAGACGACCACGTGGAAATACTTAGATAAGTAGAAATGGGTTAATAATTAAGACAGAGCTAGCCCATAAACAGTAATGGTAATTGGCCAACAGGATTGTATCAAATACAGAGTCTCTGAGTGTTATTTGGGGCACACGTGGTTGCAGGACAATGGCGGCAGAACCAGCGGCAGCAGGCGGGGAAACCTGCTGTAACAAGCGCCCTGTACCCCTCCTCATAGGGACGCTGCAATGCATGCGACTCAGAATAGACTAGAAACAGTGACTACTCGGTAAAGTTTGCAGAGATTCCCACAGACTCTTGACTACCCAATATGAAAGCCAAGCTCAGGGGTCCATCCCTCGCAGAAGAGCCGGTGGCTCACAAAGCCTGGTGACAGGCTTGAGGCCCCGCCAGGACTACGGGACACAAAAGAACATAAGAACATCCCCTTCGTCACAGTCCCAGGCTATTTCCCAACCTAGAAAAAAATGTCACCACGCCCATGCAGGCATTTCATTTTACCACAGCCCTGGCAAGCTAAGCTGCCCTCCTTGCACTAGCTCTGCTGGGTAAACAGCTCTGGCTACGTGTCACTTCTGAGAAAAGGCCATGGCCATGAGGTCCACGCTTGGAGGCTGGGTCCTGTAAACAGTCACTCCCTCTTCACCCTGCACATGAATGCTGGGAGTCTGGCTCCTGGCATCGTGAGCTCAGCACAGAGGGCAGCAGTGTCCTGAGCTCTGAGCCAGTGTCTGGAGGCAAAAGGCTCTCCTCTGTTGTTTTCCAGTGTGTTTCTCTGATTAGAATTCAGGCAACGCGAGCCTCCTGCTGGAAACCGCTCCTGCATGTGTTAGGAAAGCCACACCGCGCTCACGTGCCTGAACACTTGTTTGCTGACCCGAGGGATCCCTCTAGCTCAAAGGCTGAGAGGTTTGAGTAACCCCCCAATTTGGAAAGACACCCATTTTGAGAAAGCAGCCAAGTTAGGTCGTAGCAGTAGCAAACACAGCTTCTGTCCAAGAGAGCAAAGAGAGACATGGACTGCCTGATGGTCCCCGAACAAAGAGGGCGTATCCCTCTGCTTGCCAGCCCACCAGCCCACCACAGAGCTGCCTATAGGCTGAAAGGGCTCCATAGACTATTCCTGGGATGCCAACAAATATTTCCCAGGGGCAAGAGGCTGCTAGGAACAGAGAGCATTGCCAAACAAGTTCAGAAAAGTCTGGATTGAAGAAAATTAAGCCAGAGCTTAACTCTTCCTCTCAGAGCCTTTAGAAACGATACTGTGGGTGAGCTTCAAAAGAAGGCTCTAGAAGCAACGCCTCCCAGGTATTCTTGACATCTTCACTGGAGGACTCTCCTTCTATCACAGTGGCATGAGGGAGGCAGGACGGAGGCACCAGAAGGGCCCTGTCCCCATCTCAAGAGTTCCAAGTCTGCCTTACTGCCCCCTCACACACACATCTGCCTCTAAGAAGGCAGCAATAAAGGCCTGTTGGATTTTATTTAATGCTAAAGTTCCTTTAATGGATGTTTGTCCTTGAACTTTGTCCCTGAAACCCTAAAAGTACATTTTAAGGTCCTCAAGGGTCCCTCATGTTCTTGGGACAGTTTCTCAAATAAATGTGGCTTAAAATTCTAGCCCAAGGTGTGTCTGGCTTCAGCTGCTGTTGTTGTTTGCTTCATTTATGATTGATGGGTGGGGTTGCCATAGCACAAGTGTGGAGGTCAGAGGTTAACTCGGTGGAGCCTGGTGTCCCTCCCTCTTTTACGTGCGCAGTCAGGCTTGCAGAGCCAGCTCACCTGCCGGGCCCTGTGGCTGGCTTCTGAGAAGTGTTCCCTATGAAACTCACACTGACAGGCCTGGGGAAAGCCACCAGACACACTCAGCCCAAGACCTGGCTCTTCCTTCCTGAGTGTGTGACCGGGACACGTCACAGGCTGGCTGTCCCTCATCTGGAACCTGCTAGACTCACACACGCGGAGGATCTCGGGAGGGCGTGTGTTAGACACACAGTAGGGGCTTTCTCAGTGCCAATCCCTTTCCTTGCAACACTTCCAAGACCCTGGGCAAATAACAGAGACAAGCTGAACCCAAAAGACTGGAGAACGCGGAAAAGGAAATAGAAACCTTTACCAGCCCATCACTGTAAATGCCAAAGAAGATTCCAGAACATTGGCCCCAGTGACTGGAGTTACGCATCTCTTGCACTGCTGGCCCAGTGTATGAGGCCTCCCCTTGAAGGAAGGCATTTGCACGAGTCAGAACCACAGAGTGCCTCTTACCCTGAGGTTACAGCAAATAATTCATAATCCTCATCACCCAAGTCCACTCTGTTTCCCAGAGCTCAACTCAGGCTTCAGCCTGAGGCTCCGTCCCACAGGAAGTGGTGCTGGAGGTGAAGGCCTGGATCGGCTCAGAGGACCCACTCAGCCACCTCGTAGATGTGGGATTTGGGACAGATTCTTGTTGGCCCTCAGTTTCCTTGTCTATGAAGTGGGTGTCTTAATGCCTTCCTCTTGAGGCTGTCAGAAGGAGCAAACGAGGGGCAGAAGGCGGCAGAACTTGTAGACCACACACAACCACTCTGCCATCCAGAGATGGCTCGTGTTATTTCTTGGCAGAAACCCAGGAATGTGTCTGGACATCTGATGTGGCACATGGCCTCCCCACGGGAGGGGCTGGAGTCTGCAGCCTGGCTGGCCTGCAGTGGAGCACTGTGGTCTGTGTACAGCTACTGTTGCTGCTTCTGCAGGTGCACCCAGCCTGCCTGGGGCTTGAGAGGGGCCTGCAGGTGACGGCAGCGGGCAGCTGAGCCCTGGCCCATATCTGCCGTCTTCAGCCATGGCTTAGAACTGAAGAGACAACACTCCAACCTGTCTTGCTCGCACGTGTTGTCCCGTGTATTTAGAAACACAGCTCCATTCTGCTCTCAGAAGAGCTTCAGTTTGAATAGTGGCTCACAGGACATGTCCCTCCCATGCATCCCACCCAGGGAGAGACAAACCTGAACAAGAACAGACCAGGGACTTGGGAGCCACACCCAAGCAGGGCATTCTTGCACTGTGGGTAGCATGATTCTGTCGAGGAGCACGTGACCTTGGACTCCGCTTCCAGATTCCCAGGCTCTGGGAGATGATCATCAGTAAGGGAGGTTATAGGGCAGACCCTAGAGCCTGTCTGGATCCGATACACTGTCTGCCTTGTTGAGGGTTGGCTGGAGGTCCTCTCCCACTGCATAACTTGCAGCAGGCATAGAATCACCACACATAAGATGGGGTCAGGGTCACCCCTACCATTCCAGGCAAGGTGCACTCACCAGCAGGTCCCGTGAGAAGGGGCACAGGCTAGGCAACAATGCCTGGGATATTTTAAATCAAACTCTATCAGTAGAAGCCAGGCAAACACTCGTAACAACCCCATAGCTCAGTTAGTCTACATGATAAAGTTTTTCTCTAATTCTGCTCACTCAGTCTTGGCACCCATCATGGGGCAGCTGGATGTGATCTCCTATCTGGAGATTCAGCTCATTTCTAGCCCAGCCCTATGACCAGGATATGTTCTGCCTTCTTTGAACCAAAGTGGCCTCTCTGAGCATGCTCTATATGTGAGCCTGACAGGTGCTGTACATCATTCCGTCCTCACACAGCCCTGTGAGTTGTGTAATAGCCTCCACTTTCTAATGAAGGATGGTAAAACCCAGACACCACACTGGGAATAAGCGATGGACTGAGAGAGGCAGAGAAAGAGAAGAGGTCAGTTTTCAAGGTCAGTTACTATTTTGAAATGAAGGTGAGCCAGGAAATTGTCATGGAAGAAGAGGAACTATTTAGGGTTTCCCGTCAAAGCTGGCTGACCCTGTGCTCTGACGCTGGTCCTAGTGGAATGCCTTTGGGCATCTTCGTTTTATCGCCCAGAAAACAGTGAGTCAGAGATGAGCAGCGACTTCCCCAGAGTTGTCCAGCTCAGACACAGTAAGGCTGGAAGGGGAAGCCGAGCCCAGATTCCAAGCACAGAGTTCCTCCAGGCACCACGTGGCTTTCTGAGAAGCGCCCATGTGTCACACATACACCCATGTGCTCTCGGAGCACATTTCCAGTGAAACCTCCTCTGGGAGACTTCACGAGCATTTGCTCTGCGATGATGGGCTCCTCTGGCAGAGTGACAGCAGAGCGTGAGAAACAGTCTGGCCTGCCCACCCTGAATCCTGGAGGGTGGCAACAACGGCTTCTCCATCCTAGTGTTCACAACAAACTCCTGCCCAGAGCAAATACCGACCCTCTGAGCCACCAGGGTCTCCCAAAACAGGGACTGGTCACCGCCCCCAAATCACCCTGTGTGCTAGGTCATTATGAACTAGAACTCACCCTCCCAATCTAGGCACACTCCAGATCCCTACACAGCAACCTTCTCTTTCACTTCCGCCTGTGAGGGGCTACTGGTACTGCATAGCAATTGCGCCAGGCTTGGAGATGGCAGGGCCCTAAGCCTGCCCCTAGGGAGCCCTACTCTAACCCAAAGAACAAATCCCTTGTGCTCTTCCAGAAAATGAGGGATTGTGGGCAGGAAGGTAAAGATGCCCAGGAAACACTCCTTAAAAGAAAAGAAAGGGGACAAAAAAAAGTCTCCAAACCATTCTCCAAGGCCGTGCATCGGGCTGGGCTGTGTGTACCTCCAATGTTTTAAGTGTTTTAAAGTAAAATGTTGGTTTTTGACGCACCTGCTGTCTTGTAACAACGATGCTAATGAAGCCGTGAGGGGTCAAACAAACATAGAGCTCCCGTGCAAATGGCTTTTAGCCCAAATACAGCCCCTGCTGAGAAGTCTGGTGTAGGCGGTGGGGCTTGAGGTGACTTTCCCATTCAAAACTGCCGGCCATGTTTCTGGCATCCCACAAAGAGGTTGGTGGGCCCGTGGGATAAGAAGTGCTGGCCCTGGACCAGCATTTCAGAGAAATGGATCAGAGGTGTGGGGATTGGTGTCCAGACCCTGAGATAGAGTGTGGGGGGGGGGGCGTCATTTAAATGGAGTTTGAGGAGGGAAATTTGGAGGAAAGACACAGAATGCACTAGAGTGTAGCCAACCTATCATTCTGCAATTTTGCCTCAAGAAAGGCAAGTGCTGAGTTTCTGGGCAGGGAGCTGCCTTTACAGACAGTTTTTATTCTCTCGTGGAAGAAGAATCCAAGGGTGACCCACTGGTTGGTCCCTGGCTCAGGGCAGAATCGAGCCCCTCTTTCCCAAGAGCCAGGGCCCAGGACACTTCCCTAGGCTGCTGCTCTTTCGGGCCTATGACCTGGGAAAGGCTCTAATCAGAGGCTGGCTCTGGGGCGGCCATAAGAGGGCAGGAGAGTGCTGGTAATGGGCCAGCTGCAGCCATCTGGCCAAAAGCTGGGTTTTAACAAGCCCCAGGGGCCAGAGCTAGATGCAGAGGGAAGGTAGAAGGGGAGAAGAGGAGGAGGAAGGCTGATCCCACACTGAAGGACAAAGGCCAAGAGAGCTGACCGGTTTATAGGACTCCCAGCTGGTATACTTCCCGGCTGTGTGGGGCTTAGTTAACTGGTGGGCAAATTGGGGATCAGTGAAGAGCACACAACAAATGAGAGACAATAATGTAACCCCCAAAGCACCAGTGACAACTGCCCTTTGAATATGTGCATCTCTCATATTATCTGGAGACGGGGCCTCCTGAGCCTTTTCCTGCTGCTGTCCCATGGCCCTCTGACCATCTTTGTCTCATCCATTACTTTCCCAAGTCACTTACGGAATCCTTGCCCCAACCGAATGGTAGAATGGGCTCCAGGTGTAGGCAGCCCACTAGGAACTCTCACAGCTGCAGCGCCACCTGTGACTTGAGAAATCAAAGTGAACCACATCCTCCTGATAAAGCGAGCCCAGAGTCCAAGGAAGGTGAGTGCACATACAAGTTCACGCATGCACGTGCACACACACACACACACACACACACACACACACACGCACGCACGCACGCACGCACACACACACACACACACACACACCGGACCCCAGCACAGACCCAGAGTGGTGGGGGACTCCCCTCCCCAGCTCCCCTGTGTCACAGCCCCAAGCACAGTTGAGACACATTTGCTCACCATGGTCATTGGATGCTGTGTCTATGGCCTGGTGTCACCCGGGGACCACTAGTGTCTCATGAGTAGCATCCACATAACCCTCTGCCCTTCCTCATCCTCTGTCCTTGCTTCAGTCTTCACATATGCCGTTGGCCCTCCAGAGAGCTGGGGATGGAGGATGGCTGAGAGCAAACTAAACTTCCCAAATGCACCCTTACAGGGTCTGCAGGGGCTTCCCCTTGGCCCTCTGGGTAAGATTTTCTGTCGGTTTCAGGACAGCTCCTCACTCTGAGAATCAGGAGGCTCCCCACCCCTGAGACTCAGCCCCCACAAGACAAGAACTCCTTCTCAACTTAAAGACGACAATTTGCCTCAAGAGACGTCAGCTCCATCTGTGAAATGGCCTCATTGAGCTGACTTGAGTCCAAGCACATAGCCGACGAAGCCCAGAGCTCAGGGCTGGGGCTTGGGGCCAGCCTCCCCTCTGGACAATGGGGCTGTGTAGCCCCTCCCCAGTGGGACTAATACTAGAAAAGAGAAGGGGACGGCAGACTCCCTGACCCATTTTCCCACTCCCGTGAACCTCATCGTGAGGAATACCAGAGGCCGCCCTGGCCGGAAGCTTGGGCTCCTCTTCTGCATCCTCTCCACCACAAAGACCCACTTGTTCCACGCCGGAGAAGAATCTCTGCACTGTCCTGCCCTCCCTGGCTCCACAAGTACATGAGTTCCTCCACCCCGTCCATCACCGGCTTCAGCTGAGGTTTGAGTGAATTCAGCTCTTCTGAGGCGCGACTGGGCCGGTCTTCACTATATCAGGATCTCCTCCAAACCTTCTCTGCCTCGGGGCCCTGTTGTTGTTTGGGGGCGGGGCAGCTTACTACCCTGTCTTTTGTGTGCTTTTCTATCTGGCTCCAATTTGAACTTGGCCACATTCTTCCCAGAGGGTGGTAGAGCTGATTGAGACCCCAAGCCACCCACCCCACCCCATGGTATTTCCAGCTAAGCCTTGACAAAGATGGATGGCTAGCAAGCTGGCTACCTACCGTCCTAGAGAGGGTGCCAAAGGGATCTGAACCAGGTCCTTCACTTCTCAACTCGATGATACCCTGTGGGTCCATTTTCCATGACAGCTTACTCGCACATTGCAGGATTTGACCACCACCGCCCCTGCAGTGGGCCCCAATCCTCAGCCGATTCTTCAGTCCCTCTGAGCCACTCGCAAAGGTCCTACCCACCCAGATGGATCTCAACCTCTCTCCCTTGTTGTCACCTTGCAGATATTTATAGCCGTTCCCTGTCCACTAGAGAGCATAATGGGCTTTTTAGGCTAAACCAATTAAACTCTGTCCCGTAAGTCATGTCTGCTGCATGGTTTCAGCCGCCCTTCTCTGAACTTGTTCTATCTTCATTATCTCTGCCCCTTGTGGCAAGGAGGGCCTGGACGTTCACATGCTGGCTAAGGGACTTCCTTTCCAGCTGCCTGGTCCTATTACCCTTCAGCCCCATCCTCCCCCACACCCCTTGGGCTATACAGACACAGCCTAAACCTGAGCAATGTTGACAAAACCAGGACGCAGAATAGACTCAAGAGGGGGCCCTTGATTCTTCCTTCTTTTAAAAATTATTTAGCTTTTTTCCCCTCCAATATTATGCAAATTGCCGATTATGCACCAGCACCAAACAGCTAAGCTTTTATAAAATGCTGTGGGCTGGAGCCAGGAAGCTGCAGGCCACAGATATTATCATATCTCAGATGTGCACCAGGCTCAGATGGGCACTGGGAACATTTCCCCAGTGTGCCTGTGATCTGCAAGAGACCCGTGCTTCAGGGCCATGACAATGTACTTCCAGCTCTTTCTACATCGGTAGTGAAATGGTTAATGCTTCAAACAGAAAGGCTGTGTGAGCATGAGCAGGAGGTACATCTACACACTTGCCCCAGGGTGTGTGTAAGACCAGGTCAGTCTGGCAATAGGACTCCTCAGTCTCCTGCCCACTGGCTCATTGTTGAGCTGAAGGAGAACCATCCGTGGATGTAGCCAGCAAGCAGGGTTAAATTCTTTTTGCACTTAGTCATACTCAGTTTAATTTACATCTACCATGGACCATTGGCTTAAAACAAGAAACATAAGGAACACTGAGGCAGAATAGAATATCAGGTTCAGGAACATAAAACACAGAATAATTCTAGATTTTTCCTAGCACTCTATAAAAGGGTGCTTAAAAGGGAAAATACCGTGGCAATTAGAGGCAATTTAGCCTCTTTGTTGTTGTTTATTTAGAACAGAGATGATTCACCCCCCCCCAACGTCTTTAAGACATCTGGCAAATAGCAGTTGCAAGCGTTTCTTTTAATCTCAACATTCAATAGAAGAAAACGCTTTATGTTTTTAAAAGATGAGGTGATTTTTCAAAACATAAAACTTTCAATAGCTTTAAATCTGAGGTTTTTGGAAGCAGGTTTTCTTTTTTTTTTTAATGCTGCAACTTACAATTACAATCTGCATTTTAAAATACTCTTGGTCTTCAAATAAAACATAATATATCAAATTAGATTTGTCAACAAATTGCCTTTTTTTCATAATTAACTTAGAGTAAAGTAAACAACATTTATCATACGCTTAATGAGGAAAATGCCCAAATTCTTCTTCATATAGTATGGGTATAAAAAAGGATTAAAATGAACTTTATAATATACTTTTTAATAACACTCTGATATAAAACAAAATTATTGTATTAAAAACACTTTATATACAAAATTATTTTTAAATCCATTAGCATTTCTTCAGAGCTTCCTAGTTTTAATCACCATAGGCCCCAGGGCATATTTGATTCTTTGGAGGCCCCATGCTTTGTTGAGTCTTGGTAGCCACTCTGGCCTAAAAGTTGTGACTGAAAACTTAATCTTAACCTTGACAGCTCCTTTCCCAACTCTGACAGTTTTATGACTAATTGTATGCCAACTTGACGTAAACTGGAGTTATCTGAAAGGAGGAAAATTCAATTGAGAAAATGCCTCCATAAGACCCAGCTGTAAGGCATTTTCTTAGTTAATGATTGCTGGGGGAGGGCCCAGCCCATGGTGGGCGGTGCTATTCCCGGGCTGGTGGTCCTGGGTTCGGTAAAAGAGCAGTTTGAGCAAGCCACGGGGAGCAAGCAGTAAACAGCATCCCTTTGTGGGCTCTGCATCAGCTCCCGTCTGCAGATCTCTGCCCTGCTTGAATGCCTAGCCTGACTGACTTCAATGATGAACAATGGTGTAGAAGTAAAACTTGAGTAAACCCCTTCCTCTCCAAGTTTCTTTGGTCAAGTGCTTCATCACAGCAATACTTGAAGGCAAGAAACCCTAAGAAGGCAACACTTGAAATAGTAGCTATTTCAAGTGTAGCTCATCTCTTGCAGCTCTTGTGATGAACACAGCTCTCTTGCTGACCTGTAAGGGTCATGTCCATAGTTCAAAAAAGAAAACTATAATTTTAAGCCACCGAGATTTGGAGGCTGTTTGTCACTGCCTCCTAACCAAGACTGTCCCGACTAATACAATTCCAAAGTGAGACCACGTGACATTACCAGCTTACAGTTAGTAGTAGATCATCTCTGTTCCCTGGAATAGAGTTGGGCCCTGAAGAGTAACACGGCTACATAGTTTGAATTCTAGACCAGCCACTTACTATGTGACTTAGACAAGCTACTTTTCCTCTCTGAACTTAGATTCCTCCTTTTTAAAGATTTTTAAAAATATATTAGTGTGTGTGCGCATATAAATTCTCGCGCGAGCGCGTGCGCACGCGCGCACACACACACACACACACACACACACACACACACACACACACAGGTGTCTAAGGAGGCCACAAGAGGGTGTCAAAAACCCTGCAGTTGGAGTTACAAGCAGTTGTGAGCAGCCCGACCTTGGTGTTAAAAACCAGTCTGGTCCTTTGCAAGAGCAACAAATGCTCCTAACTGCCAGGCCATCTTTCTTGTCCTGCTCCATCATTAAAACTGCGATGCATACGCCTCATTTTGACTCTACAGTGGAATCATAAGTAAGTTTTATGTGCAGGCACTTTGAATAGAAGCAATTATAAGGTCCCGGTAAATGTCTATCATTTCCAACTTCCTGGGATGTGCAGTATGCAAGACTGACTATTGGGTCCTTCCCAACCCCAGAGAGTTAATGGTACTGGGAGCACCTGAGAGCAGGGTATCCTGGGATAATGGTGACAAAGAAAGCACATCTGTAGTGGGTAGTGTTTGGGGACAGAGGACAGGGGCATCATCTCAGAGAGGCATCCAAGCCTGGATCCTTCCCTTAGACTGGGGAGGAAAGTGGCTTCCAGTGTAGATAGCCAGCTTCTCAGGGCAAACGGGGCAGTGTGTTCAGATGCTTGGGGGAAGAAGCATGGAGGGAGAGACATGCAGACAAAGAAGCCAGGTGGACAAGGCCGGAGAAGTAGCCAACTGCGTGGCATGGAGGCCTTCATGGACATGGAGGGCGCTGGATTTATTCTAACTGTGCAGCAAGTCCTATAAAGCTCAGGAGGCCTCACTCTACTCGCTGGGAGATCCTCTTGGGAACCCAGGATCTGTCCGGCTGGCCGCTGGCCCTACTCTGTGTCCTGGGCCCGAGCTCCAGCCTGGACTGCCTTCCTGCCTGTTCTGTTTTCTCTGAGACGGAACCTGTCCTGCACTGGGGCTGAAGTTTCCTAGAGTGTGGTTTATGATCACCTAACTCAGAGTCACTTAAGTAGCTTGTACGGTGTGATCCCCATCCCCTCCCCAGACAGCACCATGGGCTGCAGGTCCCAGTTCTGACCTACGCGGGCTTCTGTGAGCTTTAAAAAAATCTTTCAAGGGCCACAGGCATCCCCCTCCAGGCCAGCCACTTGCCCATTGAGTCACATCTTCTGCACTTCAGACAGACACACAGACAAGGGCCATTTGTCCAGTGTTCCCCCATCTTCCCAGGCCCCCTGCATTCCTGCCACACCCGTCAGGCCAGTACCTTCATTTTCTCTTGTATTGTACACCAGTGCAGACACACACCACACTTCCCCACACTCCCTGTATCTTTGCTGGGAAGCCCCCTAGGCTGGCAGTGTAGATGCGAAGCTCCACAAAAAGTCTGCTGCCCATATCACCGATGGCTAGGCATGTGTCTTAATGGTTGGAGAGGCCTTAGCTAGGACTTGGCATGGCTGCAGACCAGCTGAGTGGCTTCAGGCAAACTCCTGTTGCTGTTCCTTCATGCCTGGTAAGTGGAGATAATGGTATGCAATGCACCAAAATTCACATTGAAATCCCTATGTGATGGTCCCAGCAGCGGAGTCTGCAGGAGGTCTTGAGGATGGAAGCCTTAGGAGTGAGATTTTTGGCCGGCTGTGAATGAGACTCAGAGTGTGTGCATTCTCTCTCTCTCTCTCTCTCTCTCTCTCTCTCTCTCTCTCTCTCTCTCTCTCTCTCTCTCTCTCTCTCCCTTCCCTCCCATATAAGTGCAGTATAAGTTCAAGGTCTGTGCCTTGAAGAGTACCCCAACCAGAACCTGACCACACAGGGTGTTCCTGTCTTGAGCTCTCTACTCCAGAACTGAGAGAAATACCATTTCCATGTTAATTACACCAGCCAGTCTACAGTGTTTTGTTAGGAGGCCTGAACTAAGCAGAGCAGCATAACTCACCAATGTGTGCTTCTGGGAACTACGTGAACTGATAATGGCCGGCTCCAGTACGCAGCGAGTCCTCCGCCAAGGGGTAGCACGGCCACCTGGGGATAGTGAGCCCAGTTCCTGTTATTACCAACCAAGTGTGATTCACTTTCCAATCAAGTTCCTGTTCTTTCACCCCTCGTCCTGTGTAAGCCCCGTGGCCTTCCCTGAGTGAGGGCATTATCCAAAACTGGCATTTAGAGGGCCGTCAAGGCCCCTTCCCCAGGTGGCACCCATGGCTGTATTTTTAGGGAGGTACTGAGCCCTCTCTCTGTGTCTCTTCCCACTTCTGCCTCTCTTCAGTCCATTTTTTTTTTTTTTATCAGCTCCACACTCCCTGAGCTGTTTGGCTCTGGGGAGCAGTTTCTCCAGGGTCTGGAGAAAACACACACAACCTCAGAGCCTCTGCAAAATCAATTTCCTGAGTGCTTCTGCTGCCCTGGTACCTCTGTGCTCCAGCTGGGAGATCAGCTGTCTGGAGCGAGGGCCCCAGAGCTGGGATGGGGCAGTGCTCCATTCCCAGATGGGAGAGGAGTGTATTTTCTTCTACCCAAGCTGCCTGGGGGTGGTCTGAGAGCTTCAGACTCCAGTGACAAGAGCAAGGTGGACACAGACCAACCTGTGAGCCATCACCTCCCCAGGCACCTACAGTCTATGCTGGCAGGTAAACTGCCCCAACTCAGCTATCTGAGTCACTAAGGCCTTCTGGGGCCACCTCTTCCAGCCTTTCTATTGAGTAACTGAGAGGAGCTGTGTCCCTGTAAGGCAGCCACAGCTCCTGGCCTCCCAGTGACCTCCCTCCCTGTGGGACTCTTGCTGGCTGCTTGGTTGGGCCATCCATTGCTCAGAGTCTAGCTGCACAGCTGGCTCACCCAGTGCCTTCTGCAGCTGCCTCGCTGACCCTGGCCTGACATTCCTACCTCCAGCAATGCTTGCCTGCTTGTTTTCTTATGGGAAGAGCCAGAGGGGCCGGGCAGGGCCGCAGCTATTGAATGGCCCTTCTGAAGAGCAGACTGTTAGTCCAGCAGCTCTGGAATGTCTAGCAGGATGAAATGGAACTACTGTTTGCAGGGGGTGGGGGGAATCTGGCCCCTGTCTGTGCAGCCCTGTGTATATTATGGGATCAGAATTTTTAAACAACTTCAAATTCCAGTTTCCAAAGCAAGAGAGCATCATTTTCAAGCCTGCACTTTGACATCCGGCATATAAGGTCCCCAGGCTTTACGACCATCATGGTCCACAGAGGATCAACTGGGGTCCAAGTTGCCACATGACTGATTCCAGAGAGCCCAGCTACCCTGTCAACAGCACTCTGTCTTAGTTTTGGAAACAAGTTTAGACTCACTTTGCTGGAGCCCAGCATGGTGGACAGAGTGAGATTTACTCCAAGTGAGATGCAGAGATGCCCCCTATCCCCTCCAGAGGTTAAAGCAATATTGTCAGGCATTGATGCTATTAATGTAAGACACTTGATTGCCATAAAAGCACCCCAATTCATCTGTGAAAACTGTCATAGCAGAAACAAATAAGACCTGCTTCCCAGCTTGTGTTGTGCATCATCTGCACAACCGTGTGGGACCCTGGATTGATAGCCCTGTCACTTTCTGCCTCCCCTCAGATGAGGTCCTGTTAAGGGCTTTGATTGTCCCCTTCAGTTCCCTCCACGTTGGTTCAGCCTGGAAGAGATGGCCTCTGGTGATGCATAAACTCTGGGAAAAGATTGGTGGAGTTTCCTCTGACCTTCTCAGACACAGAAAAAAAAAAGCTGTAGTATAGATGGGAGCCCAGGTTAACCTCTGATTGGAATGGTGAGTTGGAATGGTGAGGGCTGCAAGCTGCTCCATCAGTATAGAAGTAGGGTACTAGGGAGGTAGAGCCTAGGAAGTCAGGCCACAAGGGCAGCAAAAAAGAAAAAAAAAAAAAAAGAGTTTACAGCCATGTACCTTCAAAACCCATCAGCATCCTGCCTCGGGATCTCTCCAAAATCAAAAAGGAAAACCCCAGCTAACTTCTCTTCCAGAGCATAGACATAGCATGTCACCCTCCCACCCGGGCTGGAGACTGAACTGTGGAACCCTGGGATGCTCTGGACCACGTCTCTCCAGATGGCGGGAGAAAGGGTGAGCCTTTTATTTGGAGCTGAAAACTTAACAGGGCTTACCATTCCCCTCATCACCCTGCCCCTCCCTCCATATGGGCCCTGGCCCCATCCCTACCTCCAGACTCATTATCTGCCCACTGATATTCAGAATGATTTCATTAATGTCATCAAAATGCAGTCATGAAGAACGTATTAAGGAAGCCTGAACCAGCCAACACTACCCACAAAGAAGCAGCTTAGACACCGAGCAAGAGATCCATCTATATGTCAAAGAAAAACCCCAAATGCACACAGTCAAGGAAATACTGTTGCTCTTGGTCGATATAGAAGGTGCTGCCAGAGACACTGTGGGAAAATTATGGATATCTATTTTGGGGAAATGCGGATTAAAAATAAACAGCTGTGGTAGAGGGTAGACTTTGATGACGGAGCAAAGGGGAAAGGCAAGTGCAAAGATGCCAGTCACACATTTCGAGCCTGAATGATCAAGCTTTATTTGTTCCCTCAACGGCTCATAATTTTAACCTTTTATTATGCAAAGCAGTCAGTTTGGTTTTACATTGCCGAAGGAGGCTTGGCATGATTAACAGATCACAGTTGCCGGTCTCTTCATCTATGAAAAAGGTGGACTGGCTAGAAAGAGATTAAGTTATTTTCGGCTCTCTGGCTATGACCATACAGGAGGCATCCTAAGTCACCATCCCCTCCCAAGAGCTGATGCAGATGAAACTTACAGTGGGTTAGGACGGAGTGGGGAGGATGACCTAAGATACCCCCACCCCAGGGATGAGCAGTCTCTGTCCACGCCAGTGAACAGCAGCCTGCATCCTGATGGCACTGAGGGAGACTGAGCTGCCAGGTCAGGCTCATGCCTATGGAACCAAGTGGACCTGTGCTCGGTGGGAGCTCTCCAGGGTACTGGACAGCCTCCTCTGCCAACTCTGATCCAGCAGACCCTCCAGCCTTGAGCTGGGTTGGTTGTCCACGTGCCAACTACATATAATATCAAAGGCCTGACAAGATCTGCATTCTTCTCACTCTTACAGAACATGAAAAAAAAAATAGTGTAGCAGCATTGAAAGACAATAGATTTTTCAACCCACACCGATTCGGGTTGAATCTCAGCGCTGCTGTTTGTCGTGTAGAGGGAGCTGTCTCTTTTCTTTGAGCCTCAGCTCCTTTTTCTGAGATGAGATAATAACATCTGCCTCTTAGGGATGTAGAGATTTTTAAAGTTGGTGAGCATAAAACACTTATCTGTGTCTAGCATACATCAGGTGCTCCAAAACAAATGCCTAGTGTTAATATCCACATATCTTGTCGTATCTAGGCAGCTCCTGTCACCTGACCTGGGTCACCTTTCCCCCAATCATGAGTTAGGACTCAGTGGTTGTAAGTCACAGAAAGTCAGTGTAGGCTTGTATGATGGTTACATTCGGTTTTCCTCCTAGGGGATTGATTAGTAAAACCAACTTTTATGTGTGTATCTTTGAGAATGTTTCCAGAAGGGGAATAGCTACACTCAATGTAAGCTGTGCCATCCCATAGGCTGGGGCCAGTGTTGACTAAAATGGGAAAGGAGAAAGCCAGCTAGCATCTAGCAGTCTACCAACGGCATGCTATCTACTGCATATTCCGTCTCCCTCTCCGTCTCCCTCTCTTTCTTCTCCTCCCCCTCCCCTTTCCTCCCTCCCTCTCTCTCCTGGACACCATGAGGCAAGCTGCTATGATATACTATGTCCTCTCCACCATGAGCTAAAACTATGAACCAAATAACTCCTTCCTCCCTTAATAAGTTTGCTCAGATGAAAAAAATCCAGAAAAACAAACGGTGGCATGCTAAAAGAGAAGCATGAGCATGAGAGTTCAACCTCAGAAGAACTGTAAACCAGGGTCTCTGAGGACACAGGCTCCTCGCCATCTCCACCAGTGGTGTCTCTTCCTTGTTTCTGTTCTTTGAAGCACTCAGCAGACTACCTCCTTCCCTGTTGTTATGTATGCATGCTGTAGGCTCAGAATATACATTGACAACCTTTTAGAAGAGAAAAATATACTGGAGCTGCTTGAAATCAACCCAATCCAAGTGGGCTAGCCCGGGGACAAGAGCTTGTATACTGCAGCAGGAAGAGTTATTTCCGGACAGATAGGATGGACGCACATCTGATGGGGTGGCTTGACTTCTGGTACACTCTGCTTTCAAATGTTGGTTGATGTGTAAATCTTTAGCTCAAGGCTAAAACTATCATGATGGGTGGGTAGATGGATGGATGGATAGATAGATGGATGGATGATTAGATAGATGGATGAGAGATGACAAAATTAGAAGCGGTAGAAGAAAAAGTACTTCTGTCACATTTAAAAATTATTGTGTGTGCGCATGCACACTTGCAGAGAAGAGGTTGATTGTTGGGGGCCCCTGAAAGCCTCGTGACTGGCTGGGGAGGGGTGGGGTGAGGGAGACATGAAGACTGAAATTCAGGACAGTGCCATCTTTGTGAGCACTGGATCAAGACCTCCAGGGACTGACCTCATGGGTTACTATTCTTACACAATTAAACATAGTAGAACGTGTGACCTGTGACCTTTACAATAAGACTGGCTTCTCCTGGCTGATAAACAGAGCTCAGAGCTAGGGCCTAGAGAAGGGTCTGTGATAAGCATATGGATAGATTCTATTGGTGGAGCATGCAAAGTCCACAGGGCCTCTTTCATAGGGGTGTGTTCTATCCACTGCAGGGCAGGGCCTAAACAATGCTCAGGATGTTGGGGGATTCAGGTGCAGGTTGGCTCCTAATAGAATAGCAAGGAATCATGAGGTTGATTGACCACTTTTCACTCTTGGCATTCAGTTAATAGGCATCATTAATTTCCTTCCACTGAAGAACATAGGTCCCTGTGATGGACAATCCTGGTTTCTCCAATGCTTTCTTTAGGCTGAGCCTCCCACAGTTGATGCCTTCCTCTATTGCTCTCCACCTGATTTCTTAGGACAGGCTCATTCACTAACCCCAAGCCCACAAATCTGACTAGACTGGCTGGCCAGCAAGCCCCAGAGACCCCCCCTGCCTCCCCAGCGCTGGAATTTGGGGTACACACCATTTCACTTGGCTTTTTACATCGGTACTAGGGATCTAAAGTCAGGTCCTCATGCTTGCATGGCTGAGCTATCCTCTTTAGCCCCTAGCTACTCCTTTTTTAAAATGTGACTATAAATTTATATTTATTTTTATATGCATATAATTATTTACTTGTATTTTATGTGTACTGGATGCATATCTGTGTGAGGGTAGCAGATCCCTTGGAACAGGAGCTACAGACAGTTGAGAACTGCCATGTGGGTGCTGGGAACTGAATCCAGGTCCCCTGGAAGAGCAGCCAGTGCTCCTAACCACTGAGCCACCTCTCCAGTCCCCAAATGTGTTTTGTCTTATTATCAAACTGACACAAAATAAAAAGTAATGGTTTTCGTCAAATTTGAAGCAAGAGTACAAATACCATTGGATAACCCTGCATGGGGCAGATATCACAAACATGTTTGCTCAGGAGGCCCTAAAGGGAGCTCCCAGAGCCACCCAGAAGCTAAGGATAGCAGAATGGCAAGGTCTCTAGTTTCTCAGTCTGTGTTCCAGAGGCAGCCAGACCCCACAGGAGTAGCCTTGAGCAAGAAAAAGGAATCAAAGAGCCAAGTCCAGAATCTGACCCCACGAAGGCCATTTCTGGGACAGATGTTCAGCTTCGAAGGGTTTGGCAGTATCTCATCATTCCTTATGCACTTCGGACTCCCTTCCATATGCTCTTACCCCACATAAGCATGAGGATAGCCTTGACACACCAACGTTTATCTGCCTAGGTGGTACATCTCTGTTTGTCTAAGTATGGGAATACTTGGACATCCCACCACACACAGGGGACTATTTGGGATGCTCAGCAGGAAGGAAAGCAAGAGCATGATGTTAAGAATCTTCCCAGGTGACGTTGGACTTTAAAGGCATTGAACCAGGGTAAGAAGTCTCCTGCCACAAACGGAAATTGTGACTCTATTATGCTAGGGACAGAATCTAGATGAGCTTTCTAAGAACAGCCTTTGCTTTTGCTGCTCAAAGAGAAAAGATGTCTTTCTTCTGTACTGTCAAGCTTGCCAGAGAAAATGCCTTGGGGAGTAGCCAGGGCTGATCAATAGAACAGTGTGTCTGGACTCCTATGGGTGGGATGTTGCCCTGATCCCAGGAACCTTCACTAGGAATGGTACCTCCAAGCCTGTGGTTTGAGAACAAGATCTTAGTTCAAGGCAGTCAAGTCTGAGCGGAGGCAGCTGGCCAGGCTGCGTCCACATCAGAGACAAATGCTGGTGCTTGGTTTATTTCCTTTATATTCAGTCCAAGACCCAAACCTATGGGATGACATTACCCACATTTAGGGCAGGTATTTTCCAATCAATTAATCTGGGCTATAAATTCTCTCACAGACAGAGTGAGACAGAAATCAAGGGGAAAACTCTGGGGAAGTTTGAGCTAGTCAGAGCTTAGCAGAGAGCTCCTCTGACTTCACACAGGGCCCTGGACACACTGAACTCAGCTGGCATGAGGAGACCTGGGGGCTAGAGTAATATCAGTGTGACCCATGAGAGGAGCTAGGTGGCCTCTAGAGACAGAAAATTCTCCTTTAGCCACAGCTTACTTCTAATGACTGTGAGACTTTGGCAAGCTGCCCAACCTCTCTGGACCCCTTAGTAAAATGGTGGGATAGGGACAGTTGGTCCTTGGGTAGTGTTCCAGTTCTGACTCTGTTGTTGCTAAGATGAGGAAGGATTAGCCTGGCTGCCCCAAGAATTCCACTGCACATAGAAATCATTCCTAATTGGCTATGGGCAAAAAGGTGGACACAAAAGAGTAACCTTGGAGAAACCCTGGAATTGGGAACTTGGAGGGATGTCTTATGACCACAGGGGTGTCTGCAAGCCCAAGGAGCTCTGAGATCAGATGGCTACACCCCCTCTTCCAGTGATCTTGGCATCCTGCTATTTCTAAAGATGAAGGGGAATCCGTAATGTTGCTCCTGATTGAGTTACAGGGCTGGCCAGGGTATCAGGATTTCTTGCTTTGGGCTGGAATGGTCTCAGCACGGTGTGGTGACTAGGCAAAGTGGTAGCTACCTACTCCTTGGATGAAAAAAACAGATGGTAAATTACAGCCTCACCATTCAGTCTGCTTGGCAGCCATGGGGTATGTAGCAGCCAGTGTCTGGTGAGGAAAACAGAAGCCACAGCACTTACTTTAACAGAAGAAATTTAATCTAATGGATTGGTTAAACTAGTTATTGGATGACAAAAAGATAGATAGATAGATAGATAGATAGATAGATAGATAGATACATAGATAGATACATAGATACATAGATACACACAAACAGAGAGAGAGAGAGAGAGAGAGAGAGAGAGAGAGAGAGAGAGAGAGAGAGAGAGAGAGAGATACCAGAATGGATTGACTGAAAACAGTAGCTGACAGTCCCAGGCAAAAACGCACAGAAAGACATTATCAGAAGCTGGAAGCTGGGGCTGGGGGACAGGATGAGGCTTCTGAGGAGGGTTGGTACATCTGAAGAACGCAAGGCAGTTGAGTCTAGAACCTAGTGTCAAAGCTAAACACAGGAACTGGCTTTAGCTGCTGAGATAAAGAACCACTGGTGGGCAAGGTCTCCAGGGACAGCAAGGCCCAGCTCCCTCTTCTGTCTTCTGTCTCCCACTGTCAGAGCCTAACAGGAAACAGCTAGCAAAGGGACATGCCTGCAGAGTCTGAGCCACAGCAGAGTGAAGACTAAATCTCTGGGCATGGGCTGAGACATGCTGCCAAGGGGCCATGGCAGATAGGGGAGAATCAGGCAGGCTGGGTTTAGATGAGACTTGAGTGTGTCATTGCAGTGGTGGCTCGTGGGTAACCAAGTAATCCCACTCACTTCCCTGCTGGAGGAGGAAGGATGGAAGCTCTCTGTCCACCATGGGATGACAGCTGACTGTAGATCGGGATAAGTAGAATAGAAAATGTCCCCCTGGAGTCTGAGGCTTCAGAGGAAAGTGGGGGATCCCTACTGGGTGATAGTTGGGTCACCTGCTGCGTCTCAGCTTCCTTGTCTAAGGGAGCTCAGATACCCAGGCAGAAGGAAAGAAGCAGAGGTCCTCCTATTGGCACTGGAATTGGCCCCCAATACACAGCCATGGACACTGGGTGTGCTACAGGATCAACCCCTACAAGTGTCCCCAGAGCCCCCTGGAACATGCTTGAACAGGCTAACCCCTGGAGGCTGGCTAAGCACAGGTTCAAGGTTTCTCTTAGTGAAGTTGCAGCTGTGTTTTGATTTCTATTTTCTCTGCAACTCTGTCACACCCATGTCTACATGACACCCAGCCTTTGAGCTCTGAGCATATTTTTGAAAAGGGGAAACCTGGGTCAGGCAGTCACCATCCAAGCCAGGTTTCAAAGGACTTTCCATTCCCCACAGCCCTTCCCTTTGAACGTGGCCAAAACCTTCCTCTTGGGCTGATATTTCTTCCTTGGCACCAGAGCCCAAAGGTGAAAAATGCAGGGCAGCCTCTGAAGCAAGTGGGTGGAGTTGTTTTGAAGCTGGATGAGTAATCCGGGGAAAAGTACTGGCTGCTGACACCAGTAGTCCCAGAGCCTCCTGGGATGGCCCAGCTCTGCCCACCACCTAGCCCATCACTCG
Source organism: Cricetiscus sungorus (assembly GCA_030556225.1). Taxonomy (NCBI): domain Eukaryota; kingdom Metazoa; phylum Chordata; class Mammalia; order Rodentia; family Cricetidae; genus Cricetiscus; species Cricetiscus sungorus. The sequence goes on along the minus strand of JANBXA010000007.1, from coordinate 138,643,940 downwards.
CAGCATAAGAGGTCACCCCAAGAATCCCCCTTGGGTAACCACAACTGGTTAGAGCCACCACTGAGCCTTTCCCCCTTGCCTCCCAACACAACCTGTGTCACATGAGTCACCGTATAGCCACCAGCCTCAGACTGGGCCAGAGGCTCTGCGAACATCAGCTTCAGCACCCTAGGAGCTGGCTACCCTTGGGCCCCTCATCCCAAGGGCCTTGGATTCTTCATGTGAGCTTTCTCAAGCTCCTAGCTAGTTTAGCTGACTCCAGCTAATTTGTTTCCAGTGTCTTTCCTTACAACAGGGTGGAGTGGCTGTTCCTTGAGAGATGGCTGGGGTGGAAGCAAAGGGTGGGTTTCCTTTCTCTGGAATTCCAAGGATTAGGCAGGCCTCCAAGTAAGAGTCAAGTGTGAGTCACACCTCTGTCCCTAGAGCCAGCCAGTTGCTCCCCAGTATCCAGAGGGCAGGGGGTCTTGGTATCTCCTGACTAGCTTCAGAAGACTCCAGAGAAAGCCTCAGAACTGGCGATCCTTCTCCCTGGGTGAGGAGGAGGTGGGCTGTCAGGAGGGGGCATTCCCATAAGGCAAGGAAAGTTCAGTCTGGGGCCAAGCCCAGCAGAAAGTGGGGTCCTCATCTCCGTGCACTCCCCCTCCCGGCCAGCACTGTTAGATCTGGATGCACGCTAGCAACCATGGGCCCTTTCCTCCACGCGTTGTATCCTGTGAATGAGGAAGTGTTCAGTTCACTGAGGCTGCTACCGTTGTTGACTGGGGAATGCTGGAGATCAAGCACAACAGGCAAGCACTCTACCACAAGCAAAGTGCCAAGCCCTGCTGTTAAGTCGGGTTACTATGGGATGATTGTGTTTTAGGGTGCGGATGCGGGGGGCTTACTGATTGTTCATTTGTAGCATCCTGCAGTCTTGGTCTATTATGTTAGGCAGATTCACACATAGCCCACCACAGTCAGCCCTAAACCTCCTCTACCCTCTGAAGTCACAGCCTGAATCCCTGCTCACTGACAATGCATTCTCCATCTCTGGCTTTGTCTCTTCCAAAATGTTCCATAAATGGAATCAAGGGTCTTCAACCCTGAGACTAGCTCCTTCAGCTACAGAGAGCCTCTGAAGGTCACCGGCCATTGCATTTGACCTTTGTGTGGCTAGGCAGGAGCCTTCATGTGGACGTCCACAGTTTTACTCATCTACCGAAAAATAATCGGGATGTTTTGCAGGTTTTTGTTTGTTGATTATGAATCCAGTTTCTAAAAACATTCATGCATGGGGTTTTTATGTAAATCTACTTTTACTTCTTTAGGGAAACACCCAGGAATGAGTTGGACCATGTGCTCTGTGTATGTTTAACTTTGTAAGAAATAACTAAATTGTTTTTCCAAACTAGCTTTTACCACTTCACATCCCAAGAATGAGCATCCTTCCTTTTGACTTTCACCTGAAAGTCGTTATCTTGCCTGCCAAGGCAGAGTGAGCTTGATGGACTGAAACAAAACCCCAGTCTAAAGATGAGTTAAAGAAGCCGGGCGTTGGTGGTGCACACCTTTAATCCCAGCACTCGGAAGGCAGAGGCAGGCTGATGGATCTCTGTGAGTTCAAGGCCAGATTGGTCTACAGATCAAGTTCCAGGACAGTCAATATTCTCTATGTAGACCTGTCTTGAAAAACAAAGATGAGTTGAAGGATGGATTGAAATGGCCGTGTGCCAGGTAGAGCCACCGCCAAAACATCAGGTGTGCCCAATGCTAAAATCCCACAGGGTGAAGCTTCAAATGGACATGGTAGGGAGAGCTTCGACTGGGCTATAGGAATTGGCTCAGTCAGGACTCTGCTGTGTGTCTGGGGACAGTTTCTTTGCTTCCCTGGCCCCCAAGTTTCTTCTCAGAACAAGTCCTTCAGGGTCAGTGAGGCCACAATCTGTGGTATTTCAATTGTTGCACAGTGAGACTCTGAGCATCAAAATTAAGCTCTAAATAATGGCTTAGAATCCAGGTGTGGTCACTTCAGATCCGTTTCAAGGACATGGCATCCTCCAGCAACACTGAGGTGGAGATGCATCACGTTGGTGCAAAGTTTGAAGATCCTCTGTTTCTAATAAAGAAGTTCTGGGAAGCCTGTGGAGTGTTCTTACACCAGAGACCAGATCCAGCCCAGGAAGCTGCTCTCTACGGCAGTCTACTGTCTATGTGGCAAAAGTGGCCCGAAGTGTGGGCATGCCTCTAAGCTCTCTCTGGGACCACTCTGATGCCTCTGACTCCTCATTTCCGTGGGTCTAAACTCACCCTCCATTCCCCAGCCTATGAAGTCTTCCTAGGTGAAGGGCAGCGGTATGGGGGGGGGCTCACTCAGGGAGGGGATCCCTTACAGCTGAGCTGCCTTCTCACTTGGTGACATTGACAAGTTAATCAACTCCACTCAGCCTCGATGTTCTCATCTGTAAGTAGCGATGGGATTCCCACAGGGAGGGGATTTCCTGAGGGCCAACGAAATTGGGTGGCCCTAGGACAGCCTGGTATTGGCTGTGTTTTCAGGAAAAGTTGGTTTTCTTTCTGTACTGCTTAACTGTACTTCCCCCCTTGTCTTTAAAGGACATCTGCCTCTAATCTTTCTTCCAGGTTTTATATTACATGAAACAGCCCACCTCATCCACCCTAGACATTTAAAGTTATACAAAATCAATTCATTGGAAATGAGGGCCAGTGTAGGAAAGGTCCATGCTATGCACATTCTACCAATGAGCCAACATTAGTTTCACTGATGGTAGAAGACCAGGAAAACAGGGCTGGACAGATGACTCAGTGGTTAAGGTCACAAATCCTTCTTGCAGAGGACCTGAGTTCAATTCCGAGGACCCACATCAGGCAGCTTACAACTGCTTGGAATCAATACCAGCTCAAAGAAATGGCCCTAACCTCTGGTACATGCACATGTACAGAAATACACACATGTACATGTAAATAATAATGATGATAATGAAGACCAGGAAATCTTATGCAAGAGTCACCCTGGCCTATCCAAGGTTGTAGATAAACCAAAGAGCTGAAGGAGGCCTGCACGGTCCTCTCCCAGCTGCGTGAACTACTCACACCTACCCTGTCCCACAAGCAACGTCTTAAGTCAAGAACTTTGCTTCCAAGCATTGCTTTGCCTATGTGAGGTCAGGAAACATTTAACCCTCCACCTGCATATCATCAGTGTGCCAACAGCCTCCAATCAGTCACCAACAGCCTCCAGTCAGTCACCAACAGCCTCCAGTCAGTCACCAACAGCCTCACAGTCTGTCACCAACAGCCTCCAGTCAGTCACCAACAGCCTCCAGTCAGTCACCAACAGCCTCCAGTCAGTCACCAACAGCCTTACAGTCTGTCACCAACAGCCTTACAGTCTGTCACCAACAGCCTCCAGTCAGTCACCAACAGCCTCCAGTCAGTCACCAACAGCCTCCAGTCAGTCACCAACAGCTTTACAGTCTGTCACCAACAGCCTCATGGTCACCAACAGCCTCATGGTCACCAAGAGCCTCACAGTCACCAACAGCCTTACAGTCTGTCACCAACAGCCTCACAGTCACCAACAGCCTCATAGTCACCAATAGCCTCACAGTCACCAACAGCCTCACAGTCATCATCAGCCTCACAGTCACCAACAGCCTCCAGTCACCAACAGCCTTACAGTCAGTCACCAACAGCTTCCAGTCAGTCACCAACAGCCTCACAGTCACCAACAGCCTCACAGTCATCAACAGTCTCCAGTCACCAACAGCCTTACAGTCAGTCACCAACAGCTTCAAATTTGCCTCAAAAGATTCTTAACATGGCACAATAAAAAAGGGCCCTGCATTCCACAGGCACAGAATAGTGAGTGTGGTTATGGCCCGATTAGTAGCAACCCAACAGCAAATATATCACGGTTACAACCAACATCATAAAAACAAAAATTGGGTGTCCCAATAATCATTGAGAATACTCAAGTTATGATCCAAATCCTATAAAATGGACGCAAATATACTGAGCACTTTATTATATGAAGGGAGCCCGTGGCCTATAGGCAATATATGGGCAGTGATAAAAAATACAACAAGGCCATAAATTTGAACTCAAACCAATATTCTAGCCTTAATGGCCATGAATTAAATATTTAATTTCGGTTTTCCCTGCTTGTTTAGAATTCAAAGTGAATAAGGGATGGGTGGTATGGGTAGATCTGGTCTCTTACCAAACTTCCTGGGGACATGTGAAGGTCACGAGAAGAGCGGCAACACCCAGCTCGCTGAACAGTGGTTGTAGAACGTTTACCGCACAGAAGAGAGCATGCAGGGGAGGGAGGGGCTGTTCCACACAGCTCCGATGCCTTCACCACTGCTTGCTTTACACAAATCGAGGACGTCACCGGCCCCATTGCCAATAAGACTGACAGTGAGCAGGCTTCCTGCCAAGCCAAGGGAGGGAGGCGATTTTGTAAGGGTTACAGAGGTGCTTCAAGGGTACATAAGCAACAGCATCACGTGGTGCTAGCTACTATGCCAAAGCCCAAGAGGCTTGGCTGTCACCAGCCCCAGTGCACACTGGGTTGAGAACCCCTGAAGGGAGTGAGTTCTCATGTCATCTCCTCCTGGCCAACCACATCAAGGGCCACCGTCTCCCCAGTGACAACAACACAGAATGGGCTTCCTCACAGCCACTCCGCAACTACACTATTGTTTGAGGACATGTGTTCGTTTAAATTCTGTTGCTTTTATAAAATACCCTGACGAAAGGAAAGAATCAACTCCCAGAAAGTGCCCCCCCACACTGTAGCATACACATGCCCACACACATGAATGCAATAAATAAATGTAAAAAATAATTGTAGGCAATTTCAGAGCACAAGTCAGATTTCCAAAGCCCTGGCCATCCGGTTACGGAGCCTGTCTTATCCCAGTGATGATTAACTTTAATGTGCAACAAGGTTGCCTGGGAAGCCAGGCATAGTGGCCCATACCTGTAGTGTCTGTACTGGCGATGAAAATCTGGAAGAACCTGAGGTCTAGACCAGACAGTAAGGCCTTTCCTCGACTAAAATAAACCACCACCGGGAGAGGAGGAAATGAAGATGCCTCCTGGGATTCTGATTCCACGGTGAGGGTACAACAGGGCGTGCGACTCTGCTGTGCTTCCAGTTTGAAAATCATGAGAGCTGTCTCCTGGCGCCTGACCTCCAGCCCCTCCTTGGTTTCCTGCACTGCCCATAGCAGAGGCAGCTCAAGCCCCCTCTTGCCTGCACAGGTCACTGGCCAGGCCTGAGCCACCAGTGCCTACCACGATGATTGTGGGTGGATGGGGCAGCTTGGTGTCGGCCTGAGGTCACCTCTCCTCAATTGCTATCCTCACAAATGTTCACAGACAATCTCTAGACCGTGTCCTTGTCCTCCGAGTGGTGTCTGGAGCAGTCAAGCCCATCCTTCCCTCCTGGGAGCAGCTGTATGCACCATTAACTGAACTGCTCCTCACTTAGGTTCGGGTTAGTGATGGCAGGAGCTGCCACTCTGTCCTGTCTCAGAAACAATTACGATGAGCAAGGATCCCAAACAACCTACAGAAAGGTGTGTTTCAGCACGGGGCACCGGTATGCTGGGGAGACACGCAGGCAGCGGTGGCTGTGTCCCAGGAGGGTGCTTGGAGATTTTCAGAACCAGGAACTCTGTGATCAATACCAGGAGGCAGCATGGACGATTGTAATTGATTGAGTGGAGCGCTTAAATAGAACGATCACAGTCTAATTATCGCTCATCGCTGACGCGAGGTATCTTCTAACGTTAAAGAGGGGCAGGATGGGCTTGGTGGCTCAAGCCTGTAATCTCAGCACTCCAGAGGCTGAGGCAGGGGAATTGCTGCAAGTTTAAGGTCAGCCTGGGATACATAGTGAGTTCCAAACCAACCTTAGTCTCAGAATGAAACTCTATGTTCGGGGTGGGGGGAGGCGGGGAACAACAAAGAAAAACAAAGAAAACCCCAGTGCCCTTCCTGGCCCTTCCTAGGCACAAAGCAGGAGGATGTGACTGGGGAAGGGACAGCAGACTGGGCCCATCCTTTGCTAGAAAGGTGGCGTTTTGACCTATATTTTCTTCCTCTCTCTCTCTCTCTCTCTCTCTCTCTGTCTCTCTGTCTGTCTCTCTCTCTCTCTGTCTCCCTCCATCCCTCCGTCCCTCTGTCCCTCCCTCCCTCCCTCCGTCCCTCCCTCCCTCCGTCCCTCCCTCCCTCCGTCCCTCCCTCCCTCCGTCCCTCCCTCCGTCCCTCCCTCCCTCCGTCTCTCCCTCCCTCCCTCTCTCTCTCTCCCCTTCCTCCCTCCCTCCCTCCCTCTCTCTCTCTGTCTCCCTCCCTCCCTCCCTCTCTCCTCCCCCTCTCTGTCTCCCTCCCTTCCTCCCTCCCTCTCTCCTTCCCTCTCTCTCTCTCTCTGTCTCCCTCCCTCCCTCTCTCCTTCCCTCCCTCTCTCTCTCTCTCTCTCTCTCTCTCTCTCTCTCTCTCTCTCTCTCTCTCTCTCTCCCTTACTTGCTTCTCACTCTCTTCCAGAAGCTGCCCTCTCATCTCATATTGTCTCAGGAAGGCTGTCAAAGGGCCCCTTTCTCACCTCTGCTTTCCCCCCATGCCACCTGCATCCTCTGGCCCATCCAGACATTCTTTGCTGGGAACTTAGAGCTACATGGGGTGACCCGCGGCCACTTCATCAGTAGGTACCTGACTCATAACCCTGTCATTTCAGCTGGGAGGCAGGTCTCCTGAACTTAGCCTGACTCCACAGGGTCCACCCTTTGCTACTGCCTTCCAATGAATTCCTTGCTGTTAAATGAGATAAAGTTGGTGTTCAGTGTTTCCAAATAACACAGGACTCAGAGCAATGCCACCCCAAAGGAAGATCTGAGGGGTGATCCGTGTGTCTTCAGCAAACTTAAGCCCTCTGACCTCCAACCCTTTGTCCCAATTGGGGGGTTAGTAGAGGCACCGTGCAGGTCACAGCAAAAACTGAGCGACTATTAAAGCCTTAGACACGGACAAGTTTCAGACGCAGGAGGAGTGAGAGGCAGGAGGCGTGTGAAGGACAGGCCACTGCTGATCTCCAAGGCAGCAGGGGGGTCCTGGGTGGTCTCTCCGCCACTTCTCATCTGTGAGCGTTGCATGATTTGCCCACAGCTGCCTAGATACAACAAAATAGGTGGGCAGTTTAAAGCACCAGAAGTTTGGTCTCGCTCCAGTCTTCATTCTGCACTCCAGGGCGAAAGCGAAGGGAAATGTGCCACAAGCAGCAAAATCAAGGCAGTCAGTCCCTCAGAGGCACCTCCAGAGGCTAATATAGTCTAAATCATCCCTCATGGGTGCCAGGAGGCTGGTCTCCTAGGTTACTCCAGATCCTACAGCGACAATCAACACGAGTCATCGTGTCTTCTTTGCCTCTTCCAGCTGTTGAAGGCTGGAGTTCCCTGACTTGTTTTCACAGGGCCTTCACTCTGTGCCTGTGTGTCTCCAACCACCGCCACTCCACAAACCATGAGATGTAGGACCCACTCTACAAAGAGGAGAGGCTCTTGCCAAGAACCTTAACCACATCTTCAAAACCATTTTCCCAAATAAGGTCATTATATTAATGACTTTTCTGTTTCTATGATAAAATCACCACAACAAAAGTGACTTATAGGAGAGTTTGCTTTGGCTAACGGTTATAGATGGGATAGATGTCCATCAAGGTGGAAAGGGCATGGCAGCAGAAGCAGAGAGCTGGAAGATCACATCCCATACACACACACACACACACACACACACACACACACACACACAGCAGAGGGCACACCAGATGTGGGGTGAGACTATAAACTCACAGCAGAGTATGAACCAGAAGCTGGGCGAGGTCATAGGCTCTCACAGCAGGGAGTGTGAACCAAGTGTGAACCAGACACAGGATTAGGATATAGATTCCTAAAACAGCACTACTGACTGGGGAACAACTGCTCAAACACATGAGCCCGTGGCAGACTTTTCTGATTAAACCACAACAGTCACCTTGGAAGAGTCTTGGAGATGAGGCTTGGGGTACTCCTGGAATCTATCAACCCACTCAAGGAGAACTGGACAACCCAAATAATCCTAGGTATATTAAAGAAATTCAGTTAAAATTCTTCCAACAACGAAAACCCCCAACTCAGTGGGAAAAAACAAAACAATCAAATTTTCCTGGAAAAATCTAGCACACATTTAAGGAAGCAACAACACCAACCCTACACATGAGCAGACCAGGAGGAAGCATGGGCCAACCACCAGGAAGATGAAAGGGAAGTATTTTATCCCATTGCACTGAAGGGAGAGCTGAGGAAGAACTGAAAAATACAGCTAGAATAAAAAGGAAACTAAGGAACAGAAGAATGCAATAAACAAGGTTTTAAATTTCAGTGAATAATTTCAAGAATACTGTGAGAAGGACCCAGGGAAGGACAAGAAATTACATAATCCTGACATAGAAGCCTACAAAGATTGACCAGAGCCTCTGGGAACCGGATTTAACAGCGTCTTATAGTTATCGCCCACCCCCAAAAGTCTTTAATTCTTATTTATTTATGTGTATGTGTCTATGTGAATTTAAGACATGTGTCTACAGATGTCCTGGGAGGCCAGAAGAAGATACTGGACCCCACAGAATTGCTGGCTGCCATGTCCTGACAGGGGTGCTGGGAATCCAATTCAGGTCTTCTGTAGAGGTGGAAATGTTCTTACCTGCTGACATGTCTCTGCAGCTCCCTACCCAGAAAGTCTTTTCAGACAGACAGACAGACACAGAGAGAGGGAGACAGAGAGAGCAGAGACAGAGAGAGAGAACAAAATATGACAGACTAGGGTATCTGCTAGTGGTTTCACTAAACATAAATGCCAATTAAGACCGAGAGTATATTTTAAAACATGACCCAACTATAATCTGACTACAAGAAACTCACTTCAAACACAGCAATATAATCAGTTTAGCTGAAAGAGATAAAAAATGGGTACATTATGTAAATCCTGATCAGGAAAAACTCAGGCTAGGTGTGGAGGTACACACGTGTAATCCCAGAACTCCAAAGACTGAGGGGGGGACTCATGTGTTCAGAGATCATGGGCTACAATGAGACACTGTCTCAAATAAACAGGAAGAGGAAGAAAGGATGAAAGAGGGGAAGAAACAGGTTTGTCTGTATTCGTATCAATATTTTACTTTGGAGCAAAGTAATGACCGGGCAGAGATAGGCCTTAACAAGGTGGGTCTACCCAACACACAGCAATCCTAAGCCTGTGTGCACAGACAAAGGAGCACAAAATATGTGAAGACAAATGATGGGCCTCAAAGAAAAAATAGGCAAATCCACAAATACAGTTAGAGACATTAGCATCATATTTTTAATAAGCAATAGAACAACCAGCCCACATGTCAACAGAGACAGAAGATTCAAAAACACTACTAAACACCAGCACCAAACAGAGATGTAGAAAACTTCACCTGCCCATACAGAAGACACATTCTTTGTGGGTGTCCCAAAATCATATTCCACTTACCATGTCCTGACCGTAAGACAAGTGTCAACAACTTTGTAAATCAGAGGATAAATTATCTGACCACGACAGAACCAACTGGAGATGAAATAAGAGAAAAATAACTATCAGCCAAACACAGAACAAAGCAGGACATTTCCTAATAATCCAAGGTCCACAGAGGAAGTCTTAAGGGAAATTAAGAAAAACAAAAACAAAACAAAAGAAAACCCTGAACTAAATGGCAATGAAAATGGCACTCATCAAAACTAGTGGGACGGGCTGGGAACAGTTTCGAAGTGAAATGTTAAAAGCACTTATTGTTTCTGCAGTGACCTTGGCTCAATTCCCAGCCCCCTACATGGTGGCTCACAACCACCTGTAACTCCAGTTCCAGGGAATCCATGCCCTCTTCTGGCCTCACAGACACTGCACACACATGATACACAGACATACATGCAGGCAAAATATCCATGCGCATAAATAAATATATATTTTAAAAGAGAAAAATGACACTATTCACAGATGACAATCTGAAGAAAAACCCAACATTACTAGAAGTTGAGCAGTTTTATAGGATATAAGGTCAATATGTAAACATTGTTTTATATATTAGCAATGACAAATCAGAATGAAAAAAAACCCACTTAAATGCTATTTAAAATATTTAAGTTTAAATATAAGTCTAACAAAATGTTATGGCCTGTTGGTTATTTATGCTGAAAACTACAAATCATTGATTAAAGAAATCAGGGACTGAAATAGATGGAGAATTCCAATTTTCTTGAAAGCCCAATTTTCGTGAAATGCCATCTCTCCTTGAGCTGATCTCCAAATCCAGTGCAATATTAATTAAAATCCCACTTTACCCTTTATGATAGAAATTAATAAACTGATTCTAAAATAGGTATGGAAATACAAAGGAACTACAATAAACCTGCAGCTTGGAAAGAGAACCACTTGGACAGGCTCACGCTACATGCTATAAAATGCAGCATAAGCTGTAATAATCAACAGCATATCTTAGTGAAAACATAGGCCGGTGCAGGTGACACTGCAGAAGGAGAAAGGACCTCCCTGTGCCTGTGCCTGGAGAGGGGACAGAGTAAGAGCACCATCTGCAAGACCCTCTGTCTGGGCTCACATTTCTTAGTGGCTAGTGGCCACCAAGACTCTAAAAGATTTTCCAGGAAGCTTCTTGGATGATGAAGATCTGTGAGAAGATGAAGGAACAATGATGAGGTGGAAGCTAATGGAAAAAAACTGAACTAAATCAGTTCACAGCCTGGGTATCTACCTCAGTGTAAACTGATGAATCACCTGATTAGGGGCGGGGCAAAGGGAGGAAGTTCTACTTGAATGACAGACAAGAACTTGGAGAGTGTGACCCCTTACCACTCATGGCGTTACCAGTATACAGAGGGAGCCTTGGAAACTTGGGTTTGATTTTCTTTGTTAGAGTCCCCACATCACCACATAAATGATAAATGCTCAATAAATATCTACTGAATGAACAAGTAAATGAATGACCTCACAGGCTGATGAGATTCATATTTTGCACCGTGACAGGGTACAATTCATGAATTGGGCAGCTCACACTGAGGGCAGGAGCTGGGCCTTTGCCTCGTTGGGTCCCTGCAGTGCCTAGAAAAGTGTTCTCTTTGCAAAGATGATGGATCTGCGCCCAGAAATTGGTACAGGACAACACCCTGTCTTGAATGAGACGCATTCAGCCATTAGCTTTGATTTACTGATGCTTGCCAAAGGCATAAGGCGTTGTACCAAGTTCCCATCAGTCCACCTCACCACAGTGACTGTAACTCAAAGAGCCCTGGTGGGCAGGAGCTATGCTCATTAATTGGTAATGAAGAGAGGAAATTACTTCCCCTCAGAAGCACATTGCTGCTGCTATGCTGGTGGAATTCCTTTCCTCACCTTGTTTACTAGCACTCAAGGCTAAAAGGAGGCACGGGTTATCTGCATTTCCTCTGGATGCTTCAGTCCACATGTAGAGGTCAAGCTGCCCTAAGAAAAGTGGTTTTCAGGAAGTGGGGAGGAAAGGAAGCTTTTCTGTTCTTTTCTGGGCAGTTTTCCTCTGTGAAATATTAACAACCCTCCAGATACTTAACTATTCTTTGGCCACCAGGGTATCTGGGATTGTCAGAGACTGAGACTCAGAGTCAACTGTAAGTCAGAAGGCCAGGACCAACCCCAAGGGGAAGGAGAACATTAACAATAAGTTTCTGGTCTCTCTTCAAGAGAAGTGTTGTGTAATATGTGTACACTGTGTGGAAATGCATTGCTGTGATTGGTGTAATAAATAGATGAATGGCCAACAACGAGGCAGGGGGTACAGGCAGAACCTGGGGCAGAGAGACAACTCTGGGAAGAAGAAAGCAGGGTTGTCAGCCAGACACAGAGGAAGCAACCTGGGCAGTATGGAGAGATGAGGTATCAAGTCACAGGGAAGTCAGTACATTAATAGAAACGGTTAATTTAAGTTATAAGAACTGGGTAGAAACACACCTAACCTAGAGCCACGCTTTAACTAATAAGAAGTCTTCATGTTGTTCTTTGGTACTGGCAGTACAGAGAAAGCCTGCTACAAGCCAGTGGGCTTCAATGATACCTGTTGGTCAACTGGACTCTGGGAGATTTCATATTTAGAGTCTGATGCTTACAACACCATTGATTCTTATGGTGTTGAAGAAGCTGAATTTGCTATCTCAAAGAAGACTCTGTCACAATGTACATGTTGACCTGACTGCCTATTCTTAGCCCAGGAAATGGACACCTGTTGGAGACAATAATGAGAAATACTTCCACATGCGTATGCTTCATAACAAAACTCTTTTGGTTGCTTGTTTGTTTTTATTGAGCTATATATTCCTTCCCGCTTCCCTTTCCTCCTCCCCTCTCCCCTTCCACCCTCCCCCTGTCTCCCACACTCCCAATTTACTCAGGAGGTCTTTTCTTTTTCCTCGTCCTAGGTGAATCCACGCATGTCCCTCTTAGGATCCTCTGTGTTACCTAGGTTGTGGCCTGTGCTGGTTGGCCTTTGATTTATGTTTAATATCCGCTTATTATATTAGTCTTTCTGGATCTGGGTTACCTAACTCAGGATGGTTTTCTCTAGTTCCATCCATTTGCCTGCAAATTTCAAGATGTCATTTTTTTTAATCATTGAGTAATACTTTGTAGTATAAATATAACACATTTTCTTTATACATTCTTTGGTTGAGGAGCATATAGATTGTTTCCAGGTTGTGTCTATTAGGAATAACGCTGCTATGAACATAATTGAGCAAATGTTCTTGTGATGTGAATGTGCCTCCTTTGGGTATATGCCCAGACATGGTATTGTAGGGTCTTGAGGTAGGTTGATTCCTAATCTCCTGAGAAATCTCCGTATTGATTTCTACAAGTTTGCATTCCCACCAGCAATGGAGGAGTGTTCCCCTTAGTTCATATCCTCTCCAACATAAGCTGTCATCAGCGTTTTTTTCAACTTAGCTATTCTGATAGGAGTAACATGGTATCTCAGAGTCACTTTCATTTGCATTTCCCTGATGGCTAAGGATGTCGAGCAATTCAAATGTTCTTTTGGCCATTTGAGTTTCTTCTGTTGAGAATTCTCTGTTTAGATCTGCACCCCATTTTAAAAATTGGATTATTTGGTATTTAGTGTCTAGCTTCTTGAGTTCTTTATAAATTTTGGAGATCATCCCTCTGTCAGATGTGGGGTTGGTGAAAATCTTTTCCCATTCTGTAGGCTGCTGTTTGGTCTTATTGACCCTTTCCTTTGCCTTACAAAAACTTCTCAGTTTCAGGAAGTCCCATTTATTAAATGTTGCACTGAGTCTGTGCTACTTACTGGTGTTATATTTAGGATGTAGTCTCCTGTGTCAATGTGTTCAAGGCCACTTCTCACTTTTTCTTCTATCAGGTTCATTGTACCTGGTTTATGTTGAGGTCTTTGACCTACTTGGACTTGAGTTTTGTGCATGGGGATAGATATGGATCTGTTTGCATTCTTCTACATGTCGATATCCAGTAATGCCAGCACCATTTGTTGAAGACACTTTGATATTTTTTCCATTTTATAATTTTAGCTTCTTTGTCAAAAATCAGGTGTTTATAAGTGTGTGGATTGATATCAGGGTCTTCAATTCAATTCGATTCTATTGCTCCACCTGTCTGTTTTTATACTAATACCAAGCTGTTTTCATTACTGTAGTTCTATAGTAGAGTTTGAAGTCAGGGATGGTGATGCCTCCTGAAGTTCCTTTATTGTACAGTATTGTTTTGGCTATCCTGGTTTTTTTTTTTCCATGTGAAGTTGAGTGCTGTTCTTTCAAGGTCTGTAACGAATTTTGCTGGGAGTTTGCTGGGTATTGCATTGAATCTGTAGATTGCTTTTGGTAAGATTGCCATTTTTACTGTGTTAATCCTATCTCTCCAAGAGCATGTGGAAGCCATTTCTGATGTCTTCAATTTCTTTCTTCAAAGACTTAAGGCTCTTGTCATACATGTCTTTGACTTGTTTGGTTAGCGTTACCCCAAGATATTTTATGTTATTTGTGGCTATTGTAAAGGGTGATGTTTCTCTGATTTCTTTCTCAGCCCATTTATCATCTGTATATAGGATGGCTACTGATTTTTTTTTTTAGTTAATCTTGTATCCTGTTACATTACTGAAGGTGTTTATCAGTTATAGGAATTCTCTGGTAGAATTTTTGGGGTCACTTATGCATACTATCATATCATTAGCAAATAGTGAAAGTTTGACTTCTTTTCCAATTTGTATCCCCTTGATCTCCTTTCGTTGTCTTTTTGTTTGTTTGTTTGTTTGTTTTCCAAGACAGGGTTTCTCTGTGGCTTTGGAGGCTGGCCTGGAACTAGCTCTTGTAGACCATCCTTTTGTTGTCTTAATGATCTAGCTAGAACTTTGAGTACCGTATTGAATAGATATGGAGAGAGTGGATAGCTTTGTCTTGTTTCTGATTTCAGTGGGATTGCTCTGAGTTTCTCTTGGTTTAGTTTGCTGTTGGCTGTTGGCTTGCTGTATTTTGCCTTTATTATGTTTAGGTATGTCCCTTGTATCCCTATTCTCTCCAAGACCTTCATCAGGAAGGGGTGTTGGATTTTATCAAAGGCTTTTTTTTTTTTTTAGGATCTGACGAGATTATCATGGGTTTGTTTTTTCTTTCAGTTTATTCATATGGTGAGTTACATTGACAGATTTTTGTATGTTGAACCAACCCTGCATCTCTGGGATGACGCCTACTTGGTCATGGTGGATGGTTTTTCTGATGTGTTCTTAGATTCCTGTAAGAACTTTTAAGCAGAGTGTTCATCAGGCTTGTGGCTTTGCTGGGACTGGAGAACCATCTAGTTGCTTTGCTCAAATAAACCTGTTGTTAGACTTTTTCAATTTGTCTTGATCTGGCTTACTGCGTGGGTGGAGAAATCTATTATTGGGGTACAGAAGACCTATTACTGGCCTTAAAACCACCCACTCATCTGCTCTATCAGGAAAAGATTTGAGAATCTCAGATGCATTTGAGAATAACCTTGAATGTAGAAGCCTGGGACCTCCAGAGACTCAGCCCACTACAAAGAAAGAGTCCTACCATAATCAAGAGGGTTGGAGAGGCTTGAGTTCACCAGGCAACTCTGAGATGCCTAGGAAAATGGCATCCACAAGACTGGATTCTGTAACAGCAAACATTTTCTAAGACTGTGAGTGGAGAAGATCTCCAGTATCAACAAGTACTGGAATTATTCAGTGGAGAGGGGGACTTGCTGAGTACCGGGTACAGGTCCCATCCCTAGAGTTTCTGAATCAATCAGTGGGTCTAAGGTGGGGCCTGGTAACCGGCATTTCTAGAATATTCTCAGGTGATGCTGATGTTGCTGGTCCAGGACTACTCTCAAAGCCTGGTTGGACCAGCATGTGGTGCTAGGAATGCCCTTTGCCCTACCTAAATACCACATGTCCAGTGGATTGATCTCTGGCTTCTGGTGGTGTCTGTCTCCCATCCCTTCATCCTCTGGCCTGAGGGCTAGCTTAGTCTTGGTCACCCTTTGATGCCAATAGACCCACATTGGTCCATGACTCTCAGTTGGGTGTCTTGGGTCAACACTTCTTCCTTGATCTCTATTCTAACAGGTCCTCCCTCAACTCCTTGGGAAGCAAAGTCAGCAAAATTCCCACCAGTACACTTCCTATCTGCCCCCTGCTGATTTCTGGGAGCAGGATATGTACTGATTACATGGAAAAACAAACCCTTCAGGATCCATCAGTCCTAATTTCCAACAATTGCTGGGCATGGTGGTACTTACCTTTAATCCCAGTAGTTGGGAGGCAGAGGCAGCCAGATCTCTGTAAGTCTGAGGGTAACCTGGTCTACAGAGTGAGTTCTAGGACAGCCAGGGCTACATAGGAAAACCCTGTCTCAAAAATACAAAAGAATAAAAATTAAAACAATCTTATATTCTTGCTGGAAAGATAAAGACCAAATATTTTATAACAATAATATAATTCAGTCTCAAAGGTCTAGCAATGGCAAACTCCAATCAGAAGAAAACAAAACTGCAGATATCTCTGCTGAAGCTGTGGTGTTCCTTCGTCAGTAGCTTTCTTCCTAAACTCTTCTCTCCCTCAGAAATCCAGTCAACTCCAGAGTGATTCACAAATGGTTTACCCAAGGCTAAGAGTGAGTACTTCAGTGTCTTGGGTGCCTCTGTTCTAAATCAGCGGTTTCCCCCAGAAAGGATGTGGGGAGTAAAATCCTAAGTGAGAGGAGCCATCACACAGTCATTGAAGTTCCCAGGCTAGCCCAGTAAGGCCTGATAATCTAAGAGAGATTGGAAGAAGAAACCCAATTATTATTCTTGTTGCTATGAAAGACCCAGGAAAACATCATAGAATAAGAAATGTCTTTTAATTTAACTTGTCTGGTGCCATCTGAGGAAAAAGGCCTCAATTACTGGTGGGTAAAAAGGGCAGTGCAGACACGTTGAGCTTGTGCAAGACCTCAGGGGCTCCTAGGCTCTGGCACTGTCTTCATTCAGTCCCATCTCTCCTCAGAATGTATGGCTTTAATTTTCCTGAACAGAAGCATTGTGCTGTGCCTATGTTTAGCTGCTGAGACGGAACCAAAGGGTTGCAGGTGACCCTGGACCAGGGAACAGGAGTGGGGGATGTTTCAGAAGGAGCTCGAAAGGTCTTGTAGGGAAGTTAGAGGAGGGTCTGGGGCTAAGAGGGAGAGAAAGAAGATGGTGTATAGAGCAGTCTAGAGGGGAGAGAGAGAATGACAGAGAGGGATGGCAGTGGATGATGGGGCAAGCCTGTCTATCCAAACCTTACTGAGTAATAGAGAACTCTCTCTCATTAGTTTTCCCAAAGGAAGAGGTGTCGCACAAACTACGTGTCCTGCCTATGATTTCCGCTTCTTCTTGCAGCCAGCTTATCCTTTCTCTCTCCCCAGGAATCCTCTCCTCCTGGGCTTGCTCTGCTAGGTTTTCTTTCTTCACAGTACCAACCCAACCTCCTCCAAAAAGTCGCCCAGCTCCCACAGCCACGCCTGCTAAATGTCTCCCGCTGAGGGAAAGGCCTGGTGTGTGTGTGTTTGCTGGTGTGTGTTCCCTCATCCATCCCGCCTTCCTCACAGCTGTGTACGTCCTTGAGCCATGAGATCCTTGAGGGCGGACTGTCTGGTTCAGCTCTGTGGTGTGGCCGGTTTGTTTTCTAGCACCTTCTACTCTGGGAGTGTTCACGTAAGCATCTCTAGTGGAAGAGACCGTGGCATAGTTAGAAACCGAGTTGAGCCAGGATAGGAAGAGCAGAGAAAACAACGTCAAGGAGATCTGAGCAGAAGTGGCAGGGAAGGCAGAGGCAGGGCTTGTTAACCCTTTACACAGGTCAGCCTGTGTGAGGAACAGTGAAGCTGGCGACAGCATGGAGAAAAGGAAAGCAGCTTCCAGGCTGTTACCAGAGCACACTGGTGAGGCGCTTGACGTCAGTGGAGCTGGGATGCCAAAGAGGGATGCACAGATGCTGGAGGAAGTGTCTTGGCTGGGCCAGATGACTTCCAGGAGACCCACAGCTGTCAGAGCTGGAATTGAAGTTCCCTGGTGTGTAAAATGCACCATGGCCTCCAACACACTGGAAAGCTTTTCTTTTCTTTTCTTTCTTTTCTTTTCTTTTCTTTCCTTTTCTTTCTTTTTTTTTCCTTGATCACCCCATGTATTAGTTACTTTCTCTTTGCTATAACAAAAGCAACTTAAGGAAGGGTTTCTATTTTCCTCACAGTTTGAGGATACAGCCCATCACGGCAGGGAAAGTGCAGCAGCAGGGGCATGAGGTAGATGCCACGCTGCATTTACAGTCAGGAAGTAGAGTGATCATGCCGCCATGTCTAACTCACTTTTTCCTTTGGATTCTGCCCAGGACCCCAGAGTCCTTGGGACAGTGCCACCCACAGCTAGTATAGGTCTTCCACTTCAGTTAACTCAATGTAGAAACTCCTTTCTAGACATGCCAGAGGTTAGTCTCCTCAGGGAGTTGGCTCCGGACAACTTGACAGCCAGCATAACCATCATACCCTCTCCACCTGGGATCACTCGTGCAGTCCTTCATGGTGCAAGGCACTGTTTGGGTGAATCTGTCTTTCTCTCACCCTCTCAGCCCTGTGTTTCTACTTCAGTTCACTGCTGGCTACCCTCTGTAGGTGACAGCCGTATGACTTTGACCATGGTGTGTAACCTCTCTCTGCCCCATCTTAATGTCTGTTATTAAAACTGTGACTGTATAACGCACTGAGTTTTTGTCAGGACTGAATGAGGTGGAACTCACAACTGTTCCTCAACCTTCCTGTCATTACAGTGACCACAGGTGGCTTGTCTGTGAGTTTGCAGGACCAGTCTGAAGACCTGTGAGCCCTAGGCCCATATTCTCTATCTGTGATTAATGACTGAGTACCTGCTGTATGCCAGGCCTGGTAAAAAGACTCTAGGTTAGTATAAGCAAGGTCAAAGAGCTACAGAGGCAAGGCAGACACAGATTTGTATTTGGCCGTGAAGAGTAGGGCAGAAGCTCACGGACCCTGGGACTAGCAAGCCCGGCTGGAAGGAGGAAGCTACACGGCTTTGCTGTCAGGGTGCATTTCAATCCATTCACAGCCAGAGGACACGGATTGAACTCTTCCTGTTGACCCTCACAAAATGACACGTGCCTTTAATCCCAGGCAGAGGCAGGTAGATCTCTGAGTTTGAGGCCAGCCTGATCTACAGAGCAAGTGCCAGGACAGCCATGGCTACACAGAGAAGCCCTGTCTTAGAAATAAAAAAATACATAAAAGAATGAGGGTATGGTTCCTTCGGAAAGTCCCACTGCAATCAAGCACAGGCCCATACCCTCACTTTTCAAGGAAGACCCTCATCCACTGCCCATCGTGCCTCGGCCCAGCCTTACAAAGTAAGGACTTCCGGACAACACCAATTCATTCATTGGGCTCCAAGGTATTTTTAGTTCTGGGCAGCCAGGCCTGATGGGTGACTGGCAGCAGGCGGGGCCCTCCATGTTGCTCCTGGCTCAGCATTAGAGGTGGTGGCTGGGCAGAGGGCGGGGGCCCACGATTACCTGTATCCTGGTCCACAGCTGCCTCATTGTCCCTGGGGGAGGAGCCAGGTTGCTGCCTCCACCACTGACCCGAGGCTGGGAGCATTCTTTCCTGTTGATTCATCCCAGGGAATGTTTTGGGCCCAGGTCGGGTGGGGCAGGGCCATTGGGGGGACATCTTAGACATGAGCAGCCAGGGGTGGACTCAGGTCTCTGGCAACAGGGTAAAAGGGTGACCTGGCAGACATGTGCCATCATTACCTTCTGCCGTGAGGTCACGTTTATTTGCACATCCTCTCTCTCCAGACTGGGACAGCCCCCTGCCAGCGCCTAGCACTCTGGGCCCCTTTCTAGCACATAGGAGAAAATTAACAGAGGGTCCTGGATGAAGGAACCTTTACAGGGACACCTGGCAAGACAGGAGGTGGGAGACAAGCCACTCGCTGCTCTGGGACTCCGAGAAGCTGAAGACTTTTGTCCATTTCACAAGTGGGACCCGGACTGGGGAGTCCGAGCCTGGAGCTTGGGAGCTACTTCAGCTAGGGAGTCTGCTTTCCACAGCCTCACCCTCCTCACTATCCGCTATTGCTTCTCCATCCCCACCCCCTTAAGCCTGACAAGGGCCAAGTCTTAAGTTCTCCCCAGAGCGGTTTCTGACTCTGGAAGCAAGTCTGTCCCTGGGACAGAACTTCACAACGAAGAGCATAGCTTTGCTCTCGGGCTGCATCCTCCAGTAAACCTTGGGGACCAGGTTACAGAGAGGCACCCGGTACCCTACCACTGAACAGGGCCCTCATCCCAAAAGGGCGCCTGCATTGCTCTGCATAAGCAGCCCACAGGGTTCAGACCTAAGACTGAGGGACGCTGGGAGACACGAGATCAATGGGACACAGCCTTGATCGCCCGTTAGACAGGGGAGGAAACCGCGCCCGCATCGGATTCGCAGATCCGATCCTCGCCCCCACCGCGCCTCTCCCGGGACTCCATCAGCCCCCGTGCTCCCCGCAGCGCCCGCCCGGGACTTCCCGTCTTGGCCCTGTCCCGAGCTGCGCGCTTGGCTGATGGCCGGCCGGGCGGGGCGTCCGTGCACACAGGCGCGCCCGGGGCGGGGCCAGCGGCCTCCCCCGGGAAGGCCTCGACTGGGGGCGGGAGGCCGGTGCATAAAAAGCCCCCAGGGCGCCCCAGAGGCCCGTTAGCGCTGCTGGGCTGCGGCGCCGGCCCAGCCCCAACCTCCGGATCCAGCCGGTGAGCTCCAGCTTGACGCGATTACTCCAGCTTGCCTCTTGCTGTCTGTCATTTCTGTCTCTTGCGGTGGGCAGGCCTCTGAGCGTTCCGAGGGGGCTTCGAGGGATGGGGGACCCCATGAACACTTTGGCCTAGCCCCTGCGAGTCACAACCTGCTTTCCCCATTGGATAGATGCCCAAGTTGGGGGAGTTGGTCCAAGGCTACATGGGTGGTGTGCCCTGGCCCGAAGGAATCTGTTAAGTTTGTTAACACACTTTGTGTAACTATTTCTCACTCTGCAAGAATGCTAGGGATGGGGTAAAATAGCACCAGATGTCACTCCTAAGATTTGGGGTACTAAGCACCAGGGCAGAGCTGGGCTCCAATTACCCACCCCGAGCTGACTGCTGGAGATGAGGTGAAAGAGGGAATGGGCTTCAGCCCCCACCTAACGCACCCTATACAGGTGGGGGCCCACCTTCAGGCTCTGCAATGATGACATCAGGGTGCAGGGCCCAGAGAACTGCAGAGAAAGGATTAGGAGGGCCCCCAGCTGGGGCCCCAGGACAGCTTCCCCCACACTCTTGTAATCTTTCGGGGAATCACCCTTTTCCAGTCCTTCCTACTGGCCCAGCTGCCGAGCACTCACACTTTAGCCTGAGTCATAACAAGGTGGAGTTCCATTCACCTTTTCTCCCCTCCCCCTTCCAACATCCCTCAGTCTGCGGTTTTGAGAGCCCAGCCTGGAGCCTGGTGGCCTTGAATCCTGGCCAGTCCAGCTTTTTCATTCCTCTGTGTCTGACCTTCCCATCTGTCAAATGGAGACGCCTATTCAGACACGTTTCTAATGGCATTCCTAGTCTGCCATCCGCCCCCAACCCATTCCCTTCTTCCTTGGGAAAAGGGACAGCTTCCTTCTCCAAGCGCACATTCTCAGCCAGCCCTCCTCCTACACTCAGTTCTGTGGAAAGGAGTAGGAAGGTAGGATACTGGGAGGCCTTACTCAAGGGAGCAGCATTTGGACTCAGTGTTGAAGTGTGTGTAGGAGTTTAACAGTCT